>JAJUPC010000117.1:0-600000 GCA_023614405.1 Avena insularis | reverse complement strand
TTTGAGTTTCTATACGGAAGAAAGTGTACCACCCCATTGCTATGGAATGGTGTGGGAGAAAGAAGTTTGTTTGGACCAGACCTTATCAAAGACGCCAAGAAAAGGTCAAATTGGTCGAGACAGATTGAAGATAGCACGCCTAGATGTAAAAGCTACGCAGATGCTAAGCGAGAGAAGTCACTTACGAAGTTGGGGATAGAGCTTATCTTAGAGTATCACTACTCGTGGAGTAAAAAGATTTGGAGTCAAAGGAAAGTTAGCACCAAGATATGTGGGACCATTCAATATTTTAAGTCGCAAGGGAGAAGTCAGATATGAAATCGAATCGCCAAAGATCTTTACTAGCAGTCCATAATGTTTTCATGTGAGCCAGCTCAAGAAATGTCACCCAAATGGAAGAAACATCTTTGAAAGATACCATATCTTTGGAAGAAGTTCAACTAGAAAGTGATCTCACCTATGAAGAAAAGCCTGTCAAGATACTTGAGACCACAGAAAGAGTCACGAGAACAAAGACTATCAAGTTTTGCAAAGTACAATGGAATCATCATTCCGAAGAAGAAGCAACATGGGAACGAGAAGATGATCTCCGGAAAGACCACCTCACCTATTTGTTAGTTAATCCGAATCTCGAGGGCTAGATTCATTTTAAGGGGTTAGATTTGTAACATCCCTAAAATCATGTTTCAAAACTCATTCATATCATTCTTGCATCATTCATTCATATAGGGTTTTTCTCAAAAATCATTTGGAGACAGAAGTTTGAGCTATGATTTCATGTGGGCATTTTATCTCAATTGACCATCACCCTTTGAGATTTGAATGCTTAGGTACTTGTTTGCTTGCCTCCATGGTTGGAAAGATTAGGAGTAGCTTTTAAACCCAAGACTTCAATTTAGAAATATTTCCTAAAACCCTATTCCAAATATTTGCAACTAGAGACAAAGAGACAAAGTCTCTGTTTATTTCAAAGACCCAAGCTTGACCAAGCCTTGCTAGTAACCACATGGTCATCTGACTCATTTTTGAACCCACGTAACCCTGCAAAATCCCCAAGGAAGTTTGAATTCAAAAGGATTTGAATTCATATCAAATTCTATCCGAAAATAGAATTAGAAAAGAAAAGCTTAAAGAAAAGAAAAGGCACATGGCCAGAATCGCCCAAGAAATGATGAAGCCCAGCAAGCCCACCCGGGATCTCCTTTTTACTTCTCTCACGCGCGAGCCCACGCAGACAGACGCTGACAAGCCGACCCCACCTGCACTCCGCTCTCCTCGCTGACAGGCGGGCCTTCTCCATGTCACCGTCGTCTCCACCCGCACGACCCGTTCATCCCCAAATCAACGCGAGCGTTTCTGTGTTTAAATTCGCGGTGTCAATTCGAGTTATTGGCCGAGTGATTCTCGCTCGTGACCAGGCTATAAGAACCCCTCTTCCTCTCTCTTCTCCTCAAACCCCGAACCCAGAGCGCCACCAGGCTGCGTATTGCTCAGAGCCCGCCTCTCGACGATCGCGCCGTAATTCCGTGAGTCCAGCCCTCGCCTCTCGTTCTGCAAACTGATTCAGTGAATCTCGCGCTTATTTTAACACATTCCGTTTGCTCTCGCATGGACCGTAGCTCGGCAACATCATCGACTAGTCGCCACCGACGCTCGCATTTAACTCCGCGAACTCTAGTGGTAAGTACAGACGCCTTGCCTTCCGTTCATGCTCACTACTAGCCGACTCGTGAATCTAACCGTCTCGCCTTGGGGTGACCCACATGACGCCCCGACGACCACCCGACGCACCGACGCCGCCATTTAACTCCGGTGAGGAATAGCAGTGCGGCGCCCCTTGACCAACCGCGAGTACGACAAGCTTCGCCGTGACCTCTCGAGCCCGGTGAGCTACTCCTCCTTCTCCCTCGCGTCGCTTCATCGCAACGTCGCCGACGATTCGCCGCGGTAGCCGCTCACGCCGATTCTTGGCGAGTAGCAGCCGTTAGATCTGCATCGTAGCGCTAGGATAGATCCACTTAACCCCGAAGCGGTACGCGATCTGAGCCGCCAGATTTCATTTAGATCCTACGGCTGTGGAGCTCGATCCAGTGCGAACCGGTACGGACGAATAAGAACATGACGCGTGGCTAGGTTAAGATCTGAAAATAGAATTTAAAACAGATTTTGATCCAGAATTCAAATGCCTATATCTTTTGAATCCCACGTTAGAATTTTGCAAACTTTATACCGTTGGATTCAGAAAAACAAGACCTTTCTGCCTATCCTTTTTGTTTAACATATAGTAACCATTTGATTAGCTTAAAATGCAGAGACATGTTTGAGGCCATTTTAAGTATAGATTTAGTTTAGTATTTTTGTTTTAGGGTTATTTAAGTTGTCTTGGCTACTTTGTGACTAGTTTTAGTTTCTGTATTCATGCACTTGCTTGGTTGAAGTTTTCAAAAAATCATCACTTGGTAGATTCATGCATGCATGCATTCATAATACTTTTGTTTGTATATATATGTGTGTAATTGTATGCTACAACTTTGTGTGTAGATTTTGCTAGTGATTGTGATTGTGACAAGTGCTACTCTCCACACTACCAAGGCAAGTGATATCTTCATGAATATTCCCTACTTATATTTTATACTTGCATTAGATATATTTTGTTAGGACTTGCATGCTACTTTTGTCAACTAATGATGGGAATCCTATTTAGAATAGAATGCTAGAATTGCTAGGAAATTCCCTAAGGACAAGTTGCCATGCCATGCTTAGCCTAGCTACTAGAAAACAAGGGTGGTTTATATATTCACACTATGGAAAAATATTCTAAGTCCAAGGACTTGTTTTTATTTAACAAAACAACTAAGTTAATGAATCACCTGGGTGGAATGGAAAGATTGGGTTATGTTGAGTGGTTACACAAGGCCAGGGGTACTGGTGAACCTTGTGTATCTCACTTGTGGATGGCCACCCAGGAACAAAGAGATTTGAGTTGTCAAATGTTGAGAAGCTTCAAGTGCAACCACATGGTAATATGGGCTCTGCCATGATCTTAGGATGCTGGAACTTAGTCTCTTGGACAGTGGGTGGTAGATGGGTTGATAGGTTGGAGCGCGTCCATTTGACTAAGGAAAGGCTACTGAAGGATCATGTCTTGGGAAACCAAGGCTTGTGGGGAAAGTGCACCACCTCTGCAGAGTGTAAAACCTAAGTACTTAGCCATGTCCCTGGTAAAGGACAATTTGAGCATCAAGACATGGAAACTTCAAGAATCTCATCACTCCAATTTCTAAATAAAACTTGTGGGTGAACAAGGGTTAAAGGATCTTCAGTCTTTGATTGGTAGATGCCTGAGTGGATCTTCATCTGATTGGTAGATACCTTGGGATGGACTTTGTCAAGCAAAAACTTAGTGTTTTCAAAAAGTTAAGGAAAAATCTATTTTGAGCAAAGCAAGCCTAAGCTCCACCAGCCAAATGCATATAGTATTATAGTCCACTTAAATATATACTAAGGTATCACTTGCCAATACTATTCCAAAGTATTGACCCTCTGTGGCTGTAACTTATGATGTTGCAGGTTACTCTGATGATGAATAGGAGTCATGAGTCTACACTCAACATGCTTGCCTGTGGCACATGAAGATGAAGACTTATGTTTATTTACATATTCCATAAACTCTTGTACTAGGCCTTTGGCCATGAGTTGTAAAAGACTATGTTTTATCTCTGGAATGACTGTAATAAACGACCTTTGTATCTGTGTACTTCATCTTAAACTGTGGATGCTAGCAATGATCCAGGGACTAGCATTGCAATCACAGGGATCTTTTCCTTTAATAAGGAGGGATCTTACATTCCTAGAACCAAAAACAACAGAAAACAGGCAGCTGGCACTGTGGCTCTTGTTAATAGGTTAGTCCAAGAAATCATATGAAAAGTACTCCAAAGTTGGAACAAAACACAAGAAAGTGGATAAAACCAAGCACGAAACATCAAAAATTATAGATACATTTGCAATGTATCAAACACACATGCAATGACTCTAGAGGATCCATATGTGGTTTGTGGAAAGAACACACATGCAATGATATTGGTTGATCCATATGTGGTTTGTGCAAAGAACACACACGTAATGACTCTAGTGGATCCATATGTGGTTTGTGGAAGGAACACACATGCAATTACTCTAGTGGATCCATATGTGCTTTGTGGAAAGAACACACATGCAATGGCATTGGTGGATCCATGTGTGGTTTGTGACAAGAACATACATGCAATGACTCTGGTGGATCCATATGTGGTTTGTGGAAAGAACACACATGCAATGGCTCTAGTGCGTCCATATGTGGTTTGTGGAAAGAACACACATGCAATGACTCTAGTGGGTCCATATGTGGTTTGTGAAAAGAACACAAATGCAATGACATTGGTGGATCCATATGTGGTTTGTGAAAAGAACACACATGCAATGCCTATAGTGGATCCATATGTGGTTAGTGAGAAGAACACACATGCAATCACTCTGGTGGATACATATGTGGTTTGTGCAAAGAACACACATGCAATGGCATTGGTGGATCCATGTGTGGTTCATGACAAGAACATACATGCAATGACATTGGTTGATCTATATGTGGTTTGTGATAATAACACACATGCAATGCCATTGGTTGATACATGTCGTTTGTGGAAAAGAACACACATCCAATGACTCTGCTGGATCCATGTGTGGTTTGTGGAAAGAACACACATCCAATGACTCTGGTGGATCCATGTCTGGTTAGTGGAAAGAACAAACATGCAATGGCATTGGTGGATCCATGTGTGGTTCATGATAGGAACATACATGGAATGACATTGGTTGATCCATATGTGGTTTGTGAGAATAACACACATGAAATGCCATTGCTTGATCCATATGTGGTTTGTCAAAAGAACACACATGCAATTACTCTAGTGGGTACATATGTGGTTTGTGGAAAGAACACACATGCAATGGCATTGGTTGATCCATATGTGGTTTGTGAAAAGAACACACATGCAATGGCATTGGTTGATCCATATGTGGTTTGTGAAAAGAACACACATGCAATGACATTAGTTGATCCATATGTGGTTTGTGGAAAGAACACACATGCAATTACTCTAGTGGGTACATATGTGATTTGTGGAAAGAACACACATGCAATGACATTGGTGGATCCATGTGTGGTTCATGACATGAACACACATGCAATGACATTGGTTGATCCATATGTGGTTTGTGACAATAATACACATGCAGTGCCATTGGTGGATCCATATGTCATTTCTCAAAAGAACACACATGCAATTACTCTGGTGGGTACATATGTGGTTTGTGGAAAGAACACACATGCATTGGCATTGGTTGATCCATATGTGGTTTCTGAAAAGAACACACATGCAATGACATTGGTTGTTCCATATGTGGTTTGTGGAAAGAACACACATGCAATGCCATTCGTTGATCCATGTGGTTTGTGGGAAAAAACACATGTAATGACTCTAGTGGATCTATATGTAGTTTGTGGAAAGAAAACACATGCAATGAAATTGGTTGATCCATATGTGGTTTGTGGAAAGAACACACATGCCATGACTCTATTAGATCCATATGTTGTTTTTGGAAAGAACACACGTGCAATTACTCTAGTGGATCCATATGTGATTTGTGGAAAGAACACACGTGCAATGGCATTGGTGGATCCGTGTTTGGTTCATGACATGAACACACATGCAATGACAGTAGTTGATCCATATGTGGTTTGTGACAATAACACACATGCAATGCCATTTGTTGATCCATATGTGGTTTGTCAAAAGAACACACATGCAATTACTCTAGTGGGTACATATGTGGTTTATGGAAAAGACACACATACAATGGCATTGGTTGATCCATATGTGGTTTGTGAAAAGAACACACATGCCATGACATTGGTTGATCCATATGTGGTTTGTGGTAAGAACACACATGCAACACCATTGGTTAATCCATGTGGCTTGTGGAAAAAACACACATGAAATGACTCTAGTGGATCCATATGTGGTTTGTGGAAAGAACACACATGCAATGACTCTAGTGGATCCATATGTGGTTTGTGAAAAGAACACACATGCAATGACATTGGTGGATCCATATTTGGTTTGTGGAAAGAACACACATGCATTGACATTTGTTTATCCATATGTGGTTTGTGGAAAAAAAAACACATGCAATGACTCTAGTGGATCCATATGTGGTTTGTGCAAAAGAACACACATGCAATTACTCTAGTGGGTACATATGTGGTTTGTGGAAAGAACACACATGCAATGACATTGGTTGATCCATATGTGGGTTGTCAAAAGAACATACATGTAATGCCATTGGTTGATCCATGTGTGGTTTGTGGAAAGAACACACATGCAATGCCATTGGTTGATCGATGTGGTTTGTGGAAAATAACACACATGCAATGACTCTGGTTCATACATATGTGATTTGTGGAAAGAACACACATGCAAAGAGTCTAGAGGATCCATAAGTGGTTTGTGGAAAAGAACACACATGCAATTACTCTACTGGGTACATATGTGGTTTGCCGAAAGAACACACATGCAATGATATTGGTGGATCCATGTGTGGTTTGTGAAAAGAACACAAATGCAATGACTCTAGTGGATCCATCTGTGGTTTGTGGAAAGAACACACATGCAACGACTCTAGTGGTTCCATATGTGGTTTGTGGAAAGAACACACATGCAATGATATTTGTTGATCCATATGTGGTTTGTGGAAAGAACACACATGCAATGACTCTAGTGGCTCCATATGTGGTTTGTGGGAAAGAAAACATATGCAATGAGTATGGTGGATCCATGTGTGGTTAGTGGAAAGAACAAACATGCAATGGAATTGGTGGATCCATGTGTGGTTCATGACAAGAACATACATGCAATGACATTGGTTGATCCATATGTGGTTTGTGACAATAACACACATGCAATGCCATTGGTTGATCCAAATGTGGTTTGTCAAAAGAACACACATGCAATGACTCTAGTGGATCCATATGTGGTTTACGGAAATAACACACATGCAATTACTCTAATGGATCCATATGTGGTTTGTGTAAAGAACACACATGCAATGACATTGGTGGATCCATATTTGGTTTGTGGAAAGAACACACATGCAATGACATTTGTTAATCCATATGTGGTTTGTGGAAAGAACACACATGTAATGACTCTAGTGGATCCATATGTCGTTTGTGGAAAAGAACACACATGCAATTACTCTAGTGATACATATGTGGTTTGTGGAAAGAACACACATGGAATGACATTGGTTGATCCATATGTGGGTTGTGAAAAGAACACATGCAATGCCATTGGTTGATCCATGTGTGGTTTGTGAAAAGAACACACATACAATGCCATTGGTTGATCCATATGGTTTGTGGAAAAGAACACACATGCAATTACTTTGGTTGATACAGACGTGGTTTGTTGAAAGAACACACATGCACTGACTCTAGTGGATCCACAAGTGGTTTGTGGAAAAGAACACACATGCAATTACTCTAGTGGGTACATATGTGGTTTGTTGAAAGAACACACATGCAATGATATTGGTGGATCCATCTGTGGTTTGTGAAAAGAACACAAATGCAATGACTCTAGTGGATCCATATGTGTTTTGTGGAAAGAACACACATGCAATGACATTGGTTGATCCATATGTGGTTTATGGAAAGAACACACATGCAATGACTCTAGTGGTTCTATATGTGGTTTGTGTAAAGAACACACATGCAATGACATTTGTTGATCCATATGTGGTTTGTGGATAGAACACACATGCAATGACTCTAGTGGATGCATATGTGGTTTGTGGGAAAGAAAACATATGCAATGAGTCTGGTGGATCCATGTGTGGTTAGTGGAAAGAACAAACATGCAATGGAATTGGTGGATCCATGTGTGGTTCATGACAAGAACATACATGCAATGACATTGGTTGATCCATATGTGGTTTGTGACAATAACACACAGACAATGCCATTGGTTGATCCAAATGTGGTTTGTCAAAAGAATACACATGCAATGACTCTAGTGGATCCATATGTGGTTTGTGTAAAGAACGCACATGCAATGACATTGGTGGATCCATATTTGGTTTGTGGAAAGAACACACATGCAATGACATTTGTTAATCCATATGTGGTTTGTGGAAAGAACACACATGCAATGACTCTAGTGGATCCATATGTCGTTTGTGGAAAAGAACACACATGCAATTACTCTAGTGGATACATATGTGGTTTGTGGAAAGAACACACATGGAATGACATTGGTTGATCCATATGTGGGTTGTGAAAAGAACACACATGCAATGCCATTGGTTGATCCATGTGTGGTTTGTGAAAAGAACACACATGCAATGCCATTGGTTGATCCATATGGTTTGTGGAAAAGAACACACATGCAATGACTCTGGTTGATACAGACGTGGTTTGTGGAAAGAACACACATGCACTGACTCTAGTGGATCCATAAGTGGTTTGTGGAAAAGAACACACATGCAATTACTCTAGTGGGTACATATGTGGTTTGTCGAAAGAACACACATGCAATGATATTGGTGGATCCATGTGTGGTTTGTGAAAAGAACACAAATGCAATGACTCTAGTGGATCCATATGTGGTTTGTGGAAAGAACGCACATGCAATGACATTGGTTGATCCATATATATGTGGTTTGTGGAAATAACACACATGCAGTAACTCTAGTGGATCCATATATGGTTTGTGTAAAGAACAGACTTGCAATTACTCTAGTGGATCCATATTTGGTATGTGGAAAGAACACACATGAAATGGCATTGGTGGATCCATGTGTGGTTTGTGACAAGAACATACATGGAATGACTCTAGTGGATCCATATGTTGTTTGTGGAAAGAACACACATACAATGACTCTAGTGGGTCCATATGTGGTTTGTGGAATGAACACACATGCAATGACTCTGGTGGGTCCATATGTGGTTTCTGGAATGAAACACATGCAATGACTCTGGTGGGTCCATATGTGGTTTGTGAAAAGAACACACATGCAATTCCTCTAGTGGATCCAAATGTGGTTAGTGAGAAGAACACACATGCAATGACTCTGGTGGATACATATGTGGTTTGTGGAAAGACCACACATGTAATGGCATTGGTGGATCCATGTGTGGTTCATGACAAGAACATACATGGAATGACATTTGCTGATGCATAAGTGGTTTGTGACAATAAAACACATGCAATGCCATTGGTTGATCCATGTGGTTTGTGGAAAAGGACACACATGCAACGACTCTTGTGGATCCATGTGTGGTTTGTGGAAAGAACACACATGCATTGACTCTGGTGGATCCATGTTTGGTGAGTGGAAAGAACAAACATGCAATGGCATTGGTGGATCCATGTGTGGTTCATGACAAGAACATACATGCACTGACATTGGTTGATCCATATGTGGTTTGTGACAATAACACACATGCAATGCCATTGGTTGATCCATATGTGGTTTGTCAAAAGAACACACATGCAATTACTCTAGTGGATCCATATGTGGTTTGTGGAAAGAACACACATGCAATGGCATTGGTTGATCCATATGTGGTTTGTGAAAAGAATACACATGCAATGACATTGGTTGATCCATATGTGGTTTGTGGAAAGAACACACATGCAATGACATTGGTGGATCCATGTGTGGTTCATGACATGAACACACATGCAATGACATTGGTTCATCCATATGTGGTTTGTGACAATAACACACATGAAATGCCATTGGTTTATCCATATGTGGTTTGTCAAAAGAACACACATGCAATTACTCTAGTGGGTACATATGTGGTTTGTGGAAAGAACACAGATGCAAAGGCATTGGTTGATCGATATGTGGTTTGTGAAAAGAACACACATGAAATGACATTGGTTGATCCATATGTGGTTTGTGGAAAGAACACACATGCAATGCCATTGGTTGATCCATGTGGTTTGTGGAAAAAAAACACATGCAATGACTCTAGTGGATCCATATGTGGTTTGTGGAAAGAACACACATGCAATTACATTGGTTTATCCATATGTGGTTTGTGGAAAGTACACACATGAAATGACTCTAGTGGATCCATATGTGGTTTGTGGAAAGAACACACATGCAATTAGTCTAGTGGATCCATATGTGGTTTGTGGAAAGAACACACATGCAATGGCATTGGTGGATCCATGTGTGGTTCATGACATGAACACACATGCAATGACATTGGTTGATCCATATGTGGTTTGTGGAAAGAACACACATGCAATGGCATTGGTGGATCCATGTGTGGTTCATGACATGAACACACATGCAATGACATTGGTTGATCCATATGTGGTTTCTGACAATAAAACACATGCAATGCCATTGGTTGATCCATATGTGGTTTGTCAAAATAACACACATACAATTACTCTAGTGGGTACATATGTGGTTTGTGGAAAGAACACAGATGCAATGGCATTGGTTGATCGATATGTGGTTTGTGAAAAGAACACACATGAAATGACATTGGTTGATCCATATGTGGTTTGTGGAAAGAACACACATGTAATGCCATTGGTTGATCCATGTGGTTTGTGGAAAAAAAACACATGCAATGACTCTAGTGGATCCATATGTGGTTTGTGGAAAGAACACACATGCAATTACATTGGTTTATCCATATGTGGTTTGTGAAAAGAACACACATGCAATGACATTGGTTGATCCATATGTGGTTTTTGGAAAGAACACACATGCAATTACTCTAGTGGGTACATATGTGGTTTGTGGATATAACACACATCAATGACATTGGTTGATCCATATGTGGGTTGTGAAAAGAACACACATGCAATGCCATTGGTTGATCCATGTGTTGTTTGTGAAAAGAACACACATGCAATGCCATTGGTTGATCCATGTGGTTTGTGGAAAAGAACACACATGCAATGACTCTGGTTGATACAGATGTGGTTTGTGGAAAGATCACACATGCACTGACTCTAGTGGATCCATAAGTGGTTTGTGGAAAAGAACACACATGGAATTACTCTACTGGCTACATATGTGGTTTGTGGAAAGAACACATATGCAATGACAATGGTGGATCCATGTGTGGTTTGTGAAAAGTACACACATGCAATGACTCTAGTAGATCCATATGTGGTTTATGGAAAGAACGCACATGCAATGACATTGGTTGATCCATATATATGTGGTTTGTGGAAATAACACACATGCAGTAACTCTAGTGGATCGATATATGGTTTGTGTAAAGAACACACATGCAATTACTCTAGTGGATCGATATGTGGTTTGTGGAAAGAACACACATGAAATGGCATTGGTGGATCCATGTGTGGTTTGTGACAAGAACATACATGGAATGACTCTAGTGGATCCATATGTGGTTTGTGGAAAGAACACACATACAATGACTCTAGTGGGTCCATATGTGGTTTGTGGAATGAACACACATGCAATGACTCTGGTGGGTCTATATGTGGTTTGTGAAAAGATCACACATTCCATGACATTGGTGGATCCATATGTGGTTTGTGAAAAGAACACACATGCAATTCCTCTGGTGGATCCATATGTGGTTTGTGAGAATAACACACATGCAATGACTCTGGTGGATACATATGTGGTTTGTGGAAAGAACACAAATGTAATGGGATTCGTGGATACATGTGTGGTTCATGACAAGAACATACATGCAATGACATTGGTTGATCCATATGTGGTTTGTGACAATAAAACACATGCAATGCCATTGGTTGATCCATGTGGTTTGTGGAAAAGAACAGACATGCAATGACTCTTGTGGATCCATGTGTGGTTTGTGGAAAGAACACACATGCAATGACTCTGGTGGATCCATGTGTGGTTAGTGGTGTTGGGTCTGCAGCATAGAAAACAAAAAAATTCCTACGGTGTGAACTACACGCCAAGATCTATCTACTAGGTACAAAGCAACGGGTGGACATACATCCAATGAGAACTTACCCTCGTAGACAACGAGCTTTGTTAACGAGTAGGAACTCGTGGTTGATGTAGTCGTACACTTGCCGATCTCAAGATCGTGAGGAAGTCCGAGCGCCGCAACTCAGCAGTGCATCCGCACTCACACACGCGTTCAAGCCACCGGACAACCTCCACCTCCTCGCTCCAGCGATCCAGCGGAAGAAGCAACTCCTTCCAGACGAAATGCCACCTGGAACATGTATCTAGCTAATCCGAGACCATGGGAGAATAATTCTAGAGGGGGAGAGCGATCCTTCACAAGGAGGTGTGAGGATGAAGGAGGGAATGGGTGGCCTTTTATAGGAGGAGGGGGGTACCCCCTCTCTCCATGGCCGGCGCATGGGGGGGTGACCCCTCACCTCCCCCATTCATGTGGTGATAACCCCTCCACATTAAAATGCCTCTTAACATTCCCTTTTAAAGTCTCCACTTTAAATGCATTAAATTTCTCCAAATTTAATGCTCTCTCATTTAATAAAACTCTTTTTATTAAATTTATTCAGAATTTTGTTAATTACTTTAATTAACAAACATTCACATATAGCCGCTTGCAATATTTCAATATCACATGCAGAACCACCTTCTGCAATTTCACCCGAAACAATTTCCGGTTTCTATTGAAACAATTCCTGCGCTTTGCAATTCTTTCGTCTGAAACATATGTGCTCCAAAATGGTGTCCGGTAACTCTTAAGTGTGCCACCCTACGGTTCGCGAATAATGCAGACATGATCGAGACCCTTCTACGATCAATAATCAGCAGCGAGACCTGGAGATCCGTATTGACTCCTACACATTCAACAATGACTTCTGTGATCGTGAGAACCTTTAACGCTTGTAACTAAATCCCTTTGTCTCTCGATATATTACATGTCCGAGATTCGATCATCGGTATCTCCATACCTAGTTTGATCTCGTTACCGACATGCACTCTTTTCTCGTTCCCGTGATATAACATTCTAGTGATCACATCACTTGCTTGCAAGCTATCCTAATGTGATATCACCGAGAGGGCCCAGAGTATATCTATTCGTCATCTGGATTGACAAATTCCACTCTTGATCCATGAGCCTCAACATAACACCTTCGTAGTACTGAACCCATCTTTATAGTCACCCTGTTATGGTGTGATGTTTGATGTTATCAAGATACTCTTCCGGTGTCAGCAATTAACATGATCTCATGGTCTAAGGATAAAGATTACTTCGTATGATGTTATAGCAATATAAACATAATGACTTGATCGTAATGCTATACTTCGGATGAATGTTCATCACATCATTCCACCAATGGTGTGACCTTGTTATTAAAAACATCCAATGTCCATGATCAGGAAACCTTGATCATCTTGTTAATCAACAAGCTAGTCTATAAGAGAGGCATGACTAGGAACCCTTTTTGTTTATTAAACACACATGTATTGATGTTTCCGAATCAATGCAATTCTAGCATGTAAAATAAACATCTATCATGTATAAGTAATATATAATAACAACTTTATTATTGCCTCTCGCATATTTCCTTCTCCCACTTGCACTAGAGACAATAATCTAGTTCACATAGTGATTAATCTAACACCCATGGAGTTCGTGTTGATCATGTTTTGCCCTCGGGAGAACTTTAGTCAACGGATCCGCTACATTTAGGTCCGTGTGTACTTTAAATCTTTATATCTCCATCCTTGACATGCTCATGGATGGAGTGAAACCGCGCTTAATATGTTTGGAATTCTTAGAGACCTCGGTTCCTTTATTGGCTATTATGGCTCCATTGTTGTCACAATAGATCACCATCGGGTCCAACGACTGGGAACCACACCCGCCGTAATGAACTCTTTCATCCAAACTACTTCCTCGCGCCACTTCAAGCAAAGAACATATTCCGCCTCGTCGTTGATCCAGCCACCACAGGTTGTTTGGAACTCCTCCAACTAACTGGTGCTCCGTTCAAGAGAAATACGTATCCGGATTGAGACTTAGAGTCATCCGGATCGGTGTCAAAGCTAGCATCGACAAAACACTTAGCGACTAGCTCTTCTTCACCTCCGTATATAAGAAACATATCCTTAGTTCTTCTCAAGTACTTGAGGATGTTCTTTACCGCTATCCGTTCAACCTCGGATCAGATTGGTACCTACTAGT
This sequence comes from Avena insularis, assembly GCA_023614405.1. Taxonomy (NCBI): domain Eukaryota; kingdom Viridiplantae; phylum Streptophyta; class Magnoliopsida; order Poales; family Poaceae; genus Avena; species Avena insularis. The sequence continues at coordinate 585,752 of JAJUPC010000117.1, read as the reverse complement.
CAAACTAATAGCATGTGCCACATCCGTCTTGTACATATCATGGTATACATAATAGAGCCTATGGCCGAGGCATAGGGGATCTTATCCATCATCTCTCTTTCTTCCGCCGTAGCCGGACTTTGAGTCTTACTCAATGTCTTGCCTTGCAACATAGGTAAGAACCCCTTCTTACTTTTTTCCATATTAAACTTCTTTAATATCTTATCAAGGTATGTACTCTGCGATAGCCCAATAAGGCGCCTTGATCTATCTCTATAGATTTTAATGCCTAATATATATGACGCTTCACCAAGGTCTTTCATCGAAAATTTGCTGTTTAGATAACTTTTAACACTGTTTAAAAGATCTATATCATTTCCAATCAATAATATGTCATCCACATATAATATCAGAAATGCCACATTTCTCCCACTCACTTTCTTGTAAATACAAGCCTCTCCATAAGTTTGGACAAATCCAAACTCTTTGATCACCTCATCAAAGCGGAGATTCCAACTCCGTGATGCTTGCTTCAGTCCATAGATGGATCGCTGAAGTTTGCATACCTTATTAGCATCCTTAGGATCGACAAAACCCTTAGGTTGTATCATATACAACTCTTCTTCAATCTTACCATTGAGGAACGCAGTATTGACATCCATCTGCCATATTTCATAATCGAAATATGCAGCAATTGCTAACATAATCCTAACCGACTTAAGCATCGCTACGGGAGAGAATGTCTCATCATAGTCAACTCCTTGAATTTGTCGAAACCCCTTTATGCATAAGCCGAGCCTTATATATGGTCAATTTACCATCAGCATAAGTTTTACTTTTGAAAATACATTTATTCTCAACGGCCTTTCGGTCGGAGGTAAGTCCACCAAGTTCTAAACTTGGTTCTCGTACATGGATTCCATCTATTTCATGGCTTCTAGCCATTTGTTGGAACTGGCTCATCATCGCTTCTTCATACGTCAGGGTCATCCATTTCATCAACCATGAAATTCGCACAGATTGCCATACGCTCAGAGCTACACGTGTCCCGCTTGACTGCGAGGTTCGGTAGTGTCCTCTTCGAGTTTCATGATCATTATCATTAGCTCTCTCTTCATCGTGTGAAGTCAACTCAAACAACTTTCGGCTACGCCACTCGCCATTCCATGAAGAGAAGGTTCAATAACCTCTTCGAGTTCTACCTTCCGACTACTCACACCTTTCGCGAGAAACTCCTTCTCAAGAAAGGATCCATTCTTGGCAACAAAAACCTTGCCCTCGGATCTATGATAGAAGGTATACCCAATTGTTTCCTTAGGGTATCCTATGAAGACGCATTTTTCCGCTTTGGGTTCGAGTTTATCCGGTTGAAGTTTCTTCACATAAACATCGCATCCCCAAACCTTAAGAAATGACAGCTTAGGTTTGTTTCCAAACCATAATTCATACGGTGTCGTTTCAACGGATTTAGATGGTGCCCGATTTAAAGTGAATGCAGCTGTTTCCAGTGCATAACCCAAAATGACAGAGGTAAGTCAGTCAGAGACAGCATAGAACGAACCATATCCCATAAGGTACGACATGACGTTCGACACACCATTACGTTGTGGTGTTCCGGCAGGCGTGAGTTGTGAAATTATTCCACACCCTTTCATGTGTGTGCTAAACTCGTAACTTAGATACTCTCCTCCACAGTCGAACCGTAGAAATTTGATCTTTCTGTTACGATGATTTTCCACTTCATTCTGAAATTCTTTGAACTTTTCAAAAGTTTCAGACTTGTGTTCCATCAAATAGATATACCCGTATCTACTCACATCATCCGTGAAAGTAACAAAATAACGATATCCACCTCGCGCTGACACACTCATTGGTCCACACACATCAATATGTATGATTTCCAATAGATCTGTCGCCCGTTCCATTGAACCGGAAAACGGCGTTCTAGTCATCTTGCCCATAAGGCATGGCTCACATGTATCAAATGATTCAAAATCAAGTGATTCCAAAAGTCCATCAGAATGGAGTTTCTTCATGCGTTTAACGCCAATATGACCTAGACGACGATTACATATATATAGATATATCATTATCAAGTTTAATCCTTTTAGCATCAACATTATGAATATGCGTAATACTACTATCGAGATCCAACAGAAACAAACCATTCAACATAGGTGCATGACCATAAAACATATTATTCATATAAATCGAACAACCATTGTTTTCAGACTTAAATGAATAACCACTTTGCATCAAACATGATCCGGATACAATGTTCATGCTCAGTGCAGGCACCAAATAACAATTATTTAGGTTTATAACTAATCCCGATGGCATATGGAGAGGCAGCGTTCCGACGGAGATCACATCAACTCTTGATCCATTGCCGACCCGCATCGTGACCTTATCCCTTGCTAGTTGTCGCTTGTTCCGCAGCCCCTGAACCGAGTTACATATATTAGCAACCGATCCCATATCAAATACCCAGGTGCTACTGCGAGTACTAGTCACGTACACATCAATAACATGTATATCACATATACCTTTGTTTGCCTTGCTGGACTTCTTGTCTGCCAAATACTTGGGGTAGTTGCGCTTCCAATGGCCATTCCCCTTGCAATAGTAGCACTCGGTGTCAGACTTAGGGCCAGCCCGGGGTTTCTTTTTAGGCGTGGCAACAGACTTGCCACCCTTCTTTCCCTTGTGCTTGCCTTTCTTGTCCTTCTTGAAACTGGTGGTCCTATTGATCATCAACACTTGATGTTCTTTCCTAATCTCCACTTCTGCAGTCTTAAGCATTGTAAGCTCGGGAAGAGACTTCTTCATGCCCTGCATATTATAGTTCATCACGAAGCTCTTGTAGCTAGGTGGCAGAGATTGGAGAACACGATGTATGCCTAAGTCAATGGGAATCGTTATTCCCAAAGACACAAGCTTATTGGCGTACCCAAACATTTTGAGTACGTGCTCACTAACGGAGCTGTTTTCCTCCATCATGCAGCTAAAGAACTTTTCTATAGCATTATAACTCTCTACGGCAGCATGGGTATCGAAAATCATTTTCAATTCTCCCATGGTATCAAAGGCATTGCCATTTTCGAAACGCTTTCGAAGTTCTGGCTCTAGCCCATACAGTATGCCGTAATGAACTAAGTTGTGGTCCTCCTGACGAGTCACATAGACATTCTTTTCCTTGCCAAGGGCATCAGGAGCTGGTGGGGGGCCAAGCGGCGCATCTAGCGCATATTGCTTTTGTGCAGCAGTGAGGAGAATCCTCAAATTCATAGCCCAGTTGGTGAAGTTGCTACCATTCGCAGCAAGGTTCTCTTTCTCCATGAACACATTGAAATTAAAAGCAGGTGGTGCCATTTACAACAGAATTTGTAAAGTTTATTTAGACTAAGTTTATGATAGATTGAGTTCAACTAATCCAAATTACTAATGAACTCCCACTCAAAAACGATATCCCTCGTGTCCTTTTGGTGATTACATGAACCAAATCCACTACACCAAGTCCGATCATCACGTGAGTTGATATAGCTTCAAAGGCGAGCATCTATATGGGCATAATATCAACCATATGACTCATGCTTAACCTTTCGGTCCGTGTTCCGAGGCCATGTCTGTACATGCTAGGCTCGCCAAGTAAGAACCTTAGTATTCGCGTGTGCAAAACTGTCTTACACCCGTTCCTATGAAAGCGTAGATTCGAGTACACCCGATCATCACGTGATGTCTTGAAACACGATCCATAGAATGGTGCATACTCAAGGAAGAACACATTTTTATCTTGATATCTAAATGAGGGATCATCTTATAATGCTACCAAACGCGCCAAACTAGCAGTATAAGATGCTAACATCTAATGTGTAAAGTGAGATGATATGGTCCATGCATTTGATCTCTATCACTTGCATCGTGGTATGATCTCTATCATTCCTTTGTGTGTAAGGCCAAGGTCTATGGAACTTACACGTTGACTATGTTGTAAGAGTATCTACCATACATATGCTTACAACAATACCATATCAATACACTTGCCCAGCAACGATCTAAACTAGACGCCTCTAATTTATCAATTGCAAGTTTTACGTGGCTTAGGGATTTCAGAGATAGAACCGTTCTCACCTACGAACATGAACCACAACGAGGATAACTAAGTTATTAGCAACTCGTTGTAAATCAGATATTAACCATAGTAGGAGAGATAGACACCCGCCAACCACTTATGCAAAACAAGTTGCATGTCAGTCGTGGAACCGGTCTCATGTACGATGACATGTAAGGTTGGTCCGGGCCGCTTCATACCACTATGCCACCAATATCCAAAATACATAGAAGATGCAATAACATGATCATCATCGCCCACATATCAACATATGTGTACTACCCGTGCTAAGCACCTACGCATAGATCAGGCTCTGATACCACTGTTGGGTCCGCAGCATAGAAAACAAAAAATTTCCTACGGTGTGACCTACACGCCAAGATCTATCTACTTGGTACAAAGCAACGGGTGGACATACATCCAACGAGAACTTACCCTCGTAGACAACGAGCTTTGTTAGCGAGTAGGAACTCGTGGTTGATGTAGTCGTACACTTGCCAATCTCAAGATCGTGAGGAAGTCCGAGCGCCGCAACTCAGCAGCGCATCCGCACTCGCACACACGTTCAAGCCACCGGACAACCTCCACCTCCTCGCTCCAGCGATCCAGCGGAAGCAGCAACTCCTTCCGCATTTAAATGCCACTGGAACATGTATCTCGCTAATCCGAGACCATGGGGAATAATTCTAGAGGGGAGAGAGATCCTTCACAAGGAGGTGTGAGGATGAAGGAGGGAATGGTGGCCTTTTATAGGAGGAGGGGTGCCCTCTCTCCATGGTCATGCATGGGGTGACCTCACCTCCCCCATTCATGTGGTGGTAACCCCTCCACATTAAAATGCCTCTTCACATTCCCTTTTAAAGTCTCCACTTTAAATGCATTAAATTTCTCCAAATTTAATGCTCTCTCATTTAATAAAACTCTTTTTATTAAATTTATTCAGAATTTTGTTAATTACTTTAATTAACAAATATTCACATATAGCCCCTTGCAATATTTCAATATCACATGCAGAACCACCTTCTGCAATTTCACCTGAAACAATTACCGGGTTATATTGAAACAATTCATGCGCTTTGCAATTCTTTCGTCTGAAACATATGTGCTCCAAAATGGTGTTTTGCAACCCTTAAGTATGTCACCCTATGGTTCGCGAATAATGCAGACATGATTGAGACTTCTCTCAAATCAATAATCAGAAGCGGGACCTGGAGATCCATACTAACTCATGCACATTCAACGATGACTTCTATGATCGTGAGAGCCTTTAACGCTAGTAACTTAATCCCTTTGTCTCATGATATATTACATGTCCGAGATTCGATCATCGGTATCCAAATACCTAGTTTCATCCCATTACCGACATGCACTCTTTTCTTGTTCCCGTGATATAACATTCTAGTGATCACCTCACTTTCTTACAGGCTATCTTAATGTGATATCACCGAGAGGGCCCAGAGTATATCTATCCATCATCGGTATTGAAAAATTCCACTCTTAATCCATGAGCCTCAACATGACATCTTCGGAGTATCTGAACCCACCTTTATAGTCACCCTTTTACGGTGTGATGTTTGATGTTATCAAGTTACTCTTCTGATATCAGCAATTAACATGATCTCATGGTCTAAGGATAAAGATTACTTCGTATGATGTTATAGCAATATAAACATAATGACTTTGATCGTAATGCTATACTTCGGATGAATGTTCATCACATCATTTCACAAATGTTGTGACCGTTTTATTAACAACATCCAATGTCCATGATCAGGAAACTTTGATCATCTTGTTAATCAACGAGCTAGTCTATAAGAGAGGCATAACTAGGAACCTTTAATTTCTTTTTTAAACACACATGTATTGACGTTTCCTATCAATACAATTATAGCATGAAAAATAAACATCTATCATATACAAGGAATACATAATAACAACTTTATTATTGCCTCTTAGGGCATATTTCCTTCAGCAATGACTCTGGTGGATACATATGTGGTTTGTGGAAAGAACACACATGCAACGACTCTAGTGCATCCATAAGTGGTTTGTAGAAAAGAACACACATGCAATTACTCTAGTGGGTACATATGTGGTCTATGGAAAGAACACACATGCAATGACATTGGTTGATCCATATGTGGGTTGTGAAACGAACACACATGCGATGCCATTGGTTGATCCATGTGTGGTTTGTGGAAAAGAACACAGATGCAATGACTCTGGGGGATCCATATGTGGTTTGTGGAAAGAACACACATGCAATGCCATTGATGGATCCATGTTGTTTGTTAAAAGAACACACATGCAACAATATTGGTTAATCCATGTGATTTGTGGAAAGAACACGCATGCAATGACTCTGGTGGATCCATGTATGGTTTGTGAAAAGAACACACATGCAATGACTCTAGTGTTGGTTATAGTATAAGAACACACATGCAATGACTCTAGGGGGTCCATATGTGGTTTGTGAAAAGAACACACAGGCAATGACTCTAGTGGATCCATATGTGGTTCCTGAAAAGAACACACATGCAATGACATTGGTTGATCCATATGTGGTTTGTGAAAGGAACACACATGCAATGACTCTAGTGGATCCATATGTGGTTTGTGGAAAGAACTGATGACCCACAAGTATAGGGGGTGTATTGCAGTATTTTTGATAAGTAAGAGTGTCGAACCCAACGAGGAGCAGAAGGTGCTGGCTAGTGGTATGGATCAGGAATTCTCTGCAAATACTTAGCAAACGGATTTTTAGGGGTTTTTGATTAAGCAAGTAAATAAAGTACGAGTAAACAAAAGACAATAAGAAAAAATGCAGCAAGTGGCCCAATCCTTTATGCAGCAAAAGGACAAGCCGGTTGTATTACTTAAGATGACCAAAACGTTCTCGTGGACACATGGGAAGACTGTCAAGTGCTTTCGCTTCATATAGTTGATTAATCTTCTTTAGCTTGCTAAGTGTTGTGTGGGTGAACCTGTGCTAATGTACCGACCTTCCTAGGACTAATACAAACTTGTGATGATACCCCTTGCAAACATCCATAAGTAGAAGATAGTAATTAAGGTAGAAACCTAACCACAACTTTAAACTCTAAGACCCTTACGTCCCTTGTGCAATGGTTTCCTAACGGGGGTTCAGGTTTCTGTCACTCCGGCAACCCCTAAAATTAGTAGCCAAATACACAATGCATTCCCCTAGGCCCATACAAAGAGTAATCAACACCGGGAAAGTTTCCCCTATGAACTATGCAAGATTCAACCCAATTGTTACAGCAATATGGAGATGGTGATGAGGGTGTTGATGGTGATGGTGGTGATGATGATGATGACCCCGATCAATTCCAGCTTCATGGTGGTGTTGATGGCGATGATCTCCCCTCTCCGGGATGGAATTCCCTCAGCAGAAATCTGTCTGCCAGAGAGATCTTTCTCTCTCGGTGTTTTCCGCCCCGTAGAGGCGGCGGAATCTTTCTGTGGTCGCTCCCCGACTCTTAGGGTTTCGGGAGGATAATATACACCAGAGGGGAGTGCCAGGGGTGGACTAGGGCGGCCACACCACCTGGTGGCGTGGCCCAGGGTGGCCCGTGCCAGGGGGTGGTGTGGGCCCCTTGTAGCCCATCTCCAGCCCCCCTTCTGGCTTCCTTCATCTTCTAGAAAAATAGGATTTTCCATATATTTTCCTGAATTTTCTGATCTTCGCGAATTTTGCCTCCAAACAGCACCTTTTCCATCAGAATCCTGACTGCAGCGGTCCATGCTCCAAAAGTCATCAACCATGCAAAAATAGATGAAATAACATAAGTATCACCTCTCAATACGAAATATATCAATGAATAACAGTGAATTATGACATAGAATAGTGATGCAAAATGGACGTATCAACTCCCCCCAAGCTTAGACTTCGCTTGTCCCCAAGCAAAACTGAGCTCAATAAACATGGCCTCAGGTTTATGGAGTGAAGAGTCGATAAAAGAATACAGACAAGAAGCATCATAGGCGTTTCTCTAACACACATGCATAACTCCATGGACTTACAATCTCCCCTTTCATGTAAGATCCCTCCTTATTAAAGGAAAAGATCCCTGTGATTGCAATGCTAGTCCCTGGATCATTGCTAGCATCCACAGTTTAAGATGAAGTACACAGATACAAAGGTCGTTTATTACAGTCATTCCAGAGATAAAACATAGTCTTTTACAACTCATGGCCAAAGGCCTAGTACAAGAGTTTATGGAATAAGTAAATAAACATAAGTCTTCATCTTCATGTGCCAGTGCAAGCATGTTGAGTGTAGACTCATGACTCCTAATCATCATCAGAGTAACCTGCAACATCATAAGTTACAGCCACAAGGGTCAATACTTTGGAATAGTATTGGCAAGTGATACCTTAGTATATAATTAAGTGGACTATAATACTATATGCTTTTGGCTGGTGGAGCTTAGGCTTGCATTGCTCAAAATAGATTTTTCCTTAACTTTTGAAAATACTAAGTTTTTGTTTGGTAAAAACTTTCCATGACATCTTTCAATCCAAGACTGAAGATCCACTCAGGGCATCTACTAATCAAGGACTGAAGATATACTTGGCAAAAACACCCAAGGCATCTATCAACAAAGACTCTAGATCCACTCAGGGCATCTAGCAATCAATGACTGAAGATCCTTTTATCCCTTTGTTCACCCACAAGTTTTATTTAGAAATTGGAGTGATGAGATTCTTGAAGTTTCCATGTCTTGATGCTCAAATTGTCCTTTACCAGGGACATGGCTAAGTACTTAGGTTTTACACTCTGCAGAGGTGGTGCACTTTCCCCACAGGCCTTGGTTTCCCAAGGATGATCCTTCAGTAGCCTTTCCTTAGTCAAATGGACGCGTTCCAACCTATCATCCCATCTACCACCCACTGTCCAAAAGACTAAGTTCCAGCATCCTAAGATCATGACAGAGCCCATAATGCCAAGTGGTTGCACTTGAAGCTTTTCAACATTTGACATCTCAAATCTCTTTGTTTCCTGGGTGGCCATCCACAAGTGAGATACACAAGCCAGTCCCTGGCCTTGTGAACCACTCAACATAAGCCATTCCTTCCATTCCACCCAGGTGGTTCATTAACTTAGTTGTTTTATTTTACAAAAACATAAGTCCTTAGACTTAGAAATTTTTCCATAGTGAATATATAAACCACCCTTGTTTTCTAGTAGCTAGGCTAAGCATGATAGTAATAGGAATTTGGACTTAGGAAATTTTCACTAAGGCTTAATCTAATAGGTTTTCCCGAAGCATAGCTTGTACTTAGCTAAAAACCATGCAAGTCCTATACTTAGAAAAATAATACTAATGCTTATATAAAAATATAGGAATGGAATATTCATGATGATATCACTTGCCTTGGTAGTGTGGAGAGTAGCACTCGTCACAATCACAATCACTAGCAAAATCTACACACAAAGTTGTAGCACACAATTACACACAAATATATACAAACAAGAAATAGTATGAATGCATGCATGATTCTACCAAGTGATGATTTTTGAAAACTCAACCAAGCAAGTACATGAATACAGAAACTTAGCAAGCCACTAGTTTACCAACTAAACAAAATCTATACTCAAAAAGGCCTCAAACAAGTCTCTGCAATTTTAGCACATCTAATGGCTACTATTTGCTAAACAAAAAGGATAGGCAGAAAGGTCTTGTTTTTCTGAATCCAACGGTATAAAGTTTGCAAAATTCTAACGTGATTCAAAAGATATAGGCATTTGAAATCTGGATCAAAATCTGTTTTAAATTCTATTTCCAGATCTTAACCTAGCCACGCGTCATGTTCTTATTCGCCTGCATCGTTCAAGACCGGATCGAGCTCCAGCCGTAGAGATCTAAATGAAATCTGGCTCAGATCGCGCATCGCTTCGGGTTAAGTGGATCTATCCTAGCGCCACGATGCAGATCTAACGGCTGCTACTTCGCCAAGAATCGGCGGCGGAGGCGGCGCGTCCGCGCGGAAGCCGGGTCGACGACGCTGCCGGCGATGACGGCGCAGGGAGAAGGAGGAGTACCTCACCGGCTCGGAGGTCACGCGAAGCTTGTCGTACTCGCGGTTGGTCAAGGGGCTGGCACGGCCGCGATTGCTCACCGGAGTTCGTGGGCGCGCTGCGCGCCGGTGGTCGCCGTGGACGCCGTGGATCACCCCAAGGCGGGCGAGGACACGGTTAGATTCACGAGTCAAGGCGAAGTAGTGAGCATGAACGGAAAGCGAGGGGCGGTCTGTACCTACCGGAAAACTCGTCGGAGTTGATATCGCCGCCGGTGCTCGCGTGTCGTGGAACCAAGCGACTGGGCAGACAGATGACCAGTGAGGTCGAGATGCGAAAGACATGCTGAGTCGATTGTAAGAACGAGAGGCGAGGGGACACTAGGCTCACCAAATCGATCGCGGAGAGGCTCTGTCATGGCGGTGCAAAGTTGATTGAGGACAGCCCGGTGGGAGCGAAAGCAGGTGTTTGGGGAAAATGATCGCGGCGGAGGGGTCTTATAGCGATGCTCGACAGAAACGCCGTCGATTAATGCCCAATTACTCCCGGCATCATCTGCGGCAGGCGGCGGAGATCGTATGCGGAGACAGGGAAGACGATCCGACGTGAGAAGGCCCTTTGTCGGCTGGCCGAGGAGCGGAGTGTGGGGTCGGCTTGTCAGCGTCTGTTTGCGTGTGCTCGCGCGTGAGAGAAGTAAAAGGAGATCCCCGGGTGGGCTTGCTGGGCTGGATCTGCTGCTGGGCCAGATTCTGGCCGTGCGGCCTTTTTCTCTTGTTAAGCTTTTTCTTTTTCTAATTTCATTTTCTGAATAGAATTTGATATGAATTCAAATCCTTTTGAATTCAAACTGCTTTGGGGATTTTTGCAGGGTTCTGTGGGTTCACAAACAATCAAATAACCTAGTGGTTACCTTGCAAAGGCTTGGTCAAGCTTGGGTTTCAAAATAAACAGAGATTTGCTCTAGTTGCAAATATTTGGAAATAGGGTTTAGAAAATATTTCTATCCGATCAAAAATCCACGAAAGAGTCTGAAGCTCTTCTCGGCACCCTGCCGGAGAGGGGAATTCACCCTGGAGGCCTTCTTCATCACCATGCAAGCCTTTGGTGTGATGCGTGAGTAGTTCATCCTCGGACTACGGATCCATGTAGTAGCTAGATGGCTGGTTTCTCCTCCTTTGTGCTTTCATGTTTAGATCTTGTGAGCTCCGTTCATGATCAAGATCATCTATTTGTAATCCATTCATGTTGTGTTTGAGGGGATCCGATGGATATTGAGATGCTATTTCAGATTGATTATTGATTCTATCATGTCTTTGTTATTTGAGATCTTGCATGCTTTCCATTGTTAGTAGCTATCTTGGCCAAGTAGATTCTAGCAACTCCAAGATTTAGTATTTATGCTTGATAGTGGGTTCATGCCTCTGGTAATCTGGGGAAGTGGTAGAAATCTCTAAGGTACTAGATGTGCTGTTGCTACTAGGGACAAAACAACGATCCTTTGTTCATAGAACAATTGTATTGTTTACTTTACACGCAGTTTGTAAAGCAATAATCTGTTGCTTGCAACTTAATACTGGAGGGGGTTCGGATGATAACCTGAACGTGGATTATTAGTCATAGATGCAGTTGGATGGCGGTCTATGTATTATGTTGTAATGCCCAATCAAGTCTCAGAGGAGTCAGGATGATTAGTATATGCATGTATTGCTTTCTCGGTGTTTGTCAATTTCCCCGCTGTAATTTGTTCACCCAGCATGTGATCTATCTAAGGAGAGCCACCTCTAGTGAACTATGGATCCCGGTACTTTTCTTTACATACAATCTACAATCTTTTACTGCTTTGTGTTTACTTTCTGCAAAATTTTACTTCTTTCCATTCAATACGTTTAATCCTTTGTATTCCACAAAACACGGTGAGATTGACAACCTCATCGCAAGTTGGGGACAAAGTTCTGTGGTTGTGTTGTGCAGGTCTCCACGTTGCTACTAGCACCAGATAGTCGCCAAAGCTCAGCTAGTAACACCTTTGGGGTGTTTCCTTGCTCCTACTGGTTCGATTAAACCTTGGTCTCATAACTGAGGGAAAACTTGCTGCTGTTCTCATCATACCTTCCTCTTGGGGTTCCCAACGAGCTCTACATCAACCACGAGCCAGCAGTGGTTTATCTACTACCTTAGCAGTGGTAGTAGCATTACCAAATAAGAAACTCAGCGAATTATCCATAACGAAAATAAAGCAACTAACAGAAGTAAACAATACTCACAGTAGAAGTTTCCATTACCAGTTCCACTCTCCAATAGCGCTTGACTCCCCAGCAACAGCACCAGAAAATAGTCTTGATGACCCACAAGTATAGGGGGTGTATCGCAGTATTTTCGATAAGTAAGAGTGTCGAACCCAACGAGGAGCAGAAGGTGCTAGCTAGTGGTATGGATCAGGAATTCTCTGCAAATACTTAGCAAACGGATTTTTAGGGGTTTTTTATAAAGCAAGTAAATAAAGTACGAGTAAACAAAAGACAATAAGAATAAACGCAGCAAGTGTCCCAATACCTTTATGCAGCAAAGGACAAGCCGGTTGTATTACTTAAGATGACCAAACGTTCTCGAGGACACATGGGAAGACTGTCAAGTGCTTTCGCTTCATATAGTGTATTAATCTTCTTTAGCTTGCTAAGTGTTGTGTGAGTGAACATGTGCTAATGTACCGACCTTCCTAGGACTAATACATACTTGTGATTATAACCCTTGCAAACATCTGTAAGTACAAGAAAGTAATTAAGGTAGAAACCTAACCACAACTTTAAACTCTAAGACCCTTACGTCCCTTGTGCAATGGTTTCCTAACGGGGGTTCAGGTTTCACATCCAAGCAACCCCTACGATTAGTAGCCAAATACACAATGCATTCCCCTAGGCCCATATAGGTGAAGTGTCATGTAGTCTATGTTCACATGACACCACTAGAAGAAGTACACCACAACTTAAATATCAAACTATTGAATCTTTATCAACACAATTCCACTACTAACAACATGACTTCTCCCATGTCCTCAAGAACGAAACGAACTACTCACAAGACATCATATGGATCATGATCAGAGATGGAATAATGATGTATAACAATCTGAACATAAAATATAATTCAATGGTTCACTCAATAGGATCAACTACAAAGAGTAATCAACACCAGGAAAGTTTCCCCTATGAACTATGCAAGATTCAACCCAATTGTTACAACAATATGGAGATGGTGATGAGGGTGCTGATGGTGATGATGGTGATGATGATGATCCCGATGAAGTCCAGCTTGATGGTGGTGTTGATGGCGACAATCTCCCCTCTCCGGGAAGGAATTCCCCCGGCAGAAATCTGTCTGCCGGAGAGATCTTTCTCTCTTGGTGTTTTCTGCCCCGCAGAGGCGGCGGAATCTTTCTGTGGTCGCTCCCCGAGTCTTAGGGTTTCAGGAGGATAATATACGCTAGAGGGGAGTATCAGGGGTGGACCAGGGCGGCCACACCACCTGTTGGCCCACGCCAGGGGGTGGTGTGGGCCCCCTGTAGCCCATCTCCAGCCCCCCTTCTGGCTTCCTTCGTCTTCTGGAAAAATAGGATTTTCTGTATATTTTCTCGGATTTTCTCATCTTCGCGAATTTTGCCTCCAAATAGCACATTTTCTGTCAAAATCCTGACTATAGCGGTCCATGCTGCAAAAGTCATCAACCATGCAAAAACAGATGAAATAACATAAGTATCACCTCTCAATACGAAATATATCAATGAATAACAGGGAATTATGACATAGAATAGTAATGCAAAATGGACGTATCAAGAACACACATGCAATGACTCTAGTGGATCCATAAGTGGTTTGTGGAAAAGAACACACATGCAATTACTCTAGTGGTACATATGTGATTTGTGGAAAGAACACATATACAATGACATTGGTGCATCCATATGTGGTTTGTGAAAAGAACACACATGGAATGACATTTGTTGATCCATATGTGGTTTGTGAAAAGAACACACATGCAATTACTCTAGTGGATCCATATGTGGTTTGTGGAAAGAACACATATGCAATGACTCTTGTGAATCCATAACTGGTTTGTGGAAAATTACACAGATGCAATTACTCTAGTGGGTACATATGTGCTTTGTGGAAAAAACACACATGCAATGACATTGGTGGATCCATATGTGATTTGTGATAAGAACACACATGCAATGACATTTGTTGATCCATATGTGGTTTGTGAAAAGAACACACATGCAATTACTCTAGCGGATCCATATGTGGTTTGTGGAAAAGAACACACATGCAATGACATTGGTTGATCCATATATGGTTTGTGAAAAGAACACACATGCAATGATATTGGTTGATCCATATGTGGTTTCTAAAAAGAACACACATGCAATGACTCTGGTGGGTCCATATGTGGTTTGTGAAAAGAACACACATGCAATGTGTCTAGTGGATCCATATGTGGTTTGTGGAAAGATCACACATGCAATGACATTGGTGGGTCCATATGTGGTTCATGGAAAGAACACACATGCAATGACATTGTTGGATCCATATGTGGTATGTGAAAAGAACACACATGCAATGACATTTGTTGATCCATATGTGGTTTGTGAAAAGAACACACATGCGATTACTCTGGTGGATCCATGTGTGGTTTGTGGAAAGAACACACATGCAATGACTCTGGTTGATCCATGTGGTTTGTGGAAAAAATAGACATGCAATGACTCTAGTGGATCCATATGTGGTTTGTGGAAAGAACACACATGCAATGACATTGGTTGATCCATGTGTGGGTTGTGAAAAGAACACACATGCAATGCCATTGGTTGATCCATGTGTGGTTTGTGAAAAGAACGCACATGCAATGCCATTGGTTGATCCACGTGGTTTGTGGAAAAGAACACACATGCAATGACATTGGTGGATCCATATGTGGTTTGTGGAAAGGACACACATGCAATGACATTGGTTGATCCATGTGTGGTTTGTGAAAAGAACACACATGCATTTACTCTAGTGGATACATATGTGGTTTGTGGAAAGAACACACATGCAATGAACACTGGTGGATCCATATGTGGTTCATGACAGGTACACACATGCAATGACATTGGTTGATCCATATGTAGTTTGTAACAATAACACACATGCAATGCCATTGGTTGATCCATGTGGTTTGTGGAAAATAACAAACATGCAATGAACTCTAGTGGATCTATCTTGGCATAATTTGATGTATGCCATGATGTATTTCATTGTAAAAGACACTCACTTTCCATTTTTATACTACTCAGCTTTGCCTTGGTTTTTTGATACTACTCAGTTTTGCCCCCTCTCTCTCTTTCGTAGAAGCCCAAACATGTGCCCACTCTGTCAACTACGCCCTGATTGGTTGTCACAGTTGTTACGCGGATCGTGCGCACCAACCGGTAATCCTGTGTGATCCAACGAGGCTCGTTGCACACATCGTGCCCTTGACAGGATAGCACGAGATAGCACAGACGTCTCCCTCAGCGAGACTTCTACAAGAAGGAACACGATGCCATCCATGGAAAAAGTCATCAAGTGGTCATGTCACGTTTAATCTAGTCTGCAAAGGATACAAGTCTACTACATGGCAACTGGTCATCCATGGCCCACGGTCTATACCATTTTTACTATGCAGCACGGCTGCACTCTCACTTCCGACAGGCCCCCACCACATGAACCTTCCACGCGGCAGCCGCAACCAGAAGAGCTGCCTACCGGGGCCCTCGAGGAGGCCTAAACATCCCCGCATTAAAAACCCAGCCTATCGGGTCCTCCATTCGCACTCATCCACTCCTCTCTCTTCCCTATCTAGCAAACCCCCACAATCTTGAACGTACATGCACGAACCTTCTCCATGAAACCAGTGCGTGGGGGTGAGTGTGCGGGCATCGTCGCCGGTGTGGTGCTTCACGCGGCAGATCTAGAGGAGCATCATGCAGCACAAGGCGAGGAGGACGTGCAGTTCTACACCTTGGGGGACCATGTGCTCGCCGGTGCTGACGACTTCGGAGGCCCCGATGAGGGCGTGGAGTTCGACGAACACGCTCCGCTCGTGTACTCGGAGGTATATCTATTTCTACATGTTTCATATTTTCTGCTCGAGCTTAATCTATCCTGGCTTCATAAAAAAACGAGTCCTAATGATTAGATGCAACGTACGAACCGGTACATGGAGAGATCTAGTCTGTTCTGAATGAATCCCCATTATTTATTTATTAATAAGTTATCAAGAACACAAACCACATTAATTTTGGAGCGAGATGGGGAAACACCCGTAATGAACTGCTGAACCTGTATAGACATGTTATTGCATCGAAAGTAACTCGGAATGGTGGAAGGAATATATATTTATTATTTTGCTCATTTTGGTTTGCATTACATACATTACATGTAGATTCAAGTGAGATGCACTCTGACAAGGAGAACAGGGACAACAAGAGCCACCATGTCATGAAGAAGCTCAAGAGCGGGATAATCCCTTTCCGCACTCGACTTGGGGCGCTCAGGTGCCCTTTCTGTAAGAAAGGAGTCACCCCGAGGATTGCCAGCTTGATTTCACATGCGGTTGGCATCGGTAAAAGCCCGGCTAGTAAACACAAGTCGGCGACCAAGGCTAAGCATGCTGCTTATGGAAAATTCCTGAGGGAGTATGTCAAGACCGGCCTAGTATCCCCTTACATAGGAATCATCAACTTCTAGCTGACCAACCCGTCACTGTGCTGGCTCGGCCACTAATAATATTTAGTTCTCTTACCGTATCTAGACCCTTAAACTATGGGGATTTCTATTTTCGTACCCTTCAAGTTATATTCAAGTTCATCTGTCTATGGAGTTAAAGTTCCGGTGGCATACTCGTTATTTTGCATGGATAGAGGGGTGCCCCCGACAGATTTAAGGGTTATCCTGTCCGCTAGATCATAGAGGATCAACGGATTGGTGGGAACGATCCGTGTGACAACTGTCTCGACCAATCAGAGCGTAACAATGAAGATGAGCACAGGTGTGAGAGATGGATACAAAGAGAGGGGAAAACCGAGTAGCACTTAAGAACCAAGGGCAAAACTGAGTAGAACTTAAAAAGCAAGGGCAAGAGTGACAAAGGGATTCAAATACAAAATAGAAAATGATTTAAAAAATGGAACCAAACTGCCAGTGTTACGCTCGAGGGCAAAACTGAGTACAACTGAATCGCCAGGGTTAGACAAGAGGGAAAAAACGTGGCTCACGGTCCGCTTGTGCGGTGCACGGGGCGGTAGCGGACACGTTTGGCCGTGCACGGTGCAGTAGCATACGCGGTGCACGGTAGTGCAATGAAACGTCGCTTCACTTCTCCTTTAATAGAGGCCTCCCCACTCCCACTCATCACACACTCACTCACTCAATTGTCTCCACTGTCCCATCACCTTCTGCAAACCCCCAAGAAAACCCCAACCCCGCCGGTGATAGAGAAGAATGGCGCGGTGGCCATCAGCGCATCCAAGGCCGCCGGCAAGGAGGCCCTCGTCCCTGTACAGGCCCCCATCCCCATCCCCGCATCCGCCGTAGCCACCGGTGAGGAGGACCCCGCCGGTCTCGGACAGATCCTGCTCGGCTGGGACCCCTACGAGGAGGTTGTCTACATAAGGCCGGAGAACCCCTACGACACCAGCATCGCCGACCCATGGTCGGAGGTAACAAGGGATTTCTCCCCTTCCCTTGTTATTCCCCCGTTCCC
This sequence comes from Avena insularis, assembly GCA_023614405.1. Classification (NCBI taxonomy): domain Eukaryota; kingdom Viridiplantae; phylum Streptophyta; class Magnoliopsida; order Poales; family Poaceae; genus Avena; species Avena insularis. Next base: position 567,840 of record JAJUPC010000117.1, on the reverse strand, counting down.
ATCGTTGAATGCTAGATCGTATATTATTAGGGCTCGGCTGTTCGTATTTTTACAGTAGCTAATCCTCTTGTGTTAGATCTCGATTTTCGATGAATCCCCTGTTCGTAGTTGGGATCAGTATTCGATTTGTTTTGAGATTTGGGGAATAATCGGGAGATCTCAATTGGTTAATTTATGAAAATAATCAATCCCGATAATCAAAGTATCTCAATCATGTCCTTATTGCACTCTACTGTTTTTTTCCAACAGGAGGATAGCAGCGATGTCCGCAGCGACGACGAGTCCAAGGACACCAAGACTCGTCATATGCTGAGGAGGCTAAAGTCCGGCCAGTACAACAACTTCTTCACCGACGACATGTACAGGTTCCCCTTCTGCCCCACCAAGAGGCTCCGCGCCATGGACTTTAACTCCCTCGTGAAGCATGCCAAGGACGTGAGGACCTGCGGCGAGTCTGTGAACGTTCACGACTTCATAGCCAAGCACCAGGCGCTCGTTCTTCACCTCCACAACCTCTAGAAGGTGGATATAAGGAGGGTCACATGCCCCCGATCAAACCGAAGGCGCCCAAGGTCAAGGGACTGGGTAGCAAGAAGTGGAGGAGGCGCCAGAGGGAGGAGGCGGAGGCCCTCCTGGCAGAGGCCACGAGGGGCCACTGATCAGCTGTTGCTGCTGCTGCTATAAAGTAGCTTCTTTTATCTTGTCTGTGTTGAACATGTCAGCTGCTGCTGCTGAGCAGCCTAATTGTCGAACCTCATTAAGTACCGTACTATATAACCTATATTAGCTGCTTTATCTACTTCTGCTTTGTTTACTGAATTTATTTATGGTGCTGGTTAGGTTTGCTGCTCTAGATTTGCTACCAGATTGGGGAAAAACGAGGGCAAAAGGAACAATGAATGAAGAGAGAAGATGCTCTAGATTCGCTACCTTTTTGGGCAAAAAAAATACAACTGTTAGCGATAAAGGGGCAAAGGCGCTCTTAAAAAGGCCAAATAACAAAAAAACTACCAATTTAGGCGTCAAGGTGCACGTAACGGTCAAGCCTTGGACCAGACGGCACCCCCCTCCGAGCGCATGTGAGGACTTCGGAATGGAGGGAGGGAAAAAGGGAGGACAAACTAAATGTTGCTATAGCTAAATCTGACAAAAATCTGAATTTGGCTTTACAATGCAATTTGGCTAGAGCTCCACAATGTAGCTATTCTATATTCCTGCACCATGCGGTCCAACCGTTGACAAGAATAGCGTTATTTTTGTCTAAAGATATGAGAGCAGAGGACACATGTCACACATAGGTTGGCTAATCAATTTGGAACCACATTTGGCATTGGAGCACCCTCTTGCTCCGGTTCCCTCTTTTGCTCAATTTGGAACCACCTCCACAGTGTAGGGAACTAGTTCCAAAAGCCAAAAAGTAAATATGGAACCACTTTTGCTGGGGAAAATATAAATCCCTAAACTATGTGGTGCGTTGAAACCTCATGCTTTTCCACCGACACGTGTGTTGCAAAGTTGCTTGATCGTGCATGCTTACACAAGTGGCCTACACAGAAACTTATAGAAGCATGGGCAAACGAGCTTCAATTTGGCAAATTCTGGACAAAATCACCAAATTAAAGAAAGGAAATTGCAAGCTTTGCGCAATCGGCAGGCCTGAGCGGCTACCCCGGGGTGCAGGGATGCTAGGTCCCTATCTATGCTTACACTTCTTAAACTTGTTAGGAATAATAGTTGTACACTTCCTTCTGTCCTATCATGTTACGTCGTATTAGCACCACGCACCCGCTGCGGATCGGCAACATGACGGTGGTCTACGTGATCGGTCTCTGCCATGCCAAAGCCACATACGTCCATCGCCACCGACTGGAATGGATGCCGAATTTAATCGCTAGGATTGGAAACCAACGGTGCTCGCCCGCTCAAACTTGCTTCCGCTTGGGTATGATCAGAATATTGGTAAACACAATTTAAGCATCGCCTTTCTTTTCCTTAGCACATCACTGTGCAAAAATCCCCAACTCCTTCCTTTCGCCGCAGCCACCACAAGAACCATCGATGCTACCGCAGGCACCGCCTCCGCCGGGCCATACCACCGCAATAGAACACTCCACCGCCATGCCCAGTCCCAGCCACCGCTACCGACCCTAGGCCACCGCCACCGCATTAGATGCTACCATGGACGCATAGTACGACGTGTTCGGTGACGGGAGCAACTTCATCGATGAGTACACCGTCACCGCCCATGGCACCAACAAGCTGACGGTCGTCCACACAAATGCATCAACGGAGGTCGCCAAGGTCATCGCAATGTATGAGTGGTGGCTATAGGAGCCGATGGACAGGTACAAGATCGTCGGCCTTGACCTCGAGTATACCGGAGATAGGAAGATATATGCACAACCACTGCCTCCTATACCATGTATGTAGGGCCAAATATATATGCCTGGAGCTTCATGAGTTCCTACACATGAGGGAGATATACTTCGCCAGCATCGACATCAATAACGACACTTCAAATCTAGAGCGGGATCTCCTTGTTCATGTCGTCAATCACGTCGATCTCCAACATTTGTGGAGGTACTCGGATGGCGATACGAGGAAAGTCGGCATGGCTAGACTCACTGCCAACATCATCGACCGTGAGTACGCCGACATGAAAGTCGAGTTCCCGAAGCACCTGCACGAGCGATGGGAGTGGAGGCACCTAGATTACGATGCGATCAAGTACGCAGCCAGGGACGTGTATGTCTGCTACGAGATGCTCAACAGGATCTGGCGGGTGGGTGAGTGTGCTGTTTACCACTACTAGTTTCGCATTTCATTCCTAGTTTTATCTCGCATGTATTTTCTAAGCATTCTGTGTGTAAGAACCAAGCTCATATGATCCCTGTGCTATTAGGTAGTTAACCTGTATGAATTACATTTCCCTCTTTTGTATGCTCAACATCCATTCTTACAAATTCTGTATGTGCCATTTGCATGCGGCAGAATCTAGGATTGACATGCATAAGGTGTGATACAGTCATAAGTCATAACCAAACCCAGATTATAGCAAAGGATACAGTCATAACAAAATCCAGATTATAGTTCGACAAAGGTAATACACATCAGTTCGTAATTGCTCACATAGTGTACTTCTGAAATAACATGTTTTCATAAACATAACAAGCCCCATACAAACACAACAATCATGCACTACAAGTCTACATCACAGCCTGTTGGAGAAGGCAACTGATCCCAGGATGCCTTCGGTCGCTTGCCTAGGCTTGTAGATTCATCTACACTCCGGCATCTGGGGCAAACAACCTTCCTTGGTGGTGGTTCAATGATGCGATGCCTGGAACGAGATTTTACAATTTGGCAGTATAGCTCGTGGCTAACATACCCGTCAATTGCAGCGTACGTCAGATTAGGTTCAGAAAGCGGCTTATCCTCCCAGTAATCGTGCCCTAAATGCCTCCACAAACATCTCGGCAATTTGCCCTTCATGTCAACATACCACGGGTCGATGAGTTCAGAGGCAAGATCGGCCATCCCGGTCCTGCCGCCCTTCGTCCCTAGGATCCAGTAAATTTCCTAGATGTCCACTCTGCACTCCTTTGGGATTCTAATATTGACAATCGAGCTTTCAAGCAGTTTAGTGTCATTCGTGATGTCAACACTAGTAAATGTTATGTGTTGGTTCACGAGAAAGTCATGAAACAGATCCCTAATCCTTTCGCCCCACCTGCATGAAAATGAATTCAGACAAATAATATAGCAATAACTTTTGCAAACAGACGGTTTAGGAACAAAAAGACAGCAAAGTCTACCATATCCCGTCAGCCCCCTTCTCGCAAAAAAGGCTGGTATACGAGGATGTGCCCCTTCATGGAGAGTTGCACCACGGCGATCCTACGGTGATCGCGGCTGTACTCGAGGTCGAGACCTTCACTCACTAACAGGCAGGCAACATGGATCTTCTTCCCCGTTAGAGGGTCTGTGGTGTAGACAACATGGATCTTCTTCCTTCCATGTACTTCTATGTCAAAGTACGCAGTCGCTTGCCTGCCATCGTTTCGGACATCTGAAAAGTCCATTACTACAAGCAAGAGGGAAAGGATACGGAGGAACAGGGTGATGCCATGGCGGAGCAAATGGATGAGGCCGTGGAGGAAAAAGACGATGAGGCCATGGAGGAGGAAATGAGACGGAGAAGTGAAAGATTGGAACCGCCCTTACCAATATCTGGAATGGTGCACGACCGTTCATAGTAGGGTGAAGGTGGAGAAAAACGGCGGTTTTACACGTCAACGCGAGCGTTGCCTAAAATTTGTTCTGCGCCACTTGCATGCGGTGGAATCGAGGTCTGCCATGCACAATCCAAGTCAAACGTAGTCACGTTTGCGCGTGCTGACCTTCACTCACTGACAGGTAGGCCGCACATTTCTCTCTCTTACGATTTATTTTTTCACTTCCTCTAGACGGTTCTGGTGCGCGCCCTCAATAATTACGCCCCCCTTCCTTGTCTTCCACGCGGATGAGAACCGGCGGCGGTGGTTCCTCACCGGGTCACTCCCTACTCGAACAACTACCCCCATCCCTGATTCCATCCCCTCATGAATCCATCCGCCTCCTTATCACAACGCGTCCATTAATCTACCGGATTCTAGACTCCATTTGCCGCTATGGGTAGAGCTTGGGGTAGCAGCAGGCTAAAGCGAAAGGCATGCTACGACGACGCAGATGGCCAGGGCGACCGCCACCGTGAGGATTGGGGATGGCCGGACCTTAGCGCCACGAACGTGCACATGATCGCCACGGGGTTGGACATCATCTCTGCCGGCGCCTCGCTCACTACATCCCTGGCTACCACTTCACGATGCGGGACATGGACGAACAACCGTTCGGCACGCCAGGCCTTCTTTTCCCCGATACTAGTAAATGGCCAAACGACCAAGATGGCCACGTAAGTTCCAGTATCTTGCTTAATGGTCCAGTCATATCGTTGATTCATATGTGCTGAACTCTCATCGGAATCCTATGTTCCTTTCGTCGAACGTGTTGTGTGCACGCGCGGTTTGAACAAATTGAACCATTTAAGCCTATTCGGTACAGCGGAAGCTCTGCTCGTACCTGATATTCTGGTATTTTCGTAGTGACACAGTCTTACTTTAGGTGATAGACAAGTTGTCAATTTCGATTTGCAATGGAATGCCTGCTAGGTGATATTCTGTTTCCTAAAATAAAATAAACAGATTAGACGATTTAAGGGTGTTATGCCCCGAGCTATCTATGATCATTGTCAGGAGTTTGTTCTGGGGGGGAGGGGCTCTGCTCCTACTCCATATATGGGGTATCATCGTAGTGACACAGGCACAATTTAGGTGATATCTGAGGAGACACTCGTATTTAGGCGATATTTTGTGTACTTTAATCCGAAGGTCTAGTTGTCAAATTGTATTTGCAATAGAATCCATGCTAGGTGATTGTACCAACTGACAACAAACTCTATAGAATATTCATGCAAAACTGATGCTGCTGGATAAGTGGTCGGAATCAGTAGTGCTGAATATCAAGGAAGAAGAAGAGACGGAAATGGGAGATGACCAGAAATGGGTGGGTGGCAACGGCGAGTGGCTAGTCCTTTTATCCCAGGATGGGAGTACTTGGACTCTAAAAAATGGCTACAGATCATTCAGATTTACATTGCCATCTTTGGAGGGTGTCGGCATTACTGCATTCAACAATGGGTGCCCGCCGCCCATTTCCAAATTTGCTTACAGGTTCAACATGGAAGAACTTGAGCTCCTGAAGGTACAACTCCCATATAGACCCCGGGAGGTGTGGAAGACCTAGGAGTACGACCTCTTAGCGGTGTTCGACAAGGCAATCACATACATTAGATGCCCAGAAGACAAGGAATTGACAGTCTTGCACGATGACTTCCTGCGGATGGAAAAGTATGTCGACACCGTCTTCACCTCCAGCTACCATTCGTACAAACCGCAACGCATTTATGCGGTCACTGAACCTAGCGGCGACGTGCATGTTTGGGAGCCATCCATTTGGGGTGAGTCATGGTGTCATATAGCATGTAAAATCCCATTCAAAATTCTGCTTACTGACTATAAGTAACACGCAGGTACCCACGTAGCCCCACGCATCATTCTAGCGCCGGTGATCGAAGATGCAGTAGCATATGCTGAACTTGGGACATGGTGCTGGTTCCTGGCACCTCTCGGAGGCGACACGAAACAGGATGTTGAACTCTTTGGATTCATATCAGGGGAGCACTAAACAGCGTTTGTGATACAATAGAACATATGGGGACACAACTTTCTTCATACCCATCGCTGCGGTGTGACGTTTTCTCGAGGTCCGCATGCTCATCCAAAGACCCAGTAGAGAAAGTCTAGAGCAGAGTCGACAATCTGAAGGGACAATCTATGTTTCTTGGGATAAACTACCCTTTCTTTGTCGGAGCCCCTAGAGCTACTGAACCTGTAATTGCTCAGGCAGCCCTGGCTCCTGATGTTGCTACTGCTACTGCTGGTGGTGGTGGTGGTGGTGGAGCTGACAAAGAACTAGCTGATGTTGCTCCTGGTGAAGCTGACGAAATACTTGGTGATGCTGCTGCTGGTGAAGCTGATGAAATACTTGCTAATGATGCTGCTGGTGAAGCTGATGAAATACCTGCTGAGGCTCCTGCTGGTGAAGCTAATGAAATACCTACTGAGGTGCCAGCACTTTCAGTGTTTATAGCAGACTGTGTGTTTGCTGCACACTCACGCGCCTATCATGTTGACACTCCAGATCCGACCTGGAGCCGAATCCACGTCAGGGGGAGGGGGCCTACAATTGGCTCATCAGTGGGGTCGTACGATTTGATGGAGAATGACATACAGCCAAAAGCAGCATTCTGGTTCGTTCCAATGATACCACCAGCTTCAGGGACCTAGTGCTCATACTAGCAGATCCGATGAACCATTTGTCTTTATCTTTATCTTTAGTTACGCTTATTTGTGTAAATTCTAAGTTGTGCTTATTTGTGTAAGACTAAGTTAGGCCTAACTGCATAATATTCAGTGAAACCCAGCTTTTCTTTCCACGCCCATAATAGCAGAATTGCAGCATAGAACATACAAAGGTAATGTGCATACTAGGCATTTTTTCTCAGGATAACAACCACTTCATGTAAATGATACATGGTGTACGTATTTGAACGCATCACTAGAATGTGCCACCTATTGATGATTGATGACATGGATCTAGCTTTTCTGCACGTATTTGCATTGAATCGCTCATTGATTTGTTCACATATTTTTTGGCAATGGCTGATGAACTCCACTCTCTTGGTAAAATGCTTTGTCGGCGAGCACTTGTTCATGCAATGCAAAGTACATAACATGGTCGTCGTTATTCCATTTAGGTTCTCTATGTTTCGTCATCACGGAGCTACTAATTTCAAATGAAAATCTAGTAAACAACATATGTGTACATTGTTAGAGTATGCTACAAACACAGTACATACATGTTTTTCTACAATCACGAGAAGAAAACTTGATGCATTTTCACCTTGTTGGCGTTGTGTCGAACTGGGTGAATGTGGCTTTAGGGTCCGGAGAGGAAGGAGCCGTGGCTGGTGCGTGTGCGACCACGGCGACGGTGAGCTCGGATTCTGGAGGAGGCCAACAGGACCGAGCATGGTCAGCATGGTGACAGATCTCACCCGGGAATGAATTCCCGTCCCTGCGCCATGCCATGGGTGCGGCCATGGTGAGGGCGAGCTCCGCTTGGGATGGGAAGGAGAGCGGGGCCGAGCAGGTTCGTCCAAGTCCTAGCTCTGTGCCATGGCCGAGACCACAAATAGCCGCCTGGAGGAAGAAGAAGACACGTAAAGGATGCATGCGCCAACGCTGCAAGCCTACATGGCAGCCATGATGGCAACGACATAACGGCGAAAGCTGACAGGAGGGCCCAACTTTACGGGTGTTAGCCTGATATTTTGAATTGAAACATAAAGTTGAATTCATGCCAAAAAAGACCCTCTGAGTATTTGGCACGCCAACTTTGGGCAACGCAGTTGATTGTAAGCAACTTGCGTACCGCGTTGCCTGGGCACCCCAACTTTTGGGCCACAAAATGATATCCTCCAAGAGAAGGCAGCAGAGGCAACACGAGGCGGCAGCAGGAGTTAGGGATATACTTTCCGGGTATCCTCACAGTTCCTCACTGACCAGGGTGGCCCACTTCGGGTTAGAGCTGTGCTTCATGGGCGGCCTAGTCAGGGAGAAGAGACGGAGTCCAGTACGGCTACGGGAAGGCCCAGAAGACTTACCGACATAGGCCCATAGTGTTACTTGTAGTTCAAGATGTACTCTGTAACCGACTCTTAGTCGTAGCCAGATAGATCTCTCCTGTAAACCCTAGGCCGGATATCTATATAAGCCGTCCTAGGGAGAGCCTTTAGGGCACCCCTTACAATCACAATATCAACTCGCACAAGCGAACCCTTGTAACCCATATTCCGGCTCTACCGTATTACTGGATTGCTAGCAGGAGTAGGATCCGTCCAAAGCCGGTGAATTCGAACCTAGGTAAACTTGTGTGCTCACCGTCCTGGGACACCGTACGTCTCACAACCCTCTCTTCCACACGCCTCGAGGACCCCCTCATGGCGTACTTGTCATCAATCCGAGGACAGTTGGCGCCCACCGTGGGGCAAGTGAGCTTCGGATATGCGTTCCGAACGGAATCTGCAAGAATCGGAATCGGCGAGACTATCGCCGTCGGTCGCATCCTCTATGCCAGCGATGTCCCTCTCATCATTCTCAATGAGACCTGGATTCCGGCTAGGGAGGCTGTGACTGCCTACACCATCATGTCTTTTGGCGAGATCGATGTTTACATCGGTTTTGCTGAACCTGCCCCACCACCCCAGTGGTGATGATAGAGGCAGCAGAAACTTCTGGGTCCCCTTTGTCAACGGAAGCGGCAGAGTTCCGGATCTCAGAAATCCCTAATCCTACTCAGCCCGCACCAGTTGCGGAGATAGTGGAGAAATCCGAGCCTGAAGCAGACTTGGCGGTCCAAGTTGAATCTAGAGTGGATCTCCCTGGAGAGACTGAATCCCGGATCGACCTACCCGCCGAGGTCGAAATCCAGGAGGAGCATAGCAACAACACTGGTTTCAGCTATGATGACGCCGGGACAAACATGCCTTTCCTGAGATACATGCTAAGACACATGATGATGCAAGATGCAAGCATAGATGATATTCTCGAGACCATCAGGAGTTTCGAGGAGGCTGATCGCGAGAGCCGCAACTATCTCAGGAGGCACGCGTCACATATCTCAGGTTCGGATATGTGGGATCCGGACCTGGCTCTGCCGATGCTTCTTGCGGCCATTTCATCAAACAGGTGGTAGACACAAATCTTTCAAATCCTAAAACACTATATTGAGCAGTGGATTTGGTCACCACTTGGGCCTAACTTGGTCCCCTTGTTCCCCCAGCTAAAACCCCGCCCCTAACTCTCTCTCCCTCTCCCCTGTCTGCTCCAGTAGCAAGCTGCCCGATGTCAAGCGCTAGATCAACCACGGATAGCTTGCCTCAGCCCGTCCCACGCTCTCCTTCACTTGCTGGGAGAAAGGCGCCATCACACCGCTCCGCCCTGACCAGCCCCCGACCAAAATCGAGCGGAGGACAAGCCTCATTTGCTTGCGCCCATGCCGCTGTCTGCCATGCCGATCACCCCGGAGCGCCACGCCCGCCAGAGCAGCACCAACCTCGCCTAGCCCTAGCCTTGCGTGTCAGCACCCGCAGCAGGTCCAGCCACCGCCCAGACATCATCGTTCGCCGCCTAGTGACTAGCAGCCTGGAGGAACCGCGTCGAACACCGCCGTCCGCGCGCAGTTCACCGCACGCTCCCGACCAGTAGAGACTCCGCCTTGCCGCGCCTGTAATCCCCAGAGGACTGTCGGGGAACAGAGCATCCATCGCCGCCCTCGCCCATGCCGAGAGATCCCCGCCTCGTCATCACCGATGACCTCACCGGCGCCTGTTCTGTCCCCTCATCGACCCTATATAAAGCGGCCACCCCAGCCTCAATTCTCCATACTCACTCACTGCCCACCTCTCTCTGAACCTTACCCACCTCTAGCCGAAGCCGCTCGAGCTCTATATCGCCGAAATTGGAGCCGAAGCCGCCGCAACAGGAGGAGAAGGGAGTCTGTGATTTAGGGCACCCCAAGCTCCGCCGCAACCATGCCTCGCCTCGCTGTCATCTACCAGCCCGTTTGCCCGCCTCACCGACCTTGTTGGAGCCCTGGTATGCCCCCAATCGACCCCCACTGCCGCGTCTAGGTCAGGTTCTCGCTGGAATGATCCATCATCGACGATGACTCACCACCGTTGGATCGTCTTTAGATCGTGTGGTCCAGGATGCTAGATACCGCTTCGGGTAAATTGTGCCGCTGACCAGTGGAGCCCGCATGTCAGGCAGCCCGTTCTGCATGTCTGCGTGAGATGGGCGGCCCGATTAGTTCAGCGTATTAAAGTTTCAAATTTAGTTTTTTTATTTAGAGTTAATCTAGTTTATGTCCACTAGTTTAAAAATCAATTCGGGGAGTTTGACAAATCCAAATTGCATGAAACCAATTTTGTCTGAAAGGTATTGAAATAATCTATCCAAGCCCGTTGGATTTAATTCAATTAGAGTTATAGATCTATCCTAGTAAAAATAACAAAACAGAAGCATTTGCATCTTGCAACATTTTTATAAAATCAACCAAGATAGATTTTGAGTGGATTCCAACTCTCAAAATTCACATTTCATCATACCTATCTGAATATGTAATAATATTAAGGTTTACATGCAGTGACTTTGGACTAGTACCAAAATAATGCTATATAGGCATTTCTAGTCACTTTAAATCATTAAATAATGAACTTAAACCAAAGTAATTATGATCCAACCCTTAAAATCACATTCCCACATGTTAGAATATGTGGTGATGACATGTGTCCACATGATCCCATATTTTAAGTGGTGAATATTAAATCTTAGTTAATTTCTCAATGAGTAGAAATTACTTTTCTAAAATAAAAAGGATGAAACTATTGAATTAAACTTGTGATACTTGAGATGATAATAGATCATAAAATGTGTGTCTTAGAATGCTAATTAGACTAGTTAAGTATTGTTTGGTGATTGTGTACTCCGAATGTATTTATAGACGATAGTACCGACCAAGTCTACGAGGAGGAGGAGTTCTACCAAGAAGAAGAAGAAGAAAACTTCAACCACTACACCAACCAAGGCAAGCTAACACTTGCAAGTATAATTCTTAGCAAGCTAGGATTGAACTAGATGGTTTAGCAAAGATGCTTTAGGCACGATTGAGTTATACTACCTTGACTAGTATTTCATCCAAGTCTTAGTTTCAAGCTTTACTTCCTTTACTCTACCCAAAGTTCTTTACTTGTTTTGAAGGTAGCATAAAAAGTATAAAACTTGACCTATTTAGAACCCTTTAGATGTCATTCTATGGCATGAGATTGATCCCACCATTTTTCCACCTTAGTGAACACTCTTAACTTAGTAGTTTAGAGTAGATCAAAAACTTGAGTCACTTAGATGGGTACACTTGGTGAAAATGAATTATGAAAACCTTGGAATGATGAGTCATTCTATTGAGATGTTTTGGACATGTGTTGAGAAACACAAATGGTTTATGATGATGAAAATGTTGAGGCATGAGCCTTAGACCTTTTATAAAACTGATGGTTGGATTCGGATGCGATACCATTCCAAATTTACCGTACAACCACACTACCTGAATTGGGTAAGGCTTAGCTAGAAATTTATATGCATTAGTATTAGTTCCCTCGCGGGAGAGGTTTGAGCTGAGGCTACCTCTCAATGTTGTCCACCTATGCAGTGCCCAAGATGACTGATGGTCATGGTTGGGAGGCCATGCTCATAGGAGAGGTGCTTATACTAGGGTGTGTAAAGAGAAGGTTTTTGATTGATTATCTGCATACTAAGTATGATGATTCAGGGTTATCCCTGACAGATGTATCGAATCTTGTGGTGAAAGTGTACCACCTCTGCAGAGTGTCAAACTATTCGAATAGCCGCGTCATGATTAGGGACGATTGGAATGGCCATCTTGTTTACGTCGGATGTTTTAAAAACAACTTATGAGATGAATGATGAATCTTGACTTGACCACAACAGGGTTGTGTTTATGACAATAGTTTCCCAACTTAAGTGATTCTAGAACTTTGTTTTATCTTTCTTTTCTTCAGAACTCAGCTTAGGTTTCAAAATTAACCTTATAGTTAAACTTAGATTTAGCACTTTAACTTAGAATTATACTACTTGTTAGTGGTAGTTTGCGAGTACTTAAAGAGTACTCATGGCTTTTGTCCCTGGCTATTCTCATGGCCAGACTATGAAGGAGATTACCAAGATGATGGCCAGCAGGACGGCTATGAAAACTAGGACTATCTGCCTTTGTCAGCATTGCCTGTGCCCCTGAAGATGGACCCCACCGCTACGCTTATCTTTTATTTCTGCTGCTTGTTGTATTAAGACTGGATCATGCGATCCTTATTTGTGTAAGACCTTATGTATGGTTTGTAATGGATGATGTACTGTGATATCCAATCCATTATGTCTCGCAAAAATGGTAATTCTAGGATTGCGAGGTATGGCACAACGGGCATCTGGGATTAAAAATCCGGGTGTTGACAACACATGTCAAAACATTTCAATAGAATGAAGCATCATTCAAAGGTTTTCATAATCCTTTTTCACCAAGTATTCCCATCTAAAGTGATCAACTTTTATGCTTAGCACTACCACTAAAGTTAAGGGTGTTCACTAATGAGGGGTGATAATCTCCAATCTCATGCCATGGAATGACATCTAAGTATAGGCCTAGTTTTATACTCTTTATGCCATCTATACTAAATTTTCCAATACTCACAAAGCACTAACTAAAAGTAAAGAACTTTTATAAAGTAAAAAGAATAAAGCTTGCAAGTAAAATTTGGGATTGGTATAAATCAGAGGTATATAACCAAGCATGCCTAATCCATCTTGCTTAGGTTATCTTGCAATTAGTGATGGCTTGCCTTGACTAGAGCAGTGATTGAAGTTTTCCTCTTCTTCTTCTGGGTATAACTCGTCCTCCTCGTATCCGGGGTCGGTACTATCGTCTATAAACAAATACGGGATACACAACCACCAAACAATACTTAACTAATTCTATTTAGCACACTAAGGCTCACACTTGATGATCTAGCATCATCACAATCATCACATGAATTAAAGACTTAATCTTATTTAGTTTATTTTAGAAAAGTAATTTCTACTCATTGAAATTAAGTAAGATTTAATATTCTCCAATTAAGATATGGGATCATGTTGACACATGTCATCACCACATATTCTAATACATGGGAATGTGATTTAAAGGGTTGGACATATTTTATAAAGTTTAAGATTATCCTTTAATAGAATTAAAGTGACTAGAAATGCCTATATAGCATTATTTTGGTACTAGTCCAAAGTCACTGCACGCAAACCTAAATATTTTTACATATTCAGATAGATCTTATCAAATTTGATTTTTGAGAGTTGGAATCAACTCAAAAGCATTTATGGTTGATTTTTGAAAAATGTTTGAAGTTGAAAAAGTCTCTGTCTTGTTATTTTTACTATAGATTATCTCTAACTCAAAATGATTTAAATCCAACGGTCTTGGATAGATAATTTAAATATATTTCTAACAAAATTGGAATCATGCAATTTGGTTTAGTGAAAGTCTCTGAATTGATTTTTGAATCTGTGGACATAAACTAGTTTAAACTAAAATGGAAAATCAATATTTGAATCTCCAGGCCTACGCGGGAAACTTAAATGGGCCGGCCCAACTACACTACACGGCGTAGCGGGTTGCTGACAGAGGGGGTCCACTCGTCAGCGACTGAAACTAACCGAAACGGTATCTGTGAATCTAGACCGTGCGATCAAAATTTAATCTAACGGCCGAGAGTCATCATTGACGACGAACTGCTCCGGTGAGGATTTAACCCTAACGCGGTGGTGGGGGTCCGGTGAGGCTCACCTGGGCTCCAGCTAGGGTCGGTGATGGGGGTGATCGACGTGGTAGACGACGGCGGTTCGAGGCACGGTCACAACAACTCCTAGGGTGGCTCCAATCGATAGCACCCTTCTCCTCCAGCAGCGGTGGGCTCCGGCCAAATTCTAGCGAGGGAGAGTCCTCCTTGCTCCGAGGAAGGGTGAGGGAGGATCAGTGAGGAGTGGTGAGGGTGTTGGTGTGGAGAATGGAGGCAGGGGAGGCCTCTACTTATATTGCGGTGAGGGGACCAAACGGTGTGGGCGCAGGCTCGTCGGTGACGATGCTATAGGCGGCTAGCGGCCCGGCTGAGGCTTGGGGACGGTGTTGTGTTCCCTAGCAGTTTTCACGGGAGTAATGGCAAGGCACGAGGTGGTGTCGATTTGTCGGGAGTGTGCGGCGCTCTGTGTGCAGAGGCAGAGGTGTTCTGACGTCACGAGAATGTGGAGTCCTGTGATGGCTGCAGAAGTGTCTGTGGGGTTCTTGGTGATCATGGAGAGTGTGAGCGTGCACGGCGAGGGTGAGGTGCAGTCTGTGCGAGGCGGTCGGCTACGGAGAGCTGGTGTGCTCTGGGCATGGTGCAGATATGGTGGGCGCGGCGTAGCTAGGTTGGTCAAGGGCCAGGCTGGGGTCGTGGTTTGGACAAGGGGTGGCGGTAGGCTGCGGCGTAGCTAGTGCACATCATGGGCGAGGGCCGTAATGCGTCTGGCACGCTATCCACTATCCATCAGCGACAACCACAATTGTGCACCACTGTGCACCACGGCTAAGGGGGCTGTCTAGTGCTTGGCTAGGCTCAGGGGAGACATGGGAGTGAAGAGGGGACACTAGGGGTGGAGGATTACTGCTCAGAACAGTGAAGTTAGGCAGTAGTTAGATTAGTGTCTGCAAGGTGTTTGTTGTAATGGCCGCAAGAAAATTACATTGAAATTTTTGATTCAAATTTGGTGAGTGATATTTACTTAAGCTTGAATATCTATGTTTACTGGGAGAGGTCAAGGGGAATTGGTTTGATAGGTTTTTGAAAAAGTGGGATCTTACCATATGAACTAGATTCAATTTTCAACTGTCCATTAAATTGATTTGTAAAATGTTTTTGTAAGTTTGTAAAGTGGGCCTTGATACACTTTTACTTGGACTAGCAAGGGGTGAAAAGAAGTGGAATTGTTTCTGTTAAAATTTCTCTTCTAGGAACAGCTAAACTGACCTAGTGGTTATCTTTTGTCAAAATGACCATTTTCTTTTTTTATTCATATTTGATTTCTTTTGATTTTGTTTGTAATTGGTCTAGATGATTTAGCATTCATCCTTAATCCTTTTCTCATCATTTGTAACAATCAAGCATGACAAATACACTCAATTCTACACTAATGCAAATCACACCTGCATTCATGTTCATTTTCTTAATAAAAGTTTTTGTTAACCCTAAATTGGGTGATTAGAACTTGATAAGCTTGATTAAAGTTTTGGGGTGTTACAAACCTTCCCTCCTTAAACAAAATATTGTCCCGAGATTTAAGAAAAAATAGGAACTAAAGAGATTTGGAAACTCGGTCATAATGTAATCTTCTCGCTCCCAAGTAGCTTCTTCTTCGGTATGTTTGCTCCATTGGATCTTGAGAAACTTGATACTCCGGGTCCTGGTGGTTCTGAAAGCTTCTTCCAAAATACGAATGGGCACTTCACGATACGTCAGATCCTTGTTGATATCAATGGCTCGGTGATCGATGTTCTTGAACACTTCGGTCTTCTCCAGCACTTCTAAGCATTTGCAAAGTAACGAGATATGGAACACATCATGGATGGCTGACATGTCCTCTGGAATTTCCAGTTGATAAGATACTTCTACCTCGGCGACTCAAAATCTTGAAGGGTCCAATATATTTGGGGGCTAACTTCCCTTTTAGTTGAAAATGTTGCATTCCCTTCAAGGGTGACACTTTCAGATACACAAAATCTCCGACATTGAAGGTCAAATCTCGACGTCTCTTGTCAGCATAACTCTTCTGTCTGGATTGGGCGGTCTTGAGGTGTTCACGGACTTTGTGAACCTTCTCTTCGGCTTCTCGTAGGATGTAGGGTCCGAAAATCTGACTCTCTCCTACTTGTGACCAATTCAAGGGGGTATGGCACTTTCTTCCATACAGAAATTCAAATGGGGCCATTTGCAAACTAGCTTGATAACTATTATTATATGAGAATTCTGCGAAAGGTAGAAAATCTACCCATTTTGATCCATACACTATCACACAAGCTCTCAACATATCTTCTAAGATTTGGTTGACTCTTTCAGTTTGTCCATCGGTTTGCGGATGATAAGCTATGTTGAAATTCAGCTTGGTTCCTAATCCTTCTTGGACTTTCTGCCAAAATCTTGAGGTAAACTAGGTTCCTCGATCTGACACTATGGTCTTGGGGGTTCCATGCAACCTAACGATTCTAGCAATGTACAACTCTGCTAGCTTCGAACTCTGGTAGGTTGTCTTGACAGGTATAAAATGGGCTACCTTGGACAGTCTATCAACTATGACCCAAAAAGAGTCATTTCCCCTACTAGAAGTAGGCAGACCGGTGATAAAGTCCATTCCGACAGAATCCCATTTCCATTCTGGAATCTGCAATGGTTGCAAAAGTCCCGCGGGTCGTTGATGTTCCGCTTTGACTCTCTGACATGTATCACACATGGTTATGTAGCTTCCGATTTCTCTCTTCATCTTGTGCCACCAAAATTGTTCCTTCAAATCCTGATACATCTTCGTTCCTCCGGGATGGATAGAATAAAGAGTATCATGAGCTTCCTGCATGATAAGTTGCTTCAGCTTGGAATCTGCTGGCACACAGATACGTCCTTTGTACCACAAAACTCCTTCTTCATCTTCGGTGAATCCAGGTACCTTCCATATACCAATACGACGCTTGATTTTATCGATACATGCATTTCCTTTCTAGGCTTCCTTGATCTGACTGATCAAAGTGGGTTGAAGTTCAATGCTAGCTAAAAATCCTTGGCTAACGAGCTCCGTTCTAAACTGCTCCAACTCTTCATGCAAACTTGGCTGGTTCTCTTTGATCATGGTGTTTAATCTACATGGCAATCTGCTAAGAGCATCCGCTCCCACATCGGCTTTATCGAGGTGATAGTTAATGTCAAGGTCATAATCCTTGATTAACTCTATCCATCTCCTTTGCCTCATATTCATCTCCTTCTGGGTGAAAATATACGTCAGGCTCTTGTGATCTGAATAAATCTCACAGCGGTTACCCATGAGGTAATGATGCCATGTCTTCAAGGCTAAAACTACGGCGGCTAGTTCAAGATCATGGGTAGGGTAGTTTTGCTCATGCTGCTTCAGTTCTCGGGACATATATGCTATGACTTTGCCTTCTTGCATCAACACACATCCGAGACCAATCTTCGATGCATCACAATACACATCAAAAGGCTTCTTGATATCTGGCATAATCAGAATTGGGGCTGAAATCAGTCTCTACTTGAGTTCTTGAAAACTTGCTTCACATTTGTTGATCCATTCAAACTTTTTGTCTTTCTTCAATAGTTGGGTCACTGGTCTTGTGATGCTTGAAAATGCTTCAACAAACTTGCGGTAATATCTCGCTAATCTGAGAAATGCACGGACTTGAGTTTGAGTGGTTGCGGCTTCCCATTCTTCAACATCTTTGATCTTGGCAGGATCGACAGCGACTCCTCCTGCTAACACAATATGTCCTAGGAATCCTACTTCCTTCAACCAGAATTCACATTTGCTAAACCTGTCATACAACCGATGCTCTCTAAGGGTTTCAAGGATGGTTCTCAGGTGTAGCTCATGGTCTTCTTATGACTTTGAATAGATTAGAATATCGTCGATAAAAACAACGACAAACTTATCTAGGAAGTTCATAAAAGCTTATTCATGAGGTTCATGAAATAAGCGGGGGCATTGGTTAATCCAAAAGACATGACCGTATACTCATACAATCCATATCTGGTGGTAAAGGCTGTCTTTGGAATATCCGTTGCACGAATCTTGAGTTGATGATAACCAGTTCTAAGATCAATCTTAGAAAACACTATAGCACCAGTTAACTGATCAAACAGATCCTCAATCTTTGGCAGTGGGTACTTGTTCTTGATGGTAACATCATTCAGCTTCCGGTAATCCGTACATAAACGGTTACCTCCATCTTTCATATCCACAAACAAAACAGGTGATCTCCATGGTGACGCGCTTGGTTGAATCAGACCTTTCTCTAGCATAGCATCAAGTTGCTTCTTCAGCTCTACTAATTTAGACTGGTTCATACTATAGGGTCTCTGAGCTATGGGTCCAATTCCAGGAATTAGTTCAATGATGAACTCGATATCCCGATCTAGGGGCATACCGGGCAATTCATCTGGGAATATGTCGGGGTATTCACAGACTACTCTGACTTGGTCTAGGGTTGGTTATGCTAGACTCTTGTTGCATTTGAATTGACGGGGCAATGTTTCAGATACATGCTCTACTGATACTCCAGAGCTACTGGTCATGGTTATGGCTTTCTTGGCATAGTCGATCAATCCTTTATGTTTCAACATCCAATCCATTCCTAGTACTACTTCCAAACCTTTGGTTCCAAGTACTATTAGATTGCCATAAAAATCTATTCCATGGATTCTGATAGGTATAGCCTTGCAAATTTTTCTAGCTTTGGTGGTTGAACCAGGTATTTGAACTATCTTAACATGCTTCAATTTAGTTGGTTGAATCTTACTAGTGCATGCAAATTCTTCTGTAACAAACGAGTGCGATGCTCCAGAATCAAACAACACTCTTGCAAGTACTGAGTTAATAGAAAACATACCCAGGACGACATCGGGTGCTTCCTGAGCTTCTTCAGCATTCATGTGGAATAGACAGCCGTTGCGGTTGAGCAAATTCCCTGGGACAAATCTCCTTCCAGGCTGAACACGATGTTGCTGCAGAGCAGGGGCATTCACATTGGTGGCTGCTGCAAGCTTCTTGGGGCACTCATTGGAGTAGTGACCCTTGACTCCACATTTAAAGCAAGTAATCTGGGACTTGTCTTTGGTTGCAATAGGCACAGCATTGCTTCTAGTCCTTGGGGCAGTGTTGTTGTTGTTGTTGTTGGACTTGGGCGGTGCATGGTTGAAATTGTTGGAGTTGTCAGTGTTGTTGTTGTGGTTTCCTCCGCTACGATTGGGGTAGTTTGGACGGGACATCGGGGGCCTGTTGTTTCTTGGGGCATATCCTGCAGACGGGTTGGGGCAATACTTCTGGGTATTGTGGGATCCAGTCTAGTGCATCATCCTGCGCTTGTGGTTGTCATTGGCTTGGTTTATCTTCCCTTCCATCTGGATGGCAGAGTCTACAAGTTCTTCTAGATCTCCAAAGCGGATGTTGACTAATACAGTCTACATATCATCATGCAATCCATTCAGGAACCTTTCCTTTTTCTTGGCTTCAGTGTTGATCTCATCAGGGGCATATCTAGCTAGGGACAGAAATTGGTCACGGTACTCAACTACCGTCATCCTTCCTTGCTTCAGTTCCCTGAATTCATCTCTCATTCTGGTGACCAAACCTTGTGGCACATGGGTGCAGCTGAACTCGATCTTGAATGCTTCCCAAGTCATGACCTGACCATTGTTCATGGTACGAGTGTTATTCCACCAGGCTCTTGCATCTCCTGCTAGATAGTGGGTGGCAAACAGTACTTTCTCATTGGCGTCAACTCCTGCGACCTCCAGATTGTTCTTCATGGTTTGTAGCCAGTCATCAGCATCTAAGGGATCCTCAGATTTATTGAAGATAGGTGGGTTGGTATTCTGAAAGTTCTTGAGCTTGGATCCATGATGATCCTGATTTCCATGGCCTTGATTATTGTGGGCCATCTGAGCTATCTGTTGAAGAGTGGATAGGTTGTCTTGGCGTTCGGCTCTACTAGATTCGCGGTCGGAAACTAGCATTTGCAGAATCTGCAGCATCGGGTCCTGAGATGAGCTGCTTCCTCCGGGGTTTCCACGAGTCATCTGAAGATTGAGATAGATAGTGAGATAAGAGGGAAATTTCTAAGGTTCGTGGTTTTGTTTTCAAAAGGTTTAACTTTGAGTTTAACTCAGGTTTTGCAAACTAACTTCTTCTTCTCATTCATTCATTCATTCATTCATTCATTCAAAGCACACAATACAACACACACCACACTCAAACGGAAAACTACGATACAGTGGGATCGATACAACTCACTCCTACGGTAGTGATCAAGTGCATCTACTCATCATCAATGAAGTCGGAATCATCATCATCAGTGTAGAAGTCCATGGCATCATCCTCCAGGTAGTCATTGTCATCACTGAGGTAAGAGTGAAGATCTCTCTGGATGTCTTCACCTTCCTCCTCTTCCTTTGCTTTAAGCTGGACTTCCTGTTCACGGATGGTCTTCTCGAAAGCGGCCACCTTCTTGCGAAGACGATCGATGGTGCGATCCTTCTTGTCGTGTTGACGACGAAGTGATTGGCGCTCCTTGGCGAGAATGGCGAGAGTCTAGTCCTTCTTGACAGAAATGGCAAGGTTGTGATTGGCGAAGGCTCGGGCGTTGTCCAATTCCTTCTACCTATCATACAACATGAAGTCAAGATTGTCCACCTAGTGCTTCAGCTCCGAGTGTCCTGGCATCTCCAACGGCATTCCCCTAGAATCACGCCTTACAAAGTGAGCAAAGCGAGTTCCCTGGATCAAGTTGATGTTTTGCCCACACAGACGGGCAAGAGCTTCATGCATAGTCCTGGCTAATCCATCTAGCCAGTTGTTCTCTCTCAAGGTGAATTGGATCTTCTCAGAAGTAGGTGCTTCCATCTTGCCTCTGAGATCTGCAACTATCAGCCATTGTAGATCTCCTCCTATGTGATCGTTGAGTTGGTCCCCGGAGAATTCCGGGTGTGGGCGCTCAAGATACTCTGACAATGCATCTAGATCCCTCTCAAAGATTAGTTGGCCTCTGTTGCCCAACTGGTAGAACATGCAATACTTGACCTCCATCTATAAGAATTTAGGATGTGTAAGTTAGTGAAGTGATCAAGTGTGTCCAATTTTATGTAGGAATGTAAGAGTTTTTTAGGAACATGATTTTTTTTTGAAAGAATCAAGGATAAGAGTGGGAATAGGTTTTCATAAATACTCACTTCTTTTGTTTCTGAAACTAAGTTTTTGTTCGGACGTCCATTCTAACTAGGGTCTCCTATGGTCAGGATGGCTCTGATACCAACTTGTCAACACCCGGATTTTTAATCCCAGATGCCTGTTATGCCATACATCGCAATTCCAGCATTACCATTTTTGCAAGACATAACAGATTGGATATCACAGTACATCATCCATTACAAACCATAATAAGGTCTTACACAAATAAATGATCTCATGATCCAGTCTTAATACAAATCAAGCAGCAGAAAAGAAACGTAGTCGGGGATCCATCTTCAAAGTCACAAGCAATGCTGACGATGGGAGATGATCCTAGTTGTCGTAGACGTCGTGATGTCCATCATCATGATAGTCCTCCTCATAGTCTGGCCACGGGAATAGCCAGGGATAAAGCCATGAGTACTCTTTAAGTACTCGCAAACTATCACTAACAAGTAAGGTAGTTCTAGTAGGAATAGGAATCTTAAGCTCTAGGTTTATTTGCAAAAAGGCAGATTTATCTAAACTGGGTTTAGAAGTAAAGAAAACTAAATTAATGTTCTAAATCACTTAAGTGGGAACCTAGTTTTCATATTCACAACCCTGTTGTGGTCAAGTCAAATTCATAGTTCCATTCACAAGTCATTTTGAAAACATGTGACGACGGAACATTATGGCCTCTCCAACTGTCCATGACCGCGGACGCAGCTATTCGAATAGTTTGACACTCTGCAGAGGTGGTACACTTTCACCACAAAATTCAATACATCCGTTAGGGATAACAATGAGTCATCATACTTAGTATGTGGATAATCAATCATAACCTTTCCTTTACACACTCTAGTATAGGCACCTCCTCTATGAGCTTGGCCTCCCAGCCATGGCCATCTGCCATCCTGGGCACTGCATTGGTGGAAAATTCACACTCACGAGGTAGCCTTAGCTCAAACCTCTTCCGCGAGGGAACCCATACTAATGCATATAAACTTCCAGTTAAGCCCTACCCAATTCGGTTATTGTGGTTGTACGGTAAAATTGGAATGGTATCGCATCCGAACCCAACCATCAGTTTTTATAACGGGCTAAAGCTCATGCCTCAACATTTTCATCATCAAAGCCTTTTGTGTCCATAACACATGTCAAAACATTTCAATAGAATGAAGCATCATTCCAAGGTTTTCATAATCCTTTTTCACCAAGTATTCCCATCTAAAGTGATCAACTTTTATGCTTAGCACTAGCCACTAAAGTTAAGAGTGTTCACTAATGAGGGGTGCTAATCTCCAATCTCATGCCATGGAATGGCATCTAAGTATAGGCCTAGTTTTATACTCTTTATGCTATCTATACTAAATTTTCCAATGCTCACAAAGCACTAACTAAAAGTAAAGAACTTTGGTAAAGTAAAAAGGAATAAAGCTTGCAAGTAAAACTTGGGATTGGTATAAATCAAAGGTATATAACCAAGCATGCCTAATGCATCTTGCTTAGGTTATCTTGTAATTAGTGATGGCTTGCCTTGAGTAGATTGGTGATTGAAGTTTTCCTCTTCTTCTTCTTGGTAGAACTCCTCCTCCTCGTATCCGGGGTAAGTACTATCGTCTATAAATAAATACGGGGTACACAATCACCAAAAAATACTTAACTAATTCTATTTAGCACACTAAGGATCACACTTGATGATCTAGCATCATCACAATCATCACATGAATTAAAGAATTAATCTTATTTAGTTTATTTTAGAAAAGTAATTTCTACTCATTGAAATTAATTAAGATTTAATATTATCCAATTAAAATATGGGATCATGTTGACACATGTCATCACTACATATTCTAATACATGGGAATGTGATTTAAAGGGTTGGTCATATTTTATAATGTTTAAGATTATCCTTTAATAGAATTAAAGTGACTAGAAATGCCTATATAGCATTATTTTGGTACTAGTCCAAAGTCACTGCATGCAAACCTAAATATTTTTACATTTTTAGATAGATCTTATCATATGTGATTTTTGAGAGTTGGAATCATTTCCAAATCATTTATGGTTGATTTTTGAAAAATGTTTGAAGTTGAAAAAGTCTTTGTTTTGTTATTTTTACTATAAATATCTCTAACTCCAAATGATTTAAATACAACGGGCTTGGATAGATAATTTAAATATCTTTCTAACAAAATTGGAATCATGCAATTTGGTTCAGTGAAACTCTCTGAATTGATTTTTGAATCTGTGGACAGAAACTAGTTTAAACTAAAATGTAAAATAAATATTTGAATCTCTAGGCCTGCACGGGAAACTTAAACGGGCCCAATCGCCTCATGGCAGCGGAGTTCTTGATAGAGGGTCCACTCGTCAAGGATCAACTAGCCGAAACGGTATCTGCGAATCTAGACCGTGCGATCAAAATCTAATCTAACGGCCGAGAATCATCGTCGACGACGAACTGCTCCGGTGAGGATTTAACCCTAACACGGCAGTGGGGGTCCGACAAGGCTCACCTGGGCTCCAGCTAGGGTCCGCGATGGGGGCGATCGACATGGTAGACGATGGTGGTCTGAGGTGCGGTCACGTCAGCTCCTGGGGCGGCTCCAATCGACGGCGCCCTTCTCCTCTAGCAGCGGCGGGCTCCAGCCAAACTCCGGCGAGGGAGAGATCGCCTTGCTCCGGAGAAGGGTGAGGGAGGATTAGTGAGGAGTGGTGAGGGTGTTGGTCTAGAGAATGGAGGCAGGGGAGGCCTCTACTTATACTGTGACGAGGGGACCGAATGGTGTGGGCGCGGGCTCGTCGGTGACGACACTACAGGCGGCTAGCAGCACGGCTGAGGCTAGGGGACGGTGTTGTGTTCCCTGGCGGTTCTCACAGGAGTAATGGCAAGGCACGGGGTGGTGTGGATTATATGGGAGCGTGCGGCGCTCTGCATAGAGGCGGAGGTGTCTGCGATGGCGTGCCAGAGTTGCGGGTCATGCGGCGGCGAACGGGGGTGTCTGCGGGGTTGCGGTGATCATGGCGAGTGTGAGCATGCGCGGTGAGGGTGAGGCATGGTCTGTGTGAGGCGGTCGGCTACGGCGAGCTGGCACGCTCTAGGCATGGTGTAGAGATGGTGGGCGCAGCGTAGCTAGGGTGGTCCAGGGCTAGGTTGGGGTCGTGGTTTGGACAAGGGGTGGCAGTAGGCTGCGGTGTAGCTGGTGCGCATCATTAGCGAGGGCGGCGATGCATCTGGCGCGCTGTCCACTGTCGGCCGATGATGACCACAATTGGGCGGCGCTCCACTGTGCACCACGGCTAAGGGGGGGCTTGTCTAGTTCTTGGCTAGGCTCAGGGGAGACAAGGGAGTGAAGAGGGGACACTAGGGTGTAGGATCACTGCTCAGAATAGTGAAGTTAGGCAGTAGTTAGATTAGTGTCTGCAAGGCAGTGATGAATGCAAGGAACATCACCCGGAAACCAGGAGGAGGACAAGGGATTGCCTCCTCGCCGGGCACTCGCGAGTCGTCTTCCGCGGATGGAAGAACTCCATCTCGACGATGAAGATGCAGCTCGGCGGGCTTGATGATGGATGCACGTCAAGCGTCATTGGTGATGCGGGTGCCCGCACCGTTCTTCTTCCTATCACCAGGGGCGCTGGTGCCCATGGTGGCGGTACCGCCCTTCTTCTTGGTGGTGGCAATGGCGGCTGCGGATCCAGTGGCGGCGCCTCCCTTCTTCTTACCCATCTTCTGATGGTGGTGAGAACAGACGAAGTAACTGGGGAAGACACAAAGCTGGTCCAGTGCCGCAAAGAGAAAGTGCGCAAGAAAGCAGCAATGGCGATGGAGGCACGAGCAAATAAGACAGATGGGGAAATTACCGCAGCTACGCTGCTACTTAACCTCCTCGCAGACACCATCGAACGGCCAGCAGAAACCCTACTACACGTGGCGAAGCTGAAGCACGAAACGTCCCCCCACTATTACCATTACATGCGGAAATCAAGGAGACACAGTTAAAATAGAAGATTACACAAGCCCGGTCAAATCGAAGTCATAAAGTGGGACCCACCACTCGTCACGTCCTGTCAAAGCCGCTCACGCGGGCAACTGAGGTCATCACATCGTTAGCACTGACGTCATCAACTCCAGCAGCAGAAGATTTTGACTACTTTAGTCCATGCTCGAGTCTTCGACTCAACCAAGCACTCAGGGGCTAGTCCCATAGGGAGCGCTGCTCGCACACCCTACGATTATCTTTATGCAGGTATATGAACATTCAGGACATACCCGGGCCTGTTCGTCTGCGGTACCAAAGTTCCCGGGCCAGTGCACCGTGGTACCTAAGTTTCCTGAAATTGCCGCGTTTTGAAATGTTGGGCCGCCAACTACCGAGAGGGGCCATTTCGATGCAAACTCATCTCACCCCTGCCAAATTCAAACATTCTGTGAAACTGCCCCGTGAAGTAGACGGTCAGGACCCTCATGTCGGTAATCTGTCTGTGACGCGAGCGCCAACGCGGCAACCTCTTAGGCAAATCGAGGAACTAAGTGGATTGGATGTGTTGACCAATTTCACAAATCCATTCCCACCTTTACCCTAGCACTGGCGGTGTCAGAATCCACCCTCTAGGCAGGACGATCCCTTCGTACATTTGACTTCTGGCGCCAAGTTGTTGCGCCCAGTCGCTGATCCCGAGCTCCAATGGTGCATGCCGTAGCCACCGTTGTGAGGCTCTATCCCGCCTCCGCCGCCGACGAGCCGAGTAGCTCGGAGGATGGCAGATCCTACTACCAAGGAAGAAGAAGTTCTAGCTACAAGCGGGTGAGCTACCCTTCTCTTTGCTATTTGCACTAATTATAACTGCTACCTGGCTACTGAACCTAAAATTGTTTATTATCCCAACGCTGACAAACATATTTTGTCCATAGTTTTCTGTCAAGTGGGATCTCCACGGACCACCCTTACCTGGTTATGGTAGTCCTCTTCAGGTATGACTCTAAGGGCAAGTGGTATGGACACCATTGTATCATGATGGAAGAAGTGCCTACACAGATCTGTACTATATCTAGTATGGTTGCTGCTCTGTGTAATCATGATGAATTATGGATGAAGCAGACTGCAAAGTTCAGCTTCATGGATGAACGTGGCATCATGGTTCCTCTAACGTGTGACAGTCAGGTAATTGGGTTGATGAAAAGGTATGCTTCGGATTGCATGTTTGAGCTGAATTGTGATGTACTGGATGTGGAAGCTGCTGCAACTGGGAGTCGCCCTTCTATTCTTCGACAGGGTGGTTGCTCGAACCCAATTAGCTCCTGGTAAGCAAAAGTCCTTGGGGTTCCCATGTTTGTGCTGAATTGTAATTTTTGTTTTATTTACTTTGTAGATATTGGGCAGTTATGCAACAGTCTTGTTTATTTGATAGGAAGCACCACAAGGTTAGAAACATGACTGTTGGGTCAGTCATTTTGCTGCCCGAAGAAATTAAAAACAAGTGGAAAGATGATGCTGGACATGATTCTGGTGCCCATTGTCCTAGTGATGCAGAGTACGTGAAGCTAAGAAAATTGGCACCGAGGAAGAGGAAGAAGGCAGGAAATGAAGAAGCCAGTGGACGTGAAGGCTTTGCACCCAGGTTGTGGAAGAAGGCTATTGGCAATGAAGATGCATAGTAATGTGTTGAACTTGAACCTATATATGTATTTCGGTTAAATTCTAGAGCTCTGTGTGTGGCACTTTGCTGGGCGCAACAATCTACCCACATTCTCTGAGTAAAATGTACCGTGACTTAGGGTTTGGAAACGCCCGAGTCAGTAGTTGAATCTGAAATTGTGATTGTGCCACTGCTATCTGAAAACACGTGACAGGTTCCACGATTCTTTGAGGCGAGAGGTCTCAAATTTGATGGAATGTAAGTGGCACAGAAATAAATTATTTAAGCTGCCACACTCCACGAAGCAGCAACTTATTTCAGATGTTGCACAACGACGTGGCAACATAAACATCAATGGCAACCGATAATGCCCAGATGCTTGAGCCCGTCTATCTCACCGCCTCCCTGCTCCTGCATCCCCTACGTCTGGCGAAGCTCCCGGATCTCCATTAACCGGGTGTACTTGCTTCCACTTTATAAATTGTTGCTGTGCCATTTGCATGCGGCACAATCCATGTAGATTACGTTTAAACAAACCACCAATGTCAGAATACCACCATGATCAGACAAAGGAAGTGATGCAGGGTTAAGACAGACTAACGGGAGACCATTTTTTTTTCCTCCCCGGACTCTGGGACCACTAGTTCAGACCGCTAGGTCAACAAGTACTACTATTACAACTTAAAAAGGCACGGAGCTCAAGCTAAATAAAACTAGTTATCACACATCTCCTTGATCTTCCTAATCTTAACCCGATGTGCATCTTCCTGCGAGAGCAAGGATCGATTCGTCTACTCCTTCCTTTTAGCATATTCCTTGCACAAATTCAATTTTTTCTCTGTATATTTTTCCTCATGCACTTGTCAATACTCGTAGTTGTGAACTGCAGGACTTTGGCCTGGTGAAGATCATTCCTTGCTTGAGTCAGTTCTTGCTCTGCTTTAGCCTTCAGGGCCAACGCCACATCCCTCTCCTTCTCGACTTTGCTAACCTTGTCTTGCACCCTCCTGAGATCTCGGTTAAGCTTGGTTGTGTCAACTAGGTCCCATAGCTTCATCTCAACACTGTCAAGAAGTGAGTTGGCTACAGATTCTTTCAACTCAACAGTCATATCCCATAGTTTGTCCAGCGTTTTCTACATCGATTTGGGCCACTCTGGATCTACCCATTTGACAACACCGCAACTTTCGTGTTGCATCATTGCACGATGTCCTTGACACCATAGAAACCTCCTACCTGCGTTTTGTCCTTCGAACGCTACAAATTTAGCAGGCACATATCCATGTTTACATAGTAGAGGACTGTCTTCATCCGCTAAACCGTGATATTCAGAGTCATACATCATCTGGTTGGCCTAACACATCATACACGCATGAGTAAACAGAGTAGATCTAGCTCAAAAAATAGATAACTGGCCACAGATGATAGAGATAGAGAAGAGACGACTCACATCGAAATCACCGTCCCTGTCATCACGACGCGTTTCCTCACCGTATCCCCTTGAACCCATGGCGAAAGGGGGTGGGGGTGGCTGCCGGAGAGGGAATTGGGATGGAGGCGCCATCGGCTTGCGGATACGGCAGGATGCGAGTGAAGTGGGGAAAGTGGCTTCGAGGGGAAGGAAGAGAAGTACGGGGAGGAAGACAAGTAATGGGGACGTGACACTAGGATATGGCCCACTGAACTCGTGAGTCGTGACACTCGCAATAGGGGAGCACCCGGTGTTGCCAGTTGTCCAGAGCAAGCGTGGCCAATCATGCCGCAGAACATCCTACTCGCGGATCGCTCTCACGAAGACCATCCCAATCATCCAAGCGCCCCGATCGAACGGTATGTAACAATCGTCAAGTAGAACAACTGTATTAAGGCGTGCCTTCTAGAAGACTCGGTTTAATGGCCATCCATTGGGGGGCTAAGGTTAGGGCTCTCCTAAGGTTAGGATCCATATGTGATTTATGAGAAGAACAAACATGCAATGAAACTGGTGGATCCATGTGTGGTTTGTGAAAAGAACATACATGCAATGACTCTAACTATGGTTAATGAAAAGAGCAGACATGCAATGACACTAGTGGATCCATGTGTGGTTTGTGAGAAGAACACACATGCAATGACACTAGGTGTGGTTCATGAAAAGAACAGACATGCAATGACACTGGGTGTGGTTCATGAAAAGAACACACATCCAATGACACTGGTGGATCCATGTGTGGTTTGTGAGAAGAACACACATGCAATAACACTAGGTGTGGTTCATGAAAACAACACACATCCAATGACACTGGTGGATCCTTATGTGGTTTGTGAGAAGAACAGGCATGCAATGACTCTAGATGTGGTTCGTGCGAAGAACACACATGCAATGACACTGGTGGATCCATGTGTAGTTTATGAGAGGAACAGACATGCAATGACACTGGTGGATCCATATGTGGTTTGTGAAAAGAATAGAAATGCAATCACCATAGGTGGATCCATGTGTGGTTCATGAAAAGAACACACATGCAATGACACTAGTGGATCCATGTGTGGTTTGTGAGAAGAACACACATCCAATGACACTGGGTGTGGTTCATGAAAAGAACACACATCCAATGACACTGGTGGATCCTTATGTGGTTTGTGAGAAGAACAGACATGCAATGACTGTAGCTGTGGTTCATGAGAATAACACACATGCAATGACACTGGTGTATCCTTATGTGGTTTGTGAGAAGAACACACATGCAATGACTCTAGCTGTGGTTTATGAAAAGAACACACAAGCAATGACTCTAGTTGTGGTTCATGAAAAGAACAGACATGCAATGACATTGGCAGAACCATATGTGGTTTGCGAAAAGAACAGACATGCAATCACACTGGGTGGATCCATGTGTGCTTCATGAAAAGAACACACATCCAATGACACTGGTGGATCCTTATGTGGTTTGTGAGAAGAACAGACATGCAATGAGTGTAGATGTGGTTCATGAGAAGAACAGACATGCAATGACACCGGTGTATCCTTATGTGGTTTGTGAGAAGAACTGACATGCAATGACACTGGGTGTGGTTCATGAAAAGAACACACATCCAGTGACACCGGTGTATCCTTATGTGGTTTGTGAGAAGAACACACATGCAATGACTCTAGCTGTGGTTTGTGAAAAGAACACATATCCAATGACACTGGTGGATCCATGTATGGTTTGTGAGATGAACACACATGCAATGACACTGGGTGTGGTTCATGAAAAGAACACACATCCAATGACACTGGTGGATCCATATGTGGTTTGTGAAAAGAGCAGATATGCAATCACACTGGGTGGGTCCATGTGTGGTTCGTGAAAAGAACACACATGCAATGACACTAGTGGATCCATGTGTGGTTTTTGAGAAGAACACACATCCAATCACACTAGGTGTGGTTCATGAAAAGAACACACATCCAATGACACTGGTGGATCCTTATGTGGTTTGTGAGAAGAACAGACATGCAATGACTCTAGCTGTGGTTCATGAGAATAACACACATGCAATGACACTGGTGTATCCTTATGTGGTTTGTGAGAAGAACACACATGCAATGACTCTAGATGTGGTTTGTGAAAAGAACACACAAGCAATGACTCTAGCTGTGGTTCATGAAAAGAACAGACATGCAATGACATTGGTGGAACCATATGTGGTTTGTGAAAAGAACAGACATGCAATCACACTGGGTGGATCCATGTGTGGTTCATGAAAAGAACACACATCCAATGACACTGGTGGATCCTTATGTGGTTTGTGAGAAGAATAGACATGCAATGAGTGTAGATGTGGTTCATGAGAAGAACAGACATGCAATGACACCGGTGTATCCTTATGTGGTTTATGAGAATAACTGACATGCAATGACACTGGGTGCGGTTCATGAAAATAACACACATCCATTGACACTGGTGTATCCTTATGTGGTTTGTGAGAAGAACACACATGCAATGAATCTAGCTATGGTTTGTCAAAAGAACACACATCCAATGACACTGGTGGATCCATGTATGGTTTGTAAGAAGAACACACATGCAATGACACTGGGTGTGGTTCATAAAAAGAACACACATCCAATGACACTGGTGGATCCATATGTGGTTTGTCAAAAGAGCAGACATGCAATCACACTGGGTTGGTCCATGTGTGGTTCGTGAAAAGAACACACATGCAATGACACTGGTGGATCCATGTGTGGTTTGTGAGAAGAACAGATATCCAATGACACTGGGTGTGGTTCATGAAAAGAACACACATCCAATGACACTGGTGGATCCTTATGTGGTTTGTGAGAAGAACGGACATGCAATGACTCTAGCTGTGGTTCATGAGTAGAACACACATGCAATGACACTAGTGTATCCTTATGTGGTTTGTGAGAAGAACACACATGCAATGACTCTAGCTATGGTTTGTGAAAACAACACACATGCAATGACTCTAGCTGTGGTTCATGAAAAGAACAGACATGCAATGACATTGGTGGAACCATATGTGGTTTGTGAAAAGAATAGACATGCAATCACACTGGGTGGATCAATGTGTGGTTCATAAAAAGAACATACATCCAATGACACTGGTGGATCCTTATGTGGTTTGTGAGAAGAACAGACTTGCAATGACTCCAGATGTGGTTCATGAGAAAAACTGACATGCAATGACACCGGTGTATTCTTATGTGTTTTGTGAGAAGAACAGACATGCAATGACACTGGGTGTGGTTCATGAAACGAACACACATCTAGTGACACTGGTGTATCCTTATGTGGTTTGTGAGAAGAACACACATGCAATGACTCTAGTTGTGGTTTATGAAAAGAACACACATCCAATGACACTGGTGGATCCATGTGTTGTTTGTGAGAAGAACACACATGTAATTACACTGGGTGTGGTTCATGAAAAGAACACACATCCAATGACACTAGTGGATCCTTATGTGGTTTATGAAAAGAACAGACATCCAATGACACTATGTGTGATTCATGAAAAGAACACACATCCAATGACACTGGTGGATCCTTATGTGGTTTGTGAGAAGAACAGACATGCAATGACTCTAGATGTGGTTCATGAGAAGAACAGACATGCAATGACACTGGTGTATCCTTATGTGGTTTGTGAGAAGAACAGACATGCGGTGACTCTAGATGTGGTTCATGAGAAGAACAGACATGCAATGACACTTGTGTATCCTTACGTGGATTGTGAGAAGAACAGACATGCAATGACACTAGGTGTGGTTCATGAAAAGAACACACATGCAATGAAACTGGTGTATCCTTATGTGGGTTGTGAGAAGAACACACATGCAATGACCACATGCAATGAGACTAGTGGATCCATGTGTGGTTTGTTTAGAGGAACAGACATGCAATGACACTGGGTGTGGTTCATGAAAAGAACAGGCATGCAATGACACTAGTGGATCCTTATGTGGTTTGTGAGAAGAACGGACATGCAATGACTCTAGATGTCGTTCATGAGAAGAACAGACATGCAATGACACTACTGTATCCTTATGTGGTTTGTGAGAAGAACAGACATGCAATGACTCTAGATGTGGTTCGTGCAAAGAACACACATGCAATGACACTGGTGGATCCATGTGTAGTTTATGAGAGGAACAGACATGCAATGACACTGGTGGATCCATATGTGGTTTGTGAAAAGAATAGACATGCAATCACAATAGGTGGATCCATGTGTGGTTCGTGAAAAGAACACACATGCAATGACACTAGTGGATCCATGTGTGGTTTGTGAGAAGAACACACATCCAATGACACTGGGTGTGGTTCATGAAAAGAACACACATCCAATGACACTGGTGGATCCTTATGTGGTTTGTGAGAAGAACAGACATGCAATGACTCTAGCTGTGGTTCATGAGAATAACACACATGCAATAACACTGGTGTATCCTTATGTGGTTTGTGAGAAGAACACACATGCAATGACTCTAGCTATGGTTTATGAAAAGAACACATAAGCAATGCCTCTAGTTGTGGTTCATGAAAAGAACAGACATGCAATGACATTGGTAGAACCATATGTGGTTTGTGAAAAGAACAGACATGCAATCACACTGGGTGGATCCATGTGTGGTTCATGAAAAGAACACACATCCAATGACACTGGTGGATCCTTATGTGGTTTGTGAGAAGAACAGACATGCAATGAGTGTAGATATGGTTCATGAGAAGAACATACATGCAATGACACCGGTGTATCCTTATGATTGTGAGAAGAACTGACATGCAATGACACTGGGTGTGGTTCATGAAAAGAACACACATCCAGTGACACCGGTGTATCCTTATGTGGTTTGTGAGAAGAACACACATGCAATGACTCTAGCTGTGGTTTGTGAAAAGAACACACATCCAATGACACTGGTGGATCCATGTATGGTTTGTGAGAAGAACACACATGCAATGACACTGGGTGTGGTTCATGAAAAGAACACACATCCAATGACACTGGTGGTTCCATATGTGGTTTGTGAAAAGAGCATACATGCAATCACACTGGGTGGGTCCATGTGTGGTTCGTGTAAAGAACACACATGCAATGACACTAGTGGATCCATGTGTGGTTTTTGAGAAGAACACACATCCAATGACACTAGGTGTGGTTCATGAAAAGAACACACATCCAATGACACTGGTGGATCCTTATGTGGTTTGTGAGAAGAACAGACATGCAATGACTCTAGTTGTGGTTCATGAGAATAACACACATGCAATGACACTGGTGTATCCTTATGTGGTTTGTGAGAAGAACACATATGCAATGACTCTAGATGTGGTTTGTGAAAAGAACACACAAGCAAAGACTCTATCTGTGGTTCATGAAAAGAACACACATGCAATAACATTGGTGGAACCATATCTGGTTTGTGAAGAGAACAGACATGCAATCACACTGGGTGGATCCATGTGTGGTTCATGAAAAGAACACACATCCAATGACACTGGTGGATCCTTATGTGGTTTGTGAGAAGAACAGACATGCAATGAGTGTAGATGTGGTTCATGAGAAGAACAGACATGTAATGACACCGGTGTATCCTTATGTGGTTTATGAGAAGAACTTACATGCAATGACACTGGGTGTGGTTCATGAAAAGAACACACATCCAGTGACACTGGTGTATCCTTATGTGGTTTGTGAGAAGAACACACATGCAATGAATCTAGCTGTGGTTTGTGAAAAGAACACACATCCAATGACACTGGTGGATCCATGTATGGTTTGTAAGAAGAACACACATGCAATGACACTGGTGTGGTTCATAAAAGAACACATCCAATGACACCGTGGATCCATATGTGGTTTGTTAAAAGAAGGACATGCAATCACACTGGGTGGGTCCATGTGTGGTTCGTGAAAAGAACACACATGCAATGACACTGGTGGATCCATGTGTGGTTTGTGAGAAGAACAGATATCCAATGACACTGGGTGTGGTTCATGAAAAGAACACACATCCAATGACACTGGTGGATCCTTATGTGGTTTCTAGGAAGAACAGACATGCAATGACTCTAGCTGTGGTTCATGAGTAGAACACACATGCAATGACACTAGTGTATCCTTATGTGGTTTGTGAGAAGAACACACATGCAATGACTCTAGATGTGGTTTATGAAAATAACACACATGCAATGACTCTAGCTGTGGTTCATGAAAAGAACAGACATGCAATGACATTGGTGGAACCATATGTGGTTTGAGAAAAGAATAGACATGCAATCACACTGGGTGGATCCATGTGTGGTTCATGAAAAGAACACACATCCAATGACACTGGTGGATCCTTATGTGGTTTGTGAGAATAACAAACTTGCAATGACTCCAGATGTGGTTCATGAGAAAAACTGACATGCAATGACACCGGTGTATTCTTATGTGTTTTGTGAGAAGAACAGACATGCAATGACACTGGGTGTGGTTCATGCAACGAACACACATCTAGTGACACTGGTGTATCCTTATGTGGTTTGTGAGAAGAACACACATGCAATGACTCTAGTTGTGGTTTATGAAAAGAACACACATCCAATGACACTGGTGGACCCATGTGTTGTTTGTGAGAAGAACACACATGCAATGACACTGGGTGTGGTTCATGAAAAGAACACACATCCAATGACACTAGTGGATCCTTATGTGGTTTATGAAAAGAACAGACATCCAATGACACTATGTGTGGTTCATGAAAAGAACACACATCCAATGACATAGGTGGATCCTTATGTGGTTTGTGAGAAGAACAGACATGCAATGACTCTAGATGTGGTTCATGAGAAGAACAAACATGCAATGACACCGGTGTATCCTTATGTGGTTTGTGAGAAGAACAGACATGCGGTGACTCCAGATGTGGTTCATGAGAAGAACAGACATGCAATGACACTGGTGTATCCTTATGTGTATTGTGAGAAGAACAGACATGCAATGACACTGGGTGTGGTTCATGAAAAGAACACACATGCAATGAAACTGGTGTATCCTTATGTGGTTTGTGAGAAGAACACACATGCAATAACCACATGCAATGACACTAGTGGATCCATGTGTGGTTTGTTTAGAGGAACAGACATGCAATGACACTGGGTGTGGTTCATGAAAAGAACAGGCATGCAATGACACTAGTGGATCCTTATGTGGTTTGTGAGAAGAACGGACATGCAATGACTCTAGATGTCGTTCATGAGAAGAACAGACATGCAATGACACTACTGTATCCTTATGTGGTTTGTGAGAAGAACAGACATGCAATGACTCTAGATGTGGTTCGTGCGAAGAACACACATGCAATGACACTGGTGGATCCATGTGTAGTTTATGAGAGGAACAGACATGCAATGACACTGGTGGATCCATATGTGGTTTGTGAAAAGAATAGACATGCAATCACAATAGGTGGATCCATGTGTGGTTCGTGAAAAGAACACACATGCAATGACACTGGTGGACCATGTGTGGTTTGTGAGAAGAACACACATCCAATGACACTGGGTGTGGTTCATGAAAAGAACACACATCCAATGACACTGGGTGTGGTTCATGAAAAGAACACACATCCAATGACACTGGTGGATCCTTATGTGGTTTGTGAGAAGAACAGACATGCAATGACTCTAGCTGTGGTTCATGAGAATAACACACATGCAATGACACTGGTGTATCCTTATGTGGTTTGTGAGAAGAACACACATGCAATGACTCTAGCTGTGGTTTATGAAAAGAACACATAAGCAATGACTCTAGTTGTGGTTCATGAAAAGAATAGACATGCAATGACATTGGTAGAACCATATGTGGTTTGTGAAAAGAACAGACATGCAATCACACTGGGTGGATCCATGTGTGGTTCATGAAAAGAACACACATCCAATGACACTAGTGGATCCTTATGTGGTTTGTGAGAAGAACAGACATGCAATGAGTGTAGATGTGGTTCATGAGAAGAACAGACATGCTATGACACCGGTGTATCCTTATGATTGTGAGAAGAACTGACATGCAATGACACTGGGTGTGGTTCATGAAAAGAACACACATCGAGTGACACCGGTGTATCCTTATGTGGTTTGTGAGAAGAACACACATGCAATGACTCTAGCTGTGGTTTGTGAAAAGAACACACATCCAATGACACTGGTGGATCCATGTATGGTTTGTGAGAAGAACACACATGCAATGACACTGGTGTGGTTCATGAAAAGAACACACATCCAATGACACTGGTGGATCCATATGTGGTTTGTGAAAAGAGCATTCATGCAATCACACTGGGTGGGTCCATGTGTGGTTCGTGAAAAGAACACACATGCAATGACACTAGTGGATCCATGTGTGGTTTTTGAGAAGAACACACATCCAATGACACTAGGTGTGGTTCATGAAAAGAACACACATCCAATGACACTGGTGGATCCTTATGTGGTTTGTGAGAAGAACAGACATGCAATGACTCTAGCTGTGGTTCATGAGAATAACACACATGCAATGACACTGGTGTATCCTTATGTGGTTTGTGAGAAGAACACACATGCAATGACTCTAGATGTGGTTTGTGAAAAGAACACACAAGCAATGACTCTAGCTGTGGTTCATGAAAAGAACAGACATGCAATGATATTGGTGGAACGATATGTGGTTTGTGAAAAGAACAGACATGCAATCACACTGGGTGGATCCATGTGTGGTTCATGAAAAGAACACACATCCAATGACACTGGTGGATCCTTATGTGGTTTGTGAGAAGAACAGACATGCAATGAGTGTAGATGTGGTTCATGAGAAGAACAGACATGCAATGACACCGGTGTATCCTTATGTGGTTTATGAGAAGAACTGACATGCAATGACACTGGGTGTGGTTCATGAAAAGAACACACATCCAGTGACACTGGTGTATCCTTATGTGGTTTGTGAGAAGAACACACATGCAATGAATCTAGCTGTGGTTTGTGAAAAGAACACACATCCAATGACACTGGTGGATCCATGTATGGTTTGTAAGAAGAACACACATGCAATGACACTGGGTGTGGTTCATAAAAAGAACACACATCCAATGACACTGGTGGATCCATATGTGGTTTGTTAAAAGAGCAGACATGCAATCACACTGGGTGGGTCCATGTGTGGTTCGTGAAAAGAACACACATGCAATGACACTGGTGGATCCATGTGTGGTTTGTGAGAAGAACAGATATCCAATGACACTAGGTGTGGTTCATGAAAAGAACACACATCCAATGACACTGGTGGATCCTTATGTGGTTTCTGAGAAGAACAGACATGCAATGACTCTAGCTGTGGTTCATGAGTAGAACACCCATGCAATCACACTAGTGTATCTTTATGTGGTTTGTGAGAAGAACACACATGCAATGACTCTAGATGTGGTTTGTGAAAACAACACACATGCAATGACTCTAGCTGTGGTTCATGAAAAGAACAGACATGCCATGACATTGGTGGAACCATATGTGGTTTGTGAAAATAATAGACATGCAATCACACAGGGTGGATCCATGTGTGGTTCATGAAAAGAACACACATCCAATGACACTGGTGGATCCTTATGTGGTTTGTGAGAAGAACAGACTTGCAATGACTCCAGATGTGGTTCATGAGAAAAACTGACATGCAATGACACCGTTGTATTCTTATGTGTTTTGTGAGAAGAACAGACATGCAATGACACTGGGTGTGGTTCATGCAACGAACACACATCTAGTGACACTGGTGTATCCCTATGTGGTTTGTGAGAAGAACACACATGCAATGACTCTAGTTGTGGTTTATGAAAAGAACACACATCCAATGACACTGGTGGATCCATGTGTTGTTTGTGAGAAGAACACACATGCAATGACACTGGGTGTGGTTCATGAAAAGAACACACATCCAATGACACTGGTGGATCCTTATGTGGTTTATGAAAAGAATAGACATCCAATGACACTATGTGTGGTTCATGAAAAGAACACACATCCAATGACACTGGTGGATCCTTATGTGGTTTGTGAGAAGAACAGACATGCAATGACTCTAGATGTGGTTCATGAGAAGAACATACATGCAATGACACTGGTGTATCCTTATGTGGTTTGTGAGAAGAACAGACATGCGGTGACTCTAGATGTGGTTCATGAGAAGAACAGACATGCAATGACACTGGTGTATCCTTATGTGGATTGTGAGAAGAACAGACATGCAATGACATTGGGTGTGGTTCACGAAAAGAACACACATGCAATGAAACTGGTGTATCCTTATGTGGTTTGTGAGAAGAACACACATGCAATGACACTAGTGGATCCATGTGTGGTTTGTTTAGAGGAACAGACATGCAATGACACTGGGTGTGGTTCATGAAAAGAACAGGCATGCAATGACACTAGTGGATCCTTATGTGGTTTGTGAGAAGAACGGACATGCAATGACTCTAGATGTCGTTCGTGAGAAGAACAGACATGCAATGACACTACTGTATCCTTATGTGGTTTGTGAGAAGAACAGACATGCAATGACTCTAGATGTGGTTCGTGCGAAGAACACACATGCAATGACACTGGTGGATCCATGTGTAGTTTATGAGAGGAACAGACATGCAATGACACTGGTGGATCCATATGTGGTTTGTGAAAAGAATAGACATGCAATCACAATAGGTGGATCCACGTGTGGTTCGTGAAAAGAACACACATGCAATGACACTGGTGGATCCATGTGTGGTTTGTGAGAAGAACACACATCCAATGACACTGGGTGTGGTTCATGAAAAGAACACTCATCCAATGACACTGGTGGATCCTTATGTGGTTTGTGAGAAGAACAGACATGCAATGAATCTAGCTGTGGTTCATGAGAATAACACACATGCAATGACACTGGTGTATCCTTATGTGGTTTGTGAGAAGAACACACATGCAATGACTCTAGCTGTGGTTTATGAAAAGAACACATAAGCAATGACTCTAGTTGTGGTTCATGAAAAGAACAAACATGTAATGACATTGGTAGAACCATATGTGTATTGTGAAAAGAACAGACATGCAATCACACTGGGTGGATCCATGTGTGGTTCATGAAAAGAACACACATCCAATGACACTGGTGGATCCTTATGTGGTTTGTGAGAAGAACAGACATGCAATGACTCTAGCTGTGGTTCATGAGTAGAACACCCATGCAATGACACTAGTGTATCTTTATGTGGTTTGTGAGAAGAACACACATGCAATGACTCTAGATGTGGTTTGTGAAAACAACACACATGCAATGACTCTAGCTGTGGTTCATGAAAAGAACAGACATGCAATGACATTGGTGGAACCATATGTGGTTTGTGAAAATAATAGACATGCAATCACACAGGGTGGATCCATGTGTGGTTCATGAAAAGAACACACATCCAATGACACTGGTGGATCCTTATGTGGTTTGTGAGAAGAACAGACTTGCAATGACTCCAGATGTGGTTCATGAGAAAAACTGACATGCAATGACACCGTTGTATTCTTATGTGTTTTGTGAGAAGAACAGACATGCAATGACACTGGGTGTGGTTCATGCAACGAACACACATCTAGTGACACTGGTGTATCCCTATGTGGTTTGTGAGAAGAACACACATGCAATGACTCTAGTTGTGGTTTATGAAAAGAACACACATCCAATGACACTGGTGGATCCATGTGTTGTTTGTGAGAAGAACACACATGCAATGACACTGGGTGTGGTTCATGAAAAGAACACACATCCAATGACACTGGTGGATCCTTATGTGGTTTATGAAAAGAATAGACATCCAATGACACTATGTGCGGTTCATGAAAAGAACACACATCCAATGACACTGGTGGATCCTTATGTGGTTTGTGAGAAGAACAGACATGCAATGACTCTAGATGTGGTTCATGAGAAGAACATACATGCAATGACACTGGTGTATCCTTATGTGGTTTGTGAGAAGAACAG
Organism: Avena insularis; assembly: GCA_023614405.1. NCBI lineage: Eukaryota > Viridiplantae > Streptophyta > Magnoliopsida > Poales > Poaceae > Avena > Avena insularis. The sequence goes on along the minus strand of JAJUPC010000117.1, from coordinate 527,374 downwards.
ACATGCGGTGACTCTAGATGTGGTTCATGAGAAGAACAGACATGCAATGACACTGGTGTATCCTTATGTGGATTGTGAGAAGAACAGACATGCAATGACACTGGGTGTGGTTCACGAAAAGAACACACATGCAATGAAACTGGTGTATCCTTATGTGGTTTGTGAGAAGAACACACATGCAATGACACTAGTGGATCCATGTGTGGTTTGTTTAGAGGAACAGACATGCAATGACACCGGTGTGGTTCATGAAAAGAACAGGCATGCAATGACACTAGTGGATCCTTATGTGGTTTGTGAGAAGAACGGACATGCAATGACTCTAGATGTCGTTCGTGAGAAGAACAGACATGCAATGACACTACTGTATCCTTATGTGGTTTGTGAGAAGAACAGACATGCAATGACTCTAGATGTGGTTCGTGCGAAGAACACACATGCAATGACACTGGTGGATCCATGTGTAGTTTATGAGAGGAACAGACATGCAATGACACTGGTGGATCCATATGTGGTTTGTGAAAAGAATAGACATGCAATCACAATAGGTGGATCCATGTGTGGTTCGTGAAAAGAACACACATGCAATGACACTGGTGGATCCATGTGTGGTTTGTGAGAAGAACACACATCCAATGACACTGGGTGTGGTTCATGAAAAGAACACTCATCCAATGACACTGGTGGATCCTTATGTGGTTTGTGAGAAGAACAGACATGCAATGAATCTAGCTGTGGTTCATGAGAATAACACACATGCAATGACACTGGTGTATCCTTATGTGGTTTGTGAGAAGAACACACATGCAATGACTCTAGCTGTGGTTTATGAAAAGAACACATAAGCAATGACTCTAGTTGTGGTTCATGAAAAGAACAGACATGCAATGACATTGGTAGAACCATATGTGGTTTGTGAAAAGAACAGACATGCAATCACACTGGGTGGATCCATGTGTGGTTCATGAAAAGAACACACATCCAATGACACTGGTGGATCCTTATGTGGTTTGTGAGAAGAACAGACATGCAATGAGTGTAGATGTGGTTCATGAGAAGAACAGACATGCGATGACACCGGTGTATCCTTATGTGGTTTGTGAGAAGAACTGGCATGCAATGACACTGGGTGTGGTTCATGAAAAGAACACAAATCCAGTGACACCGGTGTATCCTTATGTGGTTTGCGAGAAGAACACACATGCAATGAATCTAGCTGTGGTTTGTGAAAAGAACACACATCCAATGACACGGGTGGATCCATGTATGGTTTGTGAGAAGAACACACATGCAATGACACTGGGTGTGGTTCATGAAAAGAACACACATCCAATGACACTGGTGGATCCATATGTCGTTTGTGAAAAGAGCAGACATGCAATTACACTGGGTGGGTCCATGTGTGGTTCGTGAAAAGAACACACATGCAATGACACTAGTGGATCCATGTGTGGTTTTTGAGAAGAACACACATCCAATGACACTAGGTGTGGTTCATGAAAAGAACACACATCCAATGACACTGGTGGATCCTTATGTGGTTTATGAGAAGAACAGACATGCAATGACTCTAGTTGTGGTTCATGAGAATAACACACATGCAATGACACTGGTGTATCCTTATGTGGTTTGTGAGAAGAATACACATGCAATGACTCTAGATGTGGTTTGTGAAAAGAACACACAAGCAATGACTCTAGCTGTGGTTCATGAAAAGAACAGACATGCAATGACATTGGTTGAACCATATGTGGTTTGTGAAAAGAACAGACATGCAATCACACTGGGTGGATCCATGTGTGGTTCATGAAAAGAACACACATCCAATGACACTGGTGGATCCTTATGTGGTTTGTGAGAAGAACAGACATGCAATGAGTGTAGATGTGGTTCATGAGAAGAACAGACATGCAATGACACTGTTGTATCCTTATGTGGTTTATGAGAAGAACTGACATGCAATGACACTGGGTTTGGTTCATGAAAAGAACACACATCCAGTGACACTGGTGTATCCTTATGTGGTTTGTGAGAAGAAGACACATGCAATGAATCTAGCTGTGGTTTGTGAAAAGAACACACATCCAATGACACTGGTGGATCCATGTATGGTTTGTAAGAAGAACACACATGCAATGACACTGGGTGTGGTTCATAAAAAGAACACACATCCAATGACACTGGTGGATCCATAGGTGGTTTGTCAAAAGAGCAGACATGCAATCACACTGGGTGGGTCCATGTGTGGTTCGTGAAAAGAACACACATGCAATGACACTGGTGGATCCATGTGTGGTTTGTGAGAAGAACAGATATCCAATGACACTGGGTGTGGTTCATGAAAAGAACACACATCCAATGACACTGGTGGATCCTTATGTGGTTTGTGAGAAGAACAGACATGCAATGACTCTAGCTGTGGTTCATGAGTAGAACACACATGCGATGACACTAGTGTATCCTTATGTGGTTTATGAGAAGAACACACATGCAATGACTCTAGCTGTGGTTTGTGAAAACAACACATATGCAATGACTCTAGCTGTGGTTCATGAAAAGAACAGACATGCAATGACATTGGTGGAACGATATGTGGTTTGTGAAAAGAATAGACATGCAATCACACTGGGTGGATCCATGTGTGGTTCATGAAAAGAACACACATCCAATGACACTGGTGGATCCTTATGTGGTTTGTGAGAAGAACAGACTTGCAATGACTCCAGATGTGGTTCATGAGAAAAACTGACATGCAATGACACCGGTGTATTCTTATGTGTTTTGTGAGAAGAACAGACATGCAATGACACTGGGTGTGGTTCATGAAACGAACACACATCTAGTGACACTGGTGTATCCTTGTGTGGTTTGTGAGAAGAACACACATGCAATGACTCTAGTTGTGGTTTATGAAAAGAACACACATCCAATGACACTGGTGGATCCATGTGTGGTTTGTGAGAAGAACACACATGCAATGACACTGGGTGTGGTTCATGAAAAGAACACACATCCAATGACACTAGTGGATCCTTATGTGGTTTATGAAAAGAACAGACATCCAATGACACTATGTGTGGTTCATGAAAAGAACACACATCCAATGACACTGGTGGATCCTTCTATGGTTTGTGAGAAGAACAGACATGCAATGACTCTAGATGTGGTTCATGAGAAGAACAGACATGCAATGACACTGTTGTATCCTTATGTGGTTTGTGAGAAGAACAGACATGCGATGACTCTAGATGTGGTTCATGAGAAGAACAGACATGCAATGACACTGGTGTATCCTTATGTGGATTGTGAGAAGAACAGACATGCAAGGACACTGGGTGTGGTTCATGAAAAGAACACACATGCAATGAAACTTGTGTATCCTTATGTGGTTTGTGAGAAGAACACACATGCAATGACCACATGCAATGAAACTAGTGGATCCATGTGTGGTTTGTTTAGAGGAACAGACATGCAATGACACTGGGTGTGGTTCATGAAAATAACAGGCATGCAATGACACTAGTGGATCCTTATGTGGTTTGTGAGAAGAACGGACATGCAATGACTCTAGATGTCGTTCATGAGAAGAACAGACATGCAATGACACTACTGTATCCTTATGTGGTTTGTGAGAAGGACAGACATGCAATGACACTGGGTGTCGTTAATGAAAAGAAAGCAGATCCAATGACACTAGTGTATCCTTATGTGGTTTGTGAGAAGAGCACACATGCAATGACACTGGGTGTGGTTCATGAAAAGAACACACATCCAAGGACACTGGTGAATCCATGTGTCCTTTGTGAGAAGATCACACATGAAATGACACTGGGTGTGGTTCATGAAAAGAACACACATCCAATGACACTGGTGGATCCTTATGTGGTTTATGAAAAGAACAGACATCCAATGACACTATGTGTGGTAAATGAAAAGAACACACATCCAATGACACTAGTGGATCCTTATGTGGTTTGTGAGAAGAATAGACATGCAATGACTCTAGATGTGGTTCATGAGAAGAACACACATGCAATGACACTGGTGGATCCATGTGTGGTTTATGAGAGGAACATACGTGCAATGACACTGGGTGTGGTTCATCAAATGAACAGACATGCAATGACATTGGTGGATCCATATGTGGTTTGTGAGAGAAATAGACATGCAATCACACTAATTGTGGTTCATGAAAAGAACAGACATGGAATGACACTGGTGGATCCTTAGGTGGTTTGTAAGAAGAACAGACATGCAATGACTCTGGCTGTGGTTCATGAAAAGAACAGACATGCAATGACACTGGTGGATCTATATGTGGTTTGTGAAAAGAACACACATGCAATGACACTGGGTGGATCCATGTATGGTTCATGAAAATAACACACATGCAATGATACTAGTGAATCCATGTGTGGTTTGTGAGACGAACACACATCCAATGACACTGGGTGTGCTTCATGAAAATAACACACATCCAATGACACTGGTGGATCGTTATGTGGTTTGTGAGAAGAACAGACATGCAATGACTCTAGTTGTGGTTCATGAGAAGAACACACATGCAATTACACTTGTGTATCCTGATGTGGTTTGTGAGAAGAACACACATGCAATGACTCTAGTTGTGGTTCATGAAAAGAACACACATGCAATGACACTGGAGGATCCATATGTGGTTTGTGGAAAGAACAGACATGCAATGACACTGGGTGTGGTTCATGAAAATAACACACATCCAATGACACTAGTGGATCCATGTGTGGTTTGTGAGAAGAACGCACATGCAATGACACTGGGTGTGGTTCATGAAAAGAACACACATGCAATGACACAGGTGTATCCTTATGTGGTTTCTGACAAGAACACACATGCAATGACCACATGTAATGACACTGGTGGATCCATGTGTGGTTTGTTTAGAGGATCAGACATGCAATGACATTGGGTGTAGTTCATGAAAAGAATAGACATGCAATGACACTGGTGGATCCTTATGTGGTTTGTGAGAAGAACAGACATGCAATGACTCTAGATGTCGTTCATGAGAAGAACAGACATGCAATGACACTGGTGCATCCTTATGTGGTTTGTGAGAAGAACAAACATGCAATGACACTTGGTGTGGTTAATGAAAAGAACACACATCCAGTGACACTGGTGTATCCTTATGTGGTTTGTGAGAAGAACACACATGCAATGACTCTAGCTATGGTTTGTGAAAAGAACACACATGCAATGACACTGGGTGTGGTTCATGAAAAGCACACACATCCAATGACACTGGTGGATCCTTATGTGGTTTATGAAAAGAACAGACATCCAATGACACTGTGTGTTTCATGAAAATAACACACATCCAATGACACTGGTGGATCCTTATGTGGTTTGTTAGAAGAACAGACATGCAATGACTCTAGCTGTGGTTCCTGAAAAGAACAGACATGTAATGACACTGGTGGATCTATATGTGGTTTGTGAAAATAACAGACATGCAATGATACTGGGTGGATCCCTGTGTGGTTCATGAAAATAACACACATGCAATGAGACTGGTGAATCCATGTGTGGTTTGTGAGACGAACACACATCCAATGACACTGGGTGTGGTTCTTGAAAAGAACACGCATCCAATGACACTGGTGGATCCTTATGTGGTTTGTGAGAAGAATAGACATGCAATGACTCTAGTTGTGGTTCATGAGAAGAACACACATGCAATGACACTGGTGTATCCTTATGTGGTTTGTAAGAAGAACACACATGCAATGACTCTAGCTGTGGTTCATGAGAAGAACACACATGCAATGACACTGGTGGATCCATATGTGGTTTGTGGAAAGAACAGACATGCAATGACACTTGTGTGGTTCATGAAAAGAACACACATCCAATGACACTAGTGGATCCATGTGTGGTTTATGAGAAGAACACACATGCAATGACACTTGGTGTGGTTCATGAAAAGAACACACATGCAATGACACATGTGTATCCTTATGTGGTTTGTGAGAAGAACACACATGCAATGACTAGATGCAATGACACTGGTGGATCCATGTGTGGTTTGTTTAGAGGAACAGGAATGCAATGACACTGGGTGTGGTTCATGAAAAGAACACACATGCAATGACACTGGTGGAACCTTATGTGGTTTGTGAGAAGAACAGACATGCAATGATTCTGGCGTATCCTTATGTGGTTTGTGAGAAGAACAGACATGCAATGACACTGGGTGTGGTTCATGAAAATAACACACATCCAGTGACACTGGTTGATCCATATGTGGTTTGTGGAAAGAACAGACATGCAATGACACCGGTGGATGTTCATGAAAAGAACACACATCCAATGACACTGGTGGATCCATGTGTCGTTTGTGAGAAGAACACACATTTAATGACACTGGGTGTGGTTCATGAAAAGAACAGACATGCAGTGACACTGGTGGATCCTTATGTGGTTTATGAGAAGTACAGACATGCAATGACTCTAGATGTGGTTCATGAAAAGAACAGACATGCAATGACACTGGTGGATCCATATGTGGTTTGTGAAAAGAACAGACAATGCAATGACACTTGGTGGATCCATGTGTGGTTCATGAAGAGAACACACATGCAATGACACTTGTGGATCCATGTGTGGTTTGTGAGAAGAACACACATCCAATGACACTGGGTGTGGTTAATGAAAAGAACACACATCCAATGACACTGGTGGATCCTTATGTGGTTTGTGAGAAGAACAGATATGCAATGACTCTAGCTGTGGTTCATGAGAAGAACACACATCCAATGACACTGGTGTATCCTTATGTGGTTTGTGAGAATAATACACATGCAATGACTCTACCTGTGGTTCATGAAAAGAACACACATGAAATGACACTGGTGGATCCATATGTGGTTTGTGGAAAGAACAGACATGCAATGACTCTAGTTGTGGTTCATGAAAAGAACACACATCCAATGACACTGGTGGATCCATGTGTGGTTTGTGAGAAGAACACACATGCAATGACACTGGTGTGGTTCATGAAAAGAACACACATCCAATGACACCGTTGGATCCTTATGTGGTTTATGAAAAGAACAACCATCCATTGGCACTGTGTGGTTCATGAAAAGAACACACATCCAATGACACTGGTAGATCCTAATGTCGTTTGTGAGAAAAACAGACATGCAATGACTCTAGATGTGGTTCATGAGAAGAACAGACATGCAATGACACTGGTGTATCCTTATGTACTTTGTGAGAAGAACAGACATGCGATGACTCTAGATGTGGTTCATGATAAGAACAGACATGCAATGGCACTAGTGTATCCTTATGTGGGTTGTGAGAAGAACATACACGCAATGACACTGGGTGTGGTTCATGAAAAGAACACAGATGCAATGACACTCTTGTATCCTTATGTGGTTTGTGAGAAGAACACACATGCAATGACCACATGCAATGATACTGGTGGATCCATGTGTGGCTTGTTTAGAGGAACAGACATGCAATGACACTGGGTGTGGTTCATGAAAAGAAAAGACATGCAATGACACTTGTGTATCCTTATGTGGTCTGCGAGAAGAGCACACATGCAATGACACTGGCTGTGGTTCATGAAAAGAACACACAACCAATGACACTGGTGGATCCTTATGTGGTTTATTAAAAGAACAGACATCCAATGACACTATGTGTGGTTCATGAAAAGAACACACATCCAATGACACCGGTGGATCCTTATGTGGTTTTCGAGAAGAACAGACATGTAATGACTCTAGATGTGGTTCATGAGAAGAACACACATGCAATGACACTGGTGGATCCATGTGCGGTTTATGAGAGGAACAGACATGCAATGACACTAGGTGGATCCATGTGTGGTTCATGAAAAGAACAAACATGCAATGACACTGGTGGATCCATGTGTGGTTTGTGGGAAGAACAGACATGCAATGACTCTAGCTGTGGTTCATGAGAAGAACACACATGTAGTGACACTGGTGGATCAATATGTGGTTTGTGGAAAGAACAGACATCCAATGACACTGGGTGTGGTTCATGAAAAGAACACACATCCAATGACACTGGTGGATCCATGTGTGGTTTGTGAGAAGAACACACATGCAATGACACTGGTTGTGGTTCATGAAAAGAACACACATCCAATGACACCGGTGGATCCTTATGTGGTTTATGAAAAGAACAGACATCCAATGACACTGTGTGTTGTTCATGAAAAGAACACACATCCAATGACACTGGTGGATCCTTATGTGGTTTGTGAGAAGAACAGACATGCAATGACTCTAGATGTGGTTCATGAGAAGAACAGACATGCAATGACACTGGTGTATACTTATGTGGTTTGTGACAAGAACAGACATGCGATGAATCTAGATGTGGTTCATGAGAAGAATAGACATGCAATGACACTGGTGTATCGTTATGTGGTTTGTTAGAAGAACAGACATGCAATGACACTGGGTGTGGTTCTTGAAAAAAAACACATGCAATGACACTGGTGTATCCTTATGCGGTTTGTGAGAAGAACACACATGCAATGACCACATGCAATGACACTGGTGGATCCATGTGTGGTTTGTTTAGAGGAACAGACATGCAATAACACTAGGTGTGGTTCATGAAATGAATAGACATGCAATGACACTGGTGGATCCTTATGTGGTTTGTGAGAAGAACAGACATGCAATGACTCTAGATGTCGTTCATGAGAAGAACAGACATGCAATGACACTGGTGTATCCTTATGTGGTTTGTGAGAAGAACAGACATGCAATGACACTGGGTGTGGTTCATGAAAAGAACACACATTCAGTGACACTGGTGGATCCATATGTGGTTTGTGGAAAGAACAGACATGCAATGACACTTGGTGTGGTTCATGAAAAGAACACACATCCAATGACACTGGTGGATCCAAGTGTGGTTTGTGAGAACAACACACATGCAATGACACTGGGTGTGGTTCATGAAAAGAACACACATCCAATGACACTGGTGGATCCTTATGTGGATTGTGAGAAGAACAGACATGCAATGACTCTAGATGTGGTTCATGAGAAGAACAAACATGCAATGACACTAGTGGATCCATGTGTGGTTTGTGAGAGGAATAGACATGCAATCACACTAGGTGTGGTTCATGAAAAGAACACACATCCAATGACACCGGTGGATCCTTATGTGGTTTATGAAAAGAACAAACATCCAATGACACTATGTGTGGTTCATGAAAAGAACACTCAACCAATGACACTGGTGGATCCTTATGTGGTTTGTGAGAAGAACAGACATGCAATGACTCTAGATGTGGTTCATGAAAAGAACAGACATGCAATGACACTGGTGGATCCATATGTGGTTTGTGAAAAGAACAGACAATGCAATGACACTTGGTGGATCCATGTGTGGTTCATGAAGAGAACACACATGCAATGACACTTGTGGATCCATGTGTGGTTTGTGAGAAGAACACACATCCAATGACACTAGGTGTGGTTCATGAGAAGAACAGACATGCAATGACACTAGTGTATACTTATATGGTTTATGAGAAGAACAGGCATGCGATGACTCTAGATGTGGTTCATGAGACGCACAGATATGCAATGACACTGGCGTATCCTTATATGGTTTGTCAGAAGAACAGACATGCAATGACACTTGGTGTGGTTCCTGAAAAGAACACACATGCAATGACACTGGTGTATCCTTATGTGGTCTGTGAGAAGAACACACATGCAATGATCACACTGAATGATACTGGTGGATCCATGTGTGGTTTGTTTAGAGGAACAGACATGCAATGACACTGGGTGTGGTTCATGAAAAGTACAGACATGCAATGACACTGGTGGATCCTTATGTGGTTTGTCAAAAGAACAGACATGCAATGACTCTAGATGTGGTTCATGAGAAGAACAGACATGCAATGACACTGGTGTATCCTTATGTGGTTTGTGAGAAGAACAGACATGCAATGACACTGGGTGTGGTTCATAAAAAGAACACACATCTAGTGATACTGGTGGATCCATATGTGGTTTGTGGAAATAACAGACATGCAATGACACTGGGTGTGCTTCATGAAAAGAACACACATCCAATGACACTGGTGGATCCATGTGTGGTTTGTGAGAAGAACACACATGCAATGACACTGGGTGTGGTTCATGAAAAGAACACACATCCAATGACACTTGTGGATCCTTATGTGGTTTGTGAGAAGAACAGACATGCAATGACTCTAGATGTGGTTCATAAGAAGAACACATATGCAATAACACTGGTGGATCCATGTGTGGTTTATGAGAGGAACAGACATGCAATGACACTGGTTGTGGTTCATGAAAAGAATAGACATGCAATGACACTAGTGGATTCATATGTGGTTTGTGAGAGGAATACACATGCAATCACATTGGGTGTGGTTCATGAAAACAACACACATGCAATGACACTGGTGGATCCTTATGTGGTTTGTGAGAAGAACAGACATGCAATGACTCTAGTTGTGGTTCATGGAAAGAACAGACATGCAATGACACTGGTGGATCCATATGTGGTTTGTGAAAAGAACAGACATGCGATCACACTGGGTGGATCCATGTGTGGTTCATGAAAACAACACACATGTAATGACATTAGTGGATCCATGTGTGGTTTGTTAGAAGAACACACATCCAATGACATTGGGTGTGGTTCATGAAAAGAGCACACATCCAATGACGCTGGTGGATCCTTATGTGGTTTGTGAGAAGAACAAACATGCAATGACTCTAGCTGTGTTTCATGAGAAGAACACACATGCAATGACACTGGTGTATCCTTATGTAATTTGTGAGAAGAACACACATGCAATGACTCTAGCTGTGGTTCATGAGAAGAACCCACATGCAATGACACTGGTGGATCCATAAGTGGTTTGTGAGAAGAACAGACATGCGATGACTCTAGATGTGGTTCATGAAAAGAACACACATCCAATGACAGTAGTGTATCCTTATGTGGTTTGTGAGAAGAACAGACATGCAATGACACTAGGTGTGGTTCATGAAAAGAACAGACATGCAATGATACTGGTGGATCCATGTGTGGTTTGTTTAGAAGAACACACATGCAATGACCACATGCAATGACACTGGTGGATCCATATGTGGTTTGTGGGAAGAACACACATGCAATGATACTGGTGGATCCTTATGTGGTTTGTGAGAAGAACAGACATGCAATGACTCCAGATGTCGTTCATGAGAAGAACAAACATGCAATGACACTGGTGTATCCTTATGTGGTTCGTGAGAAGAACACACATACAATGACACTAGGTGTGGTTCATGAAAAGAACACACAATCAGTGACACTAGTGGATCCATATGTGGTTTGTGGAAAGAACAGACATGCAATGACTCAAGATGTGGTTCATGAGAAGAACACACATGCAATGACACTGGTGGATCCATGTGTGGTTTATGAGAGGAACAGACATGCAATGACACCGGGTGTGGTTCATGAAAAGAACACACATCCAATGACACTAGTGGATCCATGTGTGGTTTGTGACAAGAACACACATGCAATGACACTAGGTGTGGTTCATGAAAAGAACACACATCCAGTGACACTGGAGGATCCATATGTGGTTTGTGGGAAGAATAGACATGTAATGACACTGGGTGTGGTTCATGAAAAGAACACACGTCCAATGACACTGGTGGATCCATGTGTGGTTTATGAGAGGAACAGACATGCAATGACACTGGTTGTGGTTCATGAAAAGAATAGACATGCAATGACACTAGTGGATTCATATGTGGTTTGTAAGAGGAATACACATGCAATCACATTGGGTGTGGTTCATGAAAAGAACACACATGCAATGACACTGGTGGATCCTTATGTGGTTTGTGAGAAGAACAGACATGCAATGACGCTAGTTGTGGTTCATGGAAAGAACAGACATGCAATGACACTACTGGATCCATATGTGGTTTGTGAAAAGAACAGACATGCGATCACACTGGGTGGATCCATGTGTGGTTCATGAAAACAACACACATGTAATGACACTAGTGGATCCATGTGTGGTTTGTTAGAAGAACACACATCCAATGACATTGGGTGTGGTTCATGAAAAGAACACACATCCAGTGACACTGGTGGATCCTTATGTGGTTTGTGAGAAGAACAAACATGCAATGACTCTAGCTGTGTTTCATGAGAAGAACACACATGCAATGACACTGGTGTATCCTTATGTAATTTGTGAGAAGAACACACATGCAATGACTCTAGCTGTGGTTCATCAAAAGAACACACATGTAGTGACACTGGTGGATCCATATGTGGTTTGTGGAAAGAACAGACATCCAATGACAGTGGGTGTGGTTCATGAAAAGAACACACATCCAATGACACTGGTGGATCCATGTGTGGTTTGTGAGAAGAACACACATGCAATGACACTAGGTGTGGTTCATGAAAAGAACACACGTCCAATGACACTAGTGGATCCTTATGTGGTTTGTGAGAAGAACAGACATGCTATGACTCTAGATGTGGTTCATGAGAAGAACCCACATGCAATGACACTGGTGGATCCATAAGTGGTTTGTGAGAAGAACAGACATGCGATGACTCTAGATGTGGTTCATGAGAAGAACAGACATGCAATGACACTAGTGTATCCTTATGTGGTTTGTGAGAAGAACATACATGCAATGACACTAGGTGTGGTTCATGAAAAGAACAGACATGCAATGATACTGGTGGATCCATGTGTGGTTTGTTTAGAAGAACACACATGCAATGACCACATGCAATGACACTGGTGGATCCATATGTGGTTTGTGGGAAGAACACACATGCAATGATACTGGTGGATCCTTATGTGGTTTGTGAGAAGAATCGACATGCAATGACTCCAGATGTCATTCATGAGAAGAACAAACATGCAATGACACTGGTGTATCCTTATGTGGTTCGTGAGAAGAACACACATACAATGACACTAGGTGTGGTTCATGAAAAGAACACACATTCAGTGACACTAGTGGATCCATATGTGGTTTGTGGAAAGAACAGACAAGCAATGACTCTAGATGTGGTTCATGAGAAGAACACACATGCAATGACACTGGTGGATCCATGTGTGGTTTATGAGAGGAACAGACATGCAATGACACTGGGTGTGGTTCATGAAAAGAACACACATCCAATGACACCGGTGGATCCATGTGTGGTTTGTGACAAGAACACACATGCAATGACACTAGGTGTGGTTCATGAAAAGAACACACATCCAGTGACACTGGAGGATCCATATGTGGTTTGTGGGAAGAACAGACATGTAATGACACTGGGTGTGGTTCATGAAAAGAACACACATCCAATGACACTGCTGGATCCATGTGTGGTTTATGAGAAGAACACACATGCAATGACACTGGGTGTGGTTCATGAAAAGAACACACATCCAATAACACCAGTGGATCCTTATGTGGTGTGTGAGAAGAACACACATGCAATGACTCTAGCTGTGGTTTGTGAAAAGAACACACATCCAATGACACTTGTGGATCCATGTGTGGTTTGTCAAAAGAACACACATGCAATGACACTGGGTGTGGTCCATGAAAAGAACACACATCCAATGACACTTGTGGATCCTTATGTGGTTTATGAAAAGAACAGACATCCAATGACAATGTGTGTGGTTCATGAAAAGAACATACATCCAATGACACTGGTGGATCCTTATGTGGTTTGTGAGAAGAACATACATGCAATGACTCTAGATGTGGTTCATGAGAAGAACAGACAAGCAATGACACCGGTGTATCCTTATGTGGTTTGTGAGAAGAACAGACATGCGATAACACTGGGTGTGGTGAATGAAAAGAAGAGACATGAAATGATACTAGTGGATCCATGTGTGGTTTGTTTAGAAGAACACACATGCAATGACCACATGCAATTACACTGGTGGATCCAAGTGTGGTTTGTTTAGAGGAACAGACATGCAATGACACTGGGTGTGGTTCATGAAAAGAACACACATCCAATGACACTGGTGGAACCTTATGTGGTTTGTGAGAAGAACATACATGCAATGACTCTAGATGTGGTTCATGAGAAGAACAGACATGCAATGACACTAGTGGATCCATGTGTGGTTTATGAGAAGAACACACATGCAATGACACTGGGTGTGGTTCATGAAAAGAACACACATCTAGTGACACTGGTTGATCCATATGTGGTTTGTGGAAACAACAGACATGCAATGACACCGGTGGATGTTCATGAAAAGAACACACATCCAATGACACTGGTGGATCCATGTGTCGTTTGTGAGAAGAACACACATTTAATGACACTGGGTGTGGTTCATGAAAAGAATAGACATGCAATGACACTGGTGGATCCTTATGTGGTTTGTGAGAAGAACAGACATGCAATGACTCTAGATGTGGTTCATGAAAAGAACAGACATGCAATGACACTGGTGGATCCATATGTGGTTTGTGAAAAGAACAGACAATGCAATGACACTTGGTGGCTCCATGTGTGGTTCATGAAAAGAACACACATGCAATGACACTTGTGGATCCATGTGTGGTTTGTGAGAAGAACACACATCCAATGACACTAGGTGTGGTTCATGAAAAGAACACACATCCAATGACACTGGTGGATCCTTATGTGGTTTGTGAGAAGAACAGATATGCAATGACTCTAGCTGTGGTTCATGAGAAGAACACACATGAAATGACACTGGTGTATCCTTATGTGGTTTGTGAAAAGAATACACATGCAATGACTCTACCTGTGGTTCATGAAAAGAACACACATGAAATGACACTGGTGGATCCATATGTGGTTTGTGGAAAGAACAGACATGCAATGACTCTAGTTGTGGTCCATGAAAAGAACACACATCCAATGACACTAGTGGATCCATGTGTGGTTTGTGAGAAGAACACACATGCAATGACACTGGGTGTGGTTCATGAAAAGAACACACATCCAATGACAGCGTTGGATCCTTATGTGGTTTATGAAAAGAACAACCATCCAATGGCACTGTGTGGTTCATGAAAAGAACACACATCCAATGACACTGGTAGATCCTAATGTCGTTTGTGAGAACAACAGACATGCAATGACTCTAGATGTGGTTCATGAGAAGAACAGACATGCAATGACACTGGTGTATCCTTATGTAGTTTCTGAGAAGAACAGACATGCGATGACTCTAGATGTGGTTCATGAGAAGAACAGACATGCAATGACTCTGGTGTATCCTTATGTGGTTTGTGAGAAGAACAGACATGCAATGACACTGGGTGTGGTTCATGAAAATAACACACATCTAGTGACATTGGTTGATCCATATGTGGTTTGTGGAAAGAACAGACATGCAATGACACCGGTGGATGTTCATGAAAAGAACACACATCCAATGACACTGGTGGATCCATGTGTCGTTTGTGAGAAGAACACACATTCAATGACACTGGGTGTGGTTCATGAAAAGAACAGACATGCAATGACACTGGTGGATCCTTATGTGGTTTGTGAGAAGAACAGACATGCAATGACTCTAGATGTGGTTCATGAAAAGAACAGACATGCAATGACACTGGTGGATCCATATGTGGTTTGTGAAAAGAACAGACAATGCAATGACACTTGGTGGATCCATGTGTGGTTCATGAAAAGAACACACATGCAATGACACTTGTGGATCCATGTGTGGTTTGTGAGAAGACCACACATCCAATGATACTAGGTGTGGTTCATGAAAAGAACACACATCCAATGACACTGGTGGATCCTTATGTGGTTTGTGAGAAGAACAGATATGCAATGACTCTAGCTGTGGTTCATGAGAAGAACACACATGCAATGACACTGGTGTATCCTTATGTGGTTTGTGAGAAGAATACACATGCAATGACTCTACCTGTGGTTCATGAAAAGAACACACATGAAATGACACTGGTGGATCCATATGTGGTTTGTGGAAAGAACAGACATGCAATGACTCTAGTTGTGGTCCATGAAAAGAACACACATCCAATGGCACTGGTGGATCCATGTGTGGTTTGTGAGAAGAACACACATGCAATGACACTGGGTGTGGTTCATGAAAAGAACACACATCCAATGACACCGTTGGATCCTTATGTGGTTTATGAAAAGAACAACCATCCAATGGCACTGTGTGGTTCATGAAAAGAACACACATCCAATGACACTGGTAGATCCTAATGTTGTTTGTGAGAACAACAGACATGCAATGACTCTAGATGTGGTTCATGAGAAGAACAGACATGCAATGACACTGGTGTATCCTTATGTAGTTTGTGAGAAGAACAGACATGCGATGACTCTAGATGTGGTTCATGAGAAGAACAGACATGCAATGACACTAGTGTATCCTTATCTGGGTTGTGAGAAGAACAGACATGCAATGACACTGGGTGTGGTTCATGAAAAGAACACACATGCAATGACACTCTTGTATCCTTATGTGGTTTGTGAGAAGAACACACATGCAATGACCACATGCAATGACACTGGTGGATCCATGTGTGGCTTGTTTAGAGGAACAGACATGCAATGACACTGGGTGTGGTTCATGAAAAGAACAGACATGCAATGACACTAGTGAATCCTTATGTGGTTTGTGAGAAGAAAAGACATGCAATGACTCTGTTTGTCGTTCATGAGAAGAACAGACATGCAATGACACTTGTGTATCCTTATGTGGTCTGCGAGAAGAGCACACATGCAATGACACTGGGTGTGGTTCATGAAAAGTACACACATCCAATGACACTGGTGGATCCTTATGTGGTTTATGAAAAGAACAGACATCCAATGACACTATGTGTGGTTCATGAAAATAACACACATCCAATGACACGAGTGGATCCTTATGTGGTTTTCGAGAAGAACAGACATGCAATGACTCTAGATGTGGTTCATGAGAAGAACACACATGCAATAACTCTGGTGGATCCATGTGCGGTTTATGAGAGGAACAGACATGCAATGACACTAGGTGGATCCATGTGTGGTTCATGAAAATAACAAACATGCAATGACACTGGTGGATCCATGTGTGGTTTGTGGGAAGAACAGACATGCAATGACTCTAGCTATGGTTCATGAGAAGAACACACATGTAGTGACACTGGTGGATCCATATGTGGTTTGTGGAAAGAACAGACATCCAATGACACTGGGTGTGGTTCATGAAAAGAACACACATCCAATGACACTAGTGGATCCATGTGTGGTTTGTGAAAAGAACACACATGCAATGACACTGGCTGTGGTTCATGAAAAGAACACACATCCAATGACACCGGTGGATCCTTATGTGGTTTATGAAAAGAACAGAGATTCAATGACACGGTGTGTTGTTCATGAAAACAACACACATCCAATGACACTGGTGGATCCTTATGTGGTTTGTGAGAAGAACAAACATGCAATGACTCTAGATGTGGTTCATGATAAGAACAGACATGCAATGACACTGGTGTATACTTATGTGGTTTGTGAGAAGAACAGACATGCGATGAATCTAGATGTGGTTCATGAGAAGAATATACATGCAATGACACTGGTGTATCGTTATGTGGTTTGTTAGAAGAACCGACATGCAATGACACTGGGTGTGGTTCTTGAAAAAAACACATGCAATGACATTGATGTATCCTTATGCCGTTTGTGAGAAGAACACACATGCAATGACCACATGCAATGGCACTGGTGGATCCATGTGTGGTTTGTTTAGAGGAACAAACATGCAATAACACTAGGTGTGGTTCATGAAATGAATAGACATGCAATGACACTGGTGGATCCTTATGTGGTTTGTCAGAAGAACAGACATGCAATGACTCTAGATGTCGTTCATGAGAAGAACAGACATGCAATGACACTGGTGTATCCTTATGTGGTTTGTGAGAAGAACAGACATGCAATGACACTAGGTGTGGTTCATGAAAAGAACACACATTCAGTGACACTGGTGGATCCATATGTGGTTTGTGGAAAGAACAGACATGCAATGACATTGGGTGTGGTTCATGAAAAGAACACACATCCAATGACGTTGGTGGATCCATGTGTGGTTTGTGAGAAGAACACACATGCAATGACACTGGGTGTGGTTAATGAAAAGAACACACATCCAATGACACTAGTGGATCCTTATGTGGATTGTGAGAAGAACAGACATGCAATGACTCTAGATGTGGTTCATGAGAAGAACAAACATGCAATGACACTAGTGGATCCATGTGTGGTTTATGAGAGGAACAGACATGAATGACACTGGTTCTGGTTCATGAAAAGAACAGACATGCAAACACACTAGTGGATTCATATGTGGTTTGTGAGAGGAATAGACATGTAATCACACTAGGTGTGGTTCATGAAAAGAACACACATCCAATGACACCGGTGGATCCTTATGTGGTTTATGAAAAGAACAGACATCCAATGACACTGTGTGTGGTTCATGAAAAGAACACTCATCCAATGACACTGGTGGATCCTTATGTGGTTTGTGAGAAGAACAGAAATGCAATGACTCTAGATGTGGTTCATGAGAAGAACAGACATGCAATGACACTAGTGTATACTTATGTGGTTTATGAGAAGAACAGGCATGCGATGACTCTAGATGTGGTCCATGAGAAGCACAGATATGCAATGATACTGGTGTATCCTTATATGGTTTGTTAGAAGAACAGACATGCAATGACACTGGGTGTGGTTGCTGAAAAGAACACACATGCAATGACACTGGTGTATCCTTATGTGGTCTGTGAGAAGAACACACATGCAATGACCACATTGAATGACACTGGTGGATCCATGTGTGGTTTGTTTAGAGGAACAGACATGCAATGACACTGGGTGTGGTTCATGAAAAGGACAGACATGCAATGACACTAGTGGATCCTTATGTGGTTTGTCAGAAGCACAGACATGCAATGACTCTAGATGTCGTTCATGAGAAGAACAGACATGCAATGACACTGGTGTATCCTTATGTGGTTTGTGAGAAGAACAGACATGCAATGACACTGGGTGTGGTTCATGAAAAGAACACACATCCAGTGATACTGGTGGATCCATATGTGGTTTGTGAAAATAACAAACATGCAATGACACTGGGTGTGGTTCATGAAAAGAACACACATCCAATGACACTTGTGGATCTTTATGTGGTTTGTGAGAAGAACAGGCATGCAATGACTCTAGATGTGGTTCATAAGAAGAACACATATGCAATAACACTGGTGGATCCATGTGTGGTTTATGAGAGCAACAGACATGCAATGACACTAGTTGTGGTTCATGAAAAGAATAGACATGCAATGACACTAGTGGATTCATATGTGGTTTGTGAGAGGAATACACATGCAATCACATTGGGTGTGGTTCATGAAAAGAACACACATGCAATGACACTGGTGGATCCTTATGTGGTTTGTGAGAAGAACAGACATGCAATGACTCTAGTTGTGGTTCATGGAAAGAACAGGCATGCAATGACACTGGTGGATCCATATGTGGTTTGTGAAAAGAACAGATATGCGATCACACTGGGTGGATCCATGTGTGGTTCATGAAAAGAACACACATGTAATGACACTAGTGGATCCATGTGTGGCTGTTAGAAGAACACACATCCAATGACATTGGGTGTGGTTCATGAAAAGAACACACATCCAATGACACTGGTGGATCCTTATGTGGTTTGTGAGAAGAACAAACATGCAATGACTCTAGCTGTGTTTCATGAGAAGAACACACATGCAATGACACTGTTGTATCCTTATGTAATTTGTGAGAAGAATGCACATGCAATGACTCTAGCTATGGTTCATCAAAAGAACACACATGTAGTGACACTGGTGGATCCATATGTGGTTTTTCGAAAGAACAGACATCCAATGACAGTGGGTGTGGTTCATGAAAAGAACACACATCCAATGACACTGGTGGATCCATGTGTGGTTTGTGAGAAGAACACACATGCAATGACACTAGGTGTGGTTCATGAAAAGAACACACGTCCAATGACACTAGTGGATCCTTATGTGGTTTGTGAGAAGAACAGACATGCAATGACTCTAGATGTGGTTCATGAGAAGAACACACATGCAATGACACTGGTGGATCCATAAGTGGTTTGTGAGAAGAACAGACATGCGATGACTCTAGATGTGGTTCATGAGAAGAACAGACATGCAATGACACTAGTGTATCCTTATGTGGTTTGTGAGAAGAACAAACTTGCAATGACACTAGGTGTGGTTCATGAAAAGAACAGACATGCAATGATACTGGTGGATCCATGTGTGGTTTGTTTAGAAGAACACACATGCAATGACACTGGTGGATCCATATGTGGTTTGTTGGAAGAACACACATGCAATGATACTGGTGGATCCTTATGTGGTTTGTGAGAATAACAGACATGCAATGACTCCAGATGTCGTTCATGAGAAGAACAAACATGCAATGACACTGGTGTATCCTTATGTGGTTCGTGAGAAGAACACACATACAATGACACTAGGTGCGGTTCATGAAAAGAACACACATCCAGTGACACTAGTGGATCCATATGTGGTTTGTGGAAAGAATAGACATGCAATGACTCTAGATGTGGTTCATGAGAAGAACACACATGCAATGACCCTGGTGGATCCATGTGTGGTTTATGAGAGGAACAGACATGCAATGACACTGGGTGTGGTTCATGAAAAGAACACATAGGAAATGACACTAGTGTATCCTTATGTGGTTTGTGAGAAGAACAGACATGCAATGACTCTAGCTGTGGTTTGTGAAAAGAACACACATCCAATGACACCGGTGGATCCATGTGTGGTTTGTGACAAGAACACACATGCAATGACACTAGGTGTGGTTTATGAAAAGAACACACATCCAGTGACACTGGAGGATCCATATGTGGTTTGTGGGAAGAACAGACATGTAATGACACTGGGTGTGGTTCATGAAAAGAACACACATCCAATGACACGGCTGGATCCATGTGTGGTTTATGAGAAGAACACACATGCAATGACACTGGGTGTGGTTCATGAAAAGAACACACATCCAATGACACTGGTGGATCCTTATGTGGTTTGTGAGAAGAACACACATGCAATGACTCTAGTTGTGGTTTGTGAAAAGAACACACATCCAATGACACTTGTGGATCCATGTGTGGTTTGTCAGAAGAACACACATGCAATGACACTAGGTGTGGTTCATGAAAAGAACACACATCCAATGACACTGGTGGATCCTTATATGGTTTATGAAAAGAACAGACATCCAATGACAATGTGTGTGGTTCATGAAAAGTACACACATCCAATGACACTGGTGGATCCTTATGTGGTTTGTGAGAAGAACATACATGCAATGACTCTAGATGTGGTTCATGAGAAGAACAGACAAGCAATGACACCGGTGTATCCTTATGTGGTTTGTGAGAAGAACAGACATGCGATGACACTGGGTGTGGTGAATGAAAAGAAGAGACATGGAATGATACTACTGGATCCATGTGTGGTTTGTTTAGAAGAACACACACGCAATAACACTGGTGGATCCAAGTGTGGTTTTTTTTAGAGGAACATACATGCAATGACACTGGGTGTGGTTCATGAAAAGAACAGACATGCAATGACACAGGTGGATCCTTATGTCATTTGTGAGAAGAATAGACATGCAATGACTCTAGATGTCGTTCATGAGAAGAACAGACCTGCAATGACACTGGGTGTGGTTCATGAAAAGAACACACATCCAATGACACCGGTGGATCCATGTGTGGTTTGTGAGAAGAACACACATCCAATGACACTGGGTGTGGTTCATGAAAAGAACATACATCCAATGACACTAGTGGATCCTTATGTGGTTTGTGAGAAGAACACGCATGCAATCACACTGGGTGGATCCATGTGTGGTTTATGAGAAGAACACACATGCAATGACACTAGTGATATGTGGTTTGTGAAAGGAACACATTGTGTGTGACTCTAACTGTGGTTAATGAAAAGAGCAGACATGCAATGACACTGGTGGATCCATGTGTGGTTTGTGAGAAGAACACACATGCAATGACATTGGATGTGGTTTATGAAAAGAACAGACATGCAATGATACTGGTGGATCCATGTGTGGTTTGTGAGAAGAACACACATGCAATGACACTAGGTGTGGTTAATGAAAAGAACACACATATCCAATGACACTGGTGGATCCTTTTGTGGTTTGTGAGAAGAACAGACATCCAATGACTCTATATGTGGTTCATGAGAAGAACAGACCTGCAATGACACTTGTGTATCCTTATGTGGTTTGTGAGAAGAACGCACATGCAATGACACTAGGTGTGGTTCATGAAAAGAACACACATGCAATGACACTGTTGTATTATTATGTGGTTTGTGAGAAGAACACACATGCAATGAATCTAGCTGTGGTTTGTGAAAAGAACACACATGCAATGACTCTAGCTGTGGTTCATGAAAAGAATAGACATGCAATGAAACTGGTGGATCCATATGTGGTTTGTGAAAAGAACAGACATGTAATCATACTAGGTGGATCCATGTGTGGTTCATGAAAAGAACAGACATGCAATGACACTGGTGGATCCTTATGTGGTTTGTGAGAAGAACAGACATGCAATGACACACTAGCTATGGTTCATTAAAAGAACACACATGCAATGACACTGGTGGATCCATATGTGGTTTGTGAAAAGAACAGACATGTAGTCACACTGGGTGGATCCATATGTGGTTTATGAGAAGAACACACATGCAATGACATTGGTGATATGTGGTTTGTGAAAAGAACACACATGCAATGACTCTATTTGTAGTTAATGAAAAGAGCAGACATGCAGTGACACTGGTGGATCCATGTGTGGTTCGTGAGAATAACACACATGCAATGACACTGGGTGTGGTTCATGAAAAGAACGTACATGCAATGATACTGGTGGATCCATGTGTGGTTTGGGAGAACACACATGCAATGACACTGGATGTGGTTCATGAAAATAACACACATCCAATGACACTGGTGGATCCTTATGTGGTTTGTGAGAAGAACAGACATGCAATGACTCCATATGTGGTTCATGAGAAGAACAGACATGCAATGACCCTGGTTTATCCTTATGTGGTTTGTGAGAAGAACAGACATGCAATGACACTGGGTGTGGTTCATGAAAAGAACACATAGGAAATGACACTAGTGTATCCTTATGTGGTTTGTGAGAAGAACAGACATGCAATGACTCTAGATGTGGTTCATGAGATGAAAAGAACACATAGGAAATGACACTAGTGTATCCTTATGTGGTTTGTGAGAAGAACAGACATGCAATGACTCTAGATGTGGTTCATGAGAAGAACGGACATGCAATGACCCTGGTTTATCCTTATGTGGTTTGTGAGAAGAACAGACATGCAATGACACTGGGTGTGGTTCATGAAAAGAACACACATCCAATGACACCGGTGGATCCTTATGTGGTTTGTGAGAAGAACAAACATGCAATGACTCCAGATGTGGTTCATGAGTAGAACAGACATGCAATGACCCTGGTTTATCCTTATGTGGTTTGTGAGAAGAACAAACATGCAATGAAACTGGGTGTGGTTCATGAAAAGAACACACAGGAAATGACACTAGTGTATCCTTATGTGGTTTGTGAGAAGAACAGACATGCATTGA
Source organism: Avena insularis (assembly GCA_023614405.1). Classification (NCBI taxonomy): domain Eukaryota; kingdom Viridiplantae; phylum Streptophyta; class Magnoliopsida; order Poales; family Poaceae; genus Avena; species Avena insularis. The sequence goes on along the minus strand of JAJUPC010000117.1, from coordinate 503,539 downwards.
CTCTAGATGTGGTTCCTGAGAAGACCAGACATGCAATGACACCGGTGTATCCTTATGTGGTTTGTGAGAAGAATAGACATGCAATGACTCTAGCTATGGTTTGTGAGAAGAACACACATGCAATGACACTGGTGGATCCTGATGGGGTTTGTGAGAAGAACAGACATGCAATGACTCTAGCTATGGTTCATGAAAAGAACAGACATGCAATGACACTAATGGATCCATATGTGGTTTGTGAGAGGAACAGACATGCAATGACACTAGGTGGATCCTTGTTTGGTTTATGAAAGGAACATACATGCAATGACACTGGGTGTGGTTCATGAAAAGAAGATACATGCAATGACACTGGTGGATCCATATGTGGTTTGTGAGAGGAACAAACATGCAATCACACTAGGTGGATCCATGTGTGGTTCATGAAAAGAACAGACATGCAATGATACTGGTGGATCCATGTGTGGTTTGTGCGAGGAACATACATGCAATGACACTGGGTGTAGTTCATGAAAAGAACACACATCCAATCACACTGGTGGATCCTGAAGGAAATATGCCCTGACAGGCAATAATAAAGTTGTTATTATGTATTCCTTGTATATGATAGATGTTTATTTTACATGCTATAATTGTATTGATAGGAAACATTAATACATGCGTGTTTAATAAACAAAAAGGGTTCCTAGTCATGCCTCTCTTATAGACTAGCTTGTTGATTAACAAGATGATCAAGGTTTCCTGATCATGGACATTGGATGTTGTTAATAACAAGGTCACACCATTGTGGAATGATGTGATGAACATTCATTCAAAGTATAGCATTTTGATCAAGTCATTGTGTTTATATTGCTATAACATCATACGAACTAATCTTTATCCTTAGATCATGAGATCATGTTAATTGCTAACACGAGAAGAGTATCTTGATAACATCAAACGTCACACCGTAACAGGGTGACTATAAAGATGGGTTCAGTGCTACGAAGGTGTTATGTTGAGGCTCATGGATCAAGAGTGGAATTTGTCAATCCAGATGACGGATAGATATACTCTGGGCCCTCTCGGTGATATCACATTAGGAAATCAGACAACGGCCACTCGTCCCAGAAATCATGCCTATCCGTAGGGAAATCTGCCTTCATTCGGTCGTACGACTCATCGAGGATTCTAGTTGCGAGTGATGCCATTCCATCCTTCCTCGAGCCCCCTAGGATCTTGACAAGACTCTGAATATCGATCCAGTTGTGCACAGGAATTGTAATTCCCTCTCAATAAAATTTCGAAAAATCAGTTGTATTGTCGACAGTGCAGAAAACAATTCCCTTTTCTACAAGGAACTGGCGCAGCGCCAGACAATTCACGTCAGTCCTGAAAGTATGTAGTTTGTCATCACCAAAATTTGTAACTACAAATATTTTGTCAATGCAAGATCATCATCTGAATATAATTTTGAAAAGTTTAGTAAATGCAAGGTCAAGACTCTCAACATTGTCTTGTCATAATTTATTTGGTCCTAAATAAAATCCAATAGTTGCAAGATGAGCAAATGGATAAAGAACAAGAGGTGAAAACCCTAAAAGCGGTTAGCTACAGAGAGCAGATCTACAAATCGGGAGAGGTGGTAGACGAGGACGTGTTTCCTCATGGCCAGTTGAATGACGGCGACTTCACTCCCTTCATATGGGTGCTCTGGGGTGTACTCGAGGTCTAATCACACAAACTTGTCCTCATCTTCTCAAGCCAACCCTCATACATCCTCAGGACTCGCACCACTGTCTCCTACTCGGTGTAGACAGCGTCTATCTTCTTATTGTCATGGGTAGTGAAGCTTGTCTCTAGAGTGTGACGACCTTCCATGGTGGCAAGGAGAAGTCGGGAAGAAGACAGATGACAGGAAGAAGAAGAGTGGTTTCTGCGAGGTAGGGGAACGGTGGAACCGTCAATGTGCTTTTAATGTAGTGGTTAATGACGGGGACGGAAGTCCAAGGAGAGACGCGTGGCGGTGGCCTTTCCAGCTTCTGAGTAAACAAAAAATAATTATAACACCGATACATGTGCCTTGTTTTGTCACGTCAATGCACTGGGCCGGTGGTGTTGTCCTATCCACTGTGCTAGCACTGCAATCCTACGTGACAGCCACCCTGCCTAAACAACGGGAGCGACATAACGGCGAGAACTGACAGGGGGGGCCCAACTTGACGGTCGTTAGCCTGATATTTTGTATTGAAACATAAAGTTGAATTCGTGCTGAAAAAGACCCTCTGAGTATTTGGCACACCAACTTTGGGCAACGCAGCTGATTGTAAGCATCTTGGGTACCGCGTTGCCTGGACACCCCAACTTTCGGGCCGCAAAATGATATTCTCGACATACCCACCACTTGAATGTACGATTCGATTGTGAATTATGGATTACTCCCATAGGGAGCGCCAGAAGAAAAATCGACTGAAACAAGCAACAAAATATGACAGCAGTCGCAAAAGGTCTTTAGTCCCCGCTTGAGTATTCGACTCAACCAGGCACTCGGGGGCTACTCCCATAGGGAGCGCTAGTCGCGCACCCTGTACATCATACTGTGTGTTGATAACACCCACACTCAAATGCTATGGAAACTCCGCCTCACACTATCCCTACAAAGAGACTGCATCTCCTGGGCCACCCGAATCATCTCCGCGATGACAAAAATTCGGATGTCGCGCTTACACTGTGAAGATAAGACCTGAATAAGGCCTGGCAACACATCTGCTGCGCACCACCAGAAACATATCCGTGCCTGCAGGTACGATGAACATGCCTTGACGGACGCGTCGAGTGCTCACACTTATACACTGGAATTCGACTCCTGTAAGACCTCCGCGGCCTGAGTCGAATTACACCAACATTTTTCCGAATTCGAGTTCGGGGACTCGAGTTTCAGTAGATTGCGTTGTTTTGCCCTAAGGCAGTTAACTGATACCGATACATCGGCTATATCAGGCATGTATATCAACAATCCCTATGACACAAACAGAACACTCAAACAAATGTTCAGCCATGCACTTGAAAGGCTTCATAAAGTCTCCAGTTGAATCTATGATTCCACTGGACACTCGGGGGCTACTAACATGGGTATACCCTACAGGTACTCGAGTTTGGTATATACAGTCCAGATACGGCAGAAGCCCACGGTGTTGCCAAGGTCTAGTGGAGAATTCGAGTGGCCCACGGACTCTCGATTGCTTGCAAGACCAGAAGAAGCTTAAGATAGAAAGTTCAAAGGGAAAACCCTAATCTGTAACCGACTCGACCTACTACCCGAGACATAGCCTACCTATATAAAGGCTAGGAGGGGGCAGCGAGGAGGACAATCACCACCCTAGTTTCCATAGCTCTCGCCAGATTGCATCTGCGCGCCCCTGTAATCTTCGATTCCTTCGTTAATTCCAAGAGGAGACAAGCAGGAGTAGGAACCTCTATGTCAGGGGGATGACCTCTGGATACCCCAACCAAACAAGAAATATGGCAGTCGGATCGCGTCTGGATGGTTAAGCACAACCGGACAGGGCAAGTCAAGCCGGTTACCGTGAGGTAGCCGGAGCGGTGAGAAGCAGCCGGCTACAGCAGCGTAGCCGGAACCAATCAAGGGGACAAGGCGACGTGCGGCCTGCGGTCGCCTGAAGAACAAAGGCAGCAACTACTCGGCCATACCGAAGACTTTGCGGGGATGACACGGCAGTGGCCCGATCTTGACGATAGGCTCGCGCGGCGTTCCTGTGCCTGACGAACATCTTGCTCCGTACTCTGATGGGACATGGTTGTACCGGATACTATAGATGACCAGCCGGCTGGGACCCACCTGTGGGGCCTGCCAGTCGGATTGGCCAGTGAGACCATTGCCTCTCTACCTATATAAGGAGAGGCAAGGCCTCAGTAGAAAGGGTTGGTCTCCGTGCATTTAAGACAGTAGCTAGAGAATACAGCTCGAGGAGATCTTGTAGCCCGTATCTCGCTCATAGTCAGATCGGCAGGAGTAGGAGTTTTACCTCACCACGAGGGCTCCGAACCTGGGTACTTCCTGCATCCAGCTACGTTTGCTTGTATCCAATCCCGCATGCGGATGCCGTCGATAGCTTCCCTGCTAGTACCCACACCTCTATCTAACCTTCTTAGGTACTGCCATTCCCAATACAATGACAGTTGGCACCCACCGTGGGGAGGATGGCTTCGACCGGAGTCACGTTCCGCACGGGACCCCGCACTTCAGCCGGTGAGCGCGTGGCCTCCGGCCTGGTGCTCACGCTCGGCAAATTCGACCGCGTCTTCGACAACGCTTCCTGCTTTACCGGAGCCACCTTCCCGGCGAACAACACCATCCTGCTTTTCGGTGACCTCCATGTCTATGTCGCCACTGTTCCGGAGCGTTTCCCTAGGGAGATCGTCTCCGTCGTGGAATAGCCGCACCCAGGCAGCAGCGCCTCCGCCGCTTCTTGCGGTGTCGAGGTCATGATGGCCGGCTCCAATTCTCATCCCCGCCAGCCACGGGAGCGAGGCGCGGACGAGGGCAGAACCTCCACACCACCGCAGCCTCGGAATCCGGTGCAGGAAGCCATTGGTCGGCTCCTGACGCCGGTTAACCTCGGGGACAACCCGGAGGAGGCAGAAGCCAACTTCACCATGGAGAGACAAATTCTCCTCCAAGAGGCCATGGAGTTGGCGACAACCCGCAAGCAACTCGAGACCACCCGGTGCAAGTACGACCGCCCGCACGGCTTCACTCCGGCTACCGCGGAGCCGAGCCGGCACGGCCAGGTACGATGCTGGGGTGGCGAGCTAGGTGGAAGGATGGAAAAGGATGGGGAACCGGATCCCGCGCCCTCCCTCATCCGGCCCACCTACAGCATGCCCATCAAGAATCTGCGCACGGCGCGAGCCGCAGTAGATGAACTGCCCAACCTGGAGGGTGAGGAGCGATCCCTCCAGCACGCTCGAGTGCAGGAGCTCCTTCGGATCACGGACGAGCAGGCTGACGCCAACTGGCAGATGCAGGACAACCCCAGCTACTCCAAGGGGAGCAAGCCACCTGTCAATAGCAAGGTCGTGCCTCACGACACCCAACAGGCGTCCTCCCCTCAGCCGGCTAAGGCCCGTAGCAAGCGCCGTAGCTCTGGCAACAAGGTCTAGCCGCGCCAGGAGCAAACGGTGAACAGCAACCTACCGCCTCCCCCTCCACCAACCGGAGCACCAAGTTCCGTTGGTTCCCGTCTCTCGGGCCGGGTGGGAACGCCCAACCTGGATTGTCCGGATGCCCGTGACCGCATCGAGCTCCTCGCTCAAGCGCGCGTCACGGAGGAAGAAGACTCCACCGGACCGGTTTGTTCTGGACCCCGTATCTGGAACGAGCCGTTTCCGGATAAGTTCACCCTGCCAAGGGACACCCCCAAGTACGACAGCAGTATGAAACCGGAAGATTGGCTGACCGACTATGCTACGGCAGTCGGTATCGCCCATGGGAACAAGCGCACAGCTGTGCGTTACGTCCCCCTTATGCTAACTGGGTCGACAAGGACATGGCTCAACGGCCTTGCGCCCAACAGCATCAACGCCTGGCCAGACTTCGAGAAGGTGTTCGTCCACAACTTCAATGGCACGTACAAGCGTCTGGGATGCCCACGCGACCTGGCCTTGTGCATCCAGGGCGACCGTGAGACCAACCGCGAGTACCTCGCCAAGTGGATGGAGCTGCGCAACACTTGCAAGGGCATCCTGGAGAGCCAGGCCATCATCTTCTTCATCGAGGGATGCCGAGAAGGCACCATGCTTCGCCACCGGCTACTGTGTGACGAGCCGAAAACCTTGGCGGACCTCATGACGGTAGCGGACCAGTACGCCACGGCGGATGCCGCCATGAAGAAGCCCCTCCGAGTAAATGCCGACGGGCGTCCGACTCCTACGGAGCTGGCTCGCGACCATCCGAGCAATCCGGCTGGAGAAGCCGGATCCTCCAGGCACCATGGCAACGACAACCGGTTCCATGGGGACCGCCAGGCCGGACAGCAGAAACCCCGCTACCACGCGCGGTAGGTCAATGTTGTGGAGGGTGCGCCCGACGCACCGACTAACGATGCAAGGAGGCAGAAGCCGTGGCTCACCTTCGACCAGATGTTTGACGGCCCGTGCAAGTGGCATAGCGGTACCTTCAAACCCGCAACGCACACCACCCAGAACTGCAGCTGGACTCGCCAGCTAAAAGACCAGGGCAACCAGCAACGTCTCCCCCCACCCCCTCCTGGTGGACCACCACCGGCTAGGGGAGCCGGCAATGATGGTAATGGCGGCAACGACAGCAACAACAACAACGGCGGCAACAACAACAACGGCTACCCCCAGCTGCACGCCGGCTACCACATCTTCGAGACGGAGCTGGACGACAAGCACAGCCGCAGGCGACGCTCCAAGGAGGTCAACGCCATCGTCTCTCTGGTCCCCCAGTACCTGAACTGGTCGGAACCCCCATCACCTGGAGCCGAGAAGACCAGCTGCCGACTCCCGGGGGCTACGCCATGGTACTCGACCCCCTCATCGTCTCCAACGAACGCACCTGCTGTTTCTCGCGCGTCCTCATCGACGGAGGCAGCAGCCTCAACCTCGTCTACCGGTATTTTTTGGAGAAGCTAGGCATTCGCGAATGCGACCTGCGCCCGACTTCCACAATGTTCCACGGCGTACTGCCAGGACCGGCTTGCGCCCCGCTGGGTAAAATCCAATTGGACGTCATCTTCGGGACCGAGGAGACCTTCCGCCGTGAGCCGATCTGGTTCGAGGTGGTAAACCTAACAGCTCCTACCACGCTCTCCTAGGGCGCCCCGCCCTTGCCAAATTCATGGTTGTCCCCCACTACGCGTACCTCAAGACGAAGATGTCGGGACCCAACAGCATGATCACCGTTGTCGGCTGCTTCAGGCGGTCAATGGAGTGCGCCTTAGCCGGTTCCAAACTGGCAGAGGCCCTCATCATAGCCGAGGAGAAGCGCGTGATCATGCGCAATGTGGCCATGATCCAGCAAGACATGCCGGCTAGCAGCAAGCCGGCTAGAGAAGGAGCTTTCCATCCAGCAAAGGAGATGAAGAGGATCCTGCTCGGCCCCTCTGACCCGACCAAGTTCGTCACCATTGGTGCCAACTTGGACAACAAATAGGAAGGCACGCTCGTCGACTTCCTCCGTGAGAATCGGGACATCTTTGCATGGTCACCCAAGGACATGCCAGGTGTACCGAGGGAGTTCGCCGAGCACTCACTTCATGTGCGGCCGGATGCCAAGCCGGTCAAGCAACCTCTGTGCCGGTTCGCAGAGGAGAAGAGGAAGATTATCGGGGACGAGATCACCCGGCTCCTTGCAGCTGGGTTCATCATGGAAGTGTACCATCCGGACTGGCTGGCGAACCCAGTCCTGGTGTTGAAAAAGAACAAGACATGGCGCATGTGTATCGACTACACCAGCCTGAACAAGGTGTGCCCGAAAGATCCATTCGCATTGCCCCGTATCGATCAAGTCATCGATTCCACGGCCGGCTACGATTTGTTGTCTTTTTTAGATTTCTACTCTGGTTACCATCAGATTCGGTTAAACCCGGCTGACCAGATAAAGACATCATTTATCACCCCCTACGGGGCTTTCTGCTATGTAACCATGCCTTTTGGTCTGAAGAATGCAGGCGCTACCTATCAGCGCTGCATGCAGAAGTGCTTGCACTTGCAGATAGGCCGAAACGTGCACGCCTATGTGGACGATGTGGTCATTAAGACCAAGGAGAAGCGCACCCTCCTCGAAGACCTAGGAGAGACATTTGGCAACCTCCGACAGTACCAAATGAAGCTGAACCTGGAGAAATGCGTCTTCGGAGTCCCATCCGGCCAACTACTCGGTTTCCTCGTATCGCAACGAGGGATCGAGGTGAATCTGGAGAAGATCGCGGCCATCAAAAGGATGCAGCCGCCCAGGAGCCTGCTTGGAGTCCAGAAGTTCACCGGATGCCTTGCCTCCCTCAGTCGTTTCGTCAGCCGGTTGGGAGAGAAGGCACTCCTGTTGTACCATCTGATGAAGAAGACGGACAAGTTCTCCTGGACCTCGCAAGCCGACGCCTCCTTTCATGACCTCAAGCGCATGCTATCCACAGCGCCGGTTCTAGCCACGCCGGCTAGCAAGGAGCCGATGTTGCTCTATATAGCATCCATCAGCCAGGTCGTCAGCGTTGTCCTGGTGGTGGAGCGCCCCGAGGAAGGCAAGGCTCAGCCGGTTTAGAGGCCCGTCTACTACCTCAGCGAGGTTCTCTCCCTCTCCAAGTAAAACTACCCCCACTACCAGAAGATGTGTTACGGCGTGTACCTGGCATGCAAGAAGCTCAAGCACTACTTCTAGGAGAATCCGATTAAGGTCGTGTGCACTACACCCCTTTCGCAAATCATCGGCAACAAGGACGCCACCGGCCGCGTCGCCAAGTGGGTCATCAAGCTCGCCGCCTACTCCATCCAATACGTGCCCCGACTCACGATCAAGTCGCAGGCGCTGGCAGACTTCCTCGTCGACTGGTCCGAGACCCAATACCTCCCACCGGTTCCTGATTCGGACCATTGGAGGATGCACTTTGACGGATCGAATATGCTCGAGGGCTTGGGAGCAGGCATCATGCTCACCTTGCCCAAAGGAGACCGGCTGGAGTCTGTCCTATAGATCCACTTCAAGGCCTCCAACAACGTAGCCGAATACGAGGCACTGGCGCACGGCCTCCGGCTATCCAGAGAAATCGGTGTCAACCGGATCCTCTACTTCGGCGACTTGGATCTGGTGGTGCAGCAGGTATCCGGGGAGTGGGACGCCCGTGATGCAAATATGGCTCTCTACCGGTTCCACATACAGAAGCTTAGTGCTTGCTTCGACGGATATGAATTCCATCACGTCCCTCACATCAACAACGAGGCAGCTGATTCGCTCGCACGAATTGGATCCACCCGGCAGGCGATCCCGCTCGGGGTCTCCTTGGAGCACCTGCGCAAGCCCTCCATCAACCCGTCACCCGAGTTAGATTCCATCATATGGGCTGGAAGCGCTCCGGTTGATGGGGCGGCAGATGCAGAGCCGGCAGAACCTCCAAAGAAGAGGCCCCGCGCCAACTCTGGCAAGTACGTACCCTCTGGCTCGCAAGACCCAGTGGCTGCCGACTCATCAAGTGGCTCGGGGGCTGCCGTCCCGGGCACCTCATCCGGATGACCCCCCGACGACCATCAACTAGAAAGCGGAAGCATCCTCGCCATTCGGGAAATACCATCCTGGGCATAGCCCTACATGAACTACATCGCCAACGGGGAGCTTCCGGATGACGAGGTGGAGGCCAGGAAAATCCGGTGCCGCGCGCACACGTACACCATCATCAACAAAGAATTGTACAAGCGCAGCGCATCCGGCATCTTCCAAAGGTGTGTCGACGTGGACACAGGCTACCGGCTGCTCAAGGACATCCACCAGGGCGAGTGCGGGCACCACACTTCGTCAAGGGCGATAGTCGCCAAGGCGTTTTGCCATGGTTTCTATTGGCCTACCGCCCTCTAGGACGCCGAACAGCTAGTCCGCGCGTGCAATGGGTGCCAGCACTTCGGGCAGCTCAGGCATATGCCGGCTTCGGTGCTCAAGACCATACCGATCACCTGGCCCTTTGCTGTTTGGGGCCTCGACATGGTCGGTCCCTTCAAGCGGGCGCGCCTGGGCATGACCCATCTGCTGGTGGCGGTGGACAAATTTACGAAGTGGATCAAGGCCAAGCCCATCCAGAAGCTGGACGGGGCGACAGTCGTCACCTTCTTCACCGACGTCATCAACCGGTTCGGCTACCCCAACAGCATCATCACCGACAACGGCACGAACTTCGCCAAGGGGGCCTTCGCCCGATTCTGCAGCAACAAGGGCATCCGGCTGGACCTTGCTTCCGTCGGCACCCGCAGTCCAACGGGCAAGTCGAAAGGGCAAACGGCTTAGTACTAGCCGGCATCAAGCCACGCCTCATCGAGCCTTTGGAGCGGTTGCCCGGATGCTAGATTGAGGAGCTTCCGACTGTGTTGTGGAGCGTCTGCACCATGTCGAATAGATCAACCGGCTACACCCTGTTCTTCCTGGTCTATGGAACGGAAGCCGTCCTCTCCGCGGATATCGAGTTGGACTCTCCACGCAAGCTCCTCTATGATGAAAAGGCCAACCAAGAGGCACGGGAAGATGGTGTGGACCTCCTCGAGGAGGCCCGTGAGCTAGCATTGCCCAGATCGGCCTTGTACCAGCAATGCTTATGCCACTACCATTCAGGCCGGATCCGCCCTATCGCGTTCCGCGAGGGCGACCTATTCCTCCGGCTGGTGCAAGACACGAAGGGCATGCACAAGCAATCACCACCCTGGGAGGCTTCCTTCATCATCATCCGGGCGCTTCCCAACGACACCTACTACCTCATCGACGCGCAGCAGCCGTGCAAGAACAAGAAGGACAAGTCAGACGAGGAGACCGAGCATCCCTGGAACGCGGCCTTGCTGTACCCGTTTTACACCCAGACACCAGACAGTGTATGTATCCTGCAAACCCTATGAATGAAAATGCGGACCCCTATGAGATGCTCGGGGGCTCCTTGCTAGAAATGTGTATGCATCTGTTTTCCAGTTCAGATTTTCCGGCTCCGACAACCCTTACCCGGGGGCTTGCCGGCTGGCCCGACCTGCTAAGTCAACGAACCGGCTGAGTAGTGTGCGACGATGTCAGAGGCCCACTCTTCGTCTCACCTACAGACCGCAACCCGGCTGTCCGGCTAGCAAGAGCAAAAGCCCGAGGCATCCCACATGAAAAACAGGGAGGAGATGCGACTGATCGGGCGTCCCGGCCTTGCAACTAGCTTAAGACAATCCGGCTGCTAACCCGTTAGTACCATGCGTAATGCACTGTCAGCTCCCTTCGATTCTGGCTACAGACCGCAACCCGGCTACCCAGCAAGGATGCAGCGAAAATAGCAGAGCACACGAGAGAACGACTTAGTGTCCAGAAAGGCACAAGCTAGTTTTCAAAAAACAAATCCGCCTTCCGGCTACAGTTTAGCAGACTAACCTATTAACGGGTGAGAATGCATGTGTACGCATATATTTTTGTATGACTACTTCGAGTCGGAATTCAGGAAGAAAAGAAGAAGAAGATTCAAAGTCCTTGCCTTCATCAAGCGCTCAGAATCTCGGGGGCTACACCCACTGGGTGCGCTCGCGCGCCCCTAGTGGAATCTTGTAGTTTCCCGACCGGCTAAGGGCGTTTAGCCGGATATTTGGAGCCCAGGTGAGGGCAAGGGCAGGAGCAAGAGAAGAAGAAGAAGATTCAAAATACCTGGCTATGCCAGCTACTCCGAATCTCGGGGGCTACACCCAATGTGGGTGCTTGCGCGCCCCACTGGAATGTTAGTTCCCCCGGCTGCAGGCGTTCAGCCAGCGGAAGCAACCGACTAAGATGCGTCTAGTCAGATGAAGCTAGAAGATTTGAGGAAAGAAAGAAGATTCGAAGTACCTGGCTACGCCAGCTACTCCGAATCTCGGGGGCTACACCCAGTGGGTGCGCTGGCGCGCCCCCACTGGAATTGCAGTTCCCCCGGCTAAAGGCGTTCAGCCGAGCGAAGTCAGCCGGACAAAGTCATTCAGCAAAATATTGAAAGAACATAAAAGCAACACAAGTTGAAAGCAAGCCAGGACGAGTCAGAGTAGCATTAAAAGGGAAAAAGGAAACAAAGCTCCCATGAGTTTACCCGGTGCCAGAAGCGGCTGGTACAGACAGACAAAGTTTTCAAGCAAAACAGGATAAACAAATACACCCGGCATCCCGGGGTCATAGCTAAGCGGTGGGGCCCTTGCCATGCGGAGCGCCTTGGCTGGCAGCAGTGTCAGGCGGCGGTGGAGGCACTGCGGTCGATCCGGTTCCGGCGTCACCATCGGCCGGCTGCGTCGAGGCTTCTGCATCCGGAGTGCCGATGGACTCCGAGTTAGTGAGCACCTCGTCGGGATCCACATAGTCAGCAATCTTGATGGCGCAGGCCTGGAGCTCCGGATGGGCCTGGCAGATGGCGGCAAGGTCGGCGCCGGCGCGGAAACCCCCGTCGATCTTCTCGACGCGGGCGTCCTTGTACCACGAAAGCATGAGGGCCAAGGCCATCTCCGCCCCGGCTCGTGCCGCCAAGTCTCGCAGCCGGTCCACGGCATCCGGCACCTCTCCCACCGTCGCAGCTAGCTGTGCCATCGTCTCCGGGATCGAGGCGTCTGGCCACAGGAAGGAGAAAATGGCCTGCGTCGCCTGGCGAAGCTTGGCAGCTTCCTCGCTGAGAAGGACGACGAGCTCTGGCATGGCTGCGCTCGGCGATTCTCCTGCCGGTAGTAGGCCAGCAGGTCTATGCCGGGATAACAAGCTGTCAGAAAAAAGATAGTCAGATCTGGCTACCAGATCTAGAAAGACGGGAGGAGACGGAAAAGGGAGCTTACCCTTGGCCGTGTGCCCGACTTGCATCAGCTCTTCCACCAAGGCCTTTTCCTTCACCGCCAGCCGCTTGATTTCCCTCTCTTGGTCCTTGTTCTGGGTCTCGAGAAGTTTGAAGGCATCGATCCGGCTGGCGAGCGAGGCGTCGCGCTCCTTGACGGCGGCCTCTAGAGCATCCACCTTAGCATGCCAATCCTTGTTCTGTAGTCGTAGCGTGGAGTTGGTCTTGCTCAGCCGGTCGTTCGCCTTCTTCAAGCGATCGATCTCGCGCTGAGCGCACACAAGGATGGCTGCAACCAACCTGACTACCAGTAAAAAAATAGAGAGAGAGAAGGGAATGATTCCGTACGAAGCAAACTTACTCTAGGAGGTTCCGTTGGCAATAGCAAGCGTCTTCTCCAAGGACCGATTCCCGCCAGCTATGGCCTCGAGCAGTCGGATCTCCTTTACCGCTAGTTCGAGGGTGGCGGCGAGATCCGTCAGCGAGGCAGCGGAGGAGGCGTCGTCATCCACGGCATTGGCAGCCAGAGACTCCTTCGCCGCAACCACCGTCGTCCTCCATTCCTCCCCCGGTTCGTCCTCAAAGTTGTCGTCACCGACAACCACGAGTTCTTTGCCGGTGGCCGCCCTCCACGTCCCCGTGGAGGAGCCGTCCCCGCTATGCGAGGTGGTCTCAACCGTTTCTGGCTGGACCACCGCGGCCGGCTGAGGACCCCCCGCTCCGGCTGACGCAGCCGGTTCAGCCCGAGGAGGTGGCGGAGGTGGTGCCTCGGAGGAAGGAGGGGCGGAGGCAGACATGGGCGGCGCGTGGAGTGGCGACCCAGTCGAAAGGAGAGAAAAAGGAGAAATAAGCAAATGAGCCAAAGGCAAACAGGAAAAAGTGAAGGAAGCGGAAGACAGTAAAGGCGCCCGGAGAAATACTTACCCCTATACCACTGAGGGCGCCCCTTTCTTCCGGCCAAGGCGGCTCGGCGAAAGGGCGCCGGTCCGGCTCCTCTTAGGAGCCGGCTCCTCCGTCGGCACATTTGGCTGGAGCTGGAGCCACTCCTTGGCGCCAAACCCATTGAGCTGTCCATCTGTCTGTGCGTCTTGCCGCTCGGGGGCAACGACTCTTTCCTCCTTGTCGACCTCCACGTGGGGATTGGCGGTCGGCTTGTCGTTCTGGCTAGGGAAGGCGTCCCCGTCCCCGTCTGACTCCTCGCCAGACCGCCGAGCGCGCGGCTCGGGCAAGTCAGGCGTGAATGTCTGAAGAGGGGCGTCACCCTCCTCACGAAGGATGCAGGGGAAGATCTGCCGAGTACGGGAGATTAGTCGGATAAAAAAAGAAGGGAAAGAAATACAAAAGAAAATTCTAGCTAGAAGGACCTACAGGTAGCGGTTGTCACGCAGCTATAAGGGCCAGCCAGAAGGCCCACCTTCGGCAGCCGCTCATAGTGATGGTCCACACCACTCCTTGATTATGGTAGCGAAGTGACGCAAAGGCAATGGTCAGTCGGCCGGACAGTAGAAGCACATCTTGTGCACTCCTTCTGCCAGGCATCATCAATGGGACATCCGGTGAGGTGATGTCGAGCCGATTAGCGGCGGGTGACGAGGGAGCGCATGCATTGCAGCATCGCATCTGACTCCGCCTTCTCGCTGTTGATCTTCAAGTCCCAATGCTGTCGGCTGGACTCCACGTCCTGGAATGCTGGAAGATTGATCCGGTCCATGTCAGTGAGGTTCTGTACATAGAAGTATGACTGTTGCCACAGTTGTACCGTGTCGTGCAGCCGGAACTTCGGGTAGCCGATCTGCGCGCGGGACTAGATGGAGGCGCCGCCGCAGATGACCAGCGGCCCCTTCGTGAACTGGACCTGCGGCCGGACTTGGAAGAGCCGGCAGAAGAGCCAGAGATCTGGCTAGATCCCGAGGTAGCTCTCACAGAACGCTACGAAGTGCGCCAGCGTGCCGATTGCGTTGGCGCCGAGATGGTGGAGGCGGAGGTCGAAGAAGGGGAGGAAGGTGAGGAAGAACGGGTGCACTGGCAGCGCGAACCCACGCACCAGGTGCGAGAGGAAGATCACCCGTTCCCCCTCCGCCAGATGCGGCGACACGTCCCCCGCCGGCGCGAGCCGCACCTCCACTTCCTCCTCCGACGGCAGGACGCGGGTGGCGCGATACTTTTGGATGTGATCCTCCGCGATAGAGGAGCCGCACCAGGCTCCGCGCTCGGCAGCCATTTCCGGTTCGCTGGAGGGCACGGCGGCAGAGGAATGACGGTGGCCCGTACCACCGACGACGTCAAGCGAGCGGCGTGGCGGGCTACAGCAACAATGGCAGCGAAGCGCGGAAAGCAGGAGCGGAAGAGAGGAAGGCAACTGGGAGAGGGGGAAGCGAAGGAGAGGAACAACCCTCCCCCGGGCGCCCCTTTAAAGGCCCGGAAGGGCAACCGTCCGCGGCGCCACGCTGCATCCATCAAGGCGCTTCCCACCCCAACCGCCGCCCCAGATCCCGTGTGCAGACGCGGGGTACGCAGAAGATCTCGGAGCAAGAACCGAAGCGTCAGGCGGCGATTTCGGCGGCGACGTGACGGGCGTGTCGCTGCCGGTGCGAGCAATGATGGCGGCAGCAGCGTGGTTGGTGTCGACAGCGGCGTTACGGGTAGAACAACCGCTAGGCGTAGCCGGTCAGAAATTCAAAATGAAGAGGGAGCGCATGCACATTTCACCTAAGGGCGAAATCTACATGCGCTCGGGGGCTAGTGTCGGGGGATGACCTCCGGATACCCCAACCAGACAAGAAATATGGCAGTCGGATCGCATCCGGCTGTTAAGCATAGCCGGATAGGGCAAGTCAAGCCGGTTACCGTGAGGTAGCCGGAGCAGCGAGAAGCAACCGGCTATAGTAGCGTAGCCAGAACCAATCAAGGGACAGGCGTGCGGCCACGGTCGCGATATGCCTGTCTGACGACAAAGGCAGCAACTACTCGGCCATACCGAAGACTTTGCGGGGATGATGCGGGAACAGTGGCCCGATGCTGACGACAGGCTCGCATAGCGTTCACTATTCCCATGATAGCCATACCGCTCGTACTTTGATGGGACATGGTTGTACCGGATACTGTAGATGACCAGTCGGCTGGGACCCACCTGTGGGGCCCACCAGTCAGATTGGCTAGTGAGACTGTTGCCTCTCTGCCTATATAAGGAGAGGCAAGGCCTCAGTAGAAAGGGTTGGTCTCAGTGCATTTAAGACAGTAGCTAGAGAATACAGCTCGAGGGGCACTTGTAGCCCGTATATCGCTCATAGTCAGATGGGTAGGAGTAGGAGTTTTACCTCACCACGAGGGCTCCGAACCTGGGTACTTCCTATGTCCAGCTACGTTTGCTTGTATCCAATCCTGCTTGCGGACACCGTCAATAGCTTCCCTTCTTGTCCCCACACCTCTATCTAACCTTCTTAGGTACTGTCGTTCCCAATACAACAACACTCTACGAGGCGTGAACCTAGGTAAAACTTGCGTCCCTATGTGCTTGTTTGCTAGCCGATTGATGCCTCTAGCGCTCCCTCCTTCTCCAAAACCCAAGTCCATAATAATGGGCATTGACGAGTTAAACCCTCGTCACTAATACTACTAGCTTTCTTACAACTTCTCAAGTATTTGTTAATTCTTAGGTTTAGATACTTCTTCTAGTTAACTCATGAGTGAGTTATCTCCTCCAACATCAGATGGTTTGATCTCCACTAAGGATCACATTCCATGGATGATGGCACACTCTACCATAACTAGTTCCTCCTTCTTTTTAATTTACTTAAGGTCTTTGGAAAGTCAATATAATAGGTCAAAGGCTAAGAGTCAACCAGTGCTAGGTCAAGAATTGATTACTCAACATTGATGATCAATTGACACTAGGACTTGGTTAAATAGGATTGTCATCTATTAACATGACAACAAAGATATGTGATGAATGGTCTTGTCTTGACTTGCTTTCCACTCTATTTGTGACAAGAGCTAATGTTTAAGAACTACCATGATACCCATGGTAGGAATATCTATAGCAAGCAAGTGTATCAAGATTTAGTTATAGAGTTTCTTTACTTAAGTTATATACTTAACTGGTATTCAGGGTTTGTGGTAGATAATACCCTGATATCATCTTTAGAATATTAAGTATTCATCCTTGAGTTGTTGTATGGAATACCATGTTATGATCTCTAGAAGATCTAGTACTCCTTATTAACTAGTGTGTTGTGACTTAGTTTTATTACATTTGATCTATTCTTAGATCAAATTATATTACCCAAAGATAAGGTTTTAGCAAAGGTCATATTGAAACTTATCGCAATCAACTTGATGATCTACTTCAGTTCCACCAAGTTAAGAGAAGCTTCAATCACTTTGACAAGTTTTATTTTAAAAGAACGAAAATTATATAGATTTTCAATGCATGAATGCAATGCACACACCTCATCTCAGCTTATTTCTAAGCTCTAATGTTGGGATGTTATAGTCTCTCCCCCTTAAAATCAACTTCGTCCCCGAAGTTCATACTCTCTTACGTTTTGGAATGAGGTATTGGCTTGTACTGATCACGACATTTCTCAACTCCATTGTGATCACAATTGGGAATAATTGTGGTATCCCGTATCCAGATCTTTTTCCTTGAACTCTCTTCATACTTGGAAACTTCCAATTGTTGTTTCAAATTTGTATTATAACTCGTTTTACTATAATCCCTTACGTTATATCTTTATAGTCCTACTTAGGATTGGTTGTGGACACATTTTGTCCATTCCAATCCGGTTTTCCTATTACACTACACCGGTTTATTTTGGAATACTCTCTTTACCCTTAAGGACAACTTACGAGTTTTTTCCTTTTAAACTAGTCCACTGGGTTTAAGCTATTATGTCTACTTCGATCATTCATCCGGACATACTATCAGAAATACTTTATAATGATGACTTCTAATAACCTTATGGGAATAAGGCTTAATCTTATCATCGTTTAGTACTTCTTCTCCAAGCTTTAGTTGGAAGGTCAAATAACAACACTTTAGTGTTTATTGTTTACTCTCCCCCTTGGGGTTTCTTAATGGTCTCTAAACTACATGTATAATACCTATTAACTCAATAGTAAGGATATTGGTCTCTGTCTAGCTTATACTTTATCTCTATAAGGTCTCATGAAAGAATTTACGGTACACCCGCACAGTTATGGATCTCCGAAATGAATCTTCCATCATTTTTTTCTTTGTTTCAATCCTTTTGGACGTTCTCTCGTTGGTAAACCCATTTTCGTGAAGCGTCTCGAAAGACGATCACTTTAACTACCGCTACTACTTAGTTAGCTTCCGAGCAACAACACCTACATTGAGTGAACTTAAGTTCATTCCTTCATGTTTCTCCACACCTTTTCTACACTAATAATCCTTCTTATTGCCAGCTCATAGAGAGTTGGGATTGATCCATACTTCAAAATAGTGTTGTTACTCCTATATTTTGCTTCCTTATTCATGCAAGTCTTCGTCTTGATCTTCAGATCTCGTCACCCCCTTACACGAATTCCCTTACTATCTAGGTCTATAACATCAAGTAATAACTTTATGATGCAACATGCATTTGCACACCAAGTAAAACTTCATGTACAGATCTAGTCAATCAAGAAGATCCAAGAAAAACCAAGAAATCCAAATGTGGTATATATAACTCACATCATTCTAAGCCCGTAATATAGTAGTTGAGTGAAACATCTTGAAAATGCAGGCTTAGTTGTGTAGTATATGACACCTCCTAGTGTAGGTTTACTTTGTGATACTTAGCACATCGTGGTTAAACTATTCTTTGTCTCAATATCTACCAAAGTTGCCCTGTTGCAACAGGATAATTTTGAGCAAAGTGGTCTCACTTTGGTTTTGACTAACTTCTTACCTTTCTTTCCGGACTACTAAAGACTACCAATTTTCCATTTTATCGTAAACTATCCTCACATAGTCTCTCAAAACTACAAACACATTGTAATTACTACCTTAATCCAAAAATTATTGTAATGTTATGACACTTATGCCTTATATCATAGACCTACACTGTTCTTTACTTACTGTCATTACAAGATTATTTACTAAGTACTGGTCCTAATTACACCCTTATCATGGTCTCGGAGCTAATTCCACCATGATAACTTGTTAAGATTTATCTAGTCATCATGATAGGGGAGCTAATCTCACCATGACAACTCTTCTTCTTAGCTTACTATTAATGATTCTTAACAAAATTCTACTCCATCACATGGAATTCTCAAGTGAATTGCACATGATTTACTTCCAATTGTATCTATACATACTCTAATGGTCTACCCTATGTGGTATAGTGGTATCCACTAGTGGTAAGATTCTGCTGCTTCACAAGGATTCTGATTATAGATTCCACCACTAATACTACTCCACATTATATCCTAAACTTAGTCGTAATGTCCTTTGATATTTTAACTTACTTAAGATATCTTAGTGGTGGTATACCTATTTCGAGCTACACTCAAATGTCATTTCTCTAGAGAAGACATATAACTAATCCTTAAGAAAGATGATGAAAACATCCAACTTCAGTGTGACAAGGTTTATCCTCAAGTGGATATCATCACAAGTCTTTGTTTAGATAAGATGGCTCCTATAGCCACTATCCAACCTACAGATCTCCTAAAATGATTTTAATCCTAAGGTCAAAGAATATGCTCCGATACCATCTGGGGTGACCCAGCATACCACTTCATGATGTAGTACACTATAGTCGGTGACATAACACCAATGAAACACCGTTCGCTAGTATTACATCCCTCAGAGTGGTACAACAGAAATGGAGTAGGTCCAAGACATGACTATAGATTACAACTCGACTCTTTATAGAAGATCCAGAGAATAACTAGGTTCAAGAGAAAGAAATAAACTTCTTACAAAGAAGAACCAGAAATAAACATTTCACTTAAAAGACTAGCATATAGACTATCTAGCTTACAAATGTTGCTATTGCATTGCTCTATAGAAGTACGTTCTAGGGCTAGAGATTATACTCCTATCTAATCAGAGGCTTCGTCTTCACTTCTGTTGACGTATAAGTTGACTTCATTGAAGAACTTGAGTTTTTGGTGACGATTCCTTGAGCATAAGTTGATGTTGACGTCTTCCTTATTGGCTTCAGAATCTAGCAAGGGTTAAGAAGGTATGGTTGAGTACAAGCATACTCAGTAAGTTCACTAAAAAGGAGTGTTTGATGCACTATCTACAACCACATACCAAAGGTCATAGGAAATGCAAGTTTTCATAAACATTTCTTCAAAGGGTGCTTTTATTCTCAAAAGCTATGTCCACCAGCCTTCATAGGTTTACCAAAACTTTCATGGAGTTCCTTTCCTGCCGCGTTCGCAGGTCCTTCCCGAAACAGGGAGTAACATGTCACAGTTCTTACACTCTGCAGAGGTGTGTTGCTTTACGCATGAGAGACCTTAGCCTTGTTGCACATCCAAGTCATGAGCTTGTCCACACTTACTTGGTATGGGGCCCAGTCTAAGATCCAAGCCAATCACTGTCCTTCTCCACAACCCTGCATAAAGACACGATCCCCCAAGAAGGTCCAGCACGGTTACTCTTCGGGTAGCCTCTCGAAGACTCTGTAAGCAGCTCTGGCTGGCATCCACCATCATCTATGGTGAACCTCCACCTAGACAACTATGCACAGATAATCTAGACACCAATATCACGGGGAACTAAGGGGTCCCACCCATGTTCTAAGTTCTCAACGAGAAATCAATAGCCTCACGATAAGGTTATTCATCCATGCGAAAGGAAGAAGATCCAGCTGACTTCTCCGTCCCATTCCAAATCTCATGGTTAATGTGTAATATACGGCGCTAGAATCACTAGCGACATTGGTTGTTAAGTCCTTGATATTATGTTCCTTTACCACTTGAACTGTATCAATGATTATTACCATTTGGTAAATAATCCATAATCATATTATTGTGAAAATAGTGTTTTCTGACCTTTTTGAAATGCAGGTGATGACAACATTTGAGTTACAAGCATTTGATAGAAAATAACCAAAGGACATGAGCAAGTGTGAACTTGACTTTTGTGATTACAAGATTATGCACTCACCGTCTTCAAGACAATAGAAGATCCAAATCTGAAAATAGCATCATTTGTCCGGTAAGTACTAATGTTTGAGAAGCAAGATGCAATTATGCATAAGTAATGTAGTGCAATTTGATAGACACGAATCCCCGGAATAATCGAATCTGATCTAGGGTTTGAAGCTTGTGATGAGTTCTTTACAATGAATTACACTTTTATACCAGCTTCACACTTTTGCTTCTTATTAAGGTTTGTGTGAGTGTGTGAAACAGTAAGTAAATACAACAAGTAGCATGCAATAGTAAAGAACTCAAGTGTGGAATGGTACACAGGGATTTCTTAAAAGAGTTATTAGTTCATTAGAGTCTTCATAGAAATACTTAAGGATTACTTTTAATATTTCTTGAAAGAATAACTTCTTGAGGAAAGATTACTTTACAAAAGAAAGTATTCAAATTTGAAGTTAATACCTTTTTAGGGTTCCTTATTAACTATAAGAATTCAAGAACAAATTAATTTAGCATTTTTGAATAGCTATTCCACTAGTAAGTGGAAACTTATATATTTTTAAATATGGCATCATCCTATAGGTGGTTTACTTCTTGATGATTCATAAGTACAAAATAGGCATTATTTTAACTACTTAAAAACTTGGTTTGAATCTTTAAGTAGTTTTTCAAACT
The DNA here is from genome assembly GCA_023614405.1 of Avena insularis. NCBI lineage: Eukaryota > Viridiplantae > Streptophyta > Magnoliopsida > Poales > Poaceae > Avena > Avena insularis. The sequence goes on along the minus strand of JAJUPC010000117.1, from coordinate 482,231 downwards.
AGTAAAAGATTTATTAGATATTAGCTTGGTGATTTATGAATGAGGAGAATCCTCAAGACAAGCAATACACTACTTTTGATGGTTTTATAGTTGATAAAATCTTTTTAGGGAATAAAATATAATTATTTTGGATGGTAGTTTTAATAAATAGATCTTAAAATGGTTTGACCTATTTTGACTTCACTTAAACATCAATTGAACTTGTTATTTCATTTTTAGGCTTTAAAAAATAGTGGTAAAGGCAACAATAGAGATTTATATATTTTTAGTTTATTAAAATAGAAGAAAATGGTTTTAACAGGACTTATAAAACATTTTCATTTATTTTACTTCAAATGTGAAGGCTTATATTTTTAATGTGTAGATTTTATTTTTGTGATCATTTTGGTATATTATATGTATTTTTATGATTCCTAAATAATAAGATATGATGTTTTTAAGTTTTATCACCTTTTAAATACTTAATAAATAATACAGTACTATTTAGTGAAGTGATATAAAAATATTTGAAACACGTTTATAATTGTACATTTTGTTTTTCTAAGACTTTTGATATATTATACTTATTCTTATGAATTTTAAATAATAGAATATACCTTTTAAAAGATTAATCCTTAATAGGATATTTGCTAATAATAATTATTATTTCATTTAACTTGGAATATAAAAGTATAATAATAAGTTTAAACTATAAGTCTCTTTTTCCTATAAAATTTTATATATAATATTTTTTTTGAAGTGTAAAACAAAAGATATTAAATTTATAAGATTTAACCATTTTCTTAAATTTCTGGAAAATATTTATATTTGAATTTCTAAATTTTTATCTATTTATTAAACAGAGAATACTTTTTATATCGAGGTTACTTCTACCCGCAGCCGCTGACAGACGGGCCTAGAGCCACCTTAGCAGCCACGTCTGCGGAGTGGGGTCCGGCTCGGTTTTGACTGGTTGACCCGCCCTACTCACGTCATCACGACGTCGACATGACGTCGACCGGTGAAATCTTTGTAGGTCGATGGCACTTCTGACGATAGGAGACTCATGGGATGTCAGGAGGTACTAGGTTTGATCTGAGCGGCGTCTTTGAGCGGTTTAAGCGGCACCGCTAGCAAATGGTCATCGGGAGATGGTCGGCGATGAGCTTGCACGGTAGCGCGGTTCGGACTCACGCGAGTAGGTAACTATGACGAGCGAGCAACGAATCAGAGAGGGTCATGAGGTTCAAGAGCTCACCAGGAGCGTAGCGAGATGGTCGGCAAGGCCAAAGGTGGTAAGACAACGACGAATCGATGGCGATAGAGCTCGAGCAACCGATGATGTCGAGCTCGATTCTAGGCAGGGAACAGTTTCTCGGCTTGGATGCTTCTACAAGGAGGATGAGGACGACGAGTCGAGTCGAACGGTGTGCTCGGGTGGGCGAGGGGAGCTCAGGAACCATGGGCTCCAGCAAGACCTAGGGCTAGGTTTTTGGTGACCTCAGTGCGGGAGCATCATAGTGCGCACAAGAGAGAGAGAAAATGGGGATGAGGACGGAGTAGGGTGTCGCGGTGGCCTCCTTATCCTCCCAGACAACGGCAGTGCAGATCTCCATGCCAGCGAGCGGCAGCGCTCGCGCCACGCAGCTGATTCGGTGGTTGCGTGAGGTTGACGACAACGATAAGGTGGAGAAAGGGGTACACGGGCCTAGGCCAGTGCTGGGCTTTGGCGCAGTGAGCGGAATGTGGATGAGCTTGCTCGCGGGCAGGCAGATAACCTTGGAGTAATTGGGCTACGGCTTGGTTCTTCTGGCTGTCTCTTTTTGTCATTCTTCTTTTTCTATTTTCTATTTTTTACAATTTTCTTTCAAAGTTGATTTCTACAAGGGTTTAAAATGTCCAAAAAATTTGTAAGTCATGGATATTATGGTAGAGGTCAATTATAACCAATTCCTCTACATTTCTTGTTCTGCATACAAAATGGGTTATTATATGAAGGTTCTTTTATTTAGTAAAGTAAATGTAAATTAGGGTTTTAGGGATTTGCTTCCTATATGAAAATCTTATAGAAATGATTTGTACTTCCACTTAATTAATGTAATGGTAATGGTTTAAGATGGCCAATGATGCATATAGATTTCTATTCAAACTTAGTCTCATATAAGAATTAATGTATAAAACTTATAATGAATTAAATCTTAGGGTTCATAATTTGGTGGTTTAAATTTCATGGTTCTTTAAAGTTTGGAATTTCTTTGATTCCAATTCCATTACCATTTCTTCATAACCATTCTACTCTTTTTCAAAGTAGGCATGGATCACTTCTTGAACTAGTTGTTCACTACCTTCTTAAGTGTGGGTAATGTTTTGATAGAAGTTTATTATATAATGGTGAATAACCATTGTCATTCATGTGGCCCAAGTGATCTCAATGCTGAGCAACATTTACTTAGGGTTTCTAATACCACACTTACTATGGACCCCTAGAGTATACACTACCCTCAAGTTTATTAGTGAATGTTTCTAGGGATCAAGGTATAAGGATTGCTCCTAACTTTATAATCCTGAATGATATCTCAACTTAGAGTGAGCTATAAAGATTACTTCTTAATGTGGTCTTGATGGTCCATGGGTCTAGGTTTCTATTAGGGTTTAAGATAATAAAGCAGACAAGGCTTTCATCCATAAACACTCATCTGGTTCTCTAATGATCTCTTGGAGCTTTACTTGTCCAAGAGACATTATTCAATGGTTACTTAGGAATAGAAAATAGTTCCACTACTAACTTAGTTCTGGGGTTTTGGACAAAGAGGTAGACATGGGTCTTGTCATGGCTTGATATACTATTGGTTAAAGGTTTCTCAAGCACTCCTACCTTAATACCTCACTAAGCTTAGTCATAGTGAATGAATTCCTTTCCTAAATATACTCTATTAAAATCTTTTAACTGACTCACTAAGATCTCCTCTGCCTAAATGAACTAATCATCTGACTCCACCATATCCATCACCATATGATGCCATGGTCATGCCACTTCTACAATACTCATTCTCCATTCTTGTTCTAATATATAACTTCTATCTCCTAGTATATATATATATATATCTTCAATTGCTAAATTATCCTTTAGGAAGTCATTCATCTAGTTAGTTATAACTTCATTATTCCATTATCCTAGCACTCTTCCTTTACTACCTAACTTGCACTTCTTAACCACCTGATGTCTACGCACTTCTATTCTTGTAGACAGTTGTTGGGCCTCCAAGTGCACAGGTTTGTAGAACAGCAGCAAGTTTTCCCTTAAGTGGATCACCCAAGGTTTATCGAACTCAGGGAGGAATTGGTCAAAGGTATCCCCTATCAAGCAACCCTGCAATCAAGGTACAAGAAGTGTCTTGTGTCCCCAACACACCCAATACACTTGTCAGGTGTATAGGTGCACTAGTTCGGCGAAGAGATAGTGAAATACAAGTGGTATGGATAATTATAAGTGGTAACGGTGATATAAGATAGCTTGATGGCGTGGAAAAGACTAAAGTAAAACTGAAATAAAGATAGAAGCAAGCAAACATGTAACAGATCTAGTTGCAAACGGTGTTTCAACGCTAAGAAACAAGGCATAGGGATCATACTTTCACTAGTGAACACTCTCATATAAATATGTTCTTCTTTATGATACTACTCTTAACTACTCTCCGGTTGGACACTCTAATCGATGGTAGGGCTATAACAGCACACCTCCAAGTCCATCTTTCCCATCTAGAAAACCCCACACTATCACCTTCAGTACTAGATGAGTCCAACAAACACCACAATTTCATAAAGACATCCAACTCCAAATATAACTCATAACAAGTATTTGTAATCTCTAGCCTAAGTGCCACCATGGTGTGCACGTTGTCACTTTCACACACATGGGGAGAGCAGGGATCTATTAAAGCACTTGAGTAGCAAGGTAGATCTATAGATTACAAGCTCATGATCTCAATAAGATCATGCATAGAGAGAGAGAGAGATGAACACATAGCTACCGGTAGAACCCTTAGCCTCGAGAGAGAACTACTCCCTCCTCATCATGGGAATCAGCAATGGTGATGGAGATGGAGATGGTGGTGGAGATCGATGGAGATGGCTCCGGGGGCACTTCCCCGTCAATGAGGTCTTGAACAGAGACTTTCTGTCCCCCGAATCTCCCCTTCAGTGGCGGCGGCATTGTGGAACTTTTCGTGGATTTCTGATTGACTACCTAGGGTTTTGGTATTGGGAGGCTCTTATAGGCGAAGGAGGCAAGGTCGATGGCCGGCCAGGGGGCCCACACCATGCCCTGGCGGGGCCTGGACTGGCCCACGCCAAGGGGGGTGTGGCCACCCTGTGGTCCCTCTTCGACTCTCCTTCTCGCTCCATGAGTCTTCCGGGAATATAGTAACTTTGGCTTTTGTCCCGTCCAATTCCGAGAATATTCATTTTCTGACTTCCTGGAACCAAAAACAGCAGAAACAGGCAACTGGCACTGTGGCATCTTGTTAATAGGTTAGTCCAAGAAATCATATGAAAAGTACTCCAAAGTTGGAACAAAACTCAAGAAAGTAGATAAAACCAAGCATGGAACATCAAAAATTATAGATACATTTGCAATGTATCAACATCCCCAAGCTTAACTCCTGCTCGTCCTCGAGTAGGTAAGTGATAAAAAGAAAGAATAATTTTTGAGGTGACATGCACCATCATAAACTTGATCAAAGTATTTGTAAAACATTGATAGCTGGGATCATAGTACTTCAACATAGCATGAAAGATAAAGTTCTAACAATAAGACAAAGAAACTATGTTGCAACATGAAAAGGCACAAACAAAAGATTCATGAATAACAATGCTTTGCAAGATGTTTGTTTGTTTCACATAAAGAAAACATAGCATAGTAGTATTCAGCTTGTCCCTCATAGAGTAGAAAATATAAATGCATAGGACACCTTCAAAGTTCATAAGAGTGACTAGATACAAATAGTTTAAAACAAGCAATATCAAAGCTATACATCAATCAACAAGTCTTGGGACAATGCACATAGAACTAAGAATGGCACTATGCTCTCAAAGTAGGTGCATAAAGATAGAAGGTGGAGACTCAATATATAAGTGGAAGAAAGGCCTTCATAGAAGGAAGTAGAGATTCAAGTTTCATAAAGAGCTTCCAAAAATTATGGTACTTGTAGCTTTCAGCTCTCATTGCCCCTATCATAAGCATCTTGAAGTGATTAAGGTTAAAGTGAACAAACTATGGTGTACATGCTTGACGAAGTATAAGTTAGAAATCTCATGTCCCTTGTATACGAGGGCTGCTCCTCATGCTACTCAAGTTTAGTCACCGGTAAGTTCTTGTCATCGTAAGTACATGTGTATCATAGAGAACCGCCAATGGGGTACCCCTTGCCTGATGATATGGAAGAATCCCCATATCAAAATGACAAGGCAAGAAGACAACGAGCATCTCAGCAATCTTCTTATTTACCATGGGAATATGGTGCTTTTTTCTCTCTTTCCTCTTTTCATAATCTCTTCTTTTTTTCTTTTTTTCTTTTTCTCCTTTTTCTCAATATAGGACTCTTTTTTATAAGAAGAATGCTTCATAAACAGCTCATTATGGTTACGCTACAGGTTTCCACCATGTCAGCATGGATTAGACCAGCGGCCTAGGCGTTTCTCTAACACATATACATAACTCCATGGACTTACAAGCTCCCCTTTCATTTCACACCGACGACATCCATATACAAAAGAGCATGATATCAACTAGGTACAAGTACCAAGTGCAATGTTGAAAGCGTTCCCCATGACAGCATGGTTCTGCTAATTCCCAACAAATAAGTGCAAGCATATACAACATAGACGATACAATGGTTCAAGTTTATTAAGGGCAAGAAAAGTAAAGTGTGCCATCAAGTTCGTGAGAGCTTTAATCACTAGTTTTCTCATAACAAGTTTAATTCGGAAGGTAGATAAAAATATGAATATACTTGGAATAGCAAATGCTAATAGGTAGGTATGGTGGACTCTTTGGAATAACTTGGTTTTATTTGGAGTTGGATGCATGAGTGGAACTCATACTTGGTATGGAGGCTAGCAAAAGACTGTGAGCGACCAACTAAGAGAGAAATAATGGCCATAATCATGCAGAGTGACAAAACATCATTGATCAAAGCATAAAGTGATACTACAAGTTGAAAACTAAAGGATCATAAAGGCTATGGGGACTTGAGATAGTCATAACATGGTGTGAGCATGTGCCAAGTCAACCCAAATAAAGCATCAAAGGAGAATACCACTATACTAAGCTTTAATATGCTAATCTCAATTGTTTATAACAAGTCATGCTACAGCAAAGAATACTAAGCATAATGTCGTGGTGGTGTCACGGCAGATGCCATGGATAGGCTAAAGGTGGGGACTAATACACGCTAGGGGAATCCAGGGAGGGATAGTGGAGTGATTCTCCGCACAGAAGTTTGTATTGCTATATCTCCAAGATTACAAGTGCTCCTTGAGCTGTATTGGTGAGAGAAGGAAGAAGGTGCTCTCTTACTCTTGCCTGCTATTTTTCCCTAGAACTCTAGATCAACTAGCCCTATGGGATCACACAACCAACTAGAGCTCAACCAACCCCCTCTACCAGAGACCTAGCCCCCTTTATATAGAAGAAGTTTGGTCCCTGCCTAGGGCATACGTGGAGGCATATTCCTTAGAATATCCCCCCTCCCAAAGTGGTAACCCGACCGGGGTGCTTTTCCCCCGCGTCACACATGCTTTAGCGACGTAAGCCTCTGTGGCGCCCGCGTCAGCCGACATGGGCGTCGTCACCCTTGTCGGCCATGACCCGGTGGCCCTTCCCTTGCTTTCTCCGCTCATGCAGTACGTACCGGACCTTCTTTTTGACCAGAGAGATTCCTTCCTTCTCCCAGAAGCCAAGCGAGGACCCGGATCATAGTAGATCCGGCCACAGCTGTTCCTACATATAAGTTAGACATGCACTTCCGACTTACTCCTTAAGTCGGATGAGACAATGTTAGGCGACCCCCCTGGTCTGGGTTACTCCGTGATCCGGCCTGCCTTGAGGTGACCCGGCCAGCATCCGCTTTGACCTTGCCGAACCTCGGCTAACTCGGCCCTTATACCCGGGTGACCCTAGGGGTATCCCTAACATTAGTCCCCGAAGCTGGTGCGGTCTTAGCTGCCTTGGCCGCTAAGGCCACATCAGGTTCATTTATTTTCGAGCCTCGGATGTTTAATTCCGGGTTAGCTCCTTATCTCGAAATATATGGATTTACGTTCCCTTCACACGTTCCAAGTTTTCACTTGCCGTCCGGGTCACCACTTTGGCTCGGATCCCATGGTTATCATGGTTTGATCCGGGCCCCGTTTCCTTCTCTCATACGCCAACCCACGTGGAGGCTAATCATTACCCCGTCTTATTTTAAGGGCTTGCACAGTAACCGCCATAGTAATTGTCAGTTATCACTATGCGTGGGTCACGTCATGCCTGCCTCCTCGTTTACCGCATCAGCGCGTCGCGTCATGGGATTGCTTCTACTCTGTGGCCCCCTGTGTGGCTTTTCTCTGATTGGCTGATGCAGGTGATACACGGCCACACCGTGTGGCTCGTCGGCGCAGCGCGATCCCACTCGTCCATCTCTGGGGGTGGTTTAAGTAGCGGAGGGGGCACCCCTTAGCGTTTTTCCACTTCTGCGCCCCACTGCCCGTGGCCTTTCTCCTTCGTCTTCCTAGCGACCGCGCCGCCACCAGTGCTTCTAGCAGCGGCGCCGCCGCCGCACCTTCCCCGTGCCTGCACGCCGCAGCCAGCAGCTAGCCACGGGTCCTCGCCAATCCAGGCCACAGATCCCCACCGCCGCTAGCTCCAGCGAGGATAGTGGATACGAGATGACGGAGAAGGATCTCGTCGTCGCCGAGCAGGAGATGGAGGAGGACACCGGCGCGGCGGACCACGGCGCGTGGGCCGGTTCATGGGTCTGTCAAGATGACATTGACTGGCTCTACCGGACCAGGCGCATTCCCGCCGGCGTCACCGCTCGTCTCCCCTCGCCTTGGCCCCTCACCCAATCCGGGTGAGTTTGTTGTATTCCTGTCCCACTTCCAACGGGGATTTGGTCTGCCGGTAAGCGATTTTTTCCGGGATTGGGTTAGGACCTACCACTTGCAGCCGCACCATCTCCCAGCGAATGCTATCACCTCTCTTTCCGCCTTTGCCTCTACGATCGAAGGCTACACCGGACTATGGCCCACAAAGGAGCTGTGGATTCAGTTCTTCGGCCTTCGTCGCAACGTCATCCCTAATATCCACGTAGAGTCGGAGGATAAGCAACTCACCCAATTCGGAGCTGCCTCCATCTTGCCCCGGAGGTTTTTGGTCTTTCCCCGGGTTACCGGGCTTGACTCCTGCAAAGGATGGGCCCGGACCTTCTTCTACGTCCGGAACGAGGGTACCGAAGATTTCTGGGAGGAGGTCCCCAAGAATTTCTGGGAGGAGGTCCCCAAGAAGCCTACAGCTCTGGCCAACCAAGTTAACAAATGGTTCACGGAGCTGAAGAAACTCGGATTGCGCAACAAGGATGCTATGATCACGTTCGTGCGCAACCGAATCTCTCCCCTCCAGAAGCGCACCCACAAGTTGTGCCACATGAGTTTCAACCGCCACCCCAACCGAACCTCCTCCTTCGAGTTGAGCAACACGGAGATCTTTCGCCAGGTTAAGGCTCTTTTCACCACCCACAAGGATTTCTCCGCCGAATGGACGTGGGGAATCGAGCACTACTATCGTGACAGGCTCCCTCCCGCGGTAAGCTTCGCTGGGCAAATTTATTTCGGATCAAGTATGTGTTGGTTTTCGTTGTATTTCTGACTCTGCTCTTCGTGCTTTTTCTCAGCTGTTCCTTCAGCAAACTCTCGAGGACGGTACGGACCCGACCCTTAAGTGGGCGCCGGACCGAGAAATCCCGGATGACGAGGAGCCGGACTAGGAGATGTTCCTCCCTATGACCGACGCTACCAAACGACCCAGCGGTAAATTCTCTTCTCTTAGAGATTGGCCCGATGATGAGGATGACTCGGATGTCGACGTGATTGAACCTGTTGAGGTTGTCCCTCTTTCTTTTGCCTTTTCGGCATCAGCTAACCCCGGTGGGCATATCCACGAGGATCCTCCACTTGCTACGGGCGAGCCGGTTCCGGTGGCGTCGTAGAAGAAGCGTGGAGCCGCATCAAGTTCTTCCTCCGAACCTTCTCCGCCCACAAAAAGGCAAAAGAAGGCCGGAGACAAGACTGCCTCCAAGCGGGCAGGCAAAGCCCCGGCACGGAGGGCCCGAAAACCCAAGGAGGCCGAAACCTCGGATGCGTAAGTCATTTTTCATTGCGTAACTCACTTTCCTTGCATCGTGGTAATTTCTCTTCTGACATTATTCTCTTTTTCAGGCCTCCGGTGGAGGTCCCTCAGAGCAGATCAAGCATCTCTTCACCCCTTCGGTTCGGCCCTTCTCCTCCTCATGACGACAAGTCACGCCCGCTGAGCCCTATTCCGGAGGGTTCTGCGGCTGCTCCGGGTTCCGCAGTGCCTCATCGAGAGGAACACGACCTCTGAGCGGGAGGGGTCGGTCCGGCCGAGGCGACGGTGTCCACTACTTTGGCATCGCCGCCACCAGCAACCACCGAGTCTATCATAACATCAGCACCAGCAGCAGCTCCAGTACGGCGGCAAGGCTTTTGTCCGGTACCAAGCAAACCAACAACAGCTCTAGTGCCAAGTTCTTACGCCTCGTCAAGTCATCTCAGCCTCGGCGAGAACTATTCGAGCTTCTAAAGGGAAATCCACATGGTTACTTCTTCCCAGCAAGCTAGGGCAAAAGGCTCGGATACTACCAAGTCTGCATCGCCGAGGGCAGCGAACCCTATCGTCGATGCTTCAAGTAATCACCGATGGCGAAGGATGTTCTGCCGAGCCGTGATGCTTGCAGATGGTTCTGCACACCAGCCCAGCTCTTGCCCTAGTTGAGAGGAAAGAAGCTCACGCGAAGGGCTTGGTGGCACCCCATATGCCCACCAGCGAGCGGTACCCTCCGAGCCTTATCGAGTTCGTCATGAACTGGAACAAGGCGGAGTCGTCCACAATGACGATCTTCCAGAAAAGTTCGGCCCCGCAGAATTTTCTGCCCAGATGAATACCGCCGCTAAGGCAATTAACCTCGCGGGGCGAAAGATGGAGGTATGTCGTTTCTCCTTTACATGTTGTAGATAATAACCATTAGTCCCCGAGCCTCCGGTGGAGTAGCTTGTTACTCGGCCGGATGCTCATTAGAAAACTAACGTAGCTGCATGTAAACTTCAAATATGCACACACCTAGAGCCGGGTTAAGTTCCACTTGGCCCGGATCTTGCACACTTCGAATATGCACACACCTAGAGCCGGGTTAAGTTTCACTTGGCCCGGATCTTGTACACTTCGAATATGCACACACCTAGAGCCGGGTTAAGTTCCACTTGGCCCGGATCTTGTACACTTCGAATATGCACACACCTAGAGCCGGGTTAAGTTCCACTTGGCCCGGATCTTGTACACATCGAATATGCACCAAGCTAATTTTACACTTCTGTACTTTTTTCAGGTAACCACCAATCGCCGGAGCGCCAAATTCCAACGCCTCCTTGATACCCACAAGATGCTACGCGCAAAACATGTTGCACTTGGTGCAGAACATGAAAAGAGGGGTAATTTTCTCCCTCGGCACCTCTCCGTTTTTCTTCACTTTCTTCCGTCGAACTAATCTCCTCATTCGGTTTCTGCAGCTGGGGTGGAGGCTGAGAACAAGATCATGCGGAAGAACTTGGAGGAAATCCGGGGTATGTCCTCTTTTGTTCGACCTCGTAGTGTCTTATGTTTCTTCTTCTCCTTGGCTCGGCAAACATTCACTCCTCGGCTCTGCCAGATCAACATACTATTTCAGCATCGCTTGAGGATAGTGTGCCCGTGCCTGATATGATGCTGCATTTTCTCGAACAAGCAGGACAGCATCAAGCTGAGCTGAAGAAAAAGGATGATGAACTTGCTCTCCCCCGGACTAAGGACGACGAGATTGCCAAGCTCAAGGCTGAGATGGAGAAGATGAAGGCCCAGCACCGAACCGAGCTCCAAAAAGTTGGCCAGAACTTCACAGAAGAGCGTGAGCGCCTTACTCTCCAGATCTCCAAGGACCAGGACCTACTCAGAGAATCCGACCTCCAGCTTGGGTCGTCAAACGCTGAGCTTGAGCAACTTCGCAAAAGACGCGATGCCTGCATCAAGGAGTTAACCCGGATCCATAGCCATATTTCTCATAAGTTCCTTTCCCTTGTCCGACATAATTCTCCGGGTTACCTCATATGTCTTTTCTTTACCTTCTTCCTTTGCCTTGTTTGTAGACCACTTTCCAGAGGGTACTTCTATTGCAAGCGCTGTTGTTGCCAAATTCCGCCAAGAGAGGGGTACTCCCATCGTTCCTGATGGTGAGAGCATTCCCTTAGACATGGAGGACCTATTGGTCAGCCTGTCAGCTCGCGTGGGAACTATCAAGAATTATGGCAAGGACATCCTCGACGTTGCAGTTCACATTTTCAATACATTCTAGCCCGGAGAGAGTAGCCCGGTGACCATCACAACTCTCATCGAGAAGTTAATGGAAATTGAGACCCATCTTGACCACTGGAGAGAGTCCGCTGGTCGTGCCGCAGCTGATACCATCCTTCACCATATTCTCACATGGTACGAGAAGATCGACCTCAGCCTCCTTACACGTCGGTATGCCGGATCGGATGGACCGATGATCCGGAGTGGGTAGCTCAGCACCAGGCTTGCGCCTACAGCCTCGTCGAATATTCTCCTATTCATGACTGGGTTGAAGGACCGAGCTTCCTGGAATCCGCTGGGGACGAGCACAATGAGAACGTTGAAGATGGGTCGGATGAGGGCGGAGAAGATGATGCTTCAGATATTGAAGACATCGACAACGATGCCGAACTTCCTCCTCCTGCTGCTCCTTAGTTCCAAAAAACTTGAAAATTTATCAGATCCCCGGTATGCCGGGTGCAATTGTATGCTGGATATGCGATATTTTGCTACTACATTTCTATGCCGGATTAACTTGGGCGCAGTCCCCGAGTTTCATTTTCTTGTTCGTCCAATTCTCTGGCTCGGTCCGCGTCTACCTTGATTCGGTTTTACGACTTACAAACCCGAGCTTCAAAAAAAAATTTAACAATACTTAGAAACTTTTAGACTTAGCTCAAAATAATTCAGCATAATAACTTGAAAATAAATACAGGGTTAGTCCGAAAAATAAGCGTTAGCTTGAATAGACTCGTTTCCTTAGTCGTTTTTCATGTGCTACGCAATTCCAACCTTGTTCCCTTGCTTGCCATGAAGCTAATTCGTGTTGGACAGCAGCAAGTCGAAGGGTTGGGTTTTTGGTGCTCACACATTACTAATCCGGGTTAAGTAGAACGACTTATTCCAGCTACCGCACAAAAAGTAACAACAAACGTTATTAAGGTAGTCCCCGAGTTACTACTCGAGGCGCTGCTATTTCATTGATAAGCTCATTGCCGACATACATACCGACATATGAGACGACTCGGATACATACACTTCTTAGCTAGGTGTAGAAGGGACGAAGTAGTGCTACATTCCACGGTCGCTTGGATTCCTCTCCGGACCTGTCCGCCTTGTTCTTTTCATGTGGCTTTGCATCTATGAGATAGTAAGAATCATTGTGCAATGCTTTGCTCACAATGAATGGCCCTTCCCGTGGGGGGGATAATTTATGCATGCCAGTAGTACGTTGTACCAACCGGAGCACCAGATCGCCTTCCCGAAAGACCCGGGGGCACACTTTTCGGCTATGATAGCGTCGGAGATTTTGCTAATATATGGCGGATCTAGATAGTGCCAGTTCTCTCGCTTCTTCCAGCAGATCAACATCATTTTGCCGGGCTTCTTGCACTTCGGCTTCTGTGTATTGGGTGACCCTAGGCGAATCATGCTCTATGTCGGCTGGTAATACAGCTTCTGCCCCATATACCAGAAAAAATGGTGTATAGCCTGTTGATCGATTCGGAGTTGTTCTTAAGCTCCACAGTACCGCTGGTAGTTCTTCTATCTAGCACCCCGCTGATCTTTGCAGCGGCTCAATGAGCCGGGGTTTTATCCTGGATAATACTAATCCGTTGGATCTTTCCACTTGTCCGTTCGATGCGGGGTGGGTTACCGAGGCGACATCGAGTCGGATTTTCTTATCCCGGTAGAAGCGTGCAAATGCTCCTTCTGCAAAATTTGTTCCATTATCGGTTATAATACTGTGTGGATAACCGTATCTCAAGATGATATCTTTGAGAAATGTCACGGCCGTAGCTCCATCACATTTTCTTATAGGTTTCACTTCAATCCATCTTGTAAACTTGTCCACCATGACCAAAATGTGTGTCATGTTTCCTCTCGCCGGTTTGAACGGGCCAACCATATCCAAGCACCATACAGCAAATGGCCACGTAATTGGTATGGTCTTGAGTTCCGACATAGGCATATGTGTCTTGGTGGCGTACCTTTGACAACCATTGCATTTTCTCACCAGATCTTCTGCTTGTTCCAAGGCACTTGGCCAGTAGAATCCATGCCGGAACGCCTTTGCCACCAAGGCTCAGGATGAGGCATGATGCCTGCATTCTCCTTGGTGTATATCTCGGAGGATGTAAAGCCCTTCTTCCGGGTCAACGCATCGCTGCAGGACATTGGTTACACTCCAATTGTACAACTCGGAATTGATGATTGTGTATGCTGTTGCTCTCCTCTGAGTTTGCCTGGCTAACACCTCCTTAGCGGGTAACGTTCCGTCCTTCAGGAATTGGAATATAGGCAGTGCCCAAGCTGGTATCGCTCGTGGAGGGAACATCTCCTCATCAATTTCCATCTGATCCACCGGCATAACTTCAGCCGGATCACGCTGGGCGATCCCGGGTCTAGCGAGGTAGTCCCCGGGTTTCTTGAGAAGTCCCGGGTTTCTTGATCGATCCCGGGTCCCGCGTACTACCTCCCGTGTCAATGTCCATGGGCTCAGCTCCGGATTCCGTATTTTTCGGGACATAGATCGAGTCGGTTCCTGGGGATGGCCTGATAGATGGTTTTCTGAGGTGTTCCAATGCTACACCCGGTGGAATTGCCTGTCTGGTCGATCCGAGCTTTGACAACATGTCGGAACCTTCGTTTTCCACTCGGGGTACATGGTGAAATTCACACCCCTCGAAGTAACCAGATATCTTCTGCACGTGAAATTTGTACAGTGCCATGTTTGGATCCAGGGCGTCCCACACTCCGGACACTTGCTGCACCACTAGATCCGAGTCGCCAAAGCATATTATCCGACGTGTGCCAATCTCCTTTGCCACTTTGAGCCCATGCACAAGAGCCTCATACTCAGCGACATTGTTCGATGCCCCAAAATGGATCTGCAACACGTACTTTAGCTGGTCCTTCTTTGGCGAGGTAAGCACAACCCCGGCGCTTAGTCCGGTTTTGGTTTTTGACCCGTCAAAGTGCATCCTCCAGTAATTCGGATCTGGTGGCGGTGGTTCGTATTGTACCTCGGCCCAATCCACAAAAAAGTCCGCCACAGCCTGAGATTTGATCGCTTCTCTTCTGTCGTATTGGGGCGCATAAGGGGCTAACTCAATTGCCCATTTTGCAATTCTGCCACTCGCATCCTTGTTACCCATTATCTCGATATGAGAGCTTCACATATTACTTTGATGGGGTGCTCCTCAAAGTAATGCTTTAACTTCTTTGCCGCCATATAGACACCGTATGCCACCTTTTGAAAGTGCGGGTAGTTCTGTTTTGAGGCAGACAATACCTCGCTCAGGTAATATACTGGCCTCTGCACTGACTTACCCTCTTCATTGCGCTCCACTACAATTACTGCACTTACAACTCGGTTGGTTGCGGCTATGTAGAGCAACATTGGCTCCTTTGATAGTGGAGAGGCTAGCACTGGCGCAGTGGCCAACATCTTTTTTAAGTGGGCAAAGGCTTCATCAGCCTGTGGCATCCAAACGAATTTATCCGACTTTTTCATGAGTTCGTAGAGAGGCAGTGCCTTTTCTCCCAACCGACATACAAACCGACTCAACGATGCCAGGCATCCAGTGAACTTCTGGACATCGTTAAGACACTTCGACAGCTCCATTCGTTCAATGGCTCAGATCTTAGTTGGATTAACTTTGATACCTCGGCTGGAGACGAGAAATCCGAGTAATTTTCTAGCCGAGACACCGAAGGTACATTTTTCCGGGTTAAGCTTCATCCGGAACCTTCTCAAGTTCACGAATGTTTGTCTTATGTCGTCAAGGAGCGTTGCGCTTTCCTTGGTCTTGATAACCACATCATCCACGTATACTTGTACGTTTTGACCTATTTGGTCGTGCAAACATTTTTGCATACATCTTTGGTGCGTTGCACCTGCATTACGTAAACCGAACGGCATAGTGCGATAGCAGTAAGCCCCGTATGGGGTAATAAACATAGTCTTTATTTGATCATCCGGGTTCAGAGGTATCTGGTGGAAGCCATAATATGCATCAATGAATGACAACAATTCGCATCACGTGGTCGAGTCTATGACCTGATCTATTCTCGGCAGTGGAAATGGATCTTTTGGACACGCCTTGTTCAGGTTCGTGTAATCGATACACATTCGCCAAACCACTGCCACATTTGGATCGTCCTTCTTCTTTTCTACCAGCACCGGATTAGAGACCCAATCCGGATATAGTACCTCCATGATAAATCCTGCTGCTAGTAACCGAGCTATCTCGTCTCCAATGACTTTTCTCCTATCCTCGGCGAAGCGGCGGAGAGGTTCCTTCACCGGCCTTACTCCGGGTCTTACGTTCAAAGAGTGCTCGGCCAACTCCCTCAGAACACCTTGCAAGTCCTGTGTAGACCAAGCAAAAATATCCCGATTCTCACGGAGGAAGTTGACGAGCTCGCTTTCCTATTTGTCAGTTAACCCGGCACCAATTGTTACGGTGCACTCCGGGAACATGTTATCAACTGGAACCTTCTTGGTGTCCTTTGCGGCTTGAAATGAAACGCTGCCATGCGGGTTACTTAACACCGGCATATATTGCTGCGCAGACTGAGCTAATGTCGTCACCTCTTGGATTTTTCTTTTCTCTTGCGCAATCACGAGTGACTCGGCTAGGTTAGACCCGGCTGAAGCACACTCAATGGAACGTCGGAAATCCCCAGCAATGGTAATCACTCCATTTGGCCCGGGCAATTTTATCTTCAGATAACTGATGTGACAGCTTGCCATGAATTTGTTCAATGCTGGTCTTCCGAGTAACGCATGATATGCACTTTCCAAGTTCACCACTTCAAACTCCAGATTTTCAGTTCGGCAGTTGTCCCTTGTGCCGAATAGCACGTCGACCCGGACCTTTCCTATGGGCTCACAAGAAATGCCTGGTACAATGCCATGGAAAGTTGTTCTCGTAGCCTGGAGCATGTTCTCCAAGATGCCCAACTTGCGCATCGTATCTGCATACATGATGTTAATGCTACTGCCATTATCAATCAAAACCTTGGAGAACCTCACATTGATGTTCGGTCCAATGAATGTCGGATCTAGCACTAGCGCATACGAACCTGGACTCGGCATAAGTTTAGGATGATCTTTGATGTTCCAGGTGATTTCCTGGTCCGACCAAGGCATGTACCTCGTTACTGCTGGCATGACCGCATTGACCTCCATATGTCGGTGCTGCAAGCTCTTTCTATCTGTTTCCTCAGTCGTGAACACAAAATAACTCTGGTGATGTTCCCTGTACTCATTCCTTCCCTCGTTTCCGGGGTACCTCTGATCCGGTTGTTGCTGATTTTCCACCTGATGCACTGCATCCCTTCTCTCATTGTTGTCATACCTCGGCGGAGGGGGAGGCAACATTAGCTGCTGCGTGTTCGCCCCGGAGAGCAATTGCTGCCGAGGTAACTCCTGCCGAGGTTGCTCATTCTGGGGTGCCTGAGCATTCCCCGAACCACCTTGCTCTATCTTACGCATCCACTCACATTGCCTCGTCGTGTGACCCGCCGGGCTGTTCGGATTTGGCGTGTGAAACTTACATGGCTGGTCCAACATTGACTCGTAGGTATATCTCGGACGGTCTTTCTTTCTTGCCACTATTTCTTTTGCTCTGGAGTCCACGTTTTCTTGCCATCATTTCTTGGAGTCCATTGCCCTCCCGTTCTCTGGCGTTGGTTGCTCCCTGCTCCGGGTTGATCTTGATTCACAGCTGCAACTTGTTGCGAACCGTAGCGATGATCCGGTCTATCATCTCTCCTTTTTCCTTTGTAATCGTTCCTCCAGGATGACCCAGCTCCATCCCTCTGATAGTATTCCTCGTTTGACTCATTTGACGCGAGCGTAGGTTGAGTCGGATCGCCCAAAGCATACGAATCAGCAATCCGGATCATCTCTGCCAGCGTAATTGGCATTTTCCTTTGCAACTACATCCACAGCTTGCTGCCGTATCTGCACCCTTGCGCAAACCACGCTATGGCCTGCGACTCTATGACACCCTCACACGAGTTTCTCACGGTACACCATCGGGTCAAGAATTCACGATCCGTCTTGTTAGGTCTTTGCTTGCACATTTCTAGGGTTTGCGGTCTATTCGGCCTCTGATATGTACTTGAGAAGTTGCTGATAAACATTTCTTCAAAATCTATCCAGCAGTTGATGCTTCCGGGTGGTAAATTTTTCAGCCATACTCTGGCCGAGCCTTCCAACATCTGGGGTATGTAACGTACAGCCCATCTCAAGTTGCCAGTTGAAATTTTCACCGTCGTAGCATAGTTTATCAGCCAATCCTCTGGCTTGGTGCTATCGTCATACGTCTTCGTGCCTCTGGGTAACTGGAAGTTTGGTACCGGCGGTTCCTTCATGATCCGGGGTCCAAACCATGTTGGACCCGGAGGACCCTGACATTTGATCTGTTCCGACCTATATAGGTGATCCAGTTTTAACCTGGCGTCATCCGGCATTAAATCCCTGCTTCCCAATCTTGACCCTAACACATGATAGTCCGGTCTAGGGTACCCTGCGTTCACCATCTCCGAATCACCGTCGTTGTATCGGTTTTGCTCTCGTTGCGCACCTTTCTGTTGCATACCTCGGCCGGCGCTTTGCTCTTGCCTTGGTATATTCCGCTGCTGCGGTTGTCCTGCTCCTGCGGAGTTGCGCTGTCCGGCATTGCCGTTGGCATCGTTCCCTTGACCAGCATCGCCTTGGTCGTGATTACCTCGGCCAGCTTCACCTCGGCTCACACTCCGTCGATCATCATTTTTCCGCATCTCTTTTTCTTTTCCCGCCGCAGCGTCGGGTAAATGCAGAGACGATCTGTTTGTTCCGTCTGGCCGAGGTTACTACCTCTTCTCTCCTTGGACCACCATGAGGCGATGATGCGGCTCCAGCGGACTTCTCCGTGTTACCCATCACCGAATGGACGATTTTGGAAGCTCCAACTCTCTCCAGGTTAGCTCTCAGCAGCTCTTCGTTCTGTCTGTTCGCGATCCGAACTGGCTCGTTGACCCTATCTTGCTGTCTTTGACGGGCCTCACCTGTCAGACCCTCTAACTCGGACGCAGCCGCATCTGCTGCTCTGAGGTTCTTCGCCGGGGTACTATACTTCGGCAACCCCACAGACAGATAGTTTTCCGACCCTTCTGCTCCATCATCACCTTATCTGTTCATCTCGCTTATGAGATTTCTCCCTTTTACTTTTACCGTATCAACTTTGTTTGCCTTTGCGTACTCACGCAGCGTCATGTTCAGCGACTGCTGAGCCGCGGCTATTTTCTTTGCGCCCTCCAGTATCTTTTGCCTAGTTTCCTCTAGCTCGGCCTGTGCCTGAGCCGGATCTACCACTGCTACTACCGGGTTAGCCAAGCTATCCATAGCTTCTCTCAGTACGTTCTCAGGCCTCTCTAGTGGAGGTCCTCTATCTTTCCTCGGTGCCTTAGGTGTTACCTCCGGGTCTGGTGCTGGTTCCTTGCTTGCGCCTGCACCTGGCGCGGTCATCATCACCTCCGCATGGTCCGGGGCGGCGTCTGGCGCCCGCGAGCCACAGTGAGGGGTGGTTCCCCCGCATCGACGACGCGACGCGGATGAACGCATGAGACGTCTACAGCAACGTAGACCTTGTGCGCACCGAGCTTGACAAAGAGGCCGTTGCGCGGAAGTGGGCGCGTGCCGAAGCAGCCAGCGTTGTCGCTGACGAAATCCAGCGCTCCAAAGCGTTGAACGAGCCCGGAGACGACGCGTTCGCCGGTGCCGATGAGGTTTCCCATCCGGATCTTCACCCCTGCTAGCGCCGCTAGCCCCACGGTGGGCGCCAACTGTCGTGGTGGTGTCACGGCAGATGCCATGGATAGGCTAAAGGTGGGGACTAATACACGCTAGGGGAATCCAGGGAGGGATAGTGGAGTGATTCTCCGCACAGAAGTTTGTATTGCTATATCTCCAAGATTACAAGTGCTCCTTGAGCTGTATTGGCGAGAGGAGGAAGAAGGTGCTCTCTTACTCTTGCCTGCTATTTTTCCCTAGAACTCTAGATCAACTAGCCCTATGGAATCACCAAACCAACTAGAGCTCAACCAACCCCCTCTACCAGAGACTTAGCCCCCTTTATATAGAAGAAGTTCGGTCCCTGCCTAGGGCATACGTGGAGGCATATTCCTTAGAATATCCCCCCTCCCAAAGTGGTAACCCGACCGGGGTGCTTTTCCCCCACGTCACACATGCTTTAGCGACGTAAGCCTCTGCGGCGCCCGCGTCAGCCGACATGGGCGCCGTCACCCTTGTCGGCCACGACCTAGTGGTCCTGCCCTTGCTTTCTCCACTCATGCAGTACGTACCGGACCTTTTTTTGACCAGAGAGATTCCTTACTTCTCCCAGAAGCCAAGCGAGGACCCGGATCATAGTAGATCCGGCCACAGCTGTTCCTACATATAAGTTAGACATGCACTTCCGACTTACTCCTTAAGTCGGATGAGACAATGTTAGGCGACCCTCCCTGGTCCGGGTTACTCCGTGATCCGGCCTGCCTTGAGGTGACCCGGCCAGCATCCGCTTTGACCTTGCCGAACCTCGGCTAACTCGGCCCTTATACCCCAGAGTGACCCTACCCGAGGGTATCCTCCCAACATTAGTCCCCGAAGCTGGTGCGGTCTTAGCTGCCTTTGTCGCTAAGGCCACATCAGGTTCATTTATTTTCGAGCCTCGGACGTTTAATTCCGGGTTAGCTCTTTATCTCGGAATATATGGATTTACGTTCCCTTCACACGTTCCAAGTTTTCACTTGTCGTCCGGGTCACCACTTTGGCTCGGATCCCATGGTTATCATGGTTTGATCCGGGCCCTGTTTCCTTCTCTCATACGCCAACCCACGTGGAGGCTAATCATTACCCCGTCTTATTTTAAGGCCCTGCACAGTAACCGCCACAGTAATTGTCAGTTATCACTGTACGTGGGTCACGCCATGCCTGCCTCCTCGTTTACTGCATCAGCGCGTCGCGTCATGGGATTGCTTCTACTCTGTGGCCTCCTGTGTGGCTTTTCTCTGATTGGCTGATGCAGGTGATACACGGCCACAGCGTGTGGCTCGTCGGCGCAGCGCGATCCCACTCATCCATCTCTGGGGGTGGTTTAAGTAGCGGAGGGGCGCACCCCTTAGCGTTTTTCCACTTCTGCGCCCCTCTGCCCGTGGCCTTTCTCCTTCGTCTTCCTAGCGACCGCGCCGCCACCAGTGCTTCTAGCAGCGGCGCCGCCATCGCACCTTCCCCGTGCCTCTGCATCGCAGCCACGCTTGCGGCCTTAACCCGCAGGTCTCGCCAATCCGAGCCACAGATCCCGCTGCCGCTAGCTCCAGCGAGATAGTGGATCTGAGATGAGGAGGAGGAGCTCGTCGTCGCCGGCAGGAGATGGAGAGGCGCGCGGCGGCGGACCACGGCGCGTGGGCCGGTTCATGGTTCTGTCAAGATGACATTGACTGGCTCTACCGGACCAGGCGCATTCCCGCCGGCGTCACCGCTCGTCTCCCCTCCGCCGAACTGGCCCCCTCACCCAATCCGGGTGAATTTGTTGTATTCCTGTCCCACGTCCAACGGGGATTTGGTCTGCCGGTGAGCGATTTTTTCCGAGATTTGGTTAGGACCTACCACTTGCAGCCGCACCATCTCCCAGCGAACGCTATCACCTCTCTTTCCGCCTTTGCCTCTACGATCGAAGGTTACACCGGACTATGGCCCACAAAGGAGCTGTGGATTCGGTTCTTTGGCCTTCGTCGCAATGTCGTCCCCAATATCCACGTAGAGTCGGAGGATAAGAAGCTCACCCAATTCGGAGCTGCCTCCATCTCGCCCCGGAGGTTTTCGGTCTTTCCCCGGGTTACCGGGCTTGACTCCTGCAAAGGATGGGCCCGGACCTTCTTCTACGTCCGGAACAAGGGTACCGAAGATTTGATTCGGTTGCTTCCCTTAAGCATGAACTTTCCTCATCCTGCAAAGGTATCCCCCCAACACATAAACCCAAAACAATACCAAGCATGGCATGATAGAGCATAGGCCATAGTCAAAAACAAGCTCTCTTTACCACTTAAGCATGAACTTTCCTACTCTTTTCCAATCCAAACCAAACTATTTGAAAACCAATGTATGAAAGAGGGGGTCCAACCAATTTATTCAGAAAACTAAGCAAACCAAGCAAACGAAAAACCAAAACGAAAACGAAATAGAAGGCACTCCAAGAACAACACAACTGTGCATGAAACAATAAAAATGAAGTGTTTGGAAGAAACCTGGGATTTTTATTGATGAAGAAGGGGGATGCCTTGGGCATCCCCAAGCTTTGACGCTTGTAATTCTTGGATATTTCTTGGGGTGACACGCGTGGCACCCCCAAGCTTGAGCTTTAGTCCATTTTTCATCTCATTACTCATTCATTCCATACACCTGAAATTTTTCCTTCATACAAAACTTCACACAATCTTTATTAGCCACTCAAGATAATAAGTCTTAAGGTTCAGTTCTAACACCAATAAACTTCCATTAGAACACTAGCTACTGTAGCACTTCTCTCAAAAATCTCAATTCCCCAAAAGAACTCAAAAAGGAACCAATAAGAAGCAAATGCAGAAAATGGCAGAAATCTGTCAAAACAGACCAGCAGGTAAAGACGATTTTTTTCGAAGACCTTCTGTTGCTCAAATCAAAAAGTGTTGAACTAACGAAAGTTACATAACAACCTGGGGCAGTAGCACAAAAATTCACGCCTCAAAAAGACGTTCAGAGATTTTACACGAATTTTTACGGTGAAGCACAGTAATCTGTTTCGGGACAGCAACTTTGTCAATCATTACTTCTCTCTCATTAGAGGTTACTCTTGGCACAGAAAGCAAATAAAAAGGATAAGTAGCGGTTATTACTAAAGTAATAACTTTCAAGACTCATCTAAAACTTTTGGGTTATCTCCCAATAAGTACTTTTCTTTAACGCCTTTAAGTTAGCTATGATAGTTTGAGAAGATGCTCACATAAGAAATATAAATTGAAGTAAAAGAGAGCATCAAGAAACAAATTGAAAGATTATTTAAGTCTAACCCACTTCCTATGCATAGTAATCTTGTAAAGAAACAAGTCATGAAAGCACAAAGCAACAAGCATAGGAAATCAAAACAAGTGCAACTTCAAAAATTTCAACATAAAGAGGGGAAACTTAATATTGTTGAGATACATAAAACCATGTTTCCCTCTCTCATAATAACTTTCAGTAGCATCATGAATAAAATTAACAATATAACTATCACATAAAAGATTCTTATCATGAGACACATGCATAAAAGAATTACTACTCTCCCTATAAGAATAGTCATTCTTATTAATTGTAGTGGGAGCAAATTCAACAAAATAGCTATCATTATTATTCTCATCACCATAATCATCAAATATAGGAGGCATATTGTAGTCATAATTAATTTTCTCCTCAATAGTAGGTGGACTGAAAATATCATATTCATCATTGTAATCAACATATATTGGAGGTTTGGTATCATCGTAAGCAATAGAATAGCTATCTTCCAAAGTTGGGGAACTAAAAAGAACATTTTCATAAGAACTAGCTTCCCCAAGCTTAGACTTTTCCATAGCATTAGCAATAATGGTGTCCAAAGAATTCATACTAACAACATTGCTATTAGCATGCAAATAAAGTTCCATAGGTTTTTTAATTTTCTCTTCAAACACTTCATGTCCTAACTCAAGATAAATACTATAAAGCTCGCTAATTTTGTTGTTGTTTTCCATTAAGCCTAACTAGTGAAAACAAGAAACAAAAAGACAAAATTGCAGAATCTAAAGGAAATAACTTCGAGCACTCACACCGGAGGATGTGAGTACCTTTTACCTTACCTCCCCGGCAACGGCGCCAGAAAATAGGCGTTTGCCGTGGGAGGTTCTTCTTCTTTAATCCTCCGGTGTGAATACCTTTTACCTTACCTCCCCAGCAACGGCGCCAGAAAATAGGCGTTTGCCATGGGAGGTTCTTCTTCTTTAATCCTCCGGTGTGAATACCTTTTACCTTACCTCCCCGGCAACAGCGCCAGAAAATAGCTTGACGTCTACGCACTTCTATTCTTGTAGACAGTTGTTGGGCCTCCAAGTGCAGAGGTTTGTAGAACAGCAGCAAGTTTTCCCTTAAGTGGATCACCCAAGGTTTATCGAACTCAGAGAGGAAGTGGTCAAAGGTATCCCCTCTCAAGCAACCCTGCAAGCAAGATACAAGAAGTCTCTTGTGTCCCCAACACACCCAATACACTTGCCAGGTGTATAGGTGCACTAGTTCGGCGAAGAGATAGTGAAATACAAGTGGTATGGATAATTATAAGTGGTAACGGTGATATAAGATAGCTTGATGGCATGGAAAAGACTAAAGTAAAACTGAAATAAAGATAGAAGCAAGCAAACATGTAACAGATCTAGTTGCAAACGGTGTTTCAACCCTAAGAAACAAGGCCTAGGGATCATACTTTCACTAGTGAACACTCTCATATAAATATGTTCTTCTTTATGATACTACTCTTAACTATTTCCGGTTGGACACTCTGATCGATGGTAGGGCTATAACATCACACCTCCAAGTCCATCTTTCCCATCTAGAAAACCCTTCACTGTCACCTTGAGTACTAGATGAGTCCAACAAACACCACAATTTCATAAATACATCCAACTCCAAATATAACTCATAACAAGTATTTGTAATCTCTAGCCTAAGTGCCACCATGGTGTGCACGTTGTCACTTTCACACACGTGGGGAGAGCAGGGATCTATTAAAGCACTTGAGTAGCAAGGTAGATCTATAGATTACAAGCTCATGATCTCAATAAGATCATGCATAGAGAGAGAGATGAACACATAGCTACCGGTGGAACCCTTAGCCTCGAGAGAGAACTACTCCCTCCTCATCATGGGAATCAGCAACGGTGATGGAGATGGTGGTGGAGATCGATGGAGATGGCTCCGGGGGCACTTCCCCGTCCCAGCAGGGTGCCGGAACAGAGACTTTCTGTCCCCCGAATCTCCCCTTCGGTGGCGGCGGCGCTGTGGAACTTTTCGTGGATTTCTGATTGACTATCTAGGGTTTTGGTATCGGGAGGCTCTTATAGGCGAAGGAGGAAAGGTCAGTGGCTGGCCACGGGGGCCACACCATGCCCTGGCATGGCCTGGGCTGGCCCGCGCCAAGAGGGGATGTGGCCACCATGTGTCCCCTCTCCGACTCTCCTTCTACCTCTGTGAGTCTTCTGGGAAAATAGTAACTTTGGCTTTTGTCCCGTCCAATTCCGAGAATATTCATTTTCTGACTTCCTGGAACCAAAAACAGCAGAAAACATGCAACTAGCACTATGGCATCTTGTTAATAGGTTAGTCCAAGAAATCATATGAAAAGTACTCCAAAGTTGTAACAAAACTCAAGAAAGTAGATAAAACCAAGCATGGAACATCAAAAATTATAGATACATTTGCAATGTATCAACATCCCCAAGCTTAACTCCTGCTCATCCTCGAGTAGGTAAGTGATAAAAAGAAAGAATGATTTTTGAGGTGACATGCACCATCATAAACTTGATCAAAGTATTTGTAAAACATTGATAGCTAGGATCATAGTACTTCAACATAGCATGAAAGATAAAGTTCTAACAATAAGACAAAGAAACTATGTTGCAACATGAAAAGGCACAAACAAAAGATTCATGAATAACAATTCTTTGCAAGACGTTTGTTTGTTTCACATAAAGAAAACATAGCATAGTAGTATTTAGCTTGTCCCTCATAGAGTAGAAAATATAAATGCATAGGACACCTTCAAAGTTCATAAGAGTGACTAGATACAAATAGTTTAAAACAAGCAATATCAAAGCTGTGCATCAATCAACAAGTCTTGGGACAATGCACATAGAACTAAGAATGGCCACTATGCTCTCAAAGTAGGTGCATAAAGATAGAAGGTGGAGACTCAATATATAAGTGGAAGAAAGGCCTTCATAGAAGGAAGCAGAGATTCAAGTTTCATAAAGAGCTTCCAAAAATTATGGTACTTGTAGCTTTTAGCTCTCATTGCCCCTATCATAAGCATCTTGAAGTGATTAAGGTTAAAGTGAACAAACTATGGTGTACATGCTTGATGAAGTATAAGTTAGAAATCTCATGTCCCTTGTATACGAGGGCCGCTCCTCATGCTACTCATGTTTAGTCACCGGTAAGTTCTTGTCATCGTAAGTACATGTGTATCATAGAGAACCGCCAATGGGGTACCCCTTGCCTGATGATACGAAAGAATCCCCATATCAAAATGACAAGGCAAGCAGACAACGAGCATCTCAGCAATCTTCTTATTTACCATGGGAATATGGTGCTTTTTTCTCTCTTTCCTATTTTCATAATCTCTTTTTTTTCTCTTTTTTCTCAATATAGGACTCTTTTTTTATAAGAAGAATGCTTCATAGACAGCTCATTATGGTTACGCTGCAGGTTTCCACCATGTCAGCATGGATTAGACCAGCAGCCCAGGCGTTTCTCTAACACATATACATAACTCCATGGACTTACAAGCTCCCCTTTCATTTCACAGCAACGACATCCATATACAAAAGAGCATGATATCAACTAGGTACAAGTACCAAGTGCAATGTTGAAAGCGTTCCCCATGACAGCATGGTTCTGCTAATTCCCAACAAATAAGTGCAAGCATATACAACATAGACGACACAATGGTTCAAGTTTATTAAGGGCAAGAAAAGTAAAGTGTGCCATCAAGTTCGTGAGAGCTTTAATCACTAGTTTTCTCATAACAAGTTTAATTCAGAAGGTAGATAAAAATATGAATATACTTGGAATAGCAAATGCTAATAGGTAGGTATGGTGGACTCTTTGGAATAACTTGGTTTTATTTGGAGTTGGATGCATGAGTGGAACTCATACTTGGTATGGAGGCTAGCAAAAGACTGTGAGC
Source organism: Avena insularis (assembly GCA_023614405.1). Classification (NCBI taxonomy): domain Eukaryota; kingdom Viridiplantae; phylum Streptophyta; class Magnoliopsida; order Poales; family Poaceae; genus Avena; species Avena insularis. The sequence goes on along the minus strand of JAJUPC010000117.1, from coordinate 455,606 downwards.
GACCAACTAAGAGAGCAATAATGGCCATAATCATGCAGAGCGACAAAACATCATTGATCAAAGCATAAAGTGATACTACAAGTTGAAAACTAAAGGATCATAAAGGCTATGGTGACTTGAGATAGTCATAACATGGTGTGAGCATGTGCCAAGTCAACCCAAATAAAGCATCATAGGAGAATACCACTATACTAAGCTTTAATATGCTAAAAAAACGCATGATTCATCTAAGGCACATTAAGCAATCTCAATTGTTTAAAACAAGTCATGCTATAGCAAATAATACTAAGCATAAACCCAAAACCATACCAAGAATGGCATGATAGAGCATAGGCCACAGTCAAAAACAAGCTCTGTTTACCACTTAAGCATGAACTTTCCTACTCGTTTCCAATCCAAACCAAACTATTTGAAAACCAATGTATGAAAGAGGGGGTCCAACCAATTTATTCAGCAAACTAAGCAAACCAAAAACCAAAACGAAAACGAAAAAGAAGTCACTCCAAGAACAACACAACTGTGCATGAAACAATAAAAATGAAGTGTTTGGAAGAAACCTGGGATTTTTATTGATGAAGAAGGGGGATGCCTTGGGCATCCCCAAGCTTTGACGCTTGTACTTCTTGGATATTTCTTGGGGTGACATGTGTGGCATCCCGAAGCTTGAGCTTTAGTCCATTCTTCATCTCATTACTCATTCCTTCCATACACCTAAAATTTTTCCTTCATACAAAACTTCACACAATCTTTATTAGCAACACTAGTGCACTCAAGATAATAAGTCTTAAGGTTCAGTTCTAACACCAATAAACTTCCATTAGAACACTAGATACTGTATCACTTCTCTCAAAAAGCTCAATTCCCCAAAAGAACTTAAAAAGGAACCAACAAGAAGCAAATGCAGAAAATGGCAGAAATCTGTCAAAACAGACCAGCAGGTAAAGACGAATTTTTTCGAAGACCTTATGTTGCTCAAATAAAAAAGTGTTGAACTAACGAAAGTTATATAACAACCTGGGGCATAAGCACAAAAATTCACGTCTCAAAAAGACGTTCAGAGATTTTACACGAATTTTTACGGTGAAGCACAGAAATCTGTTTCGGGACAGCAACTTTTCCAATCATTACTTCTCTCTCATTAGAGGTTACTCTTGGCACAAAAAGCAAATAAAAATGATAAGGAGCGGTTATTACTAAAGTAATAAATTCCAAGACTCATCTAAAACTTTTGGGTTATCTCCCAATAAGTACTTTTCTTTAACGCCTTTAAGTTAGGCATGATAGTTTGAGAAGATGCTCAAATAAGAAATATAAATTGAAGTAAAAGAGAGCATCAAGAAACAAACTCAAAGCACATTTAAGTCTAACCCACTTCCTATGCATAGGAATATTGTAAATAAACAAGTCATGAAAGCATAAAGCAACAAGCATAGGAAAGCAAAACAAGTGCAACCTCAAAATTTTCAACATAAAGAGGGGAAACTTAATATTGTTGAGATACATAAAACCATGTTTCCCTCTCTCATAATAACTTTCAGTAGCATCATGAATAAAATTAATAATATAACTATCACATAAAACATTCTTATCATGAGCCACATGCATAAAAGAATTAGTACTCTCCCTATAAGAATAGTCATTCTTATTAATTGTAGTGGGAGCAAATTCAACAAAATAGCTATCATTATTATTATCATCACCATAATCATCAAATATAGGAGGCATATTGTAGTCATAATTAATTTCCTCCTCAATAGTAGGTGGACTGAAAATATCATATTCATCATTGTAATCATCATATATTGGAGGTTTGGTATCATCATAAGCAATAGAATAGCTATCTTCCAAAGCTGGGGAACTAAAAAGAACATTTTCATAAGAACTAGCTTCCCCAAGCTTAGACTTTTCCATAGCATTAGAAATAATGGTGTCCAAAGAATTCATACTAACAACATTGCTATTAGCATGCAAATAAAGTTCCATAGGTTTTTTAATTTTCTCTTCAAACACTTCATGTCCTAACTCAAGATAAATACTATAAAGCTCTCTAATTTTTTTGTTGTTTTCCATTAAGCCTAACTAGTGAAAACAAGAAACAAAAAGACAAAATTGCAGAATCTAAAGGAAATAACTTCGAGCACTCACACCGGAGGATGTGAGTACCTTTTACCTTACCTCCCCGGCAACAGCGCCAGAAAATAGGCGTTTGCCGTGGGAGGTTCTTCTTCTTTAATCCTCCGGTGTGAATACCTTTTACCTTACCTCCCCGGCAACGGCGCCAGAAAATAGCTTGATGTCTACGCACTTCTATTCTTGTAGACAGTTGTTGGGCCTCCAAGTGCAGAGGTTTGTAGAACAGCAGCAAGTTTTCCCTTAAGTGGATCACCCAAGGTTTATCGAACGCAGGGAGGAAGTGGTCAAAGGTATCCCCTCTCAAGCAACCCTGCAATCAAGATACAAGAAGTCTCTTGTGTCCCCAACACACCCAATACACTTGCCAAGTGTATAGGTGCACTAGTTCGGCGAAGAGATAGTGAAATACAAGTGGTATGGATAATTATAAGTGGTAACGGTGATATAAGATAGCTTGATGGCGTGGAAAAGACTAAAGTAAAACTGAAATAAAGATAGAAGCAAGCAAACATGTAACAGATCTAGTTGCAAATGGTGTTTCAACGCTAAGAAACAAGGCCTAGGGATCATACTTTCACTAGTGAACACTCTCATATAAATATGTTCTTCTTTATGATACTACTCTTAACTATTCTCTGGTTGGACACTCTAATCGATGGTAGGGCTATAACAGCACACCTCAAAGTCCATCTTTCCCATCTAAAAACCCCACACTGTCACCTTGAGTACTAGATGAGTCCAACAAACACCACAATTTCATAAAGACATCCAACTCCAAATATAACTCATAAAAAGTATTTGTAATCTCTAGCCTAAGTGCCACCATGGTGTGCATGCTGTCACTTTCACACACATGGGGAGAGCAGATATCTATTAAAGCACTTGAGTAGCAAGGTAGATCTATAGATTACAAGCTCATGATCTCAATAAGATCATGCATAGAGAGAGAGATGAACACATAGCTACCGGTAGAACCCTTAGCCTCGAGAGAGAACTACTCCCTCCTCATCATGGGAATCAGCAACGGTGATGGAGATGGTGGTGGAGATCGATGGAGATGGCTCCGGAGGCACTTCCCCGTCCCGGCAGGGTGCTGAAACAGAGACATTCTGTCCCCCGAATCTCCCCTTCGGTGGCGGCGGCGCTGTGGAACTTTTCGTGGATTTCTGATTGACTATCTAGGGTTTTGGTATCGGGAGGCTCTTATAGGCGAAGGAGGCAAGGTCAGTGGCTGGCCACGGGGGCCACACCATGCCCTGGCATGGCCTGGGCTGGCCCGCGCCAAGAGGGGATGTGGCCACCATGTGGCCCCTCTCCGACTCTCCTTCTACCTCTGTGAGTCTTCTGGGAAAATAGTAACTTTGGCTTTTGTCCCGTCCAATTCCGAGAATATTCATTTTCTGACTTCCTGGAACCAAAAACAGCAGAAAACAGGCAACTAGCACTGTGGCATCTTGTTAATAGGTTAGTCCAAGAAATCATATGAAAAGTACTCCAAAGTTGGAACTAAACTCAAGAAAGTAGATAAAATCAAGCATGGAACATCAAAAATTATAGATACATTTGCAATGTATCACTACCCTTGATGAGTCCATCAATGTAGTTGTTTCTAACTCCGTCCATAAACTCCTTTTATATTCACCTTGCATCTACTTCCAAGGCTTGCAACATTACTATCCTCTCTATATCACATGTGATATCACTCCTTTGGAGAGAGGTATGATACTACTCCCCATAATACAAGATTACTCTTGTATTAGCTTGGTTAAGCTACATGACTTCCACTACTCCTTTCCACTTAGGTTCTAAACTTCATCATACCCAAGCTTGACTTCTCATGATCAAGCTAGAGGACTTAACCAACTAAGGTTTAGCTTACCTTGGAGTACTAATATCACTCTTCACCACCTAATAAAATATTCTCAAGGGAATTGAGAATAATGACCACCATTCTTTTATCATACTAATCTTAGGCTTCTAATTGTCTGATTAAGAACTATTAACACTAAGTACTTGTTTTGTACTAGTCTCTTTAGAAAGTTTATCTTGTTAAGGAAGCTTACTTTAGGTTGATACCTACTTGGCTTAACAAGATTATCACTTAATACTCTAATACTATTATCTTTCTTACAACTTCTCAAGTATTTGTTAATTCTTAGGTTTAGATACTTCTTCTAGTTAACTCATGAGTGAGTTATCTCCTCCAACATCAGATGGTTTGATATCCACTAAGGATTACATTCCATTGATGATGGAACACTCTACCATAACTAGTTACTCCTTATTAATTTACTTAAGGTCTTTGGAAAGTCAATATAATAGGTCAAAGGCTAAGAGTCAACAAGTGCTAGGTCAAGAATTGATTACTCAACATTGATGATCAATTGACACTAGGACTTGGTTAAATAGGATTGTCATCTATTAACATGACAACAAAGATATGTGATGAATGGTCTTGTCTTGACTTCCTTTCCACTCTATTTGTGACAAGAGATAATGTTTAAGAACTACCATGATACCCATGTTAGGAATATTTATAGCAAGCAACTGTATCAAGATTTAGTTATAGAGATTCTTTACTTAAGTTATATACTTAACTTGATATTCAAGGTTTGTGGTAGATAATACCCTGATATCATCTTTAGAATATTAAGTATTCATCCTTGAGTTGTTGTATGGAATACCATGTCATGATCTCTAGAAGATCTAGTACTCCTTATTAAGTAGTGTGTTGTGACTTAGTTTTATTACATTTGATCTACCCTTAGATCAAATTATATTACCCAAAGATAAGGTTTTAGCAAAGGTCATATTGAAACTTATCGCAATCAACTTGATCTACTTCAGTTCCACCAAGTTAGGAGAAGATTCAATCACTTTGACAAGTTTTATTTTAAAAGCATGAAAATTATCCAGATTTTCTATGCATGAATGCAATGCACACACCTCATCTTAACTTATTTCTAAGCTCTAATGTTGGGATGTTATAGATATCCCCCTATAGTCATTCCACATTGCATGTGTTCTTTTACAAAACCACATTGGTATCTACATGACCACACACACTCTAGTGGGATTCTGTGATGCAACTTCTGTCACATTGGTGCAACATGCAATGTGGAAGGTTGCTTTCCTATGTGTTTCTGGTCTCTATGACCATGATGTGGTTTGACACATATATATATGGATCCCCTAGAGTGATTGCATGCATTCTTTTCCTAAACCACACATTGATATCTCCACTAGAGTCATTGATGATCCACATGACCAAATTACATTTGTTCTTTTCCAAAACCACATTGATATCTACATGACCACAAAAACTCTAATGGATTCTTCTCTGTCACACTGGTGCATTGCAATGTGTGGATGTTGTTTTCCTATGTGTGTTTTGCTTCTACACAATGGTTTGCCACTTGGATCCCCCTAGAGTCATTACACATTGCATATGTGTTCTTTTCCAAAACCGCATTGATATCTACATGACCACACACACTCCAGTGGATTTTGTGGTGCAAGTTCTCTGTCACACTGTTGCATTGCAATGTGTGGAAGTTGCTTTCCTATGTGTGTTTTGCTTTTACACCATGGTTTGCCACTTGGATCCCCCTAGATTCATTGCACATTTCATATGTGTTCTTTTCCGAAACCACATTGATATCTACATGACAACACACACTCCAGTGGATTCTGTGATGCAACTTCTACCACACTGGTGTGTTTTTGGTCTCTATGACCATGATGGTTTGACACGTATATATATATATGGATCCCCTAGAGTGATTGCATGTGTTCTTTTCCCTAAACCACACATTGATATCTCCACTAGAGTCATTATTGATGATCCACAGGACCTTACATGTGTTCTTTTCCAAAACCACATTGATATATATATCACACATACACCCTACTGATCTAGTGATTCTGTGATGCAACTTCTGTCACACTGGTGCATGAAATGTGGAATTTGCTTTCCTATTTGTTTTCGGTCTTCTACACCATGGTTTGCCACTTGGATAACATTGATATATACATGAACACACACACCCTATTGGATTCTGTGATGCAACTTATGTCACACTGGTGTAACATGCAATAATGTTGGAAGCTGCTTTCCTATGTGGCTTTTGGTCTCTATGACCATGATGTGGTGATTTGACACATATATATGGATCCCCTAGAGTGATTGCATTCTTTTCCTAAACCACACATTGATATCTCCACTAGAGTCATTGATGATCCACATGACCACATTACATGTGTTCTTTTCCAAAACCACATTGATATCTACATGACCACACACACTCCATTGGATTCTTCTCTGTCACACTGGTACATTGCAATGTGTGGAAGTTGCTTTCCTATGTGTGTTTTCTTCTACACCATGGTTTGCCACTTGGATCCCCTAGAGTCATTACACATTACATATATATATGTGTTCTTTTCCAAAACCACATTGATATCTACATGACCACACACACTCCATTGGATTCCGTCATGCAACTTCTCTATCACACTGGTGCATTGCAATGTGTGGAAGTTGCTTTCCTATGTGTGTTTTGCTTCTACACCATGGTTTGCCACTTGGATCCCCCTAGAGTCATTGCACATTCCATATGTGTTCTTTTCCAAAACCACATATATCTACATGACCACACACACTCTAGTGGATTCTGTGATGCAACTTCTCTTTCACACTGGTGCATTGCAATGTGTGGAAGTTGCTTTCCTATGTGTGTTTTGCTTCTACACCATGGTTTGCCACTTGGATCTGAAAGGGTTCCATAGCAGATAACAAAAAAATTACCTACGTGGAATACCCTGAATGCCCAAGGACCTCTCTAGAAGTAATGCAGTAAGGGAGGAAGATAGCGGTAACGTACCCTTGAAGATCGAGAAAGCGTTACGCTCATGCCAGAGCGTGGATGATGTAGTCGTACCCGTCTGACCTCAAGGTCGTGCAGCTCCTCGCTCGTCGCTATGTCGCCCCTTGTCCAGGTCCTTGTACGATGGCCCGGAAGCTTCAATAGCCCCACCGAGTTGTCACAGGCATACGGTCCATTGTGACGACTCCCGAAACTCCTTGATCCCTGTTGGAGTTGCAGAAGTAGATCCCCTAGCGGAATCCCTGCAGCACAACGGTGTGCCGCGAATGCATTGACTTTGCACGCACAGTCCTAACTTAGGAACACGCCAAGATGAAGGCAACTGGAGAGAGGGGGTATTCTCCAAGGAAGAACGCCTTAGAGAATAGCTTATTGGGTGTCTTTTAGTCCACCCATAGGAACCCCTTTATATAGGCTAAGGGAGGTGTACCCTCCCTCTTAGGTGCCCCATGTGGGACTGAACTTAAAGGAAAAAATGCCTGGAAAAACATCCTAGCTGGATGGGCCAAATGGCCTCAGCCCACCAGCCAACAGGAGGCCAGCCAGGTGGGCTGGCGTGCCCAACACGGCCCAGCCCGCAGCGGCCCCAGCGGAGCATCCCCAGCGGCATCCGGGTGGGCCGGCTCGTTGGCGTGGCCTGCCAACCCCTCACGGTCCGGGTGGGCCAGCCACGTCCACGGCACGCTAGCACGCGCGGCGGCAGCAGGAGCCCGAGTGGGCCGACTTGCTTTGCGGCATGTGGGCTGGTCAAAACCAGCCCTATTGTTAATTTCCCTTTCTTTTTGTTGTGGCTTTTTCTTAGACTAATTTCCCTCCGAGATTTTGGCCTAATTGAGAAAGTCACTTTATAAATTTTAATTTTAATATTTTTTTAGAATATATTAATTCACAATTAACATATAATAAATGCATATTGTAAATTGCCATTTACCCGAAACTCCTTTCGTCCTTTTCCTTTCATGTTTTGTCCGAACAACTTCGGATCTTTCGGAATGCTTCTGATTTCCCTCTCTTTCATGATTCCATCTAGCAGGACAATCTCCAAGCGTCATATTGCCCTTAAGCATGTTTCCCTCGGTTCAGGAGTGCGATAGACATGATCTATATCAATGATCAACTGAGAGACTGGGATGCCCATATTGACCCCTATGCACTCCATGATTCTCCATCGTGTTTAAACCTGAAACGATATATCCAATTCCCTTGTTCTTGATACAAGACTTGTTCAAGATTTGATCAGCGGTATCCCGATACCTTGTTCAATCTTGTTTCCAACAAGTACTATTTTACTCGTTTTGTGAAATAACATCTCCATGAACTAGTCATGTGTTGCTCAACATAGATGTAATTCACCGAGTGGGCCCAGATGTATCTTCCCGTCACACGGGAGAACAATTCCCGCTCTTGAAGCATATTACCTCATCGTGCTCCTTTGGCTACCCAACATGCACCTTTATGGCCACCCTTTTACGAGATGACGGTTGATACAGTCAAAGCACCCTACGGTAATAGTGATTGATATGATCTCACGGTCTAAGGATTAGGACAATCTATTTCTTTGACAACTGCAACGTGAACTAAGTGACATGATCATGTTTCAACAATCATTGGTGGGAAATGGTCCATCACATCATTCCAGATGATATGAGCTCATTGTCAGTGACTTTTGTTTAGCCCATGATTAGGAAACCTTGATCATCATCTGCCCAATGAACTAGTTAAATAGAGGCTACTAGGGACCTGGGTTGTTTGTATACCACACCTATATCAGTGTTTCCGCTTGATACAGTTATATCATGATATAAAACTATTATGAACTTATGAGATATGATAATAATATCCTTTTATTATTTGCCTCTAGGGCATATCTCCTTCAGTCTCCCACTTGCACTAGAGTACAAATAATCTAGATGCATTGCTACTAATCATAAACCATATCTTCATATGCATTTATTGATCATGCTTGCTCATGGAGGACTACCAATCCTAAATCGTCTTCACCAGATTCATAAGGTCCTATTTTGCAAATCATTAATGTCAATTGTTTGACATTCACACCATTATCATATAATGTGTCTTAGCATTTTGGTGACAAAGTGAGACTTCTATTTTCTAGCTTATACAATGACAATCTATCAGTCAAAAGAACTTTCAAGATGTCATGTATAACTATAAACACAGTTAGTCAAACTTTCTCCAGACCAAAATTATACTTGCCAATATTGAAGTATTTTAATACTTCTATATCTATGTAAATTCTAGTCAAAGTGCAATACTTTTACTTTGATGTCTAGCCACGCTTTCGCCGCATTCAAACTTAACTCTGATTCAGTGATTCAGAAATCACTCTCGAATCTTTGTTCTTCACTACTAAGAACATGGGTCACATTACGTCATGTATGAACAACATGGGTTTTACCTTGGAAAAACTATGACCAAGGCATAGTTGATGAAGTGCATCCCTTTTCCCTATTTTAACCATTGTGGTAAACATCGAGTCATTACTCAATGCTTCTCAAGTAAGAACCAATTCTTTGCTTGAATCCAGTATGAACTCTTTTCAGAATCTCAACTAAGTCCTTCTGAACACTTCCAGAATTCTCCAAGTACTTTGACTTTTAATGTTCATTAAACATCCCGATCTAATCACATAGATCCACTATATTTAATTCAAGCTGAATTTCATCCATCTAATGATCTAATCATTCCTAATACCAAACACATTGTTCACTAATGTGTCGATTACATATTCTAGAACATTGTCACGCTCCCACTCAAATATTTCATCTCCTAGGATGATGCTCATCTCCCACTAAAATATGTCGTCCACATATTCCATCAGGGAAACCTCTTAGCTCCCAGTCAATTTGTAGACTTATCTCGATAATCTTGGAAAATCCAAAATTATTTGATCTTACATCAAATCGAGAACTTTCTACTACAAGACTTCAGCAATTCCTGATTGATCAAAACCTGCCCGTTGTATCAGTTACAACCTTTCTCTTCATACTTGAAGACTTTGTAGTTTTGAATAGTCCTTTACCAATTTCCAAATTAGACTTATTTGCTGCTTAAATCCAATAGACATTAAGTTTTTGTGAAAATAGCTTTGTGACAAAATAAGCTTTTATGTCGTTCGCTTAAGTTTAATTTCCACCCTTTCAACTTTCAAGTTTACTCAGAAGGATTAAGTAAATTCCACTACTTAATGAGATCAAGTAACTTTTACTTCATAATCTCAAATGTTACTTAAATTGGGATTTCATGACTTTGAGTCATTTCTAGTACTTAGGTCCATCAAACTTTATTCGTAGTACGTAGGTATGTCTTATTCCAATAATAGGACAAGTGAATCAAGAATGGAATTCTGCAACTGGCAGAACAAGTCCTTGAATCCTACTTTCACCAAGTATTAGCTGAAACACTTTATGATCATATCATTCTAGTTTCCCTCTATTTGTAAAGTTTGTTTCTGGAACATATTCCGCTTTACATTCTTCACAATTCGGAGGCAAGGTCAAAACCTTTTGCTTACACCTTTTCCTTTCCACTAACACTTCTACGAGAACCTTTTTCTCAAAAATAAGTACCTCGCTGAGACAATACAAACTTTGTATTCTTCGGGTATTAGTTTGGAATTTGCATTCACAGTCTTCACTAAGAATGTACTACAAAGACTTACTATTCGCAATGATCTCGAACTATCGAAATCTCTAGAAACTCGAGCTTTCCATATCTCATATGGTGCTATTTCCGCGAATCATTAGATGTTCCTAACACTTTCGAGTGTTTACTAATTCAATCTCTAACTCTAATTCCTAACATTAAACCATTCGAAGAGCATTTGGACCAAATGTGTCTTATACACTATGATTATTATTTATTAGACATATCAATACAATTTGATTAGTCCAATCATCATAATTCGTGAAAATATTTTCACAAGTCCCTTATATGTGCCAATTTGCTATTAACTTTGAATTCGAAATCACTTGTATCAAATCGCAAAGACTTTGGAATTCTTGTTAATCTTATATCCATTTATTTTGAAATCCTTTGAACAATTCAAATATTTTTAAACTTTTGTTTCATTACGTAAATACACTTATTTACCTAAACTCACAAATGATTTCCACTATCCGTTGAAAATACGATACATCATATTTATAAGATTCAATACTTCTTCGCATATCACCATTTTACCAGAATGTGGAGTTTTAGTCATTCTGCCTAACAAGGCATGGTTCTGCAAAGTCTCTAGATGAAATATCTAGGACCCCGATCTTCATTAACATGAAACACATGCAGTAACCTCAATGACTTAAACAATAGTGTTATTCATTATTTAAAGTTGAATATCTTTTGACAATTCTTATAAACATCCTTTTATCATATCGATAAAGACTAGAATAACATGTTCATAATCTTAATGTGAATTATAAAAGAGATCATTCATAAAAATATAACAACTAAATTGTTACTTATGAATATGAATAACTGTCTCGCAACAAGCAAGACACACTAATAAGTTTCACAAACTCGATTACAAAGCTTTTATTCAAATCTTCTAATCCCTATGATAAACTTCGAGGGAAGGAGTGTCGTCGGCCATCAACTAGCTTGCTTGTCTTCATCATGCCATTAGTGCCTCGTTCCAACCATTAACTCTCACGCAGAGGGTCCTGTTTTCATCAAAACAAGAGTAAGTATCCAATACTTGAAACCTGCATAAGTGTTTCATGGAAACATTCATTCCTTGTATATCACATATACACTTTCTGTTGATGATGGTCCAACATTGGGTTCAACCTTGGCGAAGATATCATGATGGTCATGAAGATTCGTATCTTCTCTACCGTCGGATTCATTAGGGAAATCTTCTAGAGGTTCACAGAGGACATAGAGGATATGGTTTTCTATGAGGATCCTACTTAGGTGTTGGTATCAGTCAATGAAAATCGACCCATCTAACTTAAGTTTCTTCCCATTCATCAATGGACTATATATGTCCTAAACTAAGGGGATGGCCATAATCTAAAAGATATTTACAAAAAGGACTAAGTTCATAATATGGAGTTTGAATGAACTCCCACTTAAACTATCATCCCTAAAGACAGTTTTAGTGATTACATGATCCCTAGAGTCCACATGTCCCGCGATCATCACGGCCATCAATGTGGGAGCTAGGGTGGACTTTACCGGTCGATCACATCTTCCATGTGACTCGTGCTTGATCTTTCAATCATTGTGTTCCGAGGCCATGTCTACACATGCTAGGCTCGTCAACTCAACCTTAGTGTATTCGATGTGCAACATAGCTTACACCCACTGTATGCGAACGTAGATATGTTTGACACCCGATCATTAGGCGCTGCCTCATACCGAAGAACTTTCTTGGTGGTACACACTAAGGGAGAACACTTTTGTTGGTATTAAATAAGGGATCATCCTATTTAAATGCTACCGTTGTGTATCTAATACCAGCACTCAAACAAGATGCAAACAAAAGATTAAATCACATCTAATCATATGTGATGTGACATGGTTGTCTTCGCGCTCCATGATCTCCATCTGGTGCTCCATCTAGGTGCCAAGTCCACAATGCCATCAGTCTTGTCGTTCATCATCGCGATGATTACTACTACACGATTTAGCAACATGAAAAATAAACTACCTTACCTTTTCACGACTTGTAACCATATCACATCGCAAAGCTTTCCTTGCAACATAAATTTAGACGCCTCTACTCTATCTATTGCAGATTTTATATGGTTGTTAAGGCTTTCATGATAGAATGGTTTCTACCTACGAACTTCCAACCACAACTAGATACAATAGTTGTCGCTACTACACCCCTTTCAGGGCCTTCCGTTGTACATGCTATATCAACTACTGTGAGAGACATAGACACCCGCTATCCACTTATACGGTACAAGCTGTGTGCCGAGCGTGGAACCAGTCTCGCGTAGGATTACGCGTAAGGTCAGCCCAGGCCACTTCATCTCATAGTGGTGCGATATGAACAAATACACGAGGGAAGGTAACAACTAGGGTATCGATGCCCACACTTTGCATGTGTCTATTCGTACTAGCATACTAACCATAGACCTAGGCTCTGATACCACTGAAAGGGTTCCATAGCAAATAACAAAAAACTTACCTACGTGGAATACCCTAAATACCCAAGGACCTATCTAGAAGTAATGCAGTAATGGAGGAAGACAGCGGTAACATACCCTTGAAGACCGAGAAAGCGTTATGCTCATGCCAGAGCATGGATGATGTAGTCGTACCCGTCCGACCTCAAGGTCGCGCAGCTCCTCGCTCGTCGCCATGTTGCCCCTTGTCCAGGTCCTTGTATGATGGCCCAGAAGCTTCAATATCCCCCACCGAGTTATCACATGCATACGATGCAATGCGATGACTCCCAAAACTCCTTGATCCCTGTAAGGGTTGCAGATGTAGAACTCCTGGCGGAATCCCCATAGCACAACAGCGTGCCATAAATGCGTTGACTTTGCATGCACAGTCCTAACTTGGGACCGTGCCACGGCGAAGGCAACTGGAGAGAGAGGGGGTATTCTCCAAGGAAGAACGCCTCAGAGAATAGCTTATTGGGTGTATTTTAGTCCACCCATAGGCACCCCTTTATATAGGCTAAGGGAGGTGTACCCTCCCTCTTAGGTGCCCCATTTGGGACTAAAATTAAAGGGAAAATGCCTGGAAAAACATCCCAGTCGGATGGGCCAAATGACCTCAGCCCACCAGCCAACAGGTGGCCAGCCGGGTGGGCCGGCGTGCCCACCGTGTCCCATCCCGCGGCAGCCCTAGAGGAGCAGCCCCAGCAGCAGCCAGATGGGTCGGTGCGTTGCTGCGGCCTGCCAACCCCTCGTGGTCCGAATGGGCCGGCCACACTCGTGGCCCGCTAGCGTGTGTGGAGCCCGGCAATGGCGGAAGCAGGAGCCCGGGTGGGCCGGCTTGCTGCAGCGGCCTGCCAGTGCGAGGCGTGGTGCCCAGCAGGGTGTCGCCCGTGAGCGGCACGCTTTATTCGATGCTGACTTTGTGGGCTAGTCAAAACCAACCTTTTTGATGTTTTCCCTTTCTTTTTGCTATGGATTTTTCTTAGCCTAATTTCCCTCTAGGATTTTGGCCTAATTGAGAAAGTCACTTTATAAATTTTAATTTCAGTATTTATTTAGAATATATTAATTCACAACTAACATATAAAAATGCATATTGTAAATTGCCATTTACCCGAAACTCCTTTCGGCCTTTTCCTTTCCTCCTTTCTCCGAACAACTTCGGATCTTTCCGAAATGATTCCAATTTCTCTCTCTTTCATAATTCCATCTAGCAGGACGATCTCCAAGGGTCATATTTCCCTTAAGCATGTTTCCCTCGGTTCGGGAGTACTATAGACATGATCTATATCAATGATCAATGGAGGGACCAGGATGCCCATATTGACCCATATGCACTCCACGATTCTCCATCGTGTTCGAACCTAAAATGATATATCAAATTCCCTGGTTCTCGATACAAGACTTTTCTAAGATTTGATCATCGGTATCCCGATACCTTGTTCAATCTCGTTTCCAACAAGTACTGTTTTACTCGTTCTGTGAAATAACATCTCCATGAACTAGTCATGTGTTGTGCAACATAGATGTAATTCACTGAGTGGGCCCAGTTGTATCTTCCCGTCACACGGGAGAACAATTCCCGCTCTTGAAGAATATTGCCTGAACGTGCTCCTTTGGCTACCCAACATGCACCTTTATGGCCACCCTTTTATGAGATGATGATTGATACAGTCAAAGCACCCTCCGATAACAGTGATTGATATGATCTCACTGTCTAAGGATTAGGACAATCTATTTCTTTGACAATTGAAATGTGAACTAAGTGACATGATCGTGTTGCAACAATCATTGGTGGGAAATGGTCCATCACATCATTCCAGATGATATGACCTCATTGTCAGTGACATTTGTTTAGCCCATGATCAGGAAACCTGGATCATCGTTTGCCCAATGGACTAGTTAAATAGAGGCTACTAGGGACCTAGGTTGTTTGTATACCACACGTGTATTAGTATTTCCACTTGATACAGTTATAGCATGATATAAAACTATTATGAACTTATGAGATATGATAATAATATCCTTTTATTATTTGCCTCTAGGGCGTATCTCCTTCAGGACCCCCCTAAAGTCATTGCACATTGCATATGTGTTCTTCTCCAAAACCACATTGATATCTACATGACCACACACACTCTAGTGGATTCTGTGATGCAACTTCTCTATCACATTGGTGCATTGTAATATGTGGAAGTTGCTTTCCTATGTGTGTTTTGCTTATACACCATGGTTTCCACTTGGATCCCCCTAGAGTCATTGCACATTGCATATGTGTTCTTTTCCAAAACCACATTGATATCTACATGACCACACACACTCATGTGGATTCTATGATGCAACTTCTGTCACACTGGTGTGTTTTAGGTCTCTATGACCATGATGGTTTGACACACATATATATATGGATCCCCTAGAGTGATTGCATGTGTTCTTTTCCCTAAACAACACATTGATATCTCCACTAGAGTCATTATTGATGATCCACATGACCTTACATGTGTTCTTTTCCAAAACCACATTCATATAGACCACACACACACACCCTACTCCAGTGATTATGTGATGCAACTTATTGGTGTATGCAATGTGGAAGGTACTTTCCTATGTGTTTTTGGTCTTTTACACTATGGTTTGGCACTTGGATCCCCCTAGAGTCAGTGCACATATTATTACATGTGTTCTTTTCCGAAACCACATTGATATCTACATGACCACACACACTCTAGTGGGATTCTATGATGCAACTTTTGTCACACTGGTGCAACATGCATTGTGGAAGGCTGCTTTCCTATGTGTTTCTGGTCTCTATGACCATGATGTGGTTTGACACATATATATGGATCCCCTAGAGTGTTTACATGTGTTATTTTCCTAAACCACACATTGATATCTCCACTAGAGTCATTGATGATCCACATGACCACATTACATGTGTTCTTTTCCAAAACCACATTGATATCTACATGACCACACACACTCCAATGGATTCTGTGATGCAACTTCTGTCACACTGGTGCATGCAATGTGTGGAAGTTGCTTTCCTATGTGTGTTTTACTTGCTTGTACACCATGGTTTTCCACTTGGATCCCCCTAGAGTCATTGCACATTGCATATTATGTTTCTTTTCCAAAACCACATTGATATCACATACTCCAGTGGATTCTGCGATGCAACTTCTGTCACACTGGTGCAACATGCAATGTGGAAGCTGCTTTCCTATTATTTTTTGGTCTATATGACCATGATGGTTTGACACATATATATGGATCCCCTAGAGTGATTCCATGTGTTCTTTTCTCTAAAAACCACACATTGATATCTCCACTAGAGTCATTGATGATCCACATGACCACATTACATGTGTTGTTTTCCAAAACCACATATAGACCACACACACACACCAGTGATTCTGTGATGATGCAACTTCTGTCAGACTGGTGCATGCAATGTGGAAGTTGCTTTCCTATGTGTTTTTGGTCTTCTACACCAATGGTTTGCCACTTGGATCCCCTAGAGTCACACGTTGCATGTGTTCTTTTCCAAAACCACATTGATATCGACCACACACACTAGAGTGAATTCTGTGATGCAACTTCTGTCACACTAGTGCAATATGCAATGTGGAAGCTGCTTTCCCTATATGTGTTTCTGGTCTCCTATGACCATGATGGTTTGACAAATGGATCCCATAGCTAGAGTGATTGCATGTGTTATTTTCCCTAAACCACACATTGATATATCTACATGACCACGCACTCCAGTGGATTCTATAATGTAACTTCTGTCACACATTATGAGTGCAACATGCAATGGTGGAAACTGCTTTTTCCTATATATGTGTTGGTCTCTGTGAACACCATGGTTTGGACACATGGATCTATCCCCTAGAGTAGTCACTATTTAATTGCATGTGTTCTTTTTAATTTCCTAAACCACACATTGATATCTCCACTACTAGAGTCATTGAGATCCACATGACTGTGTACACCATGCATGGTTTGACACATGGTGGAGTCATTTGCATGTGTTCTTTTCCAAAACCAAATTGATATATATACATGACCACACACACTACTGTCAAAACACTGGTCAAAAAGAAACACATATGAATATGCAACTACACCATGACAGGGAAGTTGCATTTGAGAACAGGCTCACCCAGGGGTCGGTTCTGCCTATATCAACACCCCACCACACTTTAATAAATATGGTAATACCATATATGCAAGATTCCACATGTTTTTCCCATCTGGTTCACCCGTAAAGAGATTTTTCATACCACACTTTGGATCTCACCTATACCAATATTTTGGCAAAATCAGCATAACGGATTTTTCCTGATTTTTTGGGTTAGTAATTGCTAATTTCTTCGAAACATACCCTTTTTAACAAGTATCCTATATGATTAATTTATTTGAGCCACTCATCATGCAATAGACGGCCAGGATACACCATCAAAAAATTTGATCGACACACCCCGCTCAAATTTCGCGCATAGGAGTTAAATTTCGCACCTATAAATTTCATCCCTAGGATAGACCGATCAGCCCTTCAGCATAGCGCTGATACATTGCAAATGTATCTATAATTTTTGATGTTCCATGCTTGGTTTTATCTACTTTCTTGTGTTTTGTCAACACTTTGGAGTACTTTTCATATGATTTCTTGGACGAACCTATTAACAAGAGCCACAGTGTCAGCTGCCTGTTTTCTGCTGTTTTTGGTTCCAGGAAAGTCAGAAAATGAATATTCTCGGAATTGGACAGGACAAAAGCCAAAGTGCCTATTTTTCCAAAAGACATCAGAAGCCAGAATACGAGACGGAGAGGAGTGAGGGGCCACCACACCACCTGGTCACGTGGGCCAGGCCTGGCCGTGCCAGGGGTGGTGTAGCCAGCCCAGGCACCCCCTCGGCCTCTCCTTCTGCCTATATATTGCCCTCGGGATGAAAACCCTAAGTACCCGATCAAAAATCCACGAAATAGTCTGTAGCCGCCGTCATCTCCATCCCTAGATCGGGAGGGATATGAAGCTCTTCCTGGCACCCTGTTGAAGAGGGGAATTCACCCTGGAGGCCTTCTTATCATGCAAGACTCCGGTGTGATGCGTGAGTAGTTCATCCCTGGACTACGGGTCCATGTAGTAGCTAGATGGCTGGTTCTCCTCATTTGTGCTTTCATGTCTAGATCTTGTGAGCTCCGTTCATGATCAAGATCATCTATTTGTAATCCATACATGTTGTGTTTGTGGGGATCCGTTGGATATTGAGATGCTATTTCAGATTGATTATTGATTCTATCATGTCTTTGTTATTAGTGATCTTGCATACTTTCCATTGTTAGTAGCTATCTTGGCCAAGTAGATGCTAGCAACTCCAAGAGTTAGTATTTATGCTTGATAGTGGGTTCATGCCTCTGGTAATCTGGGGAAGTGACAGAAATCTCTAAGGTACTAGATTTGTTGTTGCTACTAGGGAGAAAACAATAATCCTTTGTTCATAGAACAATCGTATTGTTTACTTTACACGCAGTTCCTAAAGCAATAATCTGTTGCTTGCAACTAAATACTGGAAGGGGTTCGGATGATAACCTGAAGGTGGATTATTAGTCATAGATGCAGTTGGATGGCGGTCTATGTATAATGTTGTAATGCCCAATCAAGTTCCAAAGGAGTCAAGATGATTAGTATATGCATGTATTGCTTTCTCGATGTTTGTCAATTGCCCCACTGTAATTTGTTCACCCAGCATGTTATCTATCTTAAGGAGAGCCACCTCTAGTGAACTATGGATCCCAGTCCTTTCTTTTATATACAATCTACAAACTGTTTACTACTTTGTGTTTACTTTCTGCAAACTATTACTTCCTTCCATTCGATACGTTTAATCCTTTGTTTTCAGCAAAACCGGTGAGATGGACAACCTCATCGCAACTTGGGGACAAATTTTTGTGGTTGTGTTGTGTAGGTCTCCACGTTGCTACTAGCACCGGTAGTGCGCCCTGCCAAGGCTCAGTTAGCAACACCTTTGGGGTGTTTCCTTCCTCCTACTGGTTCAATTAAACCTTGGTTTCATAACTAAGGGAAACTTGCTGCTGTGCTCATCATACCTTCCTCTTGGGGTTCCCAACGAGCTCCACATACCGAGCCATCAAGCACTTTTCTGGCGCCATTGCCGGGGAGTCAAGGACATCTTCACATGGGTAGTCCCTCATAACCAATCTCTTTACTTTGTTATTTTTGTTTTGCTTAGTTTCTTTTTGCTTTGTTTGCCTGTTTCTTTATCAAAAATACAAAAAAATCAGTTCCTACTATAGTTGTTATTTTCGTTGGTCTGTTATTATCTTGCTTTCTATCAATGGTTGGTGCCTTTGAAACTGAATCTAATTGGCAAGATGGGTTCACGGAAGAACAAAAATATTATTATAAGGAACACCTCTTGTCACAAAAAGGGAAACATTTATGGGAACAAATTAATAAATTGTATACCATTGCTAGAAATGTGTGCTCTACTTATAATGTTACTTCTTGCTTTGATAAATCTTGTTGATGTAAGAGGTATAAACACCTCCCTTTTCAATGTGAGTATAATGATGATGTTACCATATCTTCTTATGTTAAGGGAAATTATGACTTTTATGATGTGGAACAAATTGAAGAAATTATTGTTTGGAAGGGTGCATTCGAATTAGCTTATTTGCTTGAAAATACTGATGATGCACCTTATAAATACGAGGTTTATGATATACTTCAATTTTGCTTTGATAATTACAAGGAAGAAAATGGCTATATTCTTGAATATCTTAATAGATGCTCTCCACCCGCGGAAGATACTAATGCCTTGCAGGAGCCTATGGAAGAACAAATTGTTGAAACTGGAAGCTCATTGGATGAAAAAGAGGAGGAGAGTGATCATCAAGAGGAGGAAGAATGGATCTACCCATTCCTACCTTCTAATGAGAGTAACTCTTTACCCCTTATGATATTTGATTGCCCCCCATGCTTACTAAAGGAGGATGGATGTTATGTTCCTGAGGATTCTTTTGAAAATGTTTATAATAAAGATCTAGTGCATGTAGATCATGAAAAGCATGCTTTATGTGATAGTTATATTGTTGAGTTTATTCATGAGGCTACTGAAAATTATTATGAGAGAGGAAAATATGGTTGTAGAAGTTTTCATGGTACTGAAACACCTCTCTATGTGCTGAAAGTTTTGAAGTTACTTTTGTTTTATCTTTCTATGCCTGTCACTTTGTTCTTTGTGAATTTATTTGCATACAATATTCCTATGCATAGGAAGTGGGTTAGACTTAAATGTGTTTTGAATTTGCTTCTTGATGCTCTCTTTTACTTCAATTCATATTTCTTATGTGAGCATCTTCTCAAACTATCATGCCTAACTTAAAGGCGTTAAAGAAAAGTACTTATTGGGAGATAACCCAAAAGTTTTAGATGAGTCTTGGAAGTTATTACTTCAGTAATAACCGCTCCTTATCCTTTTTATTTGCTTTTTGTGCCAAGAGTAACCTCTGATGAGAGAGAAGTAATGATTGGGAAAGTTGTTGTCCCAAAACAGATTTCTGTGCTTCACCGTAAAAATTCGTGTAAAATCTCTGAATGTCTTTTTGAGGCGAGAATTTTTGTGCTTCTTCCCCAGGTTGTTATCTAACTTTAGTTAGTTCAACACTTTTTGATTTGAGAAACAGAAGGTCTTCAAAAAAATCCGTCTTTACCTGCTGGTCTGTTTTGACAGATTTCTGCCATTTTCTGCATTTGCTTCTTGTTGGTTCCTTTTTGAGTTCTTTTGGGGAATTGAGCTTTTTGAGAGAAGTGCTTCAGTAGCTAGTGTTCAAATGGAAGTTTATTTGGTGTTATAACTGAACCTTAAGACCTATTATCTTGAGTGCACTAATGTTGCTAATAAAGATTGTGTGAAGTTTTGTATGAAGGAAAAAATTCAGGTGTATGGAAGGAATGAGTAATAAGATGAAGGATGGACTAAAGCTCAAGCTTGGGGATGCCAGGCGTGTCACCCCAAGAAATATCCAAGAAGTACAAGCGTCAAAGCTTGGGGATGCCCAAGTCATCCCCCTCTTCATCAATAAAAATCTCAGGTTTCTTCCAAACGCTTCATTTTTATTGTTTCATGCACAGTTGTGTTGTTCTTGGAGCTTTTTCGTTTTGGTTTTTCATTTTCTTGGTTTTCTTAGTTTGCTGAATAAATTGGTTGGACCCCGTAACATCCCAAAACTTCAATCCAAGGTTATTAAGATCCAAATCATCAAAATTAGGGTTAACAAAAACTTTTCCAATTAAAATTATTAAAGCATTCATATGTGTGTGCATTTAAATTAGGAGTTGATTTTAATTGCCATGTTTAAGTGATCCATTGCTTGTAAAATGATTCTTAGGTGAAATCAACATCATCTAGATCATCCCCAAACAAATCCCAAAGAAAAACAAATCAAAATGAATAAAAGAAGCAAATGGTCATTTGTGCCATTTTAATCAGCATGCCTACTTTGGCTATTCCTAGTACTCAAAACCTAACAGAAACAATTATGGATCTTTGCACCCCTTGATACTACACATAATGTTGTACCAAGGCCCACTTTGTGATCTGCCAAAAACATTCAAACACTATATTTAAAGGGCATTTGAAAATTGAATCTATTTCATATGGGAAGATCCCACTATTTCAAAAACCACTCAAATGAGCTCAAATTTCAAAACCCAAGCACCCATAGAGTCTCAAGCTTATGCCTAGCACACCCACCAAAAACCTTTTCAAAATTCCAAACTAAGTTTCTTGCGGCCATTTCATCAAACCCATGGCATGCATGAATTACATCTAATATCTAGCTTACTGTTCTGAAGAGGGTTTTGCACCCAATTCTCCTCAAAACACTCCCTCTGTCTCCAAATGATCTAACCATGCCATTATCACCCCCTCCCCTATCCCCTAGTGGCCATGCCATGCCATGCCAAGCACATGCTGGCCGGCCGACCATGCCACCACCATAGCAGACCACCTCGCCCCCTCTCACCATGTCTAGCAGCTAGCTCACACCTCATCGCTGATGACCCACAAGTATAGGGGGTGTATCGTAGTATTTTAGAGGGAAGTGAAACCCAATTTATTGATTCGACACAAGGGGAGCCAAAGAATATTTATAAGCCTTAACAACTGAGTTGTCAATTCAGCTGCACCTGGAAACAATCTTGCTCACAGCAGTTTATCAGTAGCAACAGTTTTGTAGTAGGAATAGTAAAGTAGCAACAGTTTTGTAGTAGGAATAGTAAAGTAGCAGCAGTAGTAAAGCAAAGACAGTAGTAACAAAAGCAGTAAACAGTGGGATTCGAGTGCGGTAGGCATAGGGATGGATGGACGGGCGTTGCATGGACAAGACAATTCACATAGCAATCAGAACATAGGGCAATTGCAGATAAATAAGATAAAGCATCCAAGTACTAGATAATCCTAGGCATGTGTTCCATATATAGTCATACGTGCTCGCAATGAGAACTTGCACAACATCTTTTGTCCTACCAGCTCGTTTGCAGCGGGGCCTCAAGAGAACTACTGGCAATTAAGGTGCTCCTTTTAATAGAGCACCGGAGCAAAGCATTAACACTCCGTGAACACATGTGATCCTCACATCAAAGCCATTCCCTCCGGTTATCCCGATTTCTGTCACTTCGGGGCCATTGGATCCGGACAACAACGTGTGTATACAACTTGCAGATAAGACCAAAAACAATACTATCATAATGAATCAATAACCTGTTCAGATCTGAAATCATGGCACTCGGGCCCTAGTGACAACCATTAAGCACAACAAGTCACAACAAAGTCATAAAGCACTAATAAAAGATACTAGGCACCATGCTCTAACAATCTGATGCCATTACATGAACGATCTCATCCAATCCCTACCATCCCCATGGCCTATAGCGGGGGATTACTCACTCATAGATGGGGGAAACATGGATGGTCGATGGAGAAGCGATGGTGATGATGATGGCGATGATCTCCTCCAATTCCCCGTCCCGACAGGTTGCCAGAATGGAGTTTCTGGTGTTGTTTCATGGAATCTGGTGGTGGCGGCAGAGCGGAACTCCTTATGGAAAAACGTCGAACCCCCCGAAGTTTTTAGGTTAGAAGGCTCCTTATAGGCGAAGAGAGAGGCCGAGGGGGTGCCTGGGGGGCCACACCACCCCCTAGTGCGGCCTGGACTGGCCCGCGCCACCAGGTGGTGTGGCCACCCCCTGGCTCATCTCCGTCTCGTATTCTGGCTCCTGGAGTCTTCGGGTGAAATAGGATTTTTGGCATATTTTCCGGGATTTTTCCTGATAGTTGATTTTCTGCACAAAAAGTAGACACCAAGGCAATTCTGCTGAAAACAGCGTCAGTCTGCGTTAGTTGCATCCAAATCACACAAGTTTAGAGGAGAAATAATAGCAAAAGTGTTCGGGAAAGTAGATACGTCTTGGACGTATCAACCACTACTCTCTGTCCCCTCCCAGAGCCGAGCCAGACCATGGACCACCGCCAAAACGCCACGCACTGCCCGTCTGCGCCATGCCGAGCACGCGCCAGAGCACTGCACCCGACACGCGTGTAGACGCCGCCCCTCGATCGTAGCCCGCGTCCACCGCTTCGCCACGACCCAGGGAGCATGCTGGACATGCCCGTTCGCCGCCCAACGCACCACAGCCACCGCTCGCCGTGGACACTGCCATCTCTGCCACTCAGAGCGCCAGCACCGCCCGACCGCATACCATTGCCCCTAGTCCCACATTGATCACGTAGAGCACCGCTAGGAGACCAGCGACCGCCCCCTACCTCGAGCCACGCCGCTAGCACACTGTGCAGCCCTCGCCGGAGCCGCTCGCCCATCCCTCTCAGTCGCGTCGTCGTCCTATAAATAGAGGCCACCCCCAGCCCCATTCGGCACACCACTCACCTCCCCTCACCTCACTGACCATTCCCCACTTCTCCCTGGAGCAAGGTGAGCAGCCGTTGGCCAGAATTGCACCGGAGCAGGCCGCCTTTGGAGGAGAAGGGCGCCACTGATTCCGACCACCCCTGGAGCTGCCTCGACCGTCCCTGAGCTCGTCGTCGACCACCAGTCTGTTTTCCCGCCTCGCCGTCGTCGTTGGAGCCCTGGTACGCCCCCTGAGCAC
Organism: Avena insularis; assembly: GCA_023614405.1. NCBI lineage: Eukaryota > Viridiplantae > Streptophyta > Magnoliopsida > Poales > Poaceae > Avena > Avena insularis. Next base: position 431,256 of record JAJUPC010000117.1, on the reverse strand, counting down.
CCCCACTGAGCCGTTAGGGTTAGAGTTTGCCGGTGACAGGTTTGTCATCGCGATGATCTGACCGTTGATCCCGTTCTAATCCAACGACCATCGCCCGTGCCGCATGCGTTATGAGCATTGACGGTGGACCCCCTGTCATTGAGCCTCGGCAGCGTAGTGTCACTGGGCCGGCCCGTTAGTGTTCCCCCGCAACCCAGTTAGTTTGAATTAGGATTTTTCTATTTTAGTTAAACCTAGTTTTGTCCCTTAGTTTAAAAATTCAATTTAGAGAGATTTACAAATCCAAATGGAGTGATTCCAATTGTTTAGAAAGCTAATGAAAAGATCTACCCAGGCCTGTTGGATTTAATTCAATTAGAGTTAGAGATCTCACCTAGTAAAAATAACAAGACAGAAGCATTTGCACCTTGCAACATTTTTATAAAATCAACCATGATAGCTTTTGAGTTGATTCCAACTCTCAAAAATCACATTTAACCATACCTATCTGAATATGTAATAATATTAAGGTTTACATGTAGTGACTTTGGACTAGTACCAAAATAATGCTATATAGGCATTTCTAGTCACTTTAAATCATTAAATAATGAACTTAAACCAAAGTAATTATGAACCAACCCTTAAATTACATTCCCACATGTTAAGATATGTGGTGATGACATGTGTCCACATTATCCCATATTTTAAGTGGTGAGTATTAAATCTTAGTTAATTTTCAATGAGTAGAAATTACTTTTCTAAAATACAAAGGAGGAAACTATTGAATAAAACTTGTGATGCTTTTGATAATAATAAATCATCAAATGTATGCCTTAGAGTGCTAATTATACTAGTTAAGTATTGTTTGGTGATTGTGTACTCCGTATGTATTTATAGATGATAGTACCGACCAAGCTTACGAGGAGGAGGATTTCTACCAAGAAGAGGAAGACAACTTCAACCACACCAACCAAGGCAAGCTACTATTAGCAAGCTAGGATTAAACTAGAGGGTTTAACAAAGATGCTTTAGGCATGCTTTGGTTAAACTACTTTGACTATTCTTTACCCCAAGTACTAATTTCAAGCTTTACTTCCTTTACTTTACACAAAGTCCCTTACTTGTTTTGAAGGTAGCATAAAGAGTATAAAACTTGACCTATTTAGATAACTTTAGATGTCATTCTATGGCATGAGATTGATCCCATCTTTCCACCTTAGTGAACACTCTTAACTTAGTAGTTTAGAGTTAGATAAAAACTTGAGTCACTTTAGATGGGAACACTTGGTGAAAATGAATTGTGAAAACCTTGGAATGATGAGTCATTCTATTGAGATGTTTTGACATGTGTTGAGAAACACAAATGGTTTATGATGGTGAAAATGTTGAGGCATGAGCCTTAGCCCTTTTATAAAACTGATGGTTGGATTCGGATGCGATACCATTCCAAATTTACCGTACAACCACAATACCTGAATTGGGTAAGGCTTAGCCGGAAGTTTATATGCATTAGTATTAGTTCCCTCGCGGGAGAGGTTTGAGTTGAGGCTACCTCTCATTGTTGTCCACCTATGCAGTGCCCAAGATGACAGATGGTCATGGTTGGGAGGCCATGCTCATAGGAGAGGTGCTTATACTAGGGTGTGTAAAGGAAAGGTTATGTTTGATTATCTGCATACTAAGTATGATGATTCAGGTTATCCACCAGATGTATCGAATCTTGTGGTGAAAGTGTACCACCTCTGCAGAGTGTCAAACTATTGAATAGCGCGTCATGATTATGGACAGTTGGAATGGCCATACTGTTTTGTTGTCAGATGTTTTCAAAACAACTTATGAAAGGAATGATGAATCTTGACTTGACCACAACAGGGTTGTGTTTATGACACTAGCTTCCCAACTTAAGTGATTCTAGAACTTTATTTTATCTTTCTTTGCTTCTGAACTCAGCTTAGGTTTCAAACTTAACTTTACAGTTAAACATAGAGTTAGCACTTTACTTTAGAACTATACTACTTGTTAGTGGTAGTTTGCGAGTACTTAAAGAGTACTCATGGCTTTTGTCCCTGGCTATTCTCATGGCCACACTATGAAGGAGACTACCAAGATGATGGCCAGCAGGACGGCTATGATAACTAGGACTATCTGCCTTCGTCAGCATTGCCTGTGCCCCTGAAGATGGACCCCACCGCTACGCTTATCTTTTTATTCCGCTGCTTGTTGTATTAAGACTGGATCATGAGATCCTTATTTGTGTAAGACCTTATGTATGGTTTGTAATGGATGATGTACTGTGATATCCAATCCGTTATGTCTCGCAAAAATGGTAATCCTAGGATTGCGAGGTATGGCATAACGGGCATCTAGGATTAAAAATCCGGGTGTTGACAGACCCCCTCTTTCATACATTGGTTTTCAAATAGTTTGGTTTGGTTTGGAAAAGAGTAGGAAAGTTCATGCTTATGTGGTAAAAAGAGCTTGTTTTTTACCGTGGCATGCTTTGTCATGCCATGCTTGATATTGTTTTGGCATTATGCTTAGTATTCTTTGTTGTAGCATGACTTGTTATAAACAATTGAGATTGCTTAATGTGCCTTGGATGAATCATGCGTTGTTTTAGCATATTAAAGCATAGTATAGTGGTATTCTCCTTTGATGCTTTATTTGGGTTGACTTGGCGCATGCTCACAGCATGTTATGACTATCTCAAGTCACCATAGCCTTTATGATCCTTTAGTTTTCAACTTGTAGTATCACTTTATGCTTTTATCAATGATGTTTTGTCGCTTTGCATGATTATGGCCATTATTGCTCTCTTAGTTTGTCGCTCCCAGTCTTTTGCTAGCCTCCACAACCAAGTATGAGTCCTACTCATGCATCCAACTTCCTAAACCAAGTTATTCCAAAGAGTCCACCATACCTACCTACTAGATTATGCTATTCCAAGTATATTCATGCTTTTGTTTATCTTCCAAATTAAACTTGTTATGAGAAAACTAGTGATTAAAGCTCTCACGAACTTGATGGCACACTTTACTTTTTTGCATTTAATAAATTTGAACCATTGGGTCCTTCTTTGTTGCGTATATGCTTGCGCTTTATAAGTTGAAATTAGTAGAACCATGTCTCATGGGGAACGCTTTCAACATTGCACTTGTACTTTGTACCCCGTTGATATCATGTTCTTTTGCTTATGGATCCCGGCGGTGTGAAATAAAAGTGGAACTTGTGAGATCATGGAGTTTGTATGTGTGTTAGAGAAACGCTTGGGCCGCTAGCCTAAGCCATGCCTAATCATGGTGGAAACTTGCAGCATCACCATAATGAGCACTCTATGAAGCATCCTCAATAAAAACCTATGCAAATAGCAAATAAAAAGATCGTTGAGATGTTCATTGTCTGCTTGCCTTGTCATTTTGATTATGGGATAGCTCCTATATCATGTGCAAGGGGTACCTCGTTGGCGGTTCTTTATGATACATATGTACTTACAATGACAAGAGCTTACTTGTGACTAAAGTTGAGTAGCATGAGGTTTGGTCTTCGTAAGTAAGGGGAATGAGATTTCGGTTTATAACTTGTCAACCATATCCTCTTAGTTGTATCACTTTAACCTTAATCACCTTCAAGATGCTTATGATAGGGGCAATGAGAGCTGAAAGCTATAAGTACCATAATTTTTGGAAGCTCTTTATGAGACTTGAATCCCTACTTCCTTTTATAAAGGCCTTTCTTCCACCATTATATTGAGTCTCCACCTTCTATCTTTATGCACCTACTTTGAGAGCATAGTGGCCATTCTTAGTTCTATGTGCATTGTCCCAAGACTAGTTGATTGATGCATATCTTGATATTGCTTGTTTTAAACTATTTGTATCTAGTCACTCTTATGAACTTTGAAGGTGTCTTATGCATTTATATTTGCTACTCTATGAGGGACAAGTTGAATGCTATTATGCTATGTTTTCTTTATGTGAAACAAACAAACGTCTTGCAAAGCATTGTTATTCATGAATCTTTTGTTTGTGCCTTTTCATGATTGCATCATAGTTTCTTTGTCTTATTTCTAGAACTTTGTCTTTCGTGTTATGATTGAAGTACTATGATCCTAGCATGTTATCTATCTTAAGGAGAGCCACCTCTAGTGAACTATGGATCCCGGTCCTTTCTTTTACATACAATCTACAAACTGTTTACTGCTTTGTGTTTACTTTCTGCAAACTATTACTTCCTTCCATTCGATACGTTTAATCCTTTGTTTTCAGTAAAACCGGTGAGATTGAGAACCTCATCGCAAGTTGGGGACAAAGTTATGTGGTTGTGTTGTGCAGGTCTCCATGTTGCTACTAGCACCGGTAGTGTGCCCTGCCAAGGCTCAGTTAGCAACACCTTTGGGGTGTTTCCTTGCTCCTACTGGTTCGATTAAACCTTGGTTTCATAACTAAGGGAAACTTGCTGTTGTGCTCATCATACCTTCCTCTTGGGGTTCCCAACGAGCTCCACATACCGAGCCATCAAGCGCCACGCATCATTCACGCAGAGGGCATTTAGGTAATCTAAAATAAACCCTCCTTATCCCCTCCCCCGCCGAAAGTGGACGAGATCTATTTTTCCTCACCTCACCGTCATTTGCCTTCTCTCTCGCCCTCACCCCCGCTGTCGTCCGTCCCTCCTCCACTCGCCGCCGTCCTTCCCTCTCCTCCTTGCCGCCCTATGCCCCTCCTCACCATGTCGTCGTCCTTTGTTCTAGTAGATAGCTAGCCGTCGTCGTAGCCCAAACCCTAGCCCGTTGTCACCTTCGCGGTTTCCCACCACATCATGCCAACTATCAAGCTCGCATGTCTGCAACCTCGCTGTCAACCTCACCAACAGCATCTGCCACCTCTACGTGCACCTCTCCGTAAAGATCTCCCACTCGTCGTGCACCTCTCCATCAAAGTCTGCTCCCTGGACGGCAAGGTATGCCCACCCGTGGTCAAGGTTTGCTCACTCGAAGTGCACCTCGCCGACAAGGTATGCCACCTCGCTGTGCACCTTGTCGACGAGGCCTGCCACCTCGCCATCAAGGTCTTCCCACTATCCATGCATGTCACCGTTAAGATCTGCCCACTCACGGCCAAGGTCTGCTCACTTGACGCGCACCTCATCTACAAGGTACGCCTACTCATCGTGCACCTCGTTGTCCACCAAGTCGACACGGTCTGCCACATCGCCATCAACAAGGTCTGCCTACTTGTCGTGCACCTCATCCACATAGTCTGCTACCAAGTTCTCCTGACAATCCTCGATGCCACAATTTAAGCGTTCCGCCAGGAATAGCAGTAAGAAAAAGGCCCCATAGCCTGAAGCCAAGGAAACACTTACCTTGCTTTTCTGCTATTTGGTTATATTTTTTGTTGCTGATAAAGGCTACATTATCTTGTTTGTTGTAATATTTAGGATGCTTCATAATACGACATATGATCAAAGTATAACTACAAATTGTTCACAGTTGAATGTTTTATACTTGTGATTACTATTGGACAATCAACAACATATGTTATATTCTGCCTACTTGCCTATTTAGTGGCAAGATATAGATGCATATACTTCTCATGTTGAATTGTCATGTCCTCCTTATTATTGCAACCAATTGGTGAATTGTCCAGCTTGTAAACTATTAGGCTTATGATCAGTTTGCGTGTGATAAAGGTTGCATTGTCTTGTTTGTTGCAATATTTTGGCCGCTTCATCATCTGTCTTATGATCAGAGTATAAATACAAATTGTTCACAGTGGACTGTTTTGCACTTACGATTAATATTGGACAATCAACAACATATGTTATATTCTGCCTACTTGCCTATTTAGTGGAAAGATATAGATGCATGTACTGCTCATGTTTAATTGTCCTGACCTCCTTATTATTCCAACCAATTGGTGAATTGCCCAGCTTGTAAACTATTAGGCTTATGATTAGTTTGCGTGTGATAAAGGTTGCATTATCCTGTTTGTTGCATTACTTTGGTTGTTTCGTGATATGTCTTATGTTCATCGTATAAGTAGTTCATAGTTTACTGTTTTACATGATGGTTACTATAGGACAATGAGCACCATATGTTATATTTTGCTTAATTGCCTATTTAATTGCATGGTAGATGCTTGTACTGCTTATGTTTAATCTTCCTGCTCTGCTTATTATTGAAGTGTATAATGCTAAGCCTGGTCATAGTGGGGAGTAACATAGCATGTTACTAGGCTATATTACTCCCCACTATGATTGGTCTTAATATTATCTCCATAGTGAGAAGTGTCATAGGTCTTATAACATATACACCATCATTTAGGTTGGTCATAGTGGGAAGTTTGTACACACTAGTATTATGTGTACAATACTAGTGTATACTACCAGCTAGGCTACCCATAGTAGGACTATCATGCAATCCTTGTTGCATTTGTTTTGCTGTTTCGTCGTATGTCTTATGATCAGAGTATGAATTGGTCATAGTGGACTGTTCCACCCCATATGTTATACATTGAGCCATATTTGGAGTTCCCTATACATGTTAGAAACACATATGCATAGTGGAATGTGCTTGGGGTGTTGCTTAGAAAAATAATCCAAGCTTTTTCGTAAGAAACAGTGCTTATTTCTATTTGAGGGGTGCCAATTTAGACATCATCCTGTTATAAATAAGCACCATTGCTTAACCAAAAACCGGTTTATTTCGCTAAGCACTTCTCTAAGCGTCTTGAATTGAACATGCTCTTAGGTTCTTAGCATATGTTGTTGCATCGCCAAGTGTATTCACCCGCCCCCTACACCCCTAGAAGTAGCAAAAGGGAAGGTTGTAGACCATGTTACATTATCCTGTGTGTTGCATTAGTTTGGTAGCCTACGATCTTTTTGTTTAAATTGCTCATGGCGACCTGTTAAATGATGATTACTATATACTATATAACATAGGTTGGTATCGCACCCAGTTTTATATTTCTAGATTAATTGGAATTCTTTATTCATGTTAGAACCACAAATACTACCGATGGAAGAAAGTCGGATGAAGACCATCATGAGAAAGAGTCCATGGATGCAACGACTTGGTATTAGGTTCGTAACCAGTGTTGTTGCATCCCCAACTGTATTATCCCCTAAAAAGAGCAACAGTGATCCCTCTGGACCTCGGTATGATCCCGGGGGGTATTAGTGAAGGTGACATATCAGGTGATGAAACACTAGTCACCGAGGAGAGGGCTGCAGGTAGTCCCCCTACCTGCTAGCTCACCATCTTGCCATGATTTCTCCACAATTAAGGTGTTGCCAAATCATCTTATGTGGAATTGTTTGCTTACTCTTTTTGCCATATGTTTTGTTCCTCTTTATTTTCCCCAATTGACTGTTACATGTAAAATGTGTAGTTTAAGCAGAGAAAATTCAAGAAGACAACTCCTAGGTGAAGGATGGCTCCTGGTGGTGGATCATCTCGCAAGCGTGTTGTGGCATCAGTACTATCTCTAGACATAGAAAATGAGAGACACACGAGGTCCAAGGGGAATCCCCCAAAAGTAGGACTTCCACCTCCAGGTTCCACACGGCGAACAACAAAAGCGGCAAGTCATGCGACCCATTCACAAGAAACTCGGAGTGCAACCTAGAAGATTGCCAAAGCCGAACTACCTGATGCCCGTCAAACAATCAAAGCCGAACTTCTTGATGCCAGGCAAACTGCCAAAGCCGCACTTCCTAATGCCCTGGAGGTGGCTAGAGTTGCACTTCATTTTCTCCTGCTAGTGACCAATGATGCAGTTCCTGATGGCAACCTAGTGGCCAAATCAGCAGTTCCAGATTCCTGGCAAGTAGCTAAACCCTCAGTTCATGATGCCGGCCAAGTGTCCAAAGCTATAGTTCCTGATTCCGGCCAAGTGGCTAAAGCTGCAGTTCCTGATGCCGGCCAAGTGGCCAAGGCTGAAGTTCCTGATGTCGGCCAAGTGGCTAAAGCTGCAGTTCCTGATGCCCACCAAGGAGAGAAGCCAGCAGTCGTCAATCTACCACCTACCCAAGCCAAGAAGGCAGCTGCCCAAGGCGAGCTGGGAGCTGTCCAACATGAGCAGCACTCTGCCCAAGGCGACCTGCCCACTCCCTCCAACCCACTAGTATGCTGTTCGGCACCTCCCCAAAGCCAGAAGCCACCTCCCCAAAGCCAGCATGCACCCCCCCCCCCCAAGCCAGCATCAACCCCCCAAAGCCAGCAACCACCTCCCCAAAGCCAGCAGCCACGTACCCAAGGTGTGCAACCCCAACCTACATCCTGCCGTCCTCTAGCACCTCCCAAAGCCAACCTGCCACCTTCACAAATCAACAAGCCACCTTTCCAAGTGATGAAGTCTGCATCCTTCTTCCCACGGGTATCCCCCAAAAGTGGCTTGCCACCTCTCCAAATCCAGAAGCCACCTCCCAGTTGTTTGTGGGCACCTCGCCGAAGAGACCATGCACTATCCCAAACCGATGAGTTAGGTACCCAAGGCGCTGCGTTAGCTACCCAACATCTGTGTTCAGCTACCGATGGAGAGGACTCTGGTACCCAATTTGAGGGTCAGGAGTCAGCTACCCAATACGATGAGTCAGCTATCGAATATGGGGAATCTAATCCTAGTCATGAAGTACCGTGCCAAGACTGGAGTGACTGGTCTCAACGTGGTAATGCATTAAACTGGCTGCTTTCTCTACAGTTATCCATTTAATCCGATCATATTACTGTGGAACACTAAATCCGCACATTGTATTCCTGTAGATGATGATGGCTACCAGATGTCTCAAGACTTTGATGCACCTTGTTCTGAACACACCGAAACACAGAATTCCAAAGATATAGTTCTGCATACTGGTCAAGCTTTGGTGGTGAGGGGGGGAACATGGGGAAGAGGCTTGACAAGTTGTCCAAAGGAGGGAGGCTTTCACTTAACGTTCTTCTAGGAAGAACTAGACCATACAAGTTAGGTGTTTCTGCCAAGTTTGCCAGTGAGTGTGAAGTCACAGTAAAGACTAGCATGCCTATCTTACCCCACTAGAAAGAGTACAAGAAGAGGGTTGATGTCCAATCAAACTTCATAGGCAAAGTTTACGTATGTTCTATGACTTACCTGTCCTTTACCTTTCCATTTCTGTGTTCATCCAAATGCTAATGCTCCATGTCTTATTTCAGCAAAAGTTTGCCACAGACGCAAATCACCCTGACATGCAGAATGCTTGCGCAAATCAATTTATGAGGCATGCAAGGAATCAGCAGTATATTCTGAAGGAGAAGTATTTTGATCCCTACCCTCTGAACCAAGTTATAAGGAAATGTCCTAATGAAGTGAAACACATGACCGACGAGCAGTGGTGCAAGCTTGTTGATACTTGGTATGACTCCAGGAAACAGATCACTTTTCGTTTACTCTTATACTGTTACTGCATGTGTTTGAATTGTTTGATTGGAACTACCTCTTATACTGTACGGTTTCTTCTTGTGTAGAGTACTTGTGTAAAAAACAATCTCAACTGGACCAAAGTATTGTACCCTGCTGCCACAGGTTCTGGTAGCTATGAGGTTGTGTGCAACGGTGAGGATGATTCCTTCGAACTCTACAAAAAGACGCATTGTAGCCCGAAAAATGGCTACACTCAAAATGTAAAGGAAGCACTTGTAAGTCCTATTGAATACTTTTCATCTTTGTAAAATTCAATGCTATCTTCATCTCTCAATTGTATACGATATGATTGTAGTTTGCTTGCTATTTTTCTAATGTTTGCTTCTATTCCTAATATTGTAGGAAATCATGGAAAATAAGATGGCTCTAGTTGTCCAGGGGAAGAACCACTTTCTTCCACCGAAGCTGTGCACTTTGCACTCTCGTTGGACAGCAGAATGCCAACGTTCCTGAAGAACATCGGCCTCCATCCAAGTACATCAAGACGAAGCAGGTTTGGCCTTGAAGCAGAACTTTTGGCTGAGAGAGCAGGGAGTAACAAACTGCGTTGTACCATAGAGGGATTGCAAAGAGCAAAAGAAGCTGCCGAGGCAGAGAGGTATGATAAATACACGAGAGAAATGCAGAAGAAGCAAGAAGAGATGCAGGATAAACAAAACCATACAAATGACTTACTTCAGCAAGTGCTGTCTCAGATGACTCAGCAGAAGCAGCAGCAACAACAACAGCTTCAGTTGTCACAAGGTAAGTGAACTCATGGTTGATACTTGCGAGTTCTTGGGCTAGGAAAGTTAACTGGTCTGGAAACTTGTGAGTCTTTTGGGCAGGGAAACTTGTGGGGCTTTTGGCTCATAAACTGTTGTGGAAAGTTTTTGGTTGTGGAAGCTTGTGAGGCTTTTGGCTCAGAAACTGTTGTGGAAATTTATGTGGAAACTTGTCCTGAAACTCGTTGTCAAATTCTGTTATTTGATGCATGTGGTGTGAAATGGGTCATAAAAGATTAGGGCTAGTAGAAATTTACGTGCACAAATGGCCCCCTGATCTCACGGTGACGCCAGCCCGCATCTGTGATGAAAACGAAATTGTCTCAGATGTTCTTGACGAAACATTTCCATCACAGGTAAAAGCAGACCTGGCCACCTTTCATTGGCCAACTATCTAGACGAAACAGAAATGTCACGGCCAACGATGACGTCATCACACATAATTCGTTGTCGGTAGGTGATATGTGTCCCATTTTGATTTGTCAACATGGCGTTCCGCAGCTTGCCCACGTGGCATCGTCCGATTAGTGCAAGCTTGGCCGTGCCAACCGTCCACGTGTCAGCATGGTGTCGAAAGGTGGCGACAAACAAAATTCATCACGGCGCATGTGACGTCATAAACGGGATGTATGTCGTCATGAACAGGTTAGATGGCGTCACGGATATGGAGACAACGGAATCAGGCCGTGCCAGAAAAAAAACGTCAGGAAGTCGATGACGTCGTAGACGATAAACATGACATCAGCAAACATCGCTGACAGCCACCCGCGATGCCGTCTGCCATGTGGCCACAGTCGTGACGAAATAAAAACATCATGAATGATCAGGCCTAGGCTGGGCCTGTCCAGTTTGCTGCGATGAAATTACAAATAAAAAACGTCACATATTGAATTATGACGTGAGGTCTGTGACCTATTTTTTCGTCGTAAAATTTGTCGTGGATGGCCATCTACGATGTTTTGACCCTCGGCCATGATGATATCAGATCGTCATGAACCACCCAGATTCTTGTAGTGTTGGGAGTGTAACTTCCACATATCCCTAATGTCCTAGTCCACCTCCGATGCCAGGAATGGGAGTGTAACTTCCACATTCTCCTCCTCGGACACCTTTGCCCCCTCTGGACAAAAGTCACCCGCTAAAGCCACCCCTGTACGGGGTCCTACCATGAAGAGATCCTTGTGGGAGGCGAACTCCTTGGCGTCCTCTAGGAGAAGTCCACCCTCCCACGGGAGGGGATGGAGCACTTCCTACGTTGACAAATCGCGATGGCATGGAAGTAGGTCATGTTCACATCCCCATTAAGGAGACAATTCTAGAAACTCCTGCCAAAAGGTATCTCCCCCTTATAGATATCCATCAGCGAATCCTCAAGGGAATATATCTGGCGCCATTCCTCTGTGGAGAGGCCTATAGAGTCTGATGCACGGTCCATGTCCTGTATAGCACTAATGAGGTTGCTTCTCTTTCATCGTAGCTCTGCTCCTAGGTTAGATCCCTACCCATGCATGAACTATCGTGCCATCAGGGCACAGTGGTTCCAGAAGTCCACCGCATTGCGCATCCAGGGGACCGAGGCGGTCGCAGCTTCCCACCTTAGCTGAACCATCTCCATGGATCCTGGCAGCTAGAGCTAGAAGTTATCAAAGTGAAAGAAGTTCAGCTTTGGTGGCGCCGGTCCGAGCCAATCCTCGTCACCGCCCGTAAGGAGCATAGAGGAAAGGACATATCCCACTCCACTGATACTAGGACCCTATCCAGCACACTCTAGATTGAGTACACCTAGTTATTAGACCAAGTGTATCTCCCCCCCCCCCACTCGAGTGATCTCTCTAAGAGTGAGATCAGCAATGCAGTCATTGAACATCCTCATCTGTGGGAGCTTCACATTGGCCGAAATATTATCATCGGGGGACCTAATAAGGTTGAAGTCTCTTGCCACCACCAACGGGATGGTGAACCGCTCCACCTTAGCTTTCAGCTCCGCAAGAAACGCGAGGGACCTACTATGATCGATAGGGCTATAGACGATGATCACCTCCTACCCGAGGTTACAACGTCTATGAGTGAGAAACATGCTCACAAAGTATTACCCTTGATCCATGTCCTCTACCTCAAAGTTATATTCCTTCACACCTAGAAGGATCCCCCGAGTGGTCGTCCGTCAGCAGCCAATGTTAGATGAACTTATGGCAACTCAATCCCTGCAACTCAGAGATCGAGAAGTCCTGCCTCATCGTCTCCTGCAATCCTACAATATCCACATTCTCTTGTCACATATAGTCTCCCACCTGTTGTCGCCTACCATCACGCCCTAACCCCCCGATGTTCCAAACGAATGCAAAAATTGGGCTATTCATTGGGAAACATCGTTGGGATTTGTCTCCTTACGAGGGACAGAGAGGGCCCTACAAACTATCAATGGCCTAGACGGTGGCTTGGGAAGCCTCCCCCGCTTCCCCCTCCCCCCCCCCCCCTCGACATGGGAGGTCGCTAGGGAAGCTTCCCTAGCCGAGGAGGCAAGGAGATCACCCCCACTAGTAATCAAACCCATGCTGCCCTGCGCTTATGGAGGCTTGGGACACCGTTGACCTCTCCCTCTTCGCCTAAGCATAAGATGCCACCAATGCCCCCTTGTAGATCACCTTCTCCTCCATATCTGTAATTTGTTCTATATGTGGTCCGTGTTCACCATGGAAAACCACCCCAACCGTCTTGTGCAACCTGATCCAAATGGTCCAAAGGGACCTCATCCAAAATAGAAAATCTAGATCCCAAGGGAGGGAAGGGAACTTGAGAAGAAGGATGAGTACCTGGGTCGAGATTGCATTCCACCATCTGCCGTGTCATCAGCTCAGTGACAGTCGGATCGCTTCCCATGGTAGCAGACCGTGGGTGAGCCAAACACACACTATGACGAGACGAAGGCGATGTAGGCTTGAGGAGGTAGGGAGGGAGGGTCTTGACCACAGCCTCAGGAGTGTCAGGGAAGACCAAGGTCAGAGCCATCACCATAGAGCACGGCATTATTGGAACGGTAGCAGGTTACCTCCAAAGTAGTGAGGGTGTAGAGCTCGGAGACAGGGTGTAGCACAACGCACCAGGGGACCTCAGCGAGGCAAGTGGGACTACATCCCCATGATCGTCAAGTCCCCCGCCTGGTCTAGCGAGGAGGAGAGGGTTAGCGTAGCCTCCGTAAACCCAGCGAGCCCCAGAATCTCCACCCCCACACAAAATTTGGACCCATACTATGAGATCCTGAGGCCCACGGTTAGTGGATGGTACGGGTGAGTGTGGCGAGGTAGGTCCACCTGTCTTAGCTTCAACTGCACACTCTTGGTCGTCGGCTCACCAGGCAGAGGGACACGTGGGAAGATGCTCGTGCTAGAGCGGGCCCCCTGGTGAGGGTCAGTGTCACAGCAGGAGGGCGAGGAGGGGCCACCACCTCTTAGGTCACGCCCGCACCCCCACCCTCGCTCCACCAGAGTCATCGTTGTCCTCAAAAGAGTCCCCATCTATGGAGCCATCATCACCACATGGACTGCCACGGGGAGAGGTAGCAGGGCGAGGAGGTAGGGACACAGACCTAGGGCGATCCTCGTCTAGCTGTACCATGAGGATCCTCCTATCGTTCGGGCCAAAGTAGAATGTGAGGAGTGGGCCAGGCAGCTTGGCCGGGTTCGGGTACATCACTCTAAGTCACACCGACCCTGTATCAGCAAGGGAACGCTCATCCACCTCCACCACCTTATCGATGGCCTGGGAGATCAACATGACGATCTGAGTAGTCTTGGCCTCCTCAGGGATCCCAATGATCTGAACCCACACTGTAGAAAGGGACGAGGTCGTCTCTGGGCCGTGGTCAAGGGCGTGATCGAGACCTGAATCTTGTGGGTCGGGAGGATGAAAGTGGTGCTGAAAGTGCATAAGATCAAACTCTTTGATGAGAGAAATGCCACTACAAACTCAAGGTCAAAGATCTTCCGCACCTTCCACTCATGTCCAGGAATCATCCTGGCGAGCTCCTCACAGATCAGCTCCTCCATAACAATGATAGTCAAGGGGACGACCTGCACTACCACCAACTTAACCACGACGAGGTGTTGATGCAGCACCATCATCTAAAATCCTCCCACCTCAATATAGTAGAAACCCCCATCAACTGAGTGGCCCAAGTACTCGAGGAACGCCCTATCCAAACGGTGAGAGGCCTTGCACCCTACTTCATGGTGGCTTGGGTCACCACAGAGGAGGCAGCCCATCGGCTACGTACACTTCGAGCGGTAGTGCACCTCAACCCCGCAGTTGAAGCAGCTGTGCTGCGCCTGGGTCCCCTCTCCCAACTCCGCCTGAGTCAGGGTAGTGGTCGTCCCCCTGGGACATTCCGTGTGGGTGTCCCTATGGTGGCGGCATAGAAGGGATCTAATGTCTACACACTTCTATTCTTGTAGACAATTGTTGGGCCTCCAAGTGCAGAGGTTTGTAGAACAGCAGCAAGTTTTCCCTTAAGTGGGTCACCCAAGGTTTATCGAACTCAGGAAGGAAGTGGTCAAAGGTATCCCCTCTCAAGCAACCCTGCAATCAAGATCAAGAAGTCTCTTGTGTCCCCAACACACCCAATACACTTTTCAGGTGTATAGGTGCACTAGTTCGGCGAAGAGATAGTGAAATACAAGTGGTATGGATATAAGACAATGGTGCCAGAAAATACTTTGATGGCGTGGAAGAGACTAAAGGCAAACTGAAATAAAGATGAAAGCAAGCAAACATGTAATAGATCTAATTGCAAATGGTGTTTCAATGCTTAGAAACAAGGCCTAGGGATCATACTTTCACTAGTGAACACTCTCATATAAATATATTCTTCTTTATGATACTACGCTGAACTACTCTCCGGTTGGACACTCTAATCCATGGTAGGGCTATAACAGCACACCTCAAAGTAAGCCTTTCCCATCTAGATAACCCCACACTGTCACCTTGAATACTAGATGGTTCAAACAAACACCACAATTTCATAAAGACATCCAACTCCAAATATAACTCATAACAAGTATTTGTAATCTCTAGCCTAAGTGCCACCATGGTGTGCACACTGTCAACTTCACACACATGGGGAGAGTAGAGATCTATTAAAGCACTTGAGTAGCAAGGTAGATCTATAGATTACAAGCTCATGATCTCAATAAGATCATGCATAGAGAGAGAGATGAACACATAGCTACCGGTAGAACCCTTAGCCTCGAGAGAGAACTACTCCCTCCTCATCATGGGAATCAGCAATGTTGATGGAGATGTGGGTGGAGATCGATGGAGATGGCTCCGGGGGCACTTCCCCGTCCCGGCAGGGTGCCGGAACAGATACTTTCTATCCCCCGAATCTCCCCTTCAGTGGTGGTGGCGTTGTGGAACTTTTCGTGGCTGGAGGCTTGACGATTTAGGGTTTCTATATCGGGAGGAATATATAGGCGAAGGTGCGAGGTCGGTGGCCAGCCAGGGGCCCACACCATGCCCTGGCGCGGCCTAGGGGGACCCGCGCCTAGGGGTGGTTTGGCCACCCTGTGTCCCCCCTTCATCTCTCATTCTGGCTCCGTGAATCTTCCGGTAAAATATCGACTTTGGCTTTTGTCCGGTCCAATTCCGAGAATATTGATTTTCTGACTTTCCTGAAATCAAAAACAGCAGAAAACAGGCAACTGGCACTGTGGCACTTGTTAATAGGTTAGTCCAAGAAAGTATATGAAAAGTACTCTAAAGTGTGGACAAAACATAAGAAAGTAGATAAAACCAAGCATGGAACATCGAAAATTATGGATATGTTAGCAACGTATCAGGATCCCACTCTAGTTCCCCTCCGTACCCGTAGCCACTCGCTTCTTCTTCTTGTTGTTGTTTTATTTTTCTTCGTCGCTTGTTGTCGACACCCGGAAGATCGGATCGGGGCAAGGTACGCAGAGGAGACCGATAACGTCCCTCCTGACCCTTGTGGCCGTCTCGCCAATCACCAGACTCCCTACTTCCTCCATCCCTACGGTACTGTCCATGCACATACACATGGCTCTGCTCGAGATCCTCCCGCGGAGCTAGCTCCTGACGCACACCAGCACGGGAGAGCTATTGCAGGGAGAGCATCGCCCCAACCGGTGATCATGACGTGGCTCAGGGGCTCGGTGGCCTGCATGTTGTTCCTCCTGGTGGTAGTGACAGGACCCACTGGAGGGCGGCACTGTGCCAGGAGACGCCCTAGGGGGGCTCCCGGCGCACAGGGGAAGCCCGCGTCGGTGGTGGCCGATAGAGATCTCGGGACGCGCATGGTCGAGGCAATGCGGCGTGGACCCGACGGTGGTGCTGCGGTGGCAAGGCGCTCGACGAGGAGTTGCGTCCCCGCTTGGAAACCATCTCCGCGAACGTGCGAGTCAACGGTGGTGGCGGCGGGTGGGACGGATGATGCGGGCGGATGTCATATCTGACTCGTTGTAGCTGGAACCGCTAGGGCAAGATTGGAAGCCCCATGCGAACCCAGAGCCAAGACCCAAAGGTATTGGTCTGCCCACGGGGAGCCTCGGCGACAGCTTGACAGTCTTGGTTGCGCTAGGGCACGATGGGCCGGCTAGGGCCCATTATCGTCGAGCCAGTTTGAACGGCCCACAACCCAGGAGCGGATGGGAGCGGGTTACTCGATGCCCTGGCCGCACGACCAGTATCTACGAGCGGCGGTGCCGAGGTCGAGTCCGGCCGGTTCCACTCGCTAACTCTCGTCTTCAGCGGTAGAGGAGTGGCCGCCGCAGAGCGCCTCTCTGCAGTCGCACCCACCTCCCCCCCGTCTGAGAGCTCCCCATCATCCCCCAGTTCCCGTGCAACGAGCCCGAGACCCGAACCCTAGACGGCGCCAACACGCACGCCGACGACATGGTTCCCCGCAAGGCCCTCTGCTTACGGCCGCCACCGCGCCTCGGAGCGACGAAGTGCGCGCTCACCATGAAGCCTGCCAATGTTTGTGGCCCCAGCGGCGAGGACCGTGTCACTAATTCAGCCCTCGAGGCGCCGTCCTCGTCGGCCTCGTTGGTGACATTTGCCCAACCGGCCCCGAATTGACTCCTCCATGTTCCCTATGGCGGTCCTAGCCGCCGCCCTTACCTTCCCTGACGGGTTCATGCGGTTGCCGCCGGCGTGTGGCGGGTGGCAATGGTCCGCATCATGGTTGCCACGGTCGTTCCTACTCCCTCTGTTTCAAAATATATGATGTTTTAGCTTTGTAAAAGGAGTGTATCTAAATTCCTTTTTTTTAGAAACACAGTACAATCGTAGAAGCTCACAACACGTACATGCACCCACATCTATAAACGCACACACGCACACCCTACCCCTATGAGCACCTCCGAGAGCCTGGGCCGCCTGATCGGATCTTGAGATTGACGAAGTCACCACGAGCGCCTCGCTGTCGACGGGAACGTCGCCTTCCACTGAAAGAATATTCCGCTTTTTATACAACACACAGCGTCAAACCTGGGGTTTGAACTCTGGTGGGCTGGGGGTACAACCACCCTCCTAGCCACCCAACCACAGGTTGGTTTGCATCTAAACCCCGTTTAGTGTGTATGTTCACTCTAAACTTAGACAAACTTACACATTAAAAGGAGTCTAGATATACTCTATTCACAAAGCTAAAACATTTTATATTTTGAAATCGGAGGGAGTACCTTTCAGAATCTATCCGCTGCAGCAAAATAAACCTCTGGTGACTCTTATGGCTGGAACCAATGCCAAGGGTTTTGTGCATAGTCTCATCTATTGGGTCTTTAAGTTGTCTCAAATAGGAGGAAAATAATTTTCAGGGGCAAATAGGAAACCACATTTTCAAGTATTGTCAAGCAAGAAATTCTCTAATAGTGGATATTCTAGAGTCTGTAAGGACCTTTTTTTTCTCGAGATCCGATGGATTTCTGGGGTGTATGTATGCAAATATTGTAACGGGCGTCTATACAGATTTATCCGTTTTTTTAGCCCATTTGGCAAAGGGATTCCTGTTAGTTTGAGTTAGCACATCACGTGTACCACGTGATTTCCTGTACTAGCTGGTGCACCTAATCGTCGAAGCAATAGGATCGTACTGATCTGCGATTCAGCAGAGAGAAAATGAAGTTGCATTGTAGAGTTATTGAACGAAAGTGAGAACTCAGCAGCATAAGAGCGTCTCCACCGGAGAGATCTAAACGGTACGACCGCATCCGGATTGGTCCACGCTGTGCTAAAATATGGCGTCCCAACGGAACGACTTATTCGAACCGACTCAGACAGAACGGCCTATCCGAACATTAAATTTGGGTCGCAGATGGGTCTAGCCGGACAGACGTGGACGTCTGGATTGTCTGGTTGTTCTAGCTGGCCCAGTTGGCAGAGTAGTAGACTGATCCAGTTGTAGCAGACTGACCCAATTGGTATAGAAAATTTTGGGTCGTCGTGTGCGCGGCTGCCGGACCACAACCAAAATATTGTCCGGGACACGCAAATGGACAGAAAAACAGACCATTTGCCCTGAGAAAACTATGGATCGTCGACTATTAGCTACCTAGCTCTATAGTACAGGTGATGGATGGTTAATTTGTACGAGAAGCAAGCGAATAATCAAACCGATCGAGATGCATACATACATGCATGGAAGCTTTCCTTCCATATATTCTCGAGACGTCGTATCGTAGGGGTCGGTCCCTAGGTAGGCGAAAATGAGCAAGTATAGGTAGATAGCCCCAACGATTGACATGGGTCGAAGACTATGTACGTTCTCCCGAGCTACGTCGATCACACGTTCGGCTATGTACACTATTCTTCCGTTTATCACACGATCGATACGTCGATCGGCAAGGAAACTTCTTAGCACGCACGTGTCATTATTTGCTGCTGGATCGTAGCATCAACAAAATGAAAACGGTCGGTCACTTTTGGATAGGTCGTAGGTACGTCCGATCGACAGGTGTGCATTTTGTTAACTGTTTGACATCGCACTCTTGATAGCATCGTTTACCCGCTACAACTCATCTCCAGGTTCATACATGTGTATACAAAATTATATGTGCTAACATGTGTATACAAAACTATATGTGCTACGTGGACATGCACACACACGATTAACTAATTAAGCCGGAGGCAACTTTTACGGATAAGTTATTGAATTTTCATTCAACACCAAATTTTCTTCTTTCTCTCGACGCCCTCACCAGACATACATGTAGCTGCTTCGGTATAGGTGTAAACGAATATGCATGACAATTTTCCGCACCGGATCTGGCGCCAGTTTTAAGGTATCCATATCTGAATTTGAAGAATCAAACGGATAAGGGATACTCCCAATATGGTGTAGGATATGATATAGAAAGTAGCATGCGGATGTGGATTATGTGGAAATAAATTAGGATTATTTAAAATGTTCCCAACCGGATAATATGGTCTTTTTACTTAAAACTTAGGCCAATCTAATAGTGCCATTAGTTATTAAGTTAATGAGTTCATTTGGCTAGCATGTCTAGCTCCAAATTTTACCACATGCAAACAAATGGTTTAACTATTTAGTTTATATTTATACCATATTCGTCGTGTTTGTGTTTTAGTTTAAATCATGCCTCTGTTTTATTAACTAATTGAATCCTACAAAGCTGAATAAATACTTCTCAACTTTGTCAAGAAATATAATTATCTGCCTAATGACAGTATTTATCTTGCTATTTTTTTGCTCCCAGTTTGCCCTTTTTCCGAATCGAATTCAGGTCCGGTATATCCGCAATCTGTCACTGTCCACTCCACCTCGGATCCGAGAAAAAATTATTGTATAGGGTATGGACGAGCAAATTCTGATCCGATGCTATCCTTTCACACCCCTATGCTTGGACAGGGCATCACTGCTACACATTCCTTAAGTCACTGCTGGTGGATGTCATGATACTTGAAGCCGAGGTGTAATCAAGCATTGGAGGACAAGCAATCACGCCAACACAATACCGAGATATGTTACCGATGATCGGCACGAACCCTACTTCTTCGCCTCATCTCATAAGCGAGGTGAGACTAAACTGAGCAGACTCCACTTGTCCGGTAGCAGCCCTGGCATGCAGTGCCCCTTTCATGATCTTGTGTCTAACCGTATCAGTTTCTTCTTTTCTATATTAGTTACAACACGGTGGTTTATATATCATGCTGGGCTGCACATGTTTGAAGCACGTACGTAACACTCTTCTAGTTAATGATATATCCGACTCTCTAACGATCCAGCTGACCACTACTCCGGCCATGCTGGGTCGCTAGCTAGCTACTCCTTTGAGGACGATAGTTTTCAGTTGAATTGGTTTAATATCTATCAACGTGAAAAGGAATGAAGCTGCCTGTGGTATCAATGTTTATGGACCAAGGGAAACTTCGTCCACGATTCATGAAAAGCTAGCCGCTACGATTGCGTGTAGTAGTATCTTTGCTGCTACAAGAGTACTAATATTCATACGTAGACAATGACAGTGCCACTAACAGATGCAGACAGCTCCTGAATCCTGATTTCTACAATGAAGCTACAATTGCTTTGTACTGCTGCCAACGTCTAGTATTCTACGTAGTAGATCTACAAAGATCAAGCTTTGATTATCTTATCATTTCGGCTTTCTCCTTATATACAATACAAACTGTACGCTTAGGCGCATGTTGGACGAAAAGTAATTGTTGCTCCACATAATCAACAAAACCATTATTTCAAAAGATGTATTTGTAGTTAGATATATGAAAACTCACTTTCCCTTCCGCTTCTTTTGTGTGTCATGGTCTTTTCTTCGAAAATAGGAAAGCCCCAGCATCAATTGAGTACAGTCGAAAGATTACCGCTTGGAGTAAATGTGACGCCCCACAAGAATGACTTCGAATAAAAAACCAGTGATGGTGAAATAGGTGATCCATTATTACATAGTGACATGGCTGAAGGATGTCGCATGCATGCCATCGTGGATGGTGTTTAATAATCGTGCAATGTCGTCTCTTTCAGGTTAGGAACTGACGACAGGCGGCTGCCTGCCTTTGATGCAGATAGACATACAGATGGTGGCCAATTGTCAAACGCAAATTTTAAAGACATCACTTCGATCTACGTTTTCTTTTCGGATCATCAATAGTGCTAGCGCTCCTGCGTTCAAATTTCCATTTCTTTCCACCTGTTTCCATCAGGAACATAAATTTGTTGTTTTGGCATGATTTGGATGTGTGCGCGTATGTGTCCGTGTCATGCATAGAGCATGCATTCTGAATGGACACACTTCATATTTACTTGTTAGACTTTAGCTGATGTCGTTTTCATCTATAATTCCTCCATCGCTTGTTTAATCATGCAAAGATATAGTATATGGTCATCTCGATCTCCAAGGATACACTATTAACCTTAAATAATTAACCGGCTGCAGATTCCAAGAATCCATAATTACAGTTTTAATCTTTCTTCCAAGTTAGACAGTGCCACTATTGCCATCCAGACATATATATCAACAAAACAAAGACGTTGTGTTGATGTATAAACCACTGTGGCCGAGTCATCATCGATGAGACTCACCTAGCTAGTTGGCCACTTGATTCAGATTATATATGTATAAACCGGAAGTCTTCTTCCAGAGAGCTAAAAAATAGCACGAGATGGGATCGATGGATAATGAGGACACGATTTGTAGCACCCGAGATCAGTAGAGCTCGGATCTTGAAAATTTTAAAAAGGGTATATTGGAGTTTAAATATATTTTTTTCTTGAATATGTGCACATGGATGTATATTTATGCTAAATTTCGATAAAATGATGTTTCCTTTTTTGCGAAAATTCCACCATTCTAGTAATTATCATCAACGGTTGTATCAAGAAGCCTAAAAGTAATAGAAATAACAAATAGGTCAATGGACACCTAGCAACGACTACAAACACTATCACGAGCCGAAAGCGCACCGCCATCCTCGTCCCTCCATCATCAGAGTCAGCCAAAGCTTATCATAGTAGAGTTTGTTATAGTAGACGGACCGGAAGTTGTCATGCTAAGTCCACAAGGACCAGGACAAGAGCAGCAACCATCGTCAATGATGACATTTGTAAGTAAGAAGAGAATGTCCTGAAAACACAACAACGAACACGAAAACCGATCAGATCCCAGGAGATTTACCGGACACACGACTCCACGTGTCCTCCGTCGGCGCTAGATGCACCAGGAGCGAGGATAGTGCGGGAATGACCTATTCTGACTTCATGATATAGCCATGGTACTCCACACCTGGACAATTGTCATTGTTCTACTTGTACTGTGCATATGCTAGCTTCCTCAAATGTTTTAGCAGATCTGTGTACACGTACACATGCCAGGCCACCGCCGGGAGCGCGGTGCACGCGGCGGTGGCGCCACCGCTGGTCAGCTGCTAGGAATATTAGGAGATGACCGCTGGTAAGAAAAATAGACCAATGCGTGAGATGTGGACATGAAGATTAGATCCCACTTAACAGAACATGTATTAGTTTAAATAAGGTCAAAAGTGGCATAAATTTCGCTAAATGGGGTAAACAGGAAGAACTTCTGTTAAATAGGGTAATTTTTTAAAAAATGTCAAACTAGAGGGTAAAAGTGGAATTTACTTTTTTTTGGAATAAAAGGCCCTACTTGCCTTGTGGAACAATACAGGCAAATTTAAGAGACGACCTATTGTAGCTCCATGTTTGTGATCAGTGTGTGCTGACAAGAGGTTGCGTAGAGTCGAGACGAAATTCAGTGGCCTGGATTTTGCAACTGCGTGCATGGCATGATTGATTACTGAATTTCAATTAGTATTGCAGCAACAGCAGCAAGCGGATCGCTCAGGCCCCCCAGCCCCCGCCGCCCTCGTCCCGCGTCGCCCCCCGCGCGGGCGACGGGGACGACCTCCAATCGCCGCCGCCGGCCAGCCCCAATCCCTCTCCCTCCTCTCACGCCGCCAGCAAAGCCTAAGCTGGCGAAGGCCTTCCCGCTCATGGAGGCGACGGCGCGGGCCGGGTGGCCATGGCGGGCGGTCTGCTCGGTGAGCACGCTGGCGGCTCTGCTGCGGAGACCTTGCGCCAGAGTGTGACGGCGGTTGCCCCGGCGGTGTGGTGTGGCTGAGCTCTGCTATGGTGTTGGGAGACGTCGTCGGGATGGCGGAGGCGACGTCGCGTCAGAATAAGGGTGTCGGAGCTCGGTCCCCATCTCGGCAAGGCCACTTGTGGCGGCGCCGGCGAGCTGCTGGCCTGGTTTCCTCTCAGATCTACGGATCTGGGGTGGGTGGTCTCTCCGGGCACGGTCGTTTTTCGACTCTGCCGTGGAGCTTCGGGAGTCGGAGGGCTGTTGCTGCTGTTGTCTTCCCCTCGGCCGGCCATGGTGGCGAGGGAGTGGAAGGGGATGGTACAAACGCCTTCCTTGTTAGGGTTTTCTATGGTCTTTTTTTGAGATACGGCTGTCGCGTCTTGAATCTTCTTCTGGCCGGCCATGGTGGCGAGGGGAGGAGGCGACTCGATGTGGCGTCGATGGTTGGGACCTTCTGCTCGGGGATCTTGGATTGGAGGTATTGCCTGGTCTTCACCATCTCCTGCCTGCCCGATGGTCTGGAAAAGTCTCTTAGCTCTCACCCCTCGGGGTGGGCACTCCTGCGATGTTCAAAGCCCAATATAGCGAAGGTGGCGGCGGTGATTCGATGGTGCCGGAAGATGTGCTGCTTCTGGGTCCGATCCCGGTACTTGGGTGGTGACGATGAGGACGATGGGCTTGATCGTGATTTGGAAGTACGGTGTGTGGTCTTCTGGGTCCATGTTGTATTTTCCTTTTTTTCTGGAGTCGTTTGTAATCGGTTTCGCCATTGTTGAAATTCCATCAGTTGTTATCTCAAAAAAAAAAAGCAACAGCAGCAAGCAACGAGCCACTGTCGCATTTACATACGTGTGCAAATTCAATTTCTGTTGAAAAAGTGCATCAACAAACACGTGAAAAACATTTGAAGGATCAGCAAACAAACATCCAGGGAACTGATATTAAAAGAGCATTTCCCCAGCACAAACATTTCCCCCAGCATGTTCGATCAATTTGCCGAACAAATAAAGCACTGAGATCGATTCTCATGTTTTCTATGGTGAAAAAATTTGTTGTTTCACATATTAACAGGGGTGGTGAACAAATGGGCATAAAAGTAAGGTTAGGTAGGGTAGGGTAGGTGGCAACCAATGCAGTATGGAGAAAGATAACCATCACCAAACTTAGACCTATCATTAACCGTGCACACATGCAAACAGTGCATGGCGACTGGCTACCCAAATCGAACTGAAAATAACCTCCCTAATTAAGTTGGTAAATCCTCCTCCTCCTCCTTCTCGAAACAGCCTTTGCCCTGCTTTATAAATAAGTTGGAAAATCATCTATCGTGCAATTTTCACACATGTGAAAATAGTACTATGAAACGAAAGATCGAGAGATGTGCAAGCTGCTGATGGACTCCCTTTTTCTGATGTCAAGATCATGAAAAGATTTGATGAAAGGGGAACAGCGTGATAGGAAAGTGGAAAAAGTTTCTCTTAGCAGATCTTGTGTTTGTCAAGTTTCTCCTCCGTATCAACTCCACAAATAGTACAAAACATGATATGGATCAAACAAACCAACAACCTTTCTCAAGATTGACAGGACAGGGATTGATCAAATTACATGCACGGCTATCAAGCTTGGTGTGAGTGTAACTAGCCATCCAAGAGAAACTAAAGGAAATCTATCAGTACATCTCTTCTAGAAGCATGACGCACATATGTTGCTAGCACATGCAGGAATTAGTAAGGATAAGCACATTTTCATACATGTTGTGGGGACCTCCGTCGCTAGCGCAGCAAGCAGCCCTAGATGACGACGCGATTGGCGGATTCAAACGAAATAGAGGCTAAGTGTATTGATATCTCTTGATATTGATATCCTAAAAAACATGTCGTAAATTTTCTAGATTCATATATGTATATAGATACATGTGAATATAGAAAAAATTATGACAAGGATGGAGGGAGTATTATTACTTTTTATGGGAAAAATAACTTAAACCTGAAGAAGATGCACCTGCCACCAGCAATTATTAATCTAGAAAAGGGGGGTAGAAAAAGAAAACGCTGATGCTAAATGGCCTGCAAAAAAGGGCATCGTGGCGTAAGATGAGAACAAGAAACAAGGTTTCAGCACAACTTAACTTTCCAGGTAATTAGGAGGGTCACATCTAAATGTTAGGTAGTACTACTAGTAGGATAGCCTTCACTGTGGTGGAAGTAATGCGCAATTAATTCGTAGAAATATAAGACATTTTAGCTTTGTGAAATCGAATATATGTAACCTATACGCTAAAAGACGTCTAGATACATTCGATTAACAAAGCTAAAACGTCTTATATTGCTAAATGGAGAGAGTAGATATTAACCTAGAAGATGAACCAAGCCATAGTATATATATGGTCACAAGGATATTAGTTTATCCAAGCAATGCACCTTGACCACTTCAGGTTACATCTTCCTTTGATACTTGTATAATGCCTCGCTTACTATGTACGGCCATAAAATTACACTTTTAAGAGTAATGAAAAATTTAGTCACCGGCGGCATCCTGATTTCATCTCACCTGTATCATGTTCATAATGTGATATGAGATATTATAAGCCGGGAACTGAAGACGTTTTCTCTCTTTTTTCCCTTTTTCGTTGTAGCATATATTGATTCACAGGGCCACCTGAATTGACATGCCAACATCTCAAACCTTTCGTGGGAATCATGTACCAATTTAACCAGGAAAAAGGGAACCTTTTTCTTTTCTTCCGTGACATCATCAAGTTCAGTTTTTCGCCGATTTTATGGGGAGAGCTGACTCCAAAGCTTGACAGCAGCAATCGCGTGCCACATGTGGAATCTTTTAGGATGTTCTGATTGGTAAATATTACTACTAGTAGTAATAAACTTCAAGTTGGCTTGAAAAGAAAGAGAAGTTGGAGTACTTATTTTTTTTATGCGTCAGAAAAATACACAGTTAAGACTAGGAAGAGACCTGGAGAAGAGAACCAAAAAACATAAGTAAACAGGATGGATGACAAAAGTCGCATTTCCAGATTTAAGCAGCAACAGGTTTCGGCGCTGACGATTATATCCGACAATTGCCAAATTAAACAGCACAAGTCCCTATCATAGATAGATTGTTTTGGTTTTATCTAGGGACTTCTACAAGAATATAACCATGACGGAAGAAAAATCATCTTTGTTGGAGAAAATTTTTGATTACTTTGGTCTTGACACCTTCCAAGTCTAGTACGATGAATGTTCAGAAGAAGCATTTCAACTGCAAGAGTCTAGTTCAGTGTACACGGCCATGACAGTTCCGCTAACATGTTCTTTGTGTTAAGCTTCAACAAGGGCTGAAGAGAAAAATTTAATGAAACTGAAGTGTAAGCTCAGGCAGTGAATACATGACAGGAAGACAGCATTCATATCTATGTGATTTCTAGCTTCAACAAACTCAGCATACAAACTAGAGAGTATAAGCTCTGACGGAAGCCAGTCCAGCAATAAGTGCCAGACATGGCAGCGTCTATGAATCGGTGAAACCCGATTTATTCTTCATCGTCTAATCCAGAGCCATCCTTGAGATGCAGGTGCTTCTCCCTCCTCTGGAAGTCAGTCAGGCCTTTCCCACTCCCGGTGACACCAACCTTACCTCTGTGATCCTCTGGTGACTTGAAGATGCTCTCCTTTTGACGACCAGAAAAGAATCCAACCTGAAAGTGAAAAAAAAAAAAATTAAAGGTGCCTAAATGCCCAATCTGATCGATAAAAAAGATGTTCTAGACTAGGCTACTTAGTGAATAGTTAGAACGCTCTGACCAAATGTAAGGGCCAGCAAGCACTTCTGAGCATATTTTTCACCATTATAATGAGGCAATGGATGAGCTGGTAGATTCACTGCCTTCTGGTGTAATTCCAGAGGGCACCCTAGCGGGTAGGAACAGATATTGTACCTTTTTAGCTTTCCCTTTGGTTGTTTGAAACTGTTGCCATGCATTCTGCCGCTTATTCTGTGCAAATTCTAGTTGCTCAAAGCGGGCTTTTGACTTGAAAGCATGGATCTTCTTACGTTTCGCTGTTTTCTGCAGATACAAAGGTCAGTCAGAACACATGACCCAGTAGATGTAAAAGGCATGATATCTGCATGTTATACTCCCTCCGTCCAGAAATAACTGACTTAGGTTTGTCTAGATTCGAATGTATATAGATACATTCGAATCTAGACAAACTCAAGTCAGTTATTTCTGGATGGAGGGAGTATTTTAATGATCAGAAGGGTTCTATATGTGAAAGAACAGGTGACCCGCTAATTGAAAAAAGACAGTGAGCAACACTAGCTGCGGAAACTCTGAGGTTTATCATAAGCTATACCTGAGGTTTTCACGGACATAATGTACATGTGTGTAAAAAATAAAAATATTAGCAAAATGAAGAGCAGTCAACTTGTTCCATTAAACGCAAAAAATAAGGATACATTTTTCCAGCACAGCTGGAAGAACACATGCTGAATGGTTGCACATGGGGATATTCAAGATAAAAGTATATATTATTGGATAAAAGACTAATTCACTTACCACATCATCAGGATCATTTGGATCAATCTTAAGTTTGGTGGGCAAGGTTTTAATCTGATAGTCAGATGTTGCGGCTTGTTCAATTTTTCTCTTTATTGCCATTTTGGTCGCTTCAGCTTCTTTTTCAGCTTGTCCCAAAGCATCAGCAGCTTCAAGTGGTCTGACATTAGCAGGGTCCACCTACATAAAGGCAAAAAAATTAACAGCCCGCACAAACTGACATACAGAAAGAAGTAAAGGTTAGTTTGGTTTGCTTCCACAACTGAAATGACTGGAATAAAAGATTGAAGCATTGTCTATTTATTACATATTCACACACCAGGTTAAATTTAACAGTGGCAATTAGGCCCCAAGAACAATTGGTCAATGGTTATTAGAAGTCGAGAAAATAAACACGAAAAAACGAATTCCTTTGTGGGACACTAGGACAACATAAAAGGATTCTGAACAAGAAACATCAAAAGGTGATAGATGTGGCCATAATAATGCCATTCCAAATTCTTTTAGCTGCAGGGAAGGTTTACAAATGCAAAGTGCATATGATTATGTATTGGTGACAACTTAATCACCTGTGCACCAGGGAAAAATATCATGTTGACAATATATATCTACTTTGTGATAATCACAAATGTGAAAATTGGCAGCCCAATTTCTTTATGAAATGCAGAAACACACTGCTTTTTCGAGGTTCTAGAAAACCAATCACAATAGTACTACATGAATATCACTTATTTTGCTAAGAAAATTGTCAAAGATAGGGACTTAATCGTAGTTTTAAGCCATATGACCAAACATGAGCATACCTCCTCCTTGTTTCCCCAGCCTTCATAGCTTACATAATAGCCAATTGGGGTCAGACCTTCAATTGTTGCATTGTACCTAACAATTCAGCTAATCAAACACATTGTAAAGGAACTACATATGAAAGAAAACAGAAGAATCCAAAACTGCAACCAAACACAGGTATATCAAAACTCAAAAGTAACTTACCACTCCCCATCGTCACTATACACAGCTTGTACTTTGGTACCAACTGCAAATTTTTCATGCGACTGTGAGAGGTCATCAAGCTCCTAAAACCAGGTAAATATGTTAGTGGTTAATATGATCAAAAGAGCACTTGCAACTTCTAGGTGAGTAATTCAGATGTGAAACAAAATTACCTCTGACTGCACTCCGGCTGAATAATTTGGCAGTGATAGACCTGCATCATTCTGGGCACTTTCACTTTGATTTGCAGTTGCCAAAAGCTCTTCAGTTAATGAAATAACCTGCAGTTCATGCAGAAAAATACATTTAGCACAATTAACAAAACAATCCTCCCAATATCTTTTAAACTGCCAATTTTGTGATTCACTTAGAACAGCAGCATCGACACCCAAAATCTGAAGGCGGTACTCTAGCATGGGACACAAACCTGCAATCAATCAAGATAAAGGGTAATGGACACCTTTGAAGCCATGGAATTTCATATTTAGTGTTCATTCATTACTCATATGGTTTCTCAAATGGTTCCTACCATTGTCATAATCAACCTTCTCACCTTTCAAAGTTACAATAAAATCTAAATGGCCCAAAAACAAATCCACTGTTCCAAGCTGCCTTTTCATGATTGCTGGGCATGGCTCCTTGTAACAAAGAAGAGAAAGGGATTGATAGCATAGGCCCCATATACAAAGAGAACAAGCATCTTTTTCAACAAATAATTACTACTCATACTAACATTGGAGTAATAACAGAAACAACAGCTGAAGATTAGCTGGCACCAACATAAGCACGCAATGGCATACAATGAACATGCAGGATAACTCACCTCTTGAAGCTCCTTTTCCATATCAACATATTCAGAAATTCCAGCATCATCCTTTTTCTCCTTGATAAGCTTCCTAACCTGTAATACAACGACAAAAAGATTACCCACAATGTACATGGATTAAGTTTCTCCAAAGCTTCACAACAAAGTGAATTTTGTAATAGGTAAAAGTAAAAGGAAGTAGCTCAAAACTGCACGAAGAATAAGGAATGTCAATAGCAATTGGCTTGCCTTCTGCCATAGTGCAATCTTCGCTGTTCAATGATCAATTGATCACAAATTGCACACCTTTGTTAGTTTTCAGACAGATCAAAACATGTATATTTATTGGTAGAAGATCATTCGCTCCTTTGTCAATCTAAGTCAATAGTCTAAAACAGAAATGATGGTAAAAACATTAATAAGATTAGGTATAGTCTAACATTAAACATTTGACTGCAATACAAAGGCTCAAGATTGGAACATACACCAACAATTCTCAAGTTAAAATTCAACCACCATGTACATTCTAATGAGATATCTACATGGGATACGTACCTCTAAGAACTACCAGAAGCCTGAACTGAATCAAACAAAAAAGGATTACCTAAGGATTTTCTCAGTCTAGATGTTCAAACTAATTAGTATCCAAATACCACCTCCGAGCAATTGATATGAGTAATTTGCTTATTATCACTGATTTTTCAAGTACCCAGTGTTCCTTTAATGAAGAAAAGGAACTATTTTCATGTGAGATATAGGTATACGAGCATGTAATTCCGTCGTCTCTGCTGGATTTTGGTCCCGAATTCGCTAACGGAGTTGGCCTCCCAAAACCCTAGAACCAGGAACACTGGCACCGCATCGTAAACCTAATCTCCGAATACACAGCATCCGAACCCCAGGAATTAAAGTGGACCCAGCTGCGCCCAAATTCTAGCGGTAACACGGAAAACCCTTCAGAAACAACAAATATAAGAGAGAAATCACTGCATAAACAAAAAAAAAAAACGGGGATTGGATGCGATGACGAGATGAAGGAGAGAGACCTCACGGAGCTGCTCCTTGTAAGTGGAGAGATTGGACGCGAGCTCCTCCACGCTGAGATCGTCCATGCCCGCCGCCGCCTCCGCTGCCCTACTCCCACTCGAGCTCGATTCGATTCGATTCGTCTCGCGCTCCCCGGAGTTGGTTTTCCTTGTGGGAAATCTTTTTTGTTTGCTTGTTCACGGTGGGATTTTTTTTATCGGGAGGAAGAAGAGGCCGACTCGATTTGCCTTTTCCACTTGAGCGGTTGAACCGAGCCGAGCCGTAGGAATTGTAACCATCGGCCCATTAAGAGTTTGCCCGACTTGATGGATTTTGTAGTTGATGAGCCTGTTTTTGTAAATGGGCCTGGTGAGCCCAACTTGATGCACATGAAGCCGCACTCAAACCGCACGTCTTCGTGTGCCTCCCGGCATCGCATGTCTGACTCCGTCTCTTTTAAAAAAACTTTTTTTAAAATTATATAGGCCAAATATCCCTCTTAAAAATAGTTTTCTAAAAATACCATTTTTCACGACCCTCTAGTCAAGGGAGTCATACTCCAGAGCAAATCGTCTTGGTCCATGGCGTCACGCTGCATACCGTGACATACTCATATGAGTGATCGGACTACAATTTACCTAGGTACTACAGCCCACCTCTCATGGGTTGCAGTGTGACCTGGTTCTGCCCTAGCTTGTCCAATTCGCCGGCTTTGAAGTATGTTGGTCAAGTCATGGGCTCGAGTTCGCAGGTGCTAGGGCGGCGGTAGAAGGTGGATTGCGTGGACGGCTCTACGGAGAGCGACGTGGCAGTGATGGTGGTCTCTCTCTTCGGACATATGGATGGTGTGGAGTTGTCGGTGGGGGATCCTAGTGTTGGTGGCGTTTCGTCTTTGGTAGCTCGCATATCGCGTTTTGAAGGCCTAACGCGGGGATAGCGAGTAGCTGAGTTCTCGGGAGCGGTGCGAGGATTTTTTGAATAAAAGCTCAGCGTCTCAACGCCAACGGCGGCTATGCATGCGGGTATTGTACCCTCCCGGGGCGTCGTTATGGTTATCATCCCCATGTTATGACTCCGGGTGAAAACCTTAGACCTTCACGGTCTTGACGGTGGCGGCGAGGTGCATCGTTACCCACTTAGGGTCGTCGTCGTGGAGCTCCAATTCCATCCGGTCTCGTTTCAATGTTTTCAATGGAAAGTTTTGGTTTTTCTTGTTTTTTAGTTTTTTCTTTGATCTGCTTTGTAAGAGTTTCTCCTCACCACCTTATATTGGGTGGCCCGTTGTGGCATCATTCATAAAACGGGACGGAACCTGTTTTGATGTGTGTTAATATAGGGTGTGTTTGGCTACAAAGGCCCAAATTTCCCGAGTCTCCTACTTGGCTCGCTGGTGCTGCATGAGGGGAGATTGGGCTCATGCCAATTTGGCCATTTTGTTTTGCTTACTGCATTCAGTTTTCGTGCAAATTGGCCTAGTTGTTTGGTTGCACACATTTTAGACTTTTTTCCTGCTGATGCATTTCACAGGTGTTTGGTGTGGTGCTTTGCACCTGATCACGTACATGGGTTATGATCACTCATTTCAAATTAGGTGATCTTATCATCACAGTACACACAACACAAGATCACAATAACATGCATATGCACACACAATGTTATCGTGATACACCATAGATATACTACCAGGCAGACAACAATTAGGGTTCTAACTTACACCCCTATCAAAAGAACCATCAGCAGGGGCATCACATGCCCCTGAACCACCAAGGGTTTAACCCCTGATCAAAAGAACCATTAGCAGGGGGATCGCATGACCCTGAACCATCAGGGGTTTAATACCTGATCAAAAGAATCATCAGCAGGGGCATCGCATGCCCCTGAGCCACTAGGGGTTTAACCCCTAATCTTAAACCCCTAATCAAAAGAGATTAGACAAGTTCACCATCACAAGTTGTCCATCAGCAACTACCACTACTACTACTTACAAACTTATAAACTATGACATGAAGGCCGCTGGCATCTAGCCGTGGTCAGGGCAGGTGTGCTGCTTAGCGTTGGAGGAGCCCGCCTTGTAGATCGTCATCTTGACAACGAAGGCCTTGAGCTTGAACTCAACGATGTCCTCGTGTTACAGGTCATACTTGTACACCAGCTTCAGCCAGTTCTTCCTGGATGCAACCTGCCCACCGAACCAGTCCACCTGCACCCACTCAGTGCACCTGCGACGGGCTGTGACCGACACGATGCGCGATAGCGGTGTCCTGATCTAGTTCCTCGAGCCACGCTGGAACACTGGCGAGATCACCAGCAAGTGGTGGTCATCAACCTCCCGGCTGGATGATGAAGCGACGAGGGACCTAGTTGATTTGGTGGTGGCCAAGCTTTGGCTATCGGACCTTCTTGCTTTGCAGCTGCATTTCCGCCTCCACCCTGCTGATGACCACGGGCTTCATTGTGTTGACAGGGAGCACGTCGGCATAACCCAGTGGGGGGTTCCAGCTATAGTTTCACAGTCAAGCTTAACCACCTTGGCATGAAGCAAAACAAGGTCAGCACAAAAGTATAATCTACAACTAGAAGCATTGCCAGTGGACATGAAAGTAATATGGGCAAAGTAGCAAGGACAAGAACTACAAGCATTGCCCAATTGTGCAATGCACGTGAAAGGAAAATGGGCATTATAGCATGACAAAAACTACAAGTCTCATGCAATCCCCAACCAGGCAATGCAGATGAAAGCAGATTGAATATGTACAAACCATATTAAAATCCCCAATCGGGCTAAGTACCAGGATAGCAAAACATTTGGGGATTTGGCTAAATTGAATCCCCAAATTTGACAACACATTTTCAAATATCTAACTAACTAGTGCGAAAAAAATCCCCAATTCTCTCGTTCCAATCCCTAACACCCACCTAAAATACATCTCGATCGAGTCCTAACTGTCATCGATTTAGTACCAAACCCTAACTTCTAAACACATTACTAGTGAATCGGGAACTTACTGTGGTTGAGGGTGGTGCATAGATGAAGATGGAGAAGCAGCAGGTGGCGCCAGAGCGAAATAAGACGCGTCGGGCGCAGGGGTTGGGGTCGCCGCCACGGGCGGAAAAACCCTATCCAAATCGTCGAGGGTGGCCCCGATGCTGGCGGGGGGTTTTCCAGCCGCCTTCGCCGTAGATTTGGCTGCCGCAACAAATGTAGAAGACGCAAACACCTCTACGGCTGCCGCCGTTGCCGCTAGAGTTCCACACGCGCAGAAGGGTGGGGGAGCCCTGAGCGCCCTCACGAAGGACGCCTCACCACCGGCGGCGAGCTTCTCCAGTTGAGAGGCCGCCCATGGGCACTCAGTTCGCCGATGTTGAGGGCGCGGAACGGAGGGGGAGGAGGAGCGCCGAACATGGAGGGCGAATCGGGGTGAGGGACAATGGAAGTGAAGTGGACGGTGAGTGGAGTGGACTAGGAGTTAAGCCGAAAACGTCCTGTCTCCCACGCTTCCCCATGGGTGCAACCGGCCGGCACGCGGCGCTCGCCAAGGTCGTGGAAACAGACGATTTCGATGTTGCGAGCAGGCCAACTTTTGGCCTGCTTTAAAACTCGTGTCATATAGCAAACTCGTGCGGGCCGAATAACCAAACAAACTTATTTCTTCTCGCCGGGCGCGAGAGCCTACCAAACACGCCCATACTTACCAGAAGTACACCAGGAGTCAGCGATAAAAGGGCTAACTTCTATAAGAAAAATGTGCTACTTAAATATTATGTATATCATACAAATACTTATAAAATTGATAATAGTCGATAATATACATGTGCAGCAACCGATCTATGAATAAATATATGATGCAATATAGTATGTACATGGTACACCTAATATATATCCGCACTCAATTTAGACATGAAAATCGGTGATACAAATTATTTATCAGTTGTCACCGTCAGACCAGGTGATGCCTTCCATGCCGACATTCTGGTCGAGCCCCAGGACATTCCACACTGCCGGTGAGGCATCAACAATGTTGTTGGCGCATGGCGGTTCATAGTTGTGCTCGTCGTCGCAACCATACACCGAGTCACACTCATCCACTACCTTGGCGTACACGGATTTACCATTAGCGGTGATCTTGATACGGTGGCCGCAACGGGCCATGTTTTTGAACCAGCCGGTGGACAGCGCAACGACCATCTCCTTGTCGCTATGATAGGCGTTGTCACACTCTGACGGGCTACCACCATCCTTGCCCTTCTCGAAGCTGTTGAGAGTCAGGACGGCCTTGGTGCTCGCGGTGACCGGAGGCGAGCAATGGTACTGTGGGTACCTCTTGCCATCCTCACAACAGTCTGGGTCATTGCTCTGCTCACAGTGACCTGCTTTTCCCGGAAGGTAGCCGCTCGCGTGGCAGACACCGAGTCCTAGACAGAGCGAAGACGCAACGTGGGAGGTGGAGAGCCCCACCAGGAGAAAGACCGCCATGGTAGCTAGGGCTCTTGCAGTTGCTGTTAGAAATAATAGGCTAAATAAATAAGCCCATATAGATTTCAGATTTTTCCTAAATCTCAAAGCCCATGTGTGTGGAAGCCCATGTATGATTTGGCCCAATTTGGTGGCAGCTTACATATGAGTAGAGCGGGAGCTAAAGTTTAGTCCCACATGGAAAGTTGGAGGAGTGTTACACCACCTTATAAGGTGGAGTGGTTCACCACTTAGTAAAGTGAGTGAGAAGAGGAGAACTACACGCGCGCTCCTCCTCCGACGACGCCGCCGCTCGCACGCACGCACGCACGCCCGCTCGTCTCGTCACGACGCGCGCGCGCGCCGCGGGTTGCGGGTAGCTTTGTTTTTGCTGCTTGGGAAAACTTGTGCGGTTTTGATAAACGTGTCAACAGTTAGCCTACTCGAGTCGCTCCTGGATCATGGGCTATCTGTAACCGACCCGAACGTGCGCAACGTGCGTGCCCTATGCGGGATTCCCGAGCCGCTCTATATAAACTCCAGTGCGGCTTCCACCACGCATATACCGAAAACCAATCTAGGGTTTGCCAACCTCTCTGCTTGCGCCGCCACCATAGTCTACTCCATCCCGCTTGCCGGCGTGCACCGGCGGACGGGAGCGCAGGTCTCCGGAACCACTCGCCTTTGCGATCCTGTACGGGAGAGGGCGAATAAGGTTTTTGGGAAGCATCCTGCGCGACTGCTCAAGTTCTGCATCACGGCTCGTCTTCCATTCAAGTCGGGCGGTGTTGCCTATCGTCGTCTTCGCCGCCGTCTGCTTCGACCAATCTTCCTCAAGGCTACTGCTGCGATTACTGCAATCGAACGATACGTGTGACGTGCTGCTGTCTGGTTATTAATCATGTTCTGCGAGTACATGTTTAGCTGCTGCCTGTTTCCATTCATCTTGTTGTTTAGTACATCTAGTACGTTCAAGTTACATGTGCGAGTAGCTGGTATTATCATATTTAATATTCTGGAATTAATCACGGAAATTGTGCCTAATTATCCAACAGTTGCCATCTCGGATACTTAACACTCCTCCTGAAGTATGAGGACCTTCTTTTACTTGGTTGATGCTACGCTGAATTCTGGGTTGCTTTGTGGTTTGAGAGTCGAGCTTATATAGAGATCAACCCTGCTTCAACTTTCAGTCAAAAAAAAAAGAGCCCTGGTTCTTAACTTGTGATAGGGTAGTTTATTGACGTGAGTTGGATGTTCTGCACGGCAAACCGTGCACCGTGCAGGTAAGGCAGCCCGTGCCGGATTGCGCGTATCATCTGGATCATGCGAACAGAGAGGAATAAACAATGATCTGATACAGATACAAAAGGAGAAAATATCAAATATTGCAGATTAGGTCCATCGAGCTATGACTGCTGATGTGGTGCTGGAAATCATCGTCAGGTTAGGGCTCTCGTTGGGACAATGCCGGCGCTAAGTAGTTCAGTAGACTTGTAAATGCTTAAGCAAGCAAGCAAACGGCAGAAACAAAAGCCCTTGTTTGAAATAAACTAATTAGTAATCGCTATCACTACTACTTGATTATAAAAGAACTTCACACGGCTGCGTCTACACCGAGTCCAGGTACTTGCCTTGCACTTATAAATATAAGAAAAACAATGTTCACCAAGTCCGTCGAGAGTCAAGACGGCGCCCTCTCTCAGAACAAGGGCATCTCCAGCCGGCAGGTCCAAATCAGCGCCCCGTCCCTTTTGGTCCGCATGGATCGGTCCATGGACAGAATTTAGGTAAAGGTCCGATCTGCCTAGTGCGCGGAAGCGGCGCGACCCATACTGTCTGTGGTGGCCATTTTGGCCAGCGCTTGTCATTCTTTTCTTTTTTGTGAAAGTATAATCTTATATAATCAACCAGTAGGACCTAGGTCCTGGTTACATACGTCTCTGATAATATCTGGTCCAGAGCGGATCCATACTTTCGTACATTGTTGGGACCAACCCAACCTAGCTAAAGTATGACTAACAGAGTTCAAGTCTCTACCGATATGGCTAACAACAAAAATTCGATCACTCTTACAGACACGTTTTGCTTCATTTATAAGAGATGCGGCCGTTGAGCGATTAATTCCCGTCTCATTAGTCATCACTGTAGCTTCTCGCTCTCCACCATAATCGGACGGTTTGTCCACTCCAAAGCCAGCGCTTGCCATTCGACCAATTCTTTTCTCACTTTGACAGCACAAAACAATAAACGGGTGGAATAGATAAAATAAAAGTAGTGGTCATGGCCGGTGGCGGGATGAATCCGCACAACTCCGACAATGCGCGCGGGCTGCGGCGGTGCTGGATACTGGGGGAACACTCGCGACGACGATCCGGGTCGGAAAGTGCCACCAAGTTCTTCTGGCTATGGTGTAAGTCGGCGACACAGGAACGTGACTGCTGGCTAACAGGATGCGGCGGGATGTGGCGACGACAACAGCGACCCAGACCGCATATGGTGGCGCTACCTGGGCTGTCGATGGAGATGGCGGGCGAGGGTTTGGAGCACGGAGTGGCTTGGGTGTGCCTTCTATGCCACTGGCAGGAGGGCCCTAGGTGGCCAAGGGGAGGATGCGGGAGGACACGCACTGTCCAAGGCGACGTAACCGTGGCCCAAATTGGGTGCTATGATGGGTCAGTCCGCCTGAGTCGGTCTGTTTGGGTCGCTCAGCTAGGACGTGTTGCAGATGTCCTCCCGTCCGCGTGGACTGGTTCGAACATGGCAGGACCATTTTGGGTTGACCCGCTGGAGGTGCTCTAAGACTCCTTGGAAAAACGCTTTGTCCATCTCGCGTCGCCCCCGTGGGGGCGACAGAGACAACCCAAACCCAACGCCCCAACAGCCTCCCCTTCCTCCCCTTCCTCCCTTCCACCGCCGGGTGAAGCACGAGTGGTGCCGGCGGTAGTGGGATAGCTTTTCCCCGGTGGCTAGGTGGACTACGCGTGCGGCCAGGCCAGGGGGCGGTCTCTCTATGGGTTGAAGCTTGGCGGGCTGAGGGTGGCGGTCAGGCGTGGGCTACTCTGAGCGGCGGAGCTGGCAGCGTCTAGGCCTGGAGGCGGCGGTTATAGGGCGGTGGGGCAGGGGAGGCTTCCGGCAGCGGCTCACAGGCCCAGATCTGGGTCGGGGCGTTCGTGTGGTGAACTTCTGTGCTGCTGATGTCCGACACGGTTTCTTCGTGATGGTAACTGTTGGAGATATGCCCTAGAGGTAATAATAAATGTAGTTATTATTATATATCTTTGTGTTTATGATAAATGTTTACATTCATGCTATAATAGTATTAACAAGGAAACCATTAATACTTGTGTGATTTGTAAACTTAATTTGAAGTCCCTAGTATGGCCTCTATACTTCACTAGCTTGTTGGTTGATTGATGATGTGGTTTCTTTGTCATGAACATTGAGATGTTATCAACAACAAGATCATATCGTTAGGAGAATGATATGGTGGACATACTCCTATAGACAAGCGTAGCATAAAGATCAAGTCATTTCAATAGTTCAATTGCTATATGCTTTCTGATACATAGTAACCTAATTCCTTCGACCATGAGATCATGCATATTGCCTTTACTGGATGGATGCTTTGATATCATCAAACACCACACCGTAACAGGGTGGCTATAAAAGTGGCATTGGGTGTTCGGAAAGTATTGGTTGAAACACATGGATCAAGAGTGGGATTTGTCCATCCACATGACGGATAGATATTCTCTGGGCCCTCTCGGTGAAATGTCATCCAATTAGCTTGCAAGCATGTGACTTGGTCACAAGGGATCACATATCACGGGAGCGAGAAAGAGTACTTATCGAACGAGGTTGAACTAGGTATGCAGAGATACCGGCGGTCATGACCTCGGATAAGTAACATATCGTGAGACAAAGGGAAATTGGTATCGTATGTAAGTGGTTCATTCGATTGCAAAGTAATCGTAGAAATATGGGAGCCATATGAATTTCCAGATTCCTCTATTGGTTATTGTTCGAGAAGTGTCTCGATCATGTCCGCATAATTCACGAACCGTAGGAGACACACTTAAGGATTGACGTTGTTTGAGTAGTTATGGTATTATGAGAAAGAGACCGAATGTTGTTGAGTCTCGGATGGGATCCGGATATCACGAGGTGATCCGGAATGGTCCGGAGAATAAGATTCATATAAGGAAAGTCCCATTTGAGTTGGGGAATGGTTCGGTGTTTTCATGAACATTCTAGAAGGTCGGAATGTCCGGCACTCCGGGGAAGGGGTACATGAATGTGTCATTGCAAGATGGAATGATTGCATCATGTACTAAGTGTTCTCGCTGTCCAAAATAAAGGGTTTATTTAATTCCTAAATGGAAAAGTCAAACGCCAGGTTTGGTCAAACCGCCGCGATTTTGGAAAGAGAAGTTGAAACCGACTTGGGGAGGAGTCCTCCTCCCAAGCAGCGGCCAGCCCTAGGCCGAGTTGGGGAGGGACTCCTCCTCCCTCGCGCCAGCCCTCCCACCTATAAAGGAGGGAGGCAGGGCCTCCCTCTAGAGACACACAAGTTCCTATCCTCTAAACTAGAAACTAGACCTAGACCCCGGTTTAGAGCTGTTTGGTTTAGAGCCTTCTAATTGGTTTAGAGCCCTCTAATTGGTGTGTCTAATTACTAGACCACTAATAGCCTCTCTCATAAGCTCCACCATACTGCACCGGCTTAAGCGAAGCCTGCGGATCTCCCTCTACCTCGGTACCACGCCACGTTGTCACCGGAATCGCGAGGAGAGTGCTACAACCTCCGCTGCCTTTGGAACAAGGAGAGGAAGGTCTTCGTCAGTACGAACGTGTGACCGATCAGGAGCGCTATGGAACGCGCGGAAG
Organism: Avena insularis; assembly: GCA_023614405.1. Taxonomy (NCBI): domain Eukaryota; kingdom Viridiplantae; phylum Streptophyta; class Magnoliopsida; order Poales; family Poaceae; genus Avena; species Avena insularis. Next base: position 391,257 of record JAJUPC010000117.1, on the reverse strand, counting down.
GATCGTCTACGCGATCTTGAGATCGGAAAGAAATCGACTACATCACCCACGAATCTGCTCTCGTTAAACACTTTGGAATCTTCGAGGTGAGTTATTCCATCGACTCGTTGCTACAATCTAGTAGATAGATCTTGGCTTGTTTGTTTGTATGCGATAGAAAATTTTTGTTTTCCATGCTACGAACCCCTACAGTGGTATCGAGCCGTGTCTATATGTAGATCATTGCCTGAGTAGAACACAATGGTCATTGTGGGCGTTGATGCTTTATTGTAGATTGCTTTTGTGTACTTTGCATCTTGCGGTATGTTGGGATGAAGCGGCCGGGCTAACCTTACATGACATCGTTCATGAGACTTGCTCCACGCTAACATGCAACTTGTATTGCATAAGTGGCTTTTATGGTGCCTGTTTCTCCTAGCATAGTTAAGATCCAATTTACAACGGGTAATCAACAATGCTAGTATCAATGTTGTGGTTCTTGTTCGTAAGTTAGAGCGACACTTATGGAAAGCCCCAAACCACGTAAAATATGCAAAGAAAGTAGAAGCGTCTAACTTTGTTTTGCGGGGTGTGATGATGTGATATGGCCATGATTGTGATTATATTTGATGTATGCAATGTTCCTTATTGTAAGTTGGCAACGGCGGAGCCATATGGTTGTCTTTAATTTCATGTTAAGACCTGCGTGTCTATTCAAAATAGTTGTAATAGTTGAAGCTGGTGGGCGACAACCATGAAGAAGCGTCATTGACCTTGATGCTATGCCGGGAGATGATGGAGATCATGTTCGTGCTTGAAGATGGAGATCGGAAGCACAAAGAAGAAAGGCCATATCATATCACATATTATGAATTGCATGTGATGTTAATCCTTTATGCATCTTGTATTGCTTAGTAGGCAGCGGTAGCATTATAAGATGATCCCTCATGCACATAAATTTCAAGTTCTAAAGTGTTCACCCTTAGTATGCACCGTTGCCAAAGCTTGCGCTTGAAGCACCACGTGATGATCGGGTGTCTTTGATTCATGGTGACTACAACGTAAGCAAGCCAGATTTGCTTATTCGGAAGCTAAGGTTTGTCTTGACGAGACTAGCATGTACAGACATGGCCACAGGAACAAGGATCTCAGAAAGTCAAAGAATGAATCATATAGTAGATATGATGAACATTATGATTTTTAGCCATTGAAACTATATCAACTCTCGTGATCATCGGTGTTGATGTAGTGGATTTGGTTCGTGTGATCACTAAAACAATGTGAGGGATGTTGTTTTGGTGGGAGTTCACCTAGTTTAATTTCATTAATTAATTTGAACTCAATTTGTCATAAACTTAGTCTAAACTATTGCAAATATGTTGTAGATCAATGGCAGCCCTACCATCAATTTTAATGCGTTCCTAGAGAAAGAAAAGTTGAAAAACAATGGAAGCAACTTGGCGGATTGGTTCCAATTTGAGGATTGTCCTCACAGCTGGTAATTTGACCTATGTCTGGATGCACGCTAGGTGACCCACTGCATTTGATGCTACCGATGAAGTAAAAATGTTTACCTCGCTCGGAAGAATCGTACTCCATAGTTCGATGTGCTATCTTGTATGGTTTAGAATCAGACTTGAGAAAAGGTTTGAAGAGTCGGACCCATATGATATTGTCGAGGATCTCAAATTAATCTTTGAGACTCATGCGGCAATTGAAAGTTATGAAGCTTCGAAAAGTTCTTTAAGCGCAAGATGGAAGAGGGTAGCTCGTCGGTGAGCATGTGCTTAAGATGTCGGGCACGCATAAAATAAACTTCAAAGTTTGGGTATAGTGATTCCTAATACTTTGGGGGTTTACCGCATCCTCCAATCACTACCACCAAGTTACAAGAACTTTGTGATGAACTACAACATGCGAGAACATGAACAAAGAGTTGCGAACTATTTGCTATGTTAAAATCTGCGAAGTGGAGATCAAGAAAGAGCACCAAGTGTTGATGGTCAATAAGACCACCAAATTCAAGAAAGGCAAGTCTAAGCGGAAGGGACACTTCAAGAAGGGTGGTAAGAAAGTTACCATACCGACGAAGAGGACCAAGGCTGGACCAAAACCTGGAGTGCTTTTACTTGCAAGGAGAAGGTCCTTTGAGCGGAATTGCCCAAAGTACTTGGCAGATTTGAAGAACGGCAACATCAAGAAGAAAGGTATATCGATATACATGTTATTGATGTGTATCTCACTAGTATTCGTAGTAGTGCACGGGTATTTGATCTTGGTTCGGTTGCTCATATTTGTAACTCGAAGCAGAGCTACTGAATACGGAAGCTAGTGAAGAGCGAGGTGACGATGCGCGTGGGAAGCGGATCAAAGGTTGATGTGATCGCGATTGCACACTACCTCTTCATCTACCATCGGGATTAGTTTTATACTTAAATAATTGTTATTTGGTGCTGCGTTGAGCATGAACATTATATCGGGATCTTGTTTATTGCGAGGCGGTTACTTGTTTAAATCGAGAATAATGGTTGTTCGATTTATATGAGTAATATGTTTTATGCACATGCACCTTTGATAGATGGTCTATTCATATTGAATCTCGATAGTGGATATACACATATTAATAACATTGAGGCTAAACGTTTGAAATCAGCGATAATTTGACCTATATGGCCTTTGTCGTCTTGGTCACATTGGAGTGAAGCGTATGAAGAAACTCCATTCCGATGGACTTCTTGAATCACTTGATTTTGAATCACTTGAAAGATGCGAAGCATGTCGATGGGTAAAATGACTAAGACTCCATTTTACGGTATGATGGAGCGAGCTATGACTTATTGGAAATCATACATACCGATGTGTGTGGTCCAATGAGTGTAGCATCGTGATGGTTATCGTTATGTTCTTACCTTCACGGATGACTTGAGTAGATATGGGTATATCTATTTCATGAAACATAAGTCCGAAACTTTCGAGAAGTTTAAGGAGTTTCAAAGTGAGGTAGAGAATCAACGTAACAAGAAGATTAAATTTCTACGTTCTGATCGTGGAGGTGAATATCTAAGTTACGAGTTTGGCGAGCATTTGAAGAAATGTGGAATACTTTCGCAGTTGACACCGCCGGGAACACCACAGTAATGGTGTGTGCGAGCGTCGTGTCGAACTCTCTTAGATATGGTTAGTTCTATGATGTCACTTACAGATTTGCCACTATCATTTTGGGGTTATGCATTAGAAACAGCCGCATTCACTTTAAATAGGGCACCGTCTAAATCCATTGAAACGACACCGTATGAATTATGGTTTGGGAAGAAACCTAAATTGTCGTTCCTTAAAGTTTGGGGATCTGAAGCCTATGTAAAGAAGTTACTGTTAGGACAAGCTTGAACCCAAAGCGGAAAAATGCGTCTTCATAGGATACGAAGGAAACTATTGGGTATACCTTCTATCATAGATCCGAAGGCAAAATCTTTGTTGCCAAGAATGGATCCTTTCTAGAAGGAATTTCTCTCGAAAGAAGTGACTGGAAGGAAAGTAGAACTTCGACGAGGTTGTCGAACCTTCTCTCGAAATTGCGAGTAGCGCAGCACGGAAGAAGTTCTGTGGTGCCTGCACCAATAAGAGAGGAAGCTAGTGATGGTGATCATGAAACTTGGTTGAAGTTGCTCAGAGCCTCGGAGGTCAACGAAATCGTACCACTCCAGTTGGTATGATTCCGTTATGAATGTCATGTTGGTGGACAACACCGATGACCCCGAGACATATGAGGAAGCAATGATGAGCCCAGATTCCAATAAATGGCAAGAAGCCATGAAATCCGAGATTGGATCCATGTCGAAAACCAAGTATGGACTTTGGTGGACTTACCGGATGGCGGAAGAACATCGAGAACAAATGGATTTTCAAGAAGAAAGCAGATGCTGATGGTAATATTATTGTCTATAAAGCTCGACTTGTCGCAAAAGGGTTTCGACAAATTCAAGGAGTTGACTACGATGAGACTTTCTCACCGGTAGCGAAGCTAAAGTCTGTGAGGATTATGTTAGCAATCGCTGCATATTATGATTATGAGATATGGCAGATGGATGTCAAAACAGCATTCCTCAATGGAGACATTGATGAAGAGTTGTATATGATGCAACCCAAAGGTTTTGTCGATCCTAAAGATGCTAACAAGGTATGCAAACTTCAACGGTCCATCTATGGATTGAAGCAAGCATCCCGAAGTTGGAATCAACGTTTTGATAAGGTAATCAAAAGTTTTGGTTTTATACAAACTTATGGAGAAGCTTGTATTTACAAGAAAGTGAGTGGGAGCTCTGTAGCATTCTTAATACTGTATGTGGATGACATATTGTTGATTGGGAATGATGTAGACCTTCTTAATAGTGTCAAAGAGTATTTGAATAATAGTTTTTCAATGAAGGATCTTGGCGAAGCAGCTTACATATTAGGCATAAAGATTTATAGAGATAGATCGAAACGCCAAATATCATTGTCACAAAGTACATATTTGGACAAAGTTCTAAAGAGGTTTGGAATGGAAGATAGCAAGAAAGGGTTCTTGCCCATGTTGCCCAATATGACCTTGAGTAAAACTCAAAGTCCGACATCGGCAGAAGATAGAGAAAAGATGAGTAAAACTCCCTATGCCTCAGCCATAGGATCTCTAATGTATGCCATGCTATGTACTAGACCCGACATCATATCTTTGTTAGTCTAACTAGCAGATATCAAAGTGATCCAGGAGTGGATCATTGGACAGCGGTCAAAAACATCCTTAAGTACTTGAGAAGAACTAAGGATATGGTTCTTTCTTATGGAGGTGATGAACAGCTCGTTGTTAATGGTTACACCGATGCTAGTTGGAACACCGATCCGGATGATTCTAAATCACAATCTGGATACGTATTTATTTTGAATGGTGCAGCAGTTAGCTGGAGGAGTGCAAAGCAAAGCGTTGTGGCGAGATCTTCAACTGAATCGGAATACATGGCTGCTTCGGAGGCTTCACAAGAAGCGATATGGATGAAAGAGTTCATTACAGAGCTGGGTGTGGTTCCTAGTGCGCTGGACCCAATGTCTATCTACTGTGATAACATGGGCGCCATAGCCAATGCGCAAGAACCAAGGTCACACAAGAAGCTGAAGCATATCAAAGCTGCGTTTTCACGCTATTCGAGAACATATCCAGGATGGGGATATAAAGATTTGCAAAGTACACACAGATCTGAATGTGGCGGATCCATTGACTAAACCTCTCCCAAGGGCAAAACATGACCAACACCAAACTGCCATGGGTGTTCGGTATATTACCATGTAATCTAGATTAGATGACTCTAGTGCAAGTGGGAGACTGTTGGAGATATGCCCTAGAGGTAATAATAAATGTAGTTATTATTATATATCTTTGTGTTTATGATAAATGTTTACATTCATGCTATAATAGTATTAACAAGGAAACCATTAATACTTGTGTGATTTGTAAACTTAATTTGAAGTCCCTAGTATGGCCTCTATACTTCACTAGCTTGTTGGTTGATTGATGATGTGGTTTCTTTGTCATGAACATTGAGATGTTATCAACAACAAGATCATATCGTTAGGAGAATGATATGGTGGACATACTCCTATAGACAAGCGTAGCATAAAGATCAAGTCATTTCAATAGTTCAATTGCTATATGCTTTCTGATACATAGTAACCTAATTCCTTCGACCATGAGATCATGCATATTGCCTTTACTGGATGGATGCTTTGATATCATCAAACACCACACCGTAACAGGGTGGCTATAAAAGTGGCATTGGGTGTTCGGAAAGTATTGGTTGAAACACATGGATCAAGAGTGGATTTGTCCATCCACATGACGGATAGATATTCTCTGGCCCTCTCGGTGAAATGTCATCCAATTAGCTTGCAAGCATGTGACTTGGTCACAAGGGATCACATATCACGGGAACGAGAAAAGAGTACTTATCAGTAACGAGGTTGAACTAGGTATGCAGAGATACCGACGGTCATGACCTCGGATAAGTAACATATCGTGAGACAAAGGGAAATTGGTATCGTATGTAAGTGGTTCATTCGATTGCAAAGTAATCGAGAAATATGTAGGAGCCATATGAATTTCCAGATTCCTCTATTGGTTATTGTTAGGAGAATTGTCTCTATCATGTCCGCATAATTCACGAACCGTAGGGAGACACACTTAAGGATTCGAAGTTTTTTGAGTAGTTATTGTATTATGAGTAAGAGACCGAATGTTGTTCGAGTCTCGGATGGGATCCGGATATCACGAGGTGATCCGGAATGGTCCGGAGAATAAGATTCATATAAGGAAAGTCCCATTTCGGAGTTGGGGAATGGTTCCGTGTTTTCATCGAACATTCTAGAAGGTCCCGAATGTCCGCACTGGGGGAAGGGGTACATGAATGTGTCATTGCAAGATGGAATGATTGCATCATGTACTAAGTGTTCTCGCTGTCCAAAATAAAGGGTTTATTTAATTCCTAAATGGAAAAGTCAAGCGCTTTTCGGTCAAACCGCCAGTTTGGAAAGAGGAGAAGTTGAAACCGACTTGGGGAGGAGTCCTCCTCCCAAGCCGGGACCAGCCCTAGGCGAGTTGGGAGGGACTCCTCCTCCTGGCGCCAGCCCTCCCACCTATAAAGGGAGGGGCAGGGCCTCCTCCTCTAGACACACAAGTTCCTATCCTCTAAACTAGAAACTAGACCTAGACCCCGGTTTAGAGCTGTTTCGGTTTAGAGCCTTCTAATTGGTTTAGAGCCCTCTAATTGGTGTGTCTAATTACTAGACCACTAATAGCCTCTCTCATAAGCTCCACCATACTCGCACCGGCTTAAGGCGAAGCCCTGCGGGATCTCCCCTCTACCTCCGGTACCACGCCGTTGTGCTGCCGGAATCGCGAGGAGAGTGCTACAACCTCCGCTGCCTGCTGGAACAAGGGAGAGGAAGGTCTTCGTAAAATGCCGAACGTGTGACCGATCATGGAGGCCTTGGAACGCTGGCCGAAGGATCGCTCACGCGATCTTGAGATCGGAAAGAGTACGACTACATCACCCACAAGAATCTGCTCTCGTTAAACACTTTGGAATCTTCGAGGGTGAGTTATTCCATCGACTCGTTGCTACAATCTAGTAGATAGATCTTGGCTTGTTTGTTTGTATGCGATAGAAAATTTTTGTTTTCCATGCTACGAACCCCTACAGTAACTCTACCTCATGTCTCTCGATGGTGACAAGGTGGGTAGGGTGGAGTGTGATGTGCATATGGATGGCACTGGCAAACATGGTGACGCAACGCGGTGGCAGGGGCTAGTCGGGCCTTAGGGGCCTCTAGGGCCTGATAGGCCCTAGCTGCTACGTCCGGTCGGCGACCACTCAGGTGGTAGAGGATGGTTCTCCTCCGTGTGACTGTGGCTGGACGGAGGGCGGATCCGAACATGCGGGTCTGGATCTAGCCATCAATGGTTGCGGAGTACGACTAGCGGGTGGCACAGTTTCGTCTACCAACAACACTTCTGCCATCCATGCGTGTTGGCTCTAACTCTGGCCCTCCTCTGATATGTCGGTCTTGAGTGAGATATCTATCAAACCTTGGTCCTAAGCTCGTGGACGCCAGGTGGCGGCCCCGGAAGGTGGACTGCACGGGCGTCTCTACGGAGAGCACCATGGCGGCGGTGATGGTCTCCCTCTTTTGGAGGATGGCGGCAGGGGCGGATTTACCGTCCGGGCACCCTGGGCACGTGCCCAGGCTCGGCGCCATCCTGTGCGGGCACTCCGGTGAAGTCTGTGTCGACGTATGTAGCTGGAATTGCTAAAATCTGGTGAGAAATACATGCATCCAGGATTATAGAACGATTTCTTTCTAGTTAGGCCAGCTTGGGCTTGTTCCTAGTAGAACTAGTTAGCCCATCTCGTTCCATAGTACACGCGTTAGCCCTTTCTCACACGTTCACAAAGCTAGACAGAACAGGAATCGATCGATCAGCAGGACTGTCTATCAGTTCTTCTATTCGCGTTCAATCGGTTCGACTACGCCCGCTGCGTGTCCTAGCATGGGGAGACGGAGGAAACATGGTACCCGGCCGTCGCTCCCATCAGGCTGCGACTCCGCCCGCGAGACTGAGAAGCGCAAAGGGCAAGGCGGCAATAGCAGCGGGCGGAGTTCCAATCCGGCGGACGGCGGCTCGTTGGCGCCACTGGTAGGAGTAGCCGCGCGGCCATCACGGACGATTACCAACCTGTGCACGAGGAAGGAACCAGTAGCACACGACAAGTTATGTTATTTGCAGGAGAATTTCAGAACTGTTTATATTTTTTACTCGATGAAACATTGTTGATTATGTCCATATGATGTTTATCTAAATATGTGACGTCTATGAATTTTAGAAAACCAACATAAAGTATTTTAGTTTGTGCCCAGGCTTTCAAAATTTGCTAGGTCCGCCATTGGATGGCGGGGAGAAGGTGTCGAGGGACCTGGTGTTGGTGAGACCAACAACCAGATCGCGTGTAGAAGGCTTGGTTCGGGGTATGTGGGTGGTCAATGATACCATTTGTGGTTCGAAGGTTTTTTCGGGTGAAAGTTCAACGCTTTGGTGCCAACGGTAGCGATGTGTGTGGGTGTCGTACCCTCTTGAGTGCGTCGTTGGGACTACCTTCCCACACTTTGTGGTGTTACCCTCTTGAGGGTGGTAAAACACTTTAACTGTATTCAATATACCGGCTAGATTGGTAAATTTTCTAAAGATGTTTATTCTTTGTTGTCTGATTAGAATATATGAAAGCATTAATAATATTTTTCCATGCCTGCTTTCTATATAGAGATCGAGGAGGCAGGCTGAGGCTAACCCTATAAGAGAAAAGTACTTCAACAGAAATTCCAGTGGCCAGGCGACAACCTGGATGGATAGCTGCTATGAGATGTTAGTGCCATGTTTTTTTAGGAGGCCACCGATCGATAGGGTTGTATATTTTGATTTTTGAACCATGTGAGTTCTGCAAGATAACATGTACGTAGGAGGTGACTATTCGGCTCATGGGTGTATTCTCGCCCATTAAAACATATTTCAAAATGTTAAATAATTCTAAAACAAATATCTACATATATATTCAAACATCTTATGTTCGTTTTCAAGTTTTCGGGATGAAAAAATATTTTAGGTGTCCTGTGCAAAAAAAGACAAAATATCCTATGATTAGTCATATTTACGTGACATTTTTTGTCTTTTATGCATGACACATAAATTATTTTTCATCCTGAAAACTTGTGAACGAACATAAAATGTCCGTACGTACATATAGATATTTTTTCAAATTTTTTGATATTTCAAAATATGTTTTCTCATAGTGGGTGCAAAAGCACCCGTGAGCCAAAAAGGATTTTCGATGTATATGTGCCTAGTGCAAGAGGACAATTAATTATGCATTACTAAACTACTTGTGTGAATCATTCATGATCAAGGGCATCTCCAGCGGGCCAATCTCCATGGAATAAAAACGCGGCCGCTTTCCCTAGTCTGTTTGCGGTGTGGAGCGCCCCCAGCGGGCAGACCTATTTGACCGGCCCCACCCGCACCGTCATCGTCATTAGCGGTAGTAATGATAATCAACGTCCCATCGACCGCCGGCGCGACTTCCCGCATGGTCGGTGGAAAAACTCGTTCTCGCCGAGGTTTTCCCGTGCACGGCAAAGTCACGCGTGCGCGCCACAACATTTCGCTTCCCATCCGCCGTAAGGCTATAAAGATAGTCGGCGTGGTAAGGGGACAACCAACCCCAAAGCCATCTACATAACAATAATGCCTCGCTGCAAGATCACCACCTAGGCATAAGGATGGCAATTTTACCCACGGGTACGGGTACCCGCGGGTATCGTACCCACATGGGTAGGGTATGGGTTAAAATATGCTATTGATGAAAGTAAAATTGTGAATAACTTGAGTACTATTGGATCTACCCGCCGGGTACCCAATGGTACGGGTATCCGCCGGGTATGGGTATGGGTTAAGTTTTATACCCACGGATACGGGTATGGGTAAACCTTTATACCCATTGGCTACACGGGTATGAGTATGGTATGGCTCTATCCTACCCATACCCTGCCCATTGCCATCCTTACCTAGGCAAACATTGGCCAGCTGGCTCTCCGCTGCTACCCTGAGGGACGAGATGGCCGTCGTCGCCTTGCTGGAGCGGGAGGAGGAGCTGGTAGCGATGGAGGATGAGCTCGTGGCGATTGCGGTGGAGGCGGCGAACGACGTGGAGGTTACGCCCGAGGTCGACACTGCACTGAATGCGGCGTAGGTCGCCATTGACGTGTGTCGTGGGATGGCTGAGGAGATGCTAGTGGTGGCTCAGGCATCGCAGGACAAGCTGATGGTGGCTGCAGTGGATGATGCGGTCGCGACGACCGTGGAGGCGTCGGACACCGACACGGTTGTCGTGAACGATGATGACATCTGGTTGGAGGACCACGATGATAAGGTCAGTGTGCCGAACGTAAGCGATGAGCAACGGGTTATGCTCGCCACGTTCGACACCGCCAAGCGTGACGCCGAAGGCCGTGCACTCATGGCGGCTGAGCGGGAGGTCGGAGGTCATCCTCGAGGCTAGGTCGGCCATATTGAAAGAACATTTCATGTTTTCCTGTGTTTTGTGTGTTAGATAACAATACTGTGGAGATTATTCATGTGCGCTAAGTGTGCAGGAAGCTTTGAGGGGGGCCGGATTATCCGGCCATTGGTGGGGCGGATAATCCGGCCCCCCTCAAAGGGTAAATTTTAATGCAAACCTATTTAGGCTTAGCATAAAGGGTAAATTCTCTAGTTCAAATTTTAATGCTTTTTCAATTTTAGGCTTAGCATAAAGGGTAAATTCTCTAGATCAACTATTAGGTGGAAAATCCCTATAAGCAAACCTATCTACTAGCGAGTAAAGAGCGAGTGGAAGAGGAACGGGTAAACCGTAGTGAAGCACGCGGAGACATAGGATTTGTTTGACCGCAGTTCCTTCCTTGTTAAGGGAAGTACGTCTACGTTGGAGGGGTGGGCGATACTAAGACCACCACGCCACAATAGGCCTCACCCTGTTCTCCGATGGATCTCGCCACCAAAGGCCTGATCCACCTTTCCACTATAGGTACCCTTCAAGGCGGGTACCGGCACCTTTACACAACTAGCAGGGCACAAATCCACAATCAACTTGGAGGCTCCCAAAATGACAACAAGCTGCCACAAGAACAAAGTTATCAAATATAACGAACAAGATCTAGATATTGACAAGAATACTAGATCAGGGATTTCTCCAAATGAATGGAGAGGAGTTGATGCGCTTGATTCGTGATGACGACGATGATTCTCTCCTCCTTCAATCCCCCCAAAGATCAAAGCCTTCGGGTGGTTGAAGTGGGAGATCGAGAATGGGAGCTCTTCAACAATGTGTGGACAATTTCGAATGAATCAAGAGTTCTGAACGTTGGGGAAGAAGGGATACTTATACCCCCTTCCAAAACCAGCCGTTGGAGACTTTGGGGGCCGGATTATCCGGCCCAAGTGAGGGCCGGATTATCCGGCCGGGGGAAAACTCCGCCCCAGACTTGGAATATCCGGCAGAAAAACCGCCCCCTCTCTGAGTGTCGCGCAGAGCTTGCACTTGATCAACTTCTGGGGGCCGGATTATCCAGCCCCATGAGAAGGCCGGATTATCCTACCTGTGGAGGAAAAACCGCCCCAGTTCGGATTTTTCGGGAGAAAATCTGACCGGACTCCGAGCGACGCGCCTTGGCTTGCTTTGCTCAAAAACTGGGGGCCGGATTATCCGGCCCATGCGACAGCCGGATTATCCGGCCTGGGGAAGAAAAACTGCCCCCAGTCCGGATTTTCCGGGAGATAATCCGCCCCCTCTCTGGGTGATGCGCCTTGGCAGTCTTTGAGCAATGAGGTAGGCCAGATTATCTGGCCATTGGTGGGGCGGATAATCCGGCCCCCTCAAAGCTTCCTGCACACTTAGCGCACATGAATAATCTCCATAGTATTGTTATCTAACACACAAAACACACGAAAACATGAAATGTTCTTTCAATCTCCCCCTTTTTGGTGTTAGATAACAATACTAGGATTTGCAGGAAACGATTACATGACAACCAACAATAAAAATGGAAGAGACTCCCCCTCAATGTGTGCATATTAGAAATTTGCATTTGAATACAAATGCACACATATAGGTGAATCTATTCCATAGACATATGAGCAATATAATCATACCACCGAGGTAGAAGAGAGGCACCCTTAAAATAGCCTCACTTAACAACGTGATAACCAATATACGCGCCTTCCTTGATCAAGGTTTCCAGCATAATAGGATATGAATAGATGAATCCATAAGCATACTCCATGAGATAAATCCAGACAACCACTGACATAGAGTCTCAAACCAACCACAAATCACAAATAAAAAGTTCAACGCTAAATGGGCATAAGCGAGAAAACAACGAATAGAAAAGAATGTAAGTGCTTATGCCCGACCCATGCAAATCCTCGAAGATCCTAATAGAACTGCTTCTCCCCCTTTGGCATCGAGACACCAAAAAGGAAGAAGAGCGATGCTAGCGCCCCAAGGGATCACTCGTAGTCCTCGTCCTCATCCGCGTCCTCGTCCTCGTCTTCATTCTCGTCCTCATTCTCATCTTCAAGCTCCTCGGTGTCACCATCTTCGTCATCAGCAGTGGCCGCAGGGGGGAACAAGTGATGCTCCAGCTCTCCATAGTTCAAACCGGAAGAAGAGTTCCACCGAGCATATGGTGTGGGAGGTGTAGGAGCCGGGAGGTCACCAGAAGCACCGGACACATGGTGAAGGATGAGCTGCTGGGAGTGAACCAACTCATGGCGCTGCTTGTATGCCTCATACTGACCCTTGCGTGTGTCCACTCCAATGCAAAGGATGTGCCGTTGGAACCAGTTTAGCTGCTTGATCTCGCGGGCAACGGGAGGCATTGGGGGCCTGCGAGCATCTCTCATGAGACCCTCAGGAGCAGAGGAGGGGTGAGAGGTCTTCCGAACCTTGGTGTAGATCTTCTTGGCCTTATGCACAGAATCAATGTTGAACTCTTCAGAAGGAAGCAGGTGCCTTATGAGCATCATAATGTAGGGTGCATAGGGGATGGATAGACGGTTGAACATAGCATCAGTCAATTCATGGTAGATAAAGTCCATGACATCCAGCCTGTACTGCATAGACTCGTCCTCGCACGAGGCAACCTCATGAGAAAACTGAAGGAGCTGGACTAGGTGACCACGAATGCTGTCATTGTTGCCCCCACTCGGAGTGATGGAGTCACGGAAGAGGCCCACTAAGGCAGCACAGATAGGAGCAAGACCAGCCAGAGTGCCCACAATGCCATTGTCCACTGTGCAAGGAGAGAGAGCTGCATCCTTGTTGGGCTTCAGCTGGGTGATGATACAGTGGCCACTGGCTCTATCCCTGTTGCGGAAAGAGTACCCAAGAACCTCAGCAAACACATAGAAATCAGCATTCATAGGCCTGTCGTGAGTCATCCACTTCATAATGCGACGCTCATCTCCACAAATAACCAAAGTGGAAAAGAACTGCTTCACCACCTCAGAGTCATAAGAGCACTGGAGAGACATGATATGTTGTAGCCCCATCCGCTCAGCCACAAACATTGCATCCACAAGGTGAGCCTTCTCCAAGGCTTCAGCAAGAACCATTGGGTGCATAGGCCTAATGTTCAGCCTGGCATACACATCTTCATAAATACCTTTTTGTTCAGCACACCAAAAACGATCATCCCCCAGCTCATCATCACGAGGCAACTCAGCAAACAAGTCACGGTGACGGATGGAGGAAAAGGTGACTGCATCCAAAGCCTTGTAGTTGATCTTGGGCTCCTTGCCCTTCCTTTTGGACACTCCCTTCCTAGTTCTCTTTGCTTGTTCAGCCATTCACTTCTCTTCGTTCTTTCTCCTCCTCAACTCAACCTCGTCCACTAAGTTACCATGTCCGTCGTCCCGGAAGTATTTACCGCGAGGGCGGCGCTTGTAGGTCTTTGGAACACTGGAACCACCTGTGAGAAGAACAAGAGTGATAGCATGGGGATAAGCATACACACAAGTCCAGGAGGGAGCAATCTACGCAATGCATACTCCATAGTGAAACTGAACCAGAGTTGAATCTGTCAGGCCGGATTATCCGGCCTAGCCAGGGGCGGATAATCCGGCCCTGGCAGAAAATTTCGATTTCACCTAGATTGAATGCAAAAAAGTAGATCGGGCCTAGAAACTGCAAGACTATGATTTCTATGCGAAAAAACATCCTTCTAGTCAACGTTCCACCCAACAAGTAACACATCTAGCCAAAGATGGGGAGAGAGGGAGTTACCTGATGGGTTCGTAGCATGGAAAACAAAAAAATTCTACCACAAGAACGAACAAAACCCAGATCTAATCTAGACAAAAGCCAAGATCTAATCTATTAGACATGAGCAACGAGATAGATCGGTACTAACCCTCGTAGAACCGAAAGCGTTACGAGATTAGATCTCGTGGATGATGTAGTCGATCACTTGTCGATCTCAAGATCGTGTGGACGATCCTTCCGGCGCCGCGTTCCGGCAGCGCTTCCGCAGATGGTCACACGTGTGGAGTCGAAGCAGACCTTCCTCTCCCTGTTCCAGCGAGCAGCGGAGGTAGTAGATCTTCTCCATGGAATCCCAGCAGCACGACGGCGTGGTGGTGGTGGTGGAGATGAGAATTCTGCAGGGGTTCGCCTATGCCTGTGTAGAAGAAAGGTGGAGGAGAGAGGCGGCTGAGATTGGTTGTTATTAGAGAGAGGGCAAGAGGGGACGCCCCCTCCCTTCTATTTAAAGGAGGGAGGCGCGCCTGGGGAGGGGGAGTCCTAGTAGGACTCCCCTCCTCCTTGGGCCGGCGGGTTGGGGGGAGGAGTCCTCCTCCCCCACGAATCCGTGTATTGCCCCACTTGGACTCCCTTGATCCCTTTCTTGGTTTTCAAGTAAACTCCAAGAAATCCTCTAGAACCTTCCAGAACATTCCGAAACCTTCTAGAATCTCCATACAAACACTCCGGAACATTTCCCAACTTAGAAAATGATCCCCAATATATGAATCTTATTCTCCGGACCATTCCGGATCTCCTCGTGATGTGCCGGATCCATTCTGAGACTCCGAATAACATTCGGTCTCCAACGCAAATTCCATATCTACTTAAAACAACTTTGAACCTTAAGTGTGTAACCATCAGCGGGATCTGGAGATCCATAACGGCTCCCACATACTCAACGATGACTTTGTGATCGATAGAACCATTAACATACGAAACCAATTCCCTTTGTCACGCGATATTCTACTTATCCGAGGTTTGATCGTCAGTATCTTCATACCTAGTTCTTCCTTGTTACTGATAAGTACTCTTTACTCGTTCCATGTTATGTCATCCCTTGTGACCCAGTCACATGCTTGCAAGCTATCTAGATGACATTCCACCGAGAGGGCCCAGAGTATATCTATCCGTCATATGGATGGACAAATCCCAATCTTGGTCTATGCGCTTCAACACATACTTTCAGAATACCCAATGACACCTTTATAACCGCCCAGTTACGAAGCGGCGTTTGATGTCATCAAAGTACCCATCCAGTGATGGTGATTAACATAACCTCATGGTCGAAGGATTAGGTTACTATGCATTTGAAAGCTTACAGCAATACGAACTTAATGACTTGATCTTATGCTACGCTTACTATGGGTGTGTGTCCATCACATCATTCTCCTAATGATATGATCTTGTTATTAACGACATCCAATGCCCATGATCAGGAAACCATGATCATCCATTAATCAACAAGCTAGTTTAACAAGAGGCTTACTAGGGACTCTTTTATGTTTACAAAACACACAAGTATTAATGTTTCCGGTTAATACAATTATAGCATGGGATGTAAACATTTATCATAAACATAAAGATATAATAATAACCACTTTATTATTGCCTCTTGGGCATATCTCCAACAGTCTCCCACTTGCACTAGAGTCAATAATCTAGTTAAAAACTTGTGCATTCAACACCTATGGCTTTCTGGTGTTGTATAGACACTATTTCTAGTGGTAAACATAATCTTCAGATCTGACACTTCCAGGTCCGTGTGTATTTGCATGTCCTTGCGTTTCTACGCATTACTCATTCTCTAATGAGATGGCATTGTATAAATTTGGTCCTTTGGTGAGACCTTTAGTTCCTCGGGATTAAATCATGTTGATACAATTGTCATACAATGTATCTTCATAGTATTATCCCGCTATGAACCACACCTAGTTTGATAACAAACTACTTGACGCAAATGCCCTCATTTGCTGCTACAATAGATCATATACTTAGCCTTTTGTTGTAGTATCTGTCACAATGTTTTAACTTTGGTACTCAACCAAATCCGTTATGGAACTTCCTTTCCATTACATTGTGCCACCCATAGTTTAAATTGAGATAAACTTAATTTGTGACAAAACTAGTATCAATGCAACAATTTACAATGAACTATTTGTCACCACTATATAAGTAGTATATTCTTAGTTCTTCCAAAGATCATAGGAATATCCCTACTATTGTCCAATGATCATCTTATGAGTCATTCTGGTATATGCTCATAACATTTAGAGCATAGGACATATCTAGATGTGTACATCTCAAAGATTGATCAAAATATTCTTGTGATTTCACCAAGTGTCAAAACACTTGAATCTCGTGTCAACATACTTGAATCTTGATTCAGTCCTTCCGTAAGGCCAAGAACCTTTCTTGTTGTTTCCATATTGAACTCATTCAACATCTTATCTATGTACATTTGGCAAAATCATATTAGCGCCTCAATCTATCCATATAGACATTGATGCCTAATTCTTGGGTTATGCCTAAGTCTTTCATCGAAATGAAATTCTTAACCTGTGTCAATAAAAGATACATCATTTCTAATCAACGATATGTCTTTCACATAATGTATTAGAAATATGTCTTAGCGCCCCACTTAATTTCTTGCAAAATGCAAGCATCTTCATCGCCTCTCGATGAAATTAAACCTTTAACAGTTTCATCACGGTGAAGATTCCAACTCGCGATGCTCACTTCAACCATTGAAGTTTTGCATACTCTTTTAGCATCCTTTGAATTAACAAAACCCTTTGGATCGTGTCATGGACACATCCTAGGTAACCATTCTATTAGAAGAACTTGTTTTGT
The DNA here is from genome assembly GCA_023614405.1 of Avena insularis. Lineage (NCBI taxonomy): Eukaryota > Viridiplantae > Streptophyta > Magnoliopsida > Poales > Poaceae > Avena > Avena insularis. The sequence goes on along the minus strand of JAJUPC010000117.1, from coordinate 373,990 downwards.
TTGTTCAACTACCATATACCAAAATATATGTAGTGGTTGCTACATTAATCCGTCCAGACTAAATATCGCTATGAAAGATCAAATCGTATCACAGTCAATTCCTTGAACATTGTCGTAAACTCTTTCCGACATGTCGATTATTTCATAGATGTGAAACATCCATGTCTATTTCTTTATAGATCCATATACGACTGTAAGGTCTTGCACCTTTCTAGAGGGTCTTTCAAATTCAAAGCTTGATTTCTCGTGTATGGAATTATCACGGATTTTATGGCTTCAAGCCACTTAATGAAGTCAGGGCCCATCATTGCTTCTTTGCATGTAGTCGGTTCATCATTGTCAAACAACAATGATTTAACTCTCAAATCTTGGCATTTGATTACTTACCCGACCTACTTGGTTCAATAGTAACTTAGATCTCCGTGACCACAACCTTGAGGCACGTGAGCCATGAGCATTGTTTCTGCCTCCGGGACACTTTCCGACGCTGCGCAACTCAACACATATTAGCCAAGGTTCAACGACCTTGTCAAAGTTCTATTGTCCTCCCACTTAACTTTTCACCAAAATTCCTTCTCAAGAAACTCGACATTCTAAGCGACAAATACTTTTGTCTTCGGTGTTATGGAGGAATACCCAATGGTTATTCGTAATAACCTACAAAAACATGTTCATCCGACTTTGGTTGTAAACACTTTACTTATGCCTAGCATACCAAAAATTTAAGAAAGGACAACCTAGGTTTTATCCCAAACCATGACTTATATGGTGTCATTTCAATGGATCACGATGGAGCTCTTTTCAGTGTAAAAGCGGTAGTCACTAAAGCTTTAATCTTTAAAATATAATGGCAGTTTTATAAATGACACCTTTGATCTTACCATGTCAAACAAGGTTTCATTACATATCTTGAACACTCCATACTCCTATGGTGTTTTGGGAAATGCAAATCCATGGAACGATTCCTCAAAATCTTAGGTGTTTTGCTAAACTTGTAACTCAAACATCTTTCTTTATGATCCAATCATAAACTTTTTATTTTCTTGTTACAATGATTTTCCACTTCATCTTGAAAGTCTTTGAACATTTTCAAATGTTTCATACTTCTTCCTTATTGAGTAAGTATATACATATACTCACTCAAATCTTCGGAGAAAGCATATGAAGTTAAAATCCATCGCCCACGACTACACATAATGGACTATATACATCAATATGTACAAATTCCAATCAGCTAGTCATCCGTTCCTCTTTTGGCCTACGAACGGAGTTTTAATTATCTCCAAGAAAGTATCACAAGCGTCATTTGATCAAAATCAAAGACTCCAAAAATCCATCAACATGGAGTTTCTTCATGTATCCCTTTCAATATAATTTAAACGGCGATGTCACTTTGCAAGTGATCTTTCAATCATTTGTCTTGCGACATTTTAGCATTAGTTTTATGGTCGTTATTTCTCCAACCAGACTTGTATATCATCCATCTATTATGGAATACGGTAATTATTTGAACAACCTTTTGTCGTCATAATACCTGATCAAAATAACAATTATTGAAACAAATCTTGAAGGTAAGCTTTGATGTTAACAAGCACAACAACCCTTTGTTTGTTTTCGATGAACATCATCACATATTCTCTTGCTAGTTACTTAGGCCATTGTAGTTCATGAATTGTGTTGTCCTGTATAACACTTCATACCAACCAATTCGGCATCCAATACCGCAGAACCACATTGTTTAATAACCAAGGAATACAACCATAACATGTATCTTCTATATACCTAAGTTGGATATCTCCAATCTTTTCTTTTCTGCCAAATATTTTATAGATTCTCTTTCAACAATTCCTTTTCTTTTAAAAGAATCTATCAACATCAATAGTGGTGTCATTCACATGACACATAGTACAAAGTGTGTATAGTCAAATACTAATACCTTTGGACTTGCACTTTGAAGTGGATCACCTTCATCAAATGTTTGGCATTCTTTCAAAATTCCATTCTTTAGTAATCTTTTAGTGTAGTAAACATTTTACTTACATCTCCTATTCATCCTTATCATGACAAATTTCATGATCAAGCTGCTATAGCTTATAAAGGTGAATTGCGAGTATAATGTTTCTTTTCCAAAAACTTTTGGAGGATTAGGACGACTGGCGTCTCCAACCTTCACAAATTCTCATCAAATATGAGGACATATACTCTATCATGTTGTAACCAATACATTGTTTTAGATATCGCAATACCTTTCACATATGATGGTTTCTGAAACATTGCTTTCAACTCTTAGATAAACTTGATATTAAAAACAATCTTTTGAGTATCAAGAATCATGGAGGCAAACATGATACATTAGACACTAACACTGGAATTGTTACTCTTGATTTAATACTGTTTATTAAACTTCACAGAGTAAACGGAGTTTGCTGAAAGTTTGCAATATGACTTTTAAACTTTAGATTGACACTCAAAACAATATGATACCAGCTCGTAAAGCAAATATCCAGAATTTCTATAGTTCCACTATCTCAACTATAACTAAGCGTAAGGTGGTGAACGGATGCCAATGACTACAACAAACTATGCAAATTCACTTTGATTGTGTTTATGATAAATTGAGTTCGACTAATCCAAATTACAAAAGAACTCCCACTCAAAACAACATCCCTCGAGTTGTTTTAGTGATTACACGAACCAAATACACTACACCAAGTCCGATCATCACGTGAGATGATGTAGCTTTAAAGGCGAACAATCAACATGTTCATCATATCATCCATATGACTCATGCTTTACCTTTCGGTATTCCGTGTTCCGAGACCATGTCTGTACATGCTAGGCTCGTCAAGGTTAACCTTAGTATCCGCATGTGCAAATCTGGCTTGCACCCGTTGTATGCACACGTAGAATCTATCACACCCGATCATCACGAGATGCTTCGAAACGACGAGTCTTAGCAACGGTGCCTACTAAGGACGAACACTTTATTACTTGATATTTAGTGAGAGGGATCATCTTATAATGCTACCGTCGCGATCTAAGCAATACAAGATGCATAAAGGATTAACATCACAGACAATTCATAATTAGTATGATATGATATGTCCCTTTCTTCTTATGCCTTCGATCTCCATCTCCAAAGCACGGACATGATCTCCATCATCACCAGCATTGCGTCAAGGTCCGTGGCGCCGCTTCATGGTTGTCCATCATCACTAGCAACTATTACAACTACTTGGAACAAAGCTATTACAAGATGAATAGACACGCAGGTCTTAACAAAATTAAAGACAACCATTAGGCTCCTGTCGGTTGCCATATTACAACAAGGATCATTGCATACATCAAATACAATCACAATCACATGATGGCCATATCACATCACAAAACCCCTGCAAAAACAAGTTAGACGCCTCTAATTTTCTTTGCAAGTTTTACGTGGCTTGGGGCTTTCGACTAAGAACGGATCTTACTTATGAAACTGAACCACAACGTTGATACAAGTGCTATCAAGTGCAAAGTGTAGATTTGATCTATAGTATGATGGGAGAGACAGACACCCGTAAAGCCACTTGTGCAAAGCAAGTTGCACGTCAAGCGTGGAGCAAGTCTCATGTGCGATGACATGTAATGTTAGCCCGAGCCGCTTCATCCCACCATACCGCAAGATGCAAAGTACACACATAGCAAAAGACGACACGAGCACCAACGCCCACAACCTCATTGTGTTCTACTCGTGCAACAGATCTACGCATAGACAAGGCTCTAATACCACTGATGGGTTCGTAGCATGGAAAACAAAAAAATTCTACCGCAAGAACGAACAAAACCCAGATCTAATCTAGACAAAAGCCAAGATCTAATCTATTAGACATGAGCAACGAGATAGATCGGTACTAACCCTTGTAGAACCGAAAGCGTTACGAGATTAGATCTCGTGGATGATGTAGTCGATCACTTGTCGATCTCAAGATCGTGTGGACGATCCTTCCGGCGCCGCGTTCTGGCAGCGCTTCCGCAGATGGTCACACGTGTGGAGTCGAAGCAGACCTTCCTCTCCCCGTTCCAGCGAGCAGCGGAGGTAGTAGATCTTCTCCACGGAATCCCAGCAGCACGACGGCGTGGTGGAGATGAGAATTCTGCAGGGCTTCGCCTATGCCTGTGCAGAAGAAAGGTGGAGGAGAGAGGCGGCTGAGATTGGTTGTTATTAGAGAGAGGGCAAGAGGGGGCGCCCCTCCCTTCTATTTAAAGGAGGGAGGCGCTGAGGAGGAGTCCTAGTAGGACTCCTCCTCCCTGGCCGGCGGGTTGGGGAGGAGTCCTCCTTCCCCACAATCCGTGTATTGCCCCACTTGACTCCCTTGATCCCTTTCTTGGTTTTCAAGTAAACTCCAAGAAATCCTCTAGAACCTTCCAACATTCAAACCTTCTAGAATCTCCATACAAACACTCCGGAACATTTCCCAACTTAGAAAATGATCCCCAATATATGAATCTTATTCTCCGGACCATTCCGGATCTCCTCGTGATGTCCCGGATCCATTCCGAGACTCCGAACAACATTTGGTCTCCAACGCAAATTCCATATCTACTTAAAACAACTTCGAACCTTAAGTGTGTCACCCTACGGTTCGTGAATATGCAGACATGATGAAGACACATCTCCGATCAATAACCATCAGCGGGATCTGGAGATCCATAACGGCTCCCACATACTCAACGATGACTTTGTGATCGATAGAACCATTAACATACGAAACCAATTCCCTTTGTCACGCGATATTCTACTTATCCGAGGTTTGATCGTCGGTATCTTCATACCTAGTTCTACCTCGTTACCGATAAGTACTCTTTACTCGTTCCATGATATGTCATCCCTTGTGACCTAGTCACATGCTTGTAAGATAACTAGATGACATTCCATCGAGAGGGCCCAGAGCATATCTATCCGTCATATGGATGGAAAAATCTCAATCTTGGTCCATGCGCTTCAACACATACTTTCAGAATACCCAATGTCACCTTTATAACCACCCATTTACGAAGCGGCGTTTGATGTCATCAAAGTACCCATCCAATGATGGTGATTAACATAACCTTATGGTCAAAGGATTAGGTTACTATGCATTTGAAAGCTTACAGCAATACGAACTTAATGACTTGATCTTATGCTACGCTTACTATGGGTGTGTGTCCATCACATCATTCTCCTAATGATATGATCTTGTTATTAACGACATCCAATGCCCATGATCAGGAAACCATGATCATCCATTAATCAACAAGCTAGTTTAACAAGAGGCTTACTAGGGACTCTTTTATGTTTACAAAACACACAAGTATTAATGTTTCCGGTTAATACAATTATAGCATGGGATGTAAACATTTATCATAAACATAAAGATATAATAATAACCACTTTATTATTGCCTCTTGGGCATATCTCCAACATTACCCTCACTCATTGGAGGAAGAACGTGAAGGAGAAGGTACCCGGAGGCACGAAGAAGAAGATCCGGGGAGGCCCGGAAAATCTGGTGGCCGGAGAGGCTCCGGGGAGGGTGGGGGACAGCAGGCGGCGGCTGAGGAGGAGAGGGTTGGGGGAGAAGTGCTGCTCGTTATGAGTGATACATTGGAAATGTATCTATAATTTTTGATGCTCCATGCTTGGTGTTATCCACTTTCTTGTGTTTTGTCCACACTTTGGAGTAATTTTCATATGATTTCTTGGACTAACCTATTAACAAGAGCCACAGTGCCAGCTGCCGGTTTTCTGCTGTTTTTGGTTCCAGGAAAGTCAGAAAATGAATATTCTCGGAATTGGACGAGACAAAAGCCAAAGTGCCTATTTTTCCAGAAGACTCAGAGTTGAATACGAGATGGAGGAGGGCCAGGGGCTGGCCACACCCCCCAGGCGCGGGCTGGGCCTGGCCGCGCCAGGGCATGGTGTGGTGGCCCCAGGCACCCCCTCGGTCTCCCTCTTCGCCTATAAGAAGCCTTTTGACCTAAAAACTCCGGGGGGTGATGGCTCAATGCACGGCGCCCAGAAAAGTGTTGATGGCTCGTGGTTGATGTAGAGCTCGTTGGGGAACCCCAAGAGGAAGGTATGATGAGCACAACAGCAAGTTTCCCTCAGTTATGAAACCAAGGTTTAATCGAACCAGTAGGAGCAAGGAAACACCTCAAAGGTGTTGCTAGCTGAGCTTTGGCAGGGCGCACTACCGGTGCTAGTAGCAACATGGAGACCTGCACAACACAACCACAGAACTTTGTCCCCAACTTGCGATGAGGTTGTCAATCTCACCGTGTTTTGCGAAAAACAAAGGATTAAACGTATCGAATGGAAAGAAGTAAAAGTTTGCAGAAAGTAAACACAAAGCAGTAAACAGTTTGTAGATTGTATGTAAAAGACAAGGACTAGGATCCATAGTTCACTAGAGGTGGCTCTCCTTAGATAGATAACATGCTGGGTGAACAAATTACAGCGGGGCAATTGACAAACACCGAGAAAGCAATACATGCATATACTAATCATCTTGACTCCTTTGAGACTTGATTGGGCATTACAACATAATACATAGACCGCCATCCAACTACATCTATGACTAATAATCCACCTTCAGGTTATCATCCAAACCCCCTCCAGTATTAAGTTGCAAGCAACAGATTATTGCTTTAGGAACTGCGTGTAAAGTAAACAATACGATTGTTCTATGAACAAAGGATTGTTGTTTTCTCCCTAGTAGCAACAACACATCTAGTACCTTAGAGATTTCTGTCACTTCCCAGTTACGAGGCATGAACCCACTATCGAGCATAAATACTAACTCTTGGAGTTGCTAGCATCTACTTGGCCAAGATAGCTACTAACAACGGAAAGCATGCAAGTTCTCAAATAACAAAGACATGATAGAATCAATAATCAATCTGAAATAGCATCACAATATCCATCGGATCCCCGCAAACACAACATGTATGAATTACAAATAGATGATCTTGATCATGAACGGAGCTCACAAGATCTAAACATGAAAGCACAAAGGAGGAGAAACCAGCCATCTAGATACTACATGGATCCGTAGTCCAAGGATGCACTACTCACGCATCACACTGGAGGCTTGCATGGTGATGAAGAAGGCCTCTGTGGTGAATTCCCTCTCGGCAGGTGCCGGAAGAGCTTCAGATCCTCCCGATCTAGGGATGGAGATGACTGACTCTGCACTCTTTCGTGGATTTTTGATCGGGTACTTAGGGTTTTCGTCCCGAGGGCAATATATAGGCGGAAGGAGAGGCCGAGGGGGTGCCTGTGCTGGCCACACCACCCCCTGGCGCGGGCATGGCCTGGCCGCGCGTCCAGGTGGTGTGGCCACCCTCTGGCCCTTCTCCGTCTCGTATTCTGGCACTTGATCCCTTTCAAAAAAGTAGGCACTTTGGCTTTTGTCCCGTCCAATTCTGAGAATATTCATTTTTTGACTTTCCTAAAACCAAAAATAGCAGAAAACAGGCAGCTGACACTGTGGCTCTTGTTAATAGGTTAGTCCAAGAAATCATATGAAAAGTACTCCAAAGTTGGAACAAAACACAAGAAAGTGGATAAAACCAAGCATGGAACATCAAAAATTATAGATACATTTGCAATGTATCAGGGGGGGTTCGACGTTTTTCCAGAAAAAGTTCCACAGCGCAGCCACCACCGAAGGGGAGATTCGGGGGACAGAAAGTCTCTGTTTCGGCACCCTGCCAGGATGGGGAAGTGCCCTCGGAGCCATCTCCATCGATCTCCACCATCATCTCCATCAACCATCCATGTTTCCCCCATCTATGAGTGAGTAATCCCCCGCTATAGGCGATGGGGATGGTAGGGATTGGATGAGATCGTTCATGTAATGGCATCAGATTGTTAGGGCATGGTGCCTAGTATCTTTTATTAGTGCTTTATGACTTTGTTGCGACTTGTTGTGCTTAATGCTTGTCACTAGGGCCCGAGTGCCATGATTTCAGATCTGAACATGTTATTGATTCATTATGATAGTATTGTTTCTGGTCTTATCTACAAGTTGTTTACACACGTTGTTGTCCGGAACCTATGGCTCCAAAGTGACAGAAATCAGGATAACCGTAAGGGAATGGCTTTGATGTGAGGATCACATGTGTTCACGGAGTGTTAATGCTTTGCTCCGGTGATCTATTAAAAGGAGCACCTTAATTGCTAGTAGTTCCCTAGAGGCCCCGCTGCAAACGGGCTGGCAGGACAAAAGATGTTGTGCAAGTTTTCATTGCGAGCACGTATGACTATATATGGAACACATGCCTAGGATTGTCTAGTACTTGGATGCTTTATCTTATTTATCTGCAATTGCCCTATGTTCTGATTGTTATGTGAATTATCTTGTCCATGCAACGCCCGTCCATCCATCCCTATGCCTACCGCACTCGAATCCCACGGTTTACTGCTTTTGTCACTACTGTCTTTATTTTACTATTGTTGTTACTTTGCTATTCCTACTACAAAACTGTTGCTACTGATAAACTGCTGTGAGCAAGAGTGTTTCCAGGTGCAGCTGAATTGACAACTCAGTTGTTAAGGCTTATAAATATTCTTTGGCTCCCCTTGTGTCGAATCAATAAATTGGGTTTCACTTCCCTCGAAAATACTGCGATACACCCCCTATACTTGTGGGTCATCAATGAGCCCTTCCCCCGGTCCCTGCCCTTTAAGACGAAATCCGCCAGGGCCGGATTATCCGGCCTATACTTGGGCCGGATTATCCGGCCTCAAATCTGAAATGATGTTGAACACAGATTCAGGCCCACGCGTCCCCAAGCAACACCCCCACAAGGTGTACAAGGGACTTGTGTGCAAGAATAGATGGCTTAGGGGTAGGGAAAGGCTTAGGATTAAGAGAACCAAACTGAGATGGTACTAGACACTCAAAATTGCAAGATCCAAATCAAATAAAAGCCAAGATTGAGTGTGATTCCCATAAGAACATGAGAGAGCAAAAACATCAAAAAAGATCCAATTCTCCGCAAGGGAGAGGGCGGTGGCCGGAGCCACCTTGTTGGAGTGTATGGTGTGACACCGCAAAGATATATTTTGGGTTCACCACCAATACTCATCAATAAGCTCACATATCACAAAATGATATTAAGAGAAATGATTTATTTTGCTTTTGGCATTATGGGGGGAGGGTTAGCCCAATGAGTTAGGACCACACTCCCCCTATATCCATGCCCACACCTAGACCACATAGGACTGAGATGTACGAGTGAGTGCATGGGTAATCAAGACAAACTCCTGGAATCAATGATATGTAGCTCATTCCTCAAGTAGCAGAATCTTGCTTCATCGAGTGGCTTCATAAAAATGTCCGCAAGTTGGTTCTTTGTGCTCACAAAAGATAGATCAATATCGCCTCGAGCAACATGGTCTCGAATAAAATGATTCCAAATCTCAATATGCTTCGTCCTTGTATGTTATACTGGATTGTACGCAATTTTGATTGCACTTTCATTATCACACAAAGAGGCACTTTGTCACAATTGACACCGTATTCCTTTAAAGTTTGCCTCATCCATAATAACTGAGTGCAAGCGCTGGCAGCAGCAACATATTCAGCTTTGGCGGTGGAGAGAGATATACAATTCTGCTTTTTAGATGACCAACACACAAGAGATCTTCCCAAAAATTGACACGCTCCAGAAGTGGATTTCCGATCATCCTTATCACCAGCCCAATCTGAATCAGTATAACCACATAGAGAGAAATTGGAGCCCTTGGGATACCAGAGACCAAAGTTAAGGGAATGAACCAAATATCGAAAGATCCTCTTAACCGCCACTAAGTGGCTTTCTTTAGAAGCTGCTTGATACCTTGCACACACCCCCACACTCAACACGATATTGGGTCTAGATGCGCAGAGGTAAAGAAGAGAGCCGATCATGGACCGGTATACCTTTTGGTCCACATATTTACCATGTGGGTTAAGTTCAAGATGACATTTTGTTTGCATCGGAGTGGCGACACCATTAAGATCCGTCATCTTGAATCTCTTGAGCATGTCTTGGATGTACTTTTCTTGATTAATGAAGGTTCCTTCTCGAAGTTGCTTGATCTAGAATCGAAGAAAGAATCGTAATTCCCCCATCATAGACATCTCAAAACTGTCAGTCATAAGCTTTGAAAATTCATCATTAAAAGCTTTATTAGTAGAACCAAAGATGATATCATCTACATATAGTTGGCTCGCCTTGAGTACATCCGTATCTTTCTTGCTTATGCTCCCATAACAATTATATGTAGATGATCTCCTCAACTTGAGAGTAACCTTGTGCCACAAGTCTTGCCTTGTTCCTCACAACAAGGCCATTCTCATCTTGCTTGTTTTTAAATATCCATTTGGTGTCGATAACATTGCGGCAATCTTTGGGTTTCTCCACGAGTTTCTAGACTTTGTTGCACTCGAAATTATTCAGTTCTTCATGCATAGCAACAACCCAGTCTGGATCTTCAAGAGCTTCAAAGACCTTCTTGGGTTCCACCATTGAGATGTGAGCTTGGTGCTCACCAAAACTGGCCAATTCCCTTCTTGTAGAAACCCTTCGTCAAAGATCACCAACAACCTTGTCGAGGGTGTGACCCCTTAACTCAAGGTTGCGATCAGCCCGAGCCTTGCGACGAAGTTCAATAAGTTTGTTGTCTATTGGTGGAGTAGTTTCATCACTTGAATCTTCATTGGTATCATTTGATTGACCTTGATTAGAACCAGGGATAACAGTAGTAGGTGGTGATGAAGCATGCCCTTGAGATGAGTCAGTAGCCGTAACAGGAGGCTGCTGAATAACAGGTGAGTCAGGGCCGAATAATCCAGCCGATGGAGAGGCCGGATAATCCGGCCTGGGAGTACTTGTAGCAGCTTCATCAGGATGCAGGGCGTCTTTGGGCTGGCGAGGGGGCTGGCTGGCCGGAAAATCCGGCCAGGATCTTGCATCGATATCTTCAGCACCAGGAGCAATATGGTCAGAAGGAGCGGGGTGGCCGGATAATCCGGTGTCCACCGGATAATCTGGCCTGGAGCTTTCTGGAACATCTTGACCTTCAGCAGTTGATGGAGATGGTGCAGAAGTTGCTCCCGTGGTGGGAACATGTTGTGTATGTGTAGATGAGGGCTCTTCATGAGTAGAGCATTGTCCTTCCCGATCCGCCACAAGGGGTTCCTCAATGGGGCGGAAAAATCCCACGCCCATTCTTCTTATGGCATCTTGGGGTATTTCAACATCTGCATCACAAACACCAACTTGCCCTGCATGGGACCGTCATTTTCCTCGAACACCACACTACAAGATTCTACAATAGTTCCTGAGAGCTTATTGTAGACTCTATAAGTGTGGTATTCGGCACCATAACCAACAAAAATACCTTCTAGAGCCTTAGATTCAAACTTAGATAAACGAACTCCCTTGATGAGAAAGAAACACTTAGACCCGAATACCCGAAAGTATGAGATGTTTGGCTTGTTACCGGTAAGTATTTCATACAGAGTCTTTTCCAAGATCTTACGGAGATATAACCGGTTGGATGAGTGACAAGCGGTAGAGATTTCTTCATCCTAGAAGTTATATGGAGACTTGAATTCGGCTAGCATTGATCTTGCCATATCCATTAGAGTCCAATTCTTCCTCTCGGCTACACCATTTTGTTGAGGGGTGTACGCAGCGGAATATTGATGTCTTATCCCCTCTTCACTTAGGAACTCATTTAAGGTGTAGTTTTTGAACTCAGAGCCGTTATCATTTCTTATAGCCAGTATAGGGACGTTGTGTTGATGTTGAACCTCGTTGGCGAAGTTGATGACCGTTTGTTGAGTTTCACTCTTCAACTTGAAGAAATAAACCCAAGTGTATCTTGAGTAATCATCAACAATCACTAGACAATACTTCTTCCCACCGAGGCTTGCATGAGATGGAGGTCCGAAGAGGTCCACATGAAGGAGCTCTAAGATCCTTTTTGACGAGATAATAGTCTTCCTTCGATGAGGAGAATCATGCATTTTCCCTTCAACACACGCCCTGCAAACACGATCTTTGGCAAAGGAGACATTTTATTTTAGTCCAAGGATGTGGCCACCCTTGTGGAGACTTTGCAAAGTTCTCATATTGACGTGGGCTAGTCGGCGATGCCATAGCCAACCCGCGTCAGCCTTTCTGAAAAGACACATCGGGCATGTAGTGGTTTTCCCCGAAAAGTCCACCACGTACAGGTCATTTTCGACGTATCCCACGAAAGCGACTTTTAGAGACTTGCTCCAGAAGAGTACCACCAAATCAGCATCAATATAAACTGCAAAGCCCATCTTACCAAGGGCGCGAACTGAAAGTAAGTTGTACCCGAGGGTCTCAACAAGCATGACGTCCACGAGAGAGATATCGTGAGCCACCACAACTTTGCCGAGACCCAGTACCTCAGATTTTGACTTGTCACCATAGGAGACGGTTATATGATCATGATTTGGCTGCATCTTCGTGATGATCTCCTTGCTTCCGGTCATATGACTCGTGCAACCGCTATCGAGTACCCATTTAGAACCACCGGAAGCATAGCCCTGCAAGAAAGTTACTTCTTGGTTTTAGGTACCCATTTTTCAATGGGTCCTCTCATGTTAGTGACAAGGGTCTTGGGGACCCAAATAGACCAAGGAATGTAACAATCATAAGGGCCTACATAACAAGCATAAACATCACCATAATAATCGCAATATAATTCAAAGTTAGGATTGCTAGCCCCTGCAAAACCATTATAATTAGTCTTGTCAATGGTAATGTTGCTAGTCTTTGATTGAGCAGTCTTGCTCTTCTTCTTCTTCTTGTTTTTCTTGATCTTTGTCTTGGGAATGTAACCAATACCTTCTTTTCTATTGTTTGTCCTTTGCTTGCTCAGTATCTCATCAATAACCTCTTTACCTTTGTGTTGAGAACCTCTTGCAAGATCTTCTTTTCCATAAGATGATGTGGAGGTACTTGGCACATCATACCATTTTAGTTGAGTTTGGAGCTGGTCATGAGACTCATTTAAAGTAGAATGATCACTCTTCAATGCCTTGTGAGCACTTTCAAGATTATCAAACTTTTCCAAAAGTCTAGCATGAACAGCCCCAAATTCAACCTTTTCTTTCTTTAGCTTCTTTACCTTGGCAAGAGCATTGTCATGTTCTTTGATGAGCTGAGCCACAACTTCTTCATGTGACTCCTCAATGGATTCGAGTCTCTCTTCCAAAGATACTCTAGCTTCCTCTTCTTCTTCCAAAGCATTCTTCAAAGAAGCTATCTCCAAGGCATCTTCTCTTTCAATTCTGCCCTTTTCTTCTAGAAGATCTTCGGCTTGAGCAAGTTGACTCATAAGAGCATCAAAATGGAGTTTGTGCTCACCTTGCAGGTTAGTGAAAAAGGTGTCCAAAGCAATGACTTCTTCTTTCATTTTAAGACTGTCATGATCATCTGTTGGGTCCGCAGCATAGAAAACAAAAAATTTCCTACAATGAGAACTACACGCCAAGATCTATCTACTAGGTACAGAGCAACGGGTGGACATACATCCATCGGGAACTTACCCTCGAAGACAACGAGTTTTGTTAACGAGTAGGAACTCGTGGTTAATGTAGTCGTACACTTACGGATCTCAAGATCGTGAGGAAGTCCGAGCGCCACAACTCAGCAGCGCATCCGTACTCGCACACACGTTCAAGCCACCGGACAACCTCCACCTCCTCGCTCCAGCGATCTAGCGGAAGCAGCAACTCCTTCCAAACAAAATGCCACTGGGAACATGTATCTCGCTAATTCGAGACCATGGGGGAATAATTCTAGAGAGGGAGAGAGATCCTTCACGAGGAGGTGTGAGGAAGAAGGAGGGAGAGGGTGGCATTTTATAGGAGGAGGGGGGGGTACCCCCTTCCCCATGGCTGGCGCATGGGGGGTGACCCCTCACCTCCCCCATTCATGTGGTGGTAACCCCTCCACATTAAAATGCCTCTTCACATTCCCTTTTAAGGTCCCCACTTTAAATGCATTAAAATTCTCTAAGTTTAATGCTCTCTCATTTAATAAAACTCTTTTATTAAATTTATTCAGAATTTTGTTAATTACTTTAATTAACAAACATTCACATATAACCCCTTGCAATATTTCAATATCACATGCAGAACCACTTTCTACAATTTCACTCGAAACAATTTCTAGTTTCTATCGAAACAATTCCTGCGCTTTGCAATTCTTTCGTATAAAACATACGTGCTCCAAAATGGTGTCCGGTAACTCTTAAGTGTGTCACCCTATGGTTCGCGAATAATGCAGACATGATTGAGACTCCTCTCAGATCAATAATCAGAAGCGGGACCTAGAGATCCATACTGATTCCTGGAGATTCAACGATGACTTCGGTGATCGTGAGAACCTTTAATGCTTGTAATTTAATCCCTTTGTCTCTTGATATAATACTTGTCCGAGATTCGATCATCGGTATCCAAATACCTAGTTTGATCTCATTACCGACATGCACTCTTTTCTCGTTCCCGTGATATAACATTCTAGTGATCACATCACTTGCTTGCAAGCTATCTCAATGTGATATCATCGAGAGGGCCCAGAGTATATCTATCCATCATCGGGATTGAAAAATTCCACTCTTGATCCATGAGCCTCAACATAACACCTTCGTAGCACTGAACCCATCTTTATAGTCACCCTGTTACGGTGTGACGTTTGATGTTATCAAGATACTCTTCAGGTGTTATAAATTAACATGATCTCATGGTCTAAGGATAAACATTACTTCGTATGATGTTATAGCAATATAAACATAATGACTTGATCGTAATGCTATACTTCGGATGAATGTTCATAACATCATTTCACAAATGTTGTGACCTTGTTATTAACAACATCCAATGTCCATGATCAGGAAACCTTGATCATCTTGTTAATCAACAAGCTAGTCTATAAGAGAGGCATAACTAGGAACCCTTTTTGTTTATTAAACACACATGTATTGATGTTTCCAATCAATACAATTATAGCATGCAAAATAAACATCTATCATATATAAGGAATACATAATAACAACTTTATTATTGCCTCTCAGGGCATATTTCCTTCAGTCTCCCACTTGCACTAGAGACAATAATCTAGTTCACATAGTGATAAATCTAACACCCATGGAGTTCTGGTGTTGATCATGTTTTGCCCTAGGGAGAGCTTTAGTCAACGGATCTACTACATTTAGGTCCGTGTGTACTTTACAAATCTTTATATCTCCATCCTTGACATGTTCGCGGATGGAGTGAAACCGGCGATTAATATGCTTGGAATTCTTGTGAGACCTCGGTTCCTTGGCGTCGGCTATGGCTCGATTGTTGTCACAATAGATCACCATCGGGTCCAATGCACTAGGAACCACACCTAGTTCCGTAATGAACTCTTTCATCCAAACCGCTTCCTGCGCCACTTCTGAAGCAGCAACATATTCCGCCTCCGTCGTTGATCCAGCCACCACAGGTTGTTTGGAACTCCTCCAACTAACTACTTCTCCATTCAAGAGAAATACGTATCCGGATTGAGACTTAGAGTCATCCGGATCAGTGTCAAAGCTAGCATCAACATAACACTTAGCGAATAGCTCTTCTTCACCTCCGTATATAAGAAACATATCCCTAGTTCTTCTCAAGTACTTGAGGATGTTCTTGACCACTATCCAGTGTTCCGAACCTGGATCAGATTGGTACCTACTAGTCAAACTAATAGCATGTGCCACATCCGGTCTTGTACATAGCATGGCATACATTATAGAGCCTATGGCCGAGGCATAGGGGATCTTATCCATCATCTCTCTTTATTCCGTCGTAGCCGGACTTTGAGTCTTACTCAATGTCTTGTCTTGCAACATAGGTAAGAACCCCTTCTTACTTCTGTCCATATTAAATTTCTTTAATATCTTATCAAGGTATGCACTCTGCGATAGCCCAATTAGGCGCCTTGATCTATCTCTATAGATTTTAATGCCTAATATATATGATGCTTCACCAAGGTATTTCATCGAAAATTTGCTGTTTAGATAACTTTTAACACTGTTTAAAAGATCTATATCATTTCCAATCAATAATAGTTCATCCACATATAATATCAGAAATGCCACATTGCTCCCACTCACTTTCTTGTAAATACAAGCCTCTTCATAAGTTTGGACAAATCCAAACTCTTTGATCACCTCATCAAAGCGGAGATTCCAACTCCGGGATGCTTGCTTCAGTCCATAGATGGATCACTGAAGTTTGCATACCTTATTAGCAACTTTATGATCGACAAAACCCTTAGGTTGTATCATATACAACTCTTATTCAATATTACCATTGAGGAACATAGTTTTGACGTCCATCTGCCATATTTCATAATTGAAATATGCAGCAATTGCTAACATAATCCTAACCGACTTAAGCATCGCTACGGGAGAGAATGTCTCATCGTAGTCAACTCCTTGAATTTGTCGAAACCCCTTTGCGACAAGTCGAGCCTTATAGATGGTCACATTACCATCAGCATCAGTTTTTCTTTTGAAAATCCATTTATTCTCAACGGCCTTTCGATCGTGAGGTAAGTCCACCAAGGTCCAAACCTGGTTCTCGTACATGGATTCCATCTCGGATTTCATGGCTTCTAGCCATTTGTTGGAATCCGGGCTCATCATCGCTTCTTCATACGTCGCAGGGTCATCCATTTCATCAACCATGAAATTCACAACAGGATTGCCATACAGTTCAGGAGTTGCACGTGTCCTACTTGACCTGTGAGGTTCGGTAGTGTCCTCTTTCAGAGTTTCATGATCAATATCATTAGCTCTCTCTTCATTTGGTGAAGTCAACTCCAAAATAATTTCCGGTGCTGCGCTACTCGCCATTTCATGAAGAGAAGGTTCAATAACCTCTTCAAGTTCTACCTTCTGACTACTCACACCTTTCGCGAGAAACTCCTTCTCAAGAAAGGATCCATTCTTGGCAACAAAAACCTTGCCCTCGGATCTGTGATAGAAGGTATACCCAATCACTTCCTTAGGGTATCCTATGAAGATGCATTTTTCCGCTTTGGGTTCGAGTTTATCTAGATAAAGTTTCTTCACATAAACATCGCATCCCCAAACTTTAAGAAATGACATCTTAGGTTTGTTTCCAAACCACAATTCATATGGTGTCATTTCAACGGATTTAGATGGTGCCCGATTTAAAGTGAATGTAGCTGTTTCCAGTGCATAACCCCAAAATGATAGTGGCAAGTCAGTCAGAGACATCATAGATCAAACCATATCCAATAAAGTACGATTACGACATTCTGACACACCATTACGTTGTGGTGTTCCGGCAGGCGTGAGTTGTGAAACTATTCCACACTCTTTCATGTGTGTGCTAAACTCGTAACTTAGATACTCACCTCCACGGTCGGAACGCAGAAATTTGATCTTTCTGTTACGATGATTTTCCACTTCTTTCTGAAATTCTTTGAACTTTTCAAAAGTTCCAGACTTGTGTTTCATCAAATAGATATACTTGTGTCTACTCAAATAATCCGTGAAAGTAACAAAATAACGATATCCACCTCGCGCCGACACACTCATTGGTCCACACACATCAGTATGTATGATTTGCAATAAATCTGTCGCCCGTTCCATTGAACCGGAAAACGGCGTTCTAGTCATCTTGCCCATAAGGCATGGCTCACATGTATCAAATGATTCAAAATCAAGTGATTCCAAAAGTCCATCAGAATGGAGTTTCTTCATGTGTTTAACGCTAATATGACCTAGACGGCAGTGCCACATATACGCAGATATATCATTATCAAGTTTAATCTTTTTAGCATTAACATTATGAATATGCGTAATATTACTATCGAGATCCAACAGAAATAAACCATTCAACATAGGTGCATGACCATAAAATATATCATTCTTATAAATCGAACAACCATTGTTTTTAGATTTATTTAAAGGAATAACCACTTTGCATCAAACACGATCTGGATACAATATTCATGCTCAGTGCAGGCACCAAATAACAATTATTGAGGTTTATAACTAATCCTGATGGCATATGGAGAGGTAGCGTCCCGACGGCGATCACATCAACTCTTGATCCATTGCCGACCCGCATCCTGACCTCATCCCTTGCTAGTTGTCGCTTGTTCCGCAGCCCCTGAATCGAGTTACATATATTAGCAACCGATCCTATATCAAATACCCAAAGCTCATGCGAGTACTAGTCAAGTACACATCAATAACATGTATATCACATATACCTTTGTTTGCCTTGCCGGACTTCTTGTCCGCCAAATACTTGGGGCAATTGCACTTCCAATGGCTAGTCCCCTTGCAATAGTAACACTCGGTGTCAGACTTAGGGCCAGCTCGGGGTTTCTTTTCAGGTGCGGCAACAGATTTGCTACCCTTCTTTCCCTTGTGCTTGCCTTTCTTGTCCTTCTTGAAACCGGTGGTCCTATTGATCATCAACACTTGATGTTCTTTCCTAATCTCCACTTTTGCAGTCTTAAGCATTGACAGAAGCTTGGGAAGAGACTTCTTCATGCCCTGCATATTATAGTTCATCACGAAGCTCTCGTAGCTAGGTGGCAGAGATTGGAGAACACGATGTATGCCTAAGTCAATGGGAATCGTTATTCCCAAGGACACAAGCTTATCGGCGTACCCATACATTTTGAGTACATGCTCACTAACGGAGCCGTTCTCCTCCATCATGCAGCTAAAGAACTTCTCAGTAGCATTATAACTCTCTATGGCAGCATGGGTATCGAAAATCATTTTCAATTCTCCCATGGTATAAAAGGCATTGCCGTTTTCGAAATGCTTTCGAAGTTCTGGCTCTAGCCCATACAGTATGCCGCAATGAACTAAGTTGTGGTCCTTCTGACGAGTCACATAGACATTCTTTTCCTCATCAGGGGCATCAGGAGCTGGTGGGGGGCCTAGCGGCGCATCTAGCACATATTGCTTTTGTGCAGCAGTGAGGAGAATCCTCAAATTCATAGCCCAGTTGGTGAAGTTGCTACCATTCGCAGCAAGTTTCTCTTTCTCCATGAACACATTAAAATTAAAAGCAGGTGGTGCCATCTACAACGGAATTTATAAATTTTATTTAGACTAAGTTTATGATAGAGTGAGTTCAACTAATCCAAATTACTAATGAACTCCCACTCAAAAACGACATCCCTCATGTCCTTTTGGTGATTACATGAACCAAATCCACTACACCAAGTCCGATCATCACGTGAGTTGATGTAGCTTCAAAGGCGAGCATCTATATGGGCATCATATCAACTATATGACTCATGCTTAACCTTTCGGTCTGTGTTCCGAGCCCATGTCTGTACATGCTAGGCTCGCCAAGTAAGAACCTTAGATTCGCGTGTGTAAAACTGTCTTACACCCGTTCATATGAAAGCGTAGATTCGAGTACACCCGATCATCACGTGATGTCTCGAAACACGATCCACAGAACGGTGCATACTTAAGGAAGAACACATTTTTATCTTGATATCTAAATGAGGGATCATCTTACAATGCTACAGAAAGCGCCAAACTAGCACTATAAGATGCTAACATCTAATGTGTAAAGTGATATGATATGGTCCATGCATTTGATCTCTATCACTTGCATCGTGGTATGATCTCTATCATTCCTTTGTGTGTAAGGCCAAGGTCTATGGAACTTACACGTTGAATGTGTTGTAAGAGTATCTATCATACATCTACTTACAACAATACCATATCAATACACTAGCCCAACAACGATCTAAACTAGACGCCTCTAATTTATCAATTGCAAGTTTTATGTGGCTTAGGGCTTCCGGAGATAGAACCGTTCTTACCTACGAACATGAACCATAACGAGGATAACCAAGTTATTAGCAACTCGTTGTAAATCAAATATTGACTATAGTAGGAGAGACAGACACCCGCCAGCCACTTATGCAAAACAAGTTGCATGTCAGTCGTGGAACCGGTCTCATGTATGATGACATGTAAGGTTGGTCCGGGCCGCTTCATCCCACTATGCCACCAATATCCAAAATACATAGAAGATGCAATAACATGATCATCATCGCCCACATATAAACATATGTGTACTACCCGTGCAAAGCACCTACGCATAGATCAGGCTCTGATACCACTATTGGGTCCGTAGCATAGAAAACAAAAAAATTCCTACGATGAGAACTACACGCCAAGATCTATCTACTAGGTACAGAGCAACGGGTGGACATACATCCATCAGGAACTTACCCTCGAAGACAACGAGTTTTGTTAACGAGTAGGAACTCGTGGTTAATGTAGTCATACACTTGCGGATCTCAAGATCGTGAGGAAGTCCGAGCGCCACAACTCAGCAGCGCATCCGTACTCGCCCACACGTTCAAGCCACCGGACAACCTCCACCTCCTCGCTCCATCGATCCAGCGGAAGCAGCAACTCCTTCTAGACAAAATGCCACCGGGAACATGTATCTCGCTAATCCAAGACCATGGGGGAATAATTCTAGAGGGGAGAGAGATCCTTCACGAGGAGGTGTGAGAAAGAAGGAGGGAGAGGGTGGCCTTTTATAGGAGGAGGGGGGTACCCCCTTCCCCATGGCCGGCGCATGGGGGGTGACCCCTCACCTCCCCCATTCATGTGGTGGTAACCCCTCCACATTAAAATGCCTCTTCACATTCCCTTTTAAAGTCCCCACTTTAAATGCATTAAAATTCTCTAAGTTTAATGCTCTCTCATTTAATAAAACTCTTTTATTAAATTTATTCAGAATTTTTTTAATTACTTTAATTAACAAACATTCACATATAACCCCTTGCAATATTTCAATATCACATGCAGAACCACTTTCTGCAATTTCACCTGAAACAATTTTCGGTTTCTATCGAAACAATTCCTGCGCTTTGCAATTCTTTCGTCTGAAACATATGTGCTCCAAAATGGTGTCCGGTAACTCTTAAGTGTGTCACCCTATTGTTCGCGAATAATGCAGACATGATTGAGACTCCTCTCGGATCAATAATCAGAAGCGGGACCTGGAGATCCATATTGATTCCTGCATATTCAATGATGACTTCTGTGATCGTGAGAACCTTTAACGCTTGTAATTTAATCCCTTTGTCTCTTGATATAATACATGTCCGAGATTCGATCATCAGTATCCAAATACCTAGTTTGATCTCATTACCGACATGCACTCTTTTCTCGTTCCCGTGATAAAACATTCTAGTGATCACATCACTTGCTTGCAAGCTATCTCAATGTGATATCACCGAGAGGGCCCAGAGTATATCTATCCGTCATCGGGATTGACAAATTCCACTCTTGATCCATGAGCCTCAACATAACACCTTCGTAGCACTGAACCCATCTTTATAGTCACCCTGTTATGGTGTGACGTTTGATGTTATCAAGATACTCTTCAGGTATTAGCAATTAACATGATCTCATGGTCTAAGGATAAAGATTACTTCGTATGATGTTATAGCAATATAAACATAATGACTTGATCGTAATGCTATACTTCGGATGAATGTTCATCACATCATTTCACAAATGTTGTGACCTTGTTATTAACAACATCCAATGTCCATGATCAGGAAACCTTGATCATCTTGTTAATCAACAATCTAGTCTGTAAGAGAGGCATAACTAGGAACCCTTTTTGTTTATTAAACACACATGTATTGATGTTTCAGATCAATACAATTCTAGCATGCAAAATAAACATCTATCATATATAAGGAATACATAATAACAACTTTATTATTGCCTCTCAGGGCATATTTCCTTCATCATCCATATCCAAAATTATGTTAGTCTTAGGAAATGAAGAGCTAGAAGTTTATACCTCGGACCCTCTTGCCATTAGGCAAGTAGCGTTGTTGTTGATGACGTTCTCGTTTGGTGAGTCGAAGAGAGATGATGGAGTTGATGTGGTGGCTATAGCAGCCACCTCACGAGAACTATCTTCATCCTCTTCATCTTCACTTGTAGAGGAGTATTCTTCTTGTGCCACTAATACGATCTTGGGTTGCTTCTTGTAGGGGCCATTTTTCTTAATAAATGGCTTCTTCTTAGGTGCTTTGGATTTTTCTTTAAGAATGAGCCTGCCACCATTGTCTTCTCTATTTTTATACGGACACTCGGCTACAAAGTGCATCCTATCTCCACAGTTGTAGCAAGTTCTCAGTTTTGGGCCACTTTCTCTTCTTCCATTTGACCCGTTCTTGCGCTCGAGTTTCGACTTGGCCTTGGCAGGATCCTTCCAAAAGTTCCTTGCATAAAACGCCATGTACTCACCATGAGCACGTTTGACTTCATCGAGGCAGTCCATGGAGGCCCCATCAAACGCTCTTTCATCCTCCTCTTTCTCAACAACATTGGCTTTTAGAGCAACATTGACACCTTTTTGCATTCCAATGGCCCGAGCACGGGCATCTTCAGCATTCTTTGCCGCCACTTTAAATGACGCCATTTCTTGCATGGCCTCATTGGATGTCATTTGATGGTAGTTATGTCTACCTTGCAGGCTCTTCATGTCCGTTGGCTCGAAAGGCATTAAGGCACTCACATATTTCCTTTTTATCCACGCATCATCAATGTGAGTGGCTCCATGCTTTCTGAATGTTGTTGTGATACCCTTGAGTCTTCTATACATGTCTTCATGGTTTTCACCATCCAACATGTAGAATCCCTCAGCTTCATTACTAAGGGCATCATACCTATTCCTTCTCATGCTTTCATTCCCAACAAAGAGATCAGTAAGGGCATCCCAAGCTTCTTTAGCTGTGTTGAGATGTTCAATGTGTGGCATGTCCTTGGGACCCACACCAAGCTGTATCATGTGGAGAGCAGTGGCATTCAATTGGCTGTCCACTACTTCTCTTCTTGTCAGGTTGGCTTGATCTCCAATATGAATACCCTCTTCAATAATCATCCAAAGTTCAATAGAGGAGCTGCAAACATGAGACTTCATTAAGAATTGCCATTGATTGAAAGAGGATGCAATGAGCTTGGGTGGATCACCCCTATTGTTTATATGAGGATGAGGGATAGGTGGGTCGGGGGAATATACGTGACGAACCTCACTATATTCCTCCTTACCACTTCCCTTCTTGGAGGCGGAACCATTAAGTTTTTCACCCTCCGCATCATCATCCTTGGATCCGGTGTTAGCCTTTTCCTTAGATGATGGTGTGGCTGCCTCAAAGGAGGATGGAGATGGGGCTATGGATGATGTGAGGCGAGCAATCATTTGATTCATCTCCTCCATCTTGGCCTCAAAGGATTTCAACAAGGTTGTTTCCAACGTCTTGAGGTCATCCATTGTGACCTTATCCACAACCTCATTCCCATCACCCTTGGTACCCATACTACTCTTAGGCGATTAAGCCCGAATTAAGAGCCGGGGCTCTGATACCAATTGAAATGGATCGTATGGGCACCTCGAGGGGGGTGAATAGGTGCTACTTCAAATTTTAATGCTTTTTCACATATGCATCGCCACTACTTGCATGTCCTAGGCCATAGAGGAGGCCGTAGTGGAGACCATGGAGGAGGCGGAGCAGGAACCACCAGAGGAGGAGGCGGCGATGGAGGACGCGGCACAGGAGGACGATGACACCAACAAGGATGACCCATTGGTGTCCTTCGCTGTGGCCTAGGACGAGGCCGATGCATCGGAGGCAGAGGCCGAAGTGAGTGCGTAATAGAACGTCGAGATGGAGCGAGAGCTCACGCATCGCTGCCTAAAGGAGGAGCCGGATATGAGGAGCTAGTCGCTGCGCATTGCTTCCGCGTGCAGCTAGGAGAGGAGCCGGCACCGAGCGGCCATCAAGTGGTTGGCCTTGCAGACTAGGATTAACGCGACCTCCAGTGTCATCCGGAGGGCGCTACAACATCGCCGAACCGTCATGCCACGCCGGGCAATGCAGCGACAACGAGGGTCCTGCCGACGCCGAGAAGTAGATGGCGGTGTCAGGCAGCACTAACGTAGGGCATGACGACAAGCAACTTTTTGGATCACCACCATCGTAGGTAGTAGGGAAGGACAACATGTAGGCTTTGTATCACCGTTGTTGTAGTTTGGGTCATTGTAATCATTGCATCAGTTAATTAATGAGCTATTCTTTATTAACAATTAATGTGGCACTGCCATGTGGGGCCGCTTAGCCGATGCACGGACAGAATGGGATGGCCCGGACATGCGTGATCAAATTGGTTGCGCCGCTGGGCGGATTTTCCCCTACCACATGTCCCGCGGACCGATTCGGACAGCCCATGGTCGAATGGGGGCTGCTAGAGATGCCCTGATGGATGAATAACAACGGGCGGTGATGGCTTGCTTTTTTACTAATCATGGCCCTCATAGGAAATAGTAATTTCTAGGGATTTTCATTTTCATGCCCCCGGTTCCTTAGTTATACTCGCTTTTGTCCAGACGCTAAACTTTTCATCACTTTTGCCCAACCTCTTGTCTGAAACTCTCACAGAGTCTATCCGTCAACCTTATTGTTACGTGCTGATGAGTGGGGCCGCATTGGGCCGGGTCCCGTAGTGGACACCTCTCTCCACTTATCTAGATCGGCATGGGACCTATAGCTTATCCACGTGAGAACCGGACTCACAACTTACCTAGGTTAGCATTGCAAGATGGGAGCCCGAGCTAGCCTCGTGGCCATGCCCATGCCGTTGCCTCCCCTTTATTTTCCCGCACCCCATTCTTCTTCTTCCACGGCGATGGAAACCCTTCTCCGGCCGACAAGTGATGTCTAGCTTCACTTCGGCCTCCCTTTCGTACCAAATTGTTCTGATTTCCCTCTATTTCTTGTTATTCCCTTGGAATTTGGGATTTAGGGTTCATGTTACCATTTTCGGATCCTCAAGAAATGTAGGCATTTCGAGTGGATCGATGTGTACATTAATAGGATGATTAGAGGAATCAATTGGCGCAAGTCGGGAGCTCAATGGGGGGCTTGTTATGGAGAATGTAGCGGATAGAGGAGTCGTTCCGATGATTCCCAATGCAGAACTGGTGGAACTGATGGGGAACTGAACAAAACTAACAAGCAGATAAGGTAGCTAATCAATTTGAAGAAGAAAGAAAATCTGATGGCTGGGTGATTTTTTGTTGTATAATTGCTATGGGATTCTTGTACTTGTTGTTTGTCAGTTCCTAGAAGTTGGTACAAATTCAGTTGGGGATTTTGTGTACTTGTTTTTCCTCAGTCTAGCTAGTACTGAATTTCATACGGTTTGGGTGACTAGGAAAAATGAACTTCAAGCCTTTGCTATGAGGTGAAAGTTGAATTTTAATTCAGTTGAGCGCTAATATTGTTGTACATTTGAATTCAAGGGACCCCTAAATTCAATTTGTTTATCAAGTTAGTGTCTCAGTTGCAATTAAGTGAATTTATAAGGTGAAAGTTAAACTTTAAGATTTATGGAGATGGAAATATAAGAAATAAGAAAATGACACAACTCTTGAACACTTTCAAATTAAAAACTACACCTCTTGATGTAAAAGAGAGTTTATAATTTTTAGAGGTGAAAAGTAATGCACTCAGTAAAATATTTATGTCTCATGCATATACGAAAATTATACAACTCTTGAGCACTTTAAAATTACACTTTGGACATGATAATGTGCTCCTATGAAAATCTTGAGAGCTTTTCATTTTCAGAGAGTGAAAAGTAATGCATAAACTAAATGGATCTCTAAACTAAAATCTTTATGTCTCATGCATATACCAAAATTATACAACTCTTGGATACTTCCAAAATACACTTTCAACATGATAATGTTGTCCTAAGAAAATCTTGAGAGTTTACCATTTTTAGAGCATGAAAAGTAACGCATAAACTAAAGGGACCCCTAAACTAAAACCTTTATGTCTCATGTATATACCAAAATTATACAACTCTTGAACACTTTCAAATTATATTTTAGACATGATAATGTTGTCAAAGAAAATTTTGAGAGTTTACCATTTTTAGAGCACGAAAAAATGCATAAACTAAAGGAATCCCTAAACTAAAATCTTTATTCTCATGCATATACCAAAATTATACAACCCTTGAGAATTTTCAAATTACAGTTTGGACATGATAATGTTATCCTACAAAAATATTGAACACTCATGCATACACGAAAATTATACAACTTTGAACACTTTCCCTTCATTTGTTTATGAAGGTAAAGCATCGATGGCACAGATATAGACGGGTTATCCTGACCATTAGATCACAGAGGGTCAATGGTTGGTGGGCACGATCCTCGTGATAGCTGTCTCAACCAATCAGGGTGTAGCAGTCAAAGTGAGCACACGTTTGGGATTTTGTGAGTGTTTGTGACTAAGAGAGAGGGCAAAACTGAGTGGTATCAAAAAACCAAGGGCAAAATAGACTAACGGATTCAAATAGAAAATAGAAGAAGATTTAAAAATGGAAAATGCATGTTTCTTGGTCTGCATCAAATTATTTGCAATTCAAATATACATGAGTGTGCCAATTATGGCCTCATTCAGACAAACTATGTTTTTGGAAAGGGATTTGAGTCGAAAGCCATGCACCTTCATAGCTAGTAGGTGATTCGAGAAGTGGTGATTTAGGGTAAAACTTGATTTCTCTATGTTTCTTATGGTTTACTAGGTGATAGGTCATATAAAAAGACTCCATGAGTAGGTGCAACTATGTTTTGATCTTTTTTAAATTTATTGTGCGTAAAATGACTCAATTAGTTTGCTAAACCTCATTCGTTGACTCTCTATGGACTAGCCACTAGAGGGTAAAACTGAGTATATTGCACACGTGAGTGTTTGTACTCGAGGGTCAAGTTGAGTACATATAAATTTCTAGTGTTAGTACTCGAGGGTATAATTGAGTACACCTAACGCGCCAGGGTTAGACTCGGGGGAAAAACATGACATATTGTATGTGTGTCATGATGTGCGGTGTAGCAGTGTACGCGGTTTATACGTGGTGCATGTTGGTGCAACGAAATGTCCTTTCTCTTCATCTTTTTAGATCCCCTCTCCCCCTCCCTCTTTGCCTATCCACACTCACTCACTCGCTCGCTCACTCGCGCAACCTTCTCCACTATCATATTACCTTCTGCAAACCCCAAAGAAAACCTCAACCACGCTGGCGATGGAGAAGAAGGATGTGGTGTCCATCGTCGCCTCCAAGGCCGCCGGCAAGGAGGCCCCCGTCGAGGCATCGAAGGTAGCCGTCATCACCGTCCTAGCCCCCATCCCCGCTTCCGATGTAGCCGCTGGCGAGGAGCCCCTGTCGGTGGTAGGAAGATCCTGCTTGATTGGGACGCCTTCGAGAAGGGGGAGTACATCTGGACGGAGAACCCCTACGACACCAGTGATGTATACGCACTTCTATTCTTGTAGAAAGTTGTTTGGTATTCAAGTGCAGAGGTTTGTAGAATAGCAGCAAGTTTTTCCTTAAGTGGATCACCCAAGGTTTATCGAACTCAGGGAGGAAGTGGTCAAAGGTATCCCCTCTCAAGCAACCCTGCAATCAAGATACAAGAAGTCTCTTGTGTCCCCAATAGACTTGTCAGGTGTATAGGTGCACTAGTTCGGCGAAGAGATAGTGAAATACAAGTGGTATGGATGATTATAAGTGGTAACGGTGCCAGAAAAGAGCTTGATGGGTAGGAAGAGACTAAAGGCAATCTGAAATAAAGATGGAAGCAAGCAAACATGTAACAGATCTAGTTATAAACGGTGTTTCAATGTTTAGAAACAAGGCCTAGAGATCATACTTTCGCTAGTGAACACTCTCATATAAATATCTTCTCTTCATGATACTACTCTGAACTACTCTCTGGTTGGACACTCTAATCCATGGTAGGGCTATAACAGCACTCCTCAAAGTTCGCTTTCCCCATCTAGATAACCCCACATAGTCACCTTGAGCTCTAGATGGTTCCAACAAACACCACAATTTCATAGAAACATCCAATTCCAAATGTAACTCATAACAAGTATTTGTAATCTCTAGGCTAAGTGCCACCATGGTGTGCACGCTGTCACTTTCACACACATGGGGAGAGCAGAGATCTATTAAAACACTTGAATAGCAAGGTAGATCTACTTGATTACAAAGCTCATGATCACAATATGATCATGCATAGAGAAAGAGATGAACACATAACTAGCGGTAGAGCCCTTAGCCTCGAGGAAAAACTACTCCCTCATCATCATGGGAATCAGCAACGGCGATGGAGATAGTTGTGGAGATCGATGGAGATGGCGGTGAAGATGGTGAAGAGGCGGCGACGCGGAGGACTGCTTCCCTACCATCGGTATCACAGGGGAGCACCGCCCCTTAGCACCCTTCCTTCATGGTTTCTTGGGAGCCCTTCCCCATGGAGATAGGATCTATGGGGGAGGCAAAAACATGGCTTTGGAGGCTGCAAATTCGTGGGTGGAGGTGTCTCCCACGAATTAGGTTTCCTCCCTTTATATATCTTCTCGGATTCCCGTCACCCCATCTTGGGCTGCAGTAAGTGATACATTGCAAATGTATCTATAATTTTTGATGTTCCATGCTTGGTTTTATCCACTTTCTTGTGTTTTGTTCCAATTTTGGAGTACTTTTCTTATGATTTCTTGGACTAACCTATTAACAAGAGCCACAGTGCCAGCTGCCTGTTTTCTGTTGTTTTTGGTTCCAGGAAAGTCAGAAAATGAATATTCTCGGAATTGGACGGGACAAAAGCCAAAGTGCCTATTTTTCCGGATGTCATCAAGTGCCAGAATACAAGACGGAGAGGGTGCAGGGGGCCACCACACCACCTGGCCGCGTGGCCAGGCTTGGCCCGCGCCAGGGGGTGGTGTGGCCACTCCCAGCACCCCCTCGGCCTCTCCTTCCGCCTATATATTGCCCTCGGAACGAAAACCCTAAGTGCCCGATCAAAAAATCCACGAAAGAGTCTATAGCCGCCGCCATCTCCAACCCTAGATCGGGAGGGATCTGAAGCTCTTCCAGACACCCTGCCAGAGAGGGGAATTCACCCTAGAGGCCTTCTTCATCACCATGCAAGCCTCCGGTGTGACGCGTGAGTAGTTCATCCTTGGACTATGGATCCATGTAGTAGCTAGATGGCTGGTTCTCCTCCTTTGTGCTTTCATGTTTAGATCTTGTGAGCTCCATTCATGATCAAGATCATCTATTTGTAATTCTGCATGTTGTGTTTGCGGGGATCCGATGGATATTGAGATGCTATTTCAGATTGATTATTGATTCTATCATGTCTTTGTTATTTGTGATCTTGCATGCTTTCCGTTGTTAGTAGCTATCTTGGCCAAGTAGATGCTAGCAACTCCAAGAGTTAGTATTTATGCTCGATAGTGGGTTCATGCCTCTGGTAATATGGGGAAGTGACAGAAATCTCTAAGGTACTAGATGTGTTGTTGCTACTAGGGAGAAAACAACAATCCTTTGTTCATAGAACAATCGTATTGTCTACTTTACACGCAGTTCGTAAAGCAATAATCTGTTGCTTGCAACTTAATCCGGAGGGGTTCGGATGATAACCTGAAGGTGGATTATTAGTCATAGATGCAGTTGGATGGCGGTCTATGTATAATGTTGTAATGCCCAATCAAGTCTCAAAGGAGTCAAGATGATTAGTATATGCATGTATTGCTTTCTCGGTGTTTGTCAATTGCCCCGCTGTAATTTGTTCACCCAGCATGTTATCTATCTTAAGGAGAGCCACCTCTAGTGAACTATGGATCCCGTTTTTTTCTTTACATACAATCTACAACTATTTACTTCTTTGTGTTTACTTTCTGTAAACTTTTACTTCTTTCCATTTGATACGTTTAATCCTTTGTTTTCCGCAAAACACGGTGAGATTGACAACCTCATCGCAAGTTGGGGACAAAGTTCTAGGGTTGTGTTGTGCAGGTCTCCACGTTGCTACTAGCACCGGTAGTGCGCCTTGCCAAAGCTCAGCTAGTAACATCTTTGGGGTGTTTCCTTTCTCCTACTAGTTCGATTAAACCTTGGTTTCATAACTGAGGGAAACTTGCTGCTGTGCTCATCATACCTTCCTCTTGGGGTTCCCAACGAGCTCTACATCAACACCGCCATCAAGTATTTTTCTGGGCGCCGTGCATTGACCCATCAAGCGATTTTCTGGCGCCGTTGCAGGGGAGTCAAGGACATCTTCACAAGGGGAGTCCCTCATAACCAATCTCTTTACTTTGTTGTTTTTGTTTTGCTTAGTTTTCTTTTTTCTTTGTTTGCTTGTTTTGTTCTTCAAAAACACAAAAAAACTAGTTCTACTAGTTTGCTTTCTTATTTGAAAAAACACAAAAAAATTAAGTCTCCTTTAGTAGTCACCTCTTCCTTAGCTCACCATGTTGATCCCTACATTCACCCTGAAAGACCTTCCAATTGGTAGTGCTTCTATAATTGGGAAAGATAACATTGAAGAATTCTTTAATCATGTTAGTAAGCATGAAGATACTGAGGATAGATCCCTTATAGAACTTGATCCAAACTATGAGATTGCTGCAGCTTCTTTAATTCACATGTTAGAAGCTAGGTTTGTTAAACTCAACCCCTTAATGCAAGTAATGTTTCTTAAGCTTAAAGAAATTGAGGATCCTGAAAAGAGGGATTTCATTTTAGAAACTTTGTTTAAGGAGTTCTATGATGTTGCCAAGGAAGCTAGGAAAGTCTTTGAACGTTTCACTATGCTAGGCTCATGTGTAGATGTTGTTGGTACACGAGAAAAGATGAATAAAACCGAACCTAATGGGGAGGAACCTAAGATACCAACACCCTGTAAACTAATAGCAATACATGATGCCATAGAAAAGAATCTTGATTGGATTGTTCCTATAAACCCTTTTGATGAGAATAGTGAACCTAAGAGCATTGAGAGAGGATCCTCTAGAACTTATTTGGATGATATACCTTGCCTTTTTGAAGATATTTCTGGTATTAATCTTAATGCTTCTTCATTTGAGAACACTTGATTCTTTCTTTGCTTCTTATGCCTAACTTAAAGGCGCTAAAGAAAAGTACTTATTGGGGGATAACCCAAAAGTTCTAGTTGAGTCTTGGAAGTTATTACCTCTGTAATAACCTCTCCTTATCCTTTTTATTTGCTTTTTGTGCCAAGAGTAACCTCTAATGAGAGAGAAGTAATGATTGGGAAAGTTGCTGTCCCGAAACAGATTTTTGTGTTTCACCGTAAAACTTCGTGAGAGACCTCCGTATGTCGGATTGAGCTGTACTTTTTTGTTCTTCTTCCCCAGGTTGTTATCTAACTTTCGTTAGTTTAACACTTTTTGATTTGAGCAACAGAAGGTCTTCGAAAAAATTCGTCTTTACCTGCTGGTCTGTTTTGACAGATTTCTGCCATTTTCTGCATTTGCTTCTTGTTGGTTCCTTTTTGAGTTCTTTTGGGGAATTGAGCTTTTTTAGGGAAGTTCTACAGTAGATGGTTTTCTAATGGAAGTTTATTTGGTGTTAGAACTGAACCTTAAGAATTATTTATCTTAAGTGCACTAATATTGCTAATAAAGATTGTGTGAAGTTTTGTATGAAGGAAAATTTTCAGGTGTATGGAAGGAATGAGTAATGAGATGAAGAATGGACTAAAGCTCAATCTTGGGATGCCACGAGAAGTACAAGCGTCAAAGCTTGGGGATGCCCAAGGCATCCCCTTCTTCATCAATAAAAATCCCAGGTTTCTTCCAAACGCTTCATTTTTATTGTTTCATGCACAGTTGTGTTTTTCTTGGAGCGTCTTCTTTTTCGTTTTAGTTTCAGTTTTCGTTTGCTTTGGTTTTCTTAGTTTTCTGAATAAATTGGTTGGACCCCCTCTTTCTTACATTGGTTTGCAAATAGTTTGGTTTGGTTTGGAAAAGAGTAGGAAAGTTCATGCTTATGTGGTAAAAAGAGCTCGTTTTTGACTGTGGCCTATGCTTTGTCATGCCATGCTTGTTATTGTTTTGGCTTTATTCTTAGTATTCTTTGCTGTAGCATGACTTGTTATAAACAATTGAGATTGCTTAATGTGCCTTGGATGAATCATGCGTTGTTTTAGCATATTAAAGCATAGCATAGTGGTATTCTCCTTTGATGCTTTATTTGGGTTGACTTGGCACATGCTCACACCATGTTATGACTATCTCAAGTCACCATAGCCTTTATGATCCTTTAGTTTTCAACTTGTAGTATCACTTTATGCTTTGATCAGTGATGTTTTGTCGCTCTGCATGATTATGGCCATTATTGCTCTCTTAGTTTGTCTCTCCTAGTCTTTTGCTAGCCTCCACAACAAAGTATGAGTTCCACTCATGCATCCAACTCCCTAAACCAAGTTATTCCAAAGATTTCACCATACCTACCTACTAGCTTATGCTATTACAAGTATATTCAAGCTTTTGTTTACCTTCCAAATTAAACTTGTTTTGAGAAAACTAGTGATTAAAGCTCTCATGAACTTGATGGCACACTTTACTTTTTTGCATCTAATAAACTTGAACCACTGGGTCCTTCTTTGTTGCATATATGCTTGCGCTTTATAAGTTGAAATTAGCAGAACCATGTACCATGGGGAACTCTTTCAACATTGCACTTGTACTTTGTACCCCGTTGATATCATGTTCTTTTGCTTACGGATCCCGGCGGTGTGAAATAAAAGTGGAACTTGTAAGATCATGGAGTTTGTATGTGTGTTAGAGAAACGCCTAGGCCGCTAGCCTAAGCCATGCCTAATCATGGTGGAAACTTGCAACATCACCATAATGAGCACTCTATGAAGCATCCTCAATAAAAACCTATGCAAATGGCAAATAACAAGATCGTTGAGATGATCATTGTCTGCTTGCCTTGTCATTTTGATTATGGGAAAGCTCCTGTATCATGTGCAAGGGGTACCCCGTTGGCGGTTCTTAATGATACACATATACTTACAATGACAAGAGCTTACTCGTAACTGAAGTTGAGTAGCATGAGGATCGGTCTTCGTAAGTAAGGGGCATGAGATTTCGGTTTATAACTTGTCAAGCATATCCTCTTAGTTGTGTCACTTTAACCTTAATCACCTTAAAGATGCCTATGATAGGGGCAATGAGAGCTGAAAGCTACAAGTACCATAATTTTTGGAAGCTCTTTATGAGACTTGAATCCCTACTTCCTTTTACAAAGGCTTTTCTTCCACCATAATATTGAGTCTCCACCTTCTATCTTTATGCACCTACTTTGAGAGCATAGTGGCCATTCTTAGTTCTATGTGCATTGTCCTAAGACTAGTTGATTGATGCATAACTTGATATTTCTTGTTTTAAACTATTGTATCTAGTCACTCTTATGAACTTTGAAGGTGTCCTATGCATTTATATTTGCTACTCTATTGAGGGACAAGCTGAATACTATTATGCTATGTTTTCTTTATGTGAAACAAACAAACGTCTTGCAAAGCATTGTTATTCATGAATCTTTTGTTTGTGCCTTTTTCATGTTGCATCATAGTTTATTTGTCTTATTGCTAGAACTTTGTCTTTCATGCTATGATTGAAGTACTATGATCCCAGCTTTGAATGTTTTGCAAATACTTTGATCAAGTCTTTGATGGTGCATGTCACCTCAAAAATTATTCTTTCTTTTTATCACTTACCTACTCGAGGACGAGCAAGAGTTAAGCTTGGGGATGTTGATACATTGCAAATGTATCTATAATTTTTGATGTTCCATGCTTGGTTTTATCCACTTTCTTGTGTTTTGTTCCAATTTTGGAGTACTTTTCTTATGATTTCTTGGACTAACCTATTAACAAGAGCCATATTGCCAGCTGCCTGTTTTCTGCTGTTTTTGGTTCCAGGAAAGACAGAAAATGAATATTCTCGGAATTGGACGGGACAAAAGCCAAAGTGCCTATTTTTCCGGATGTCATCAAGTGCCAGAATACGAGACGGAGAGGGGCCAGCGGGCCACCACACCACCTGGCCGCGCGGCCAGGCCTGACCCACGCCAGGGGGTGGTGTGGCCGCTCCCGGCACCCCCTCGGCCTCTCCTTCCGCCTATATATTGCCCTCGGTACAAAAACCCTAAGTGCCCGATCAAAAAATCCACGAAAGAGTCTATAGCCGCCGTCATCTCCATCCCTAGATCGGGAGGGATCTGAAGCTCTTCCCGGCACCCTGCCGGAGAGGGGAATTCACCCTGGAGGCCTTCTTCATCACCATGCAAGCCTCCGGTGTGATGCGTGAGTAGTTCATCCTTGGACTACGGATCCATGTAGTAGCTAGATGGCTAGTTCTCCTCCTTTGTGCTTTCATGTTTAGATCTTGTGATCTCCGTTCATGATCAAGATCATCTATTTGTAATTCTGCATGTTGTGTTTGCGGGGATCCGATGGATATTGAGATGCTATTTCAGATTGATTATTGATTCTATCATGTCTTTGTTATTTGTGATCTTGCATGCTTTCCATTGTTAGTAGCTATCTTGGCCAAGTAGATGCTAGCAACTCCAAGAGTTAGTATTTATGCTCGATAGTGGGTTCATGCCTCTGGTAATCTGGGGAAGTGATAGAAATCTCTAAGGTACTAGATGTGTTGTTACTACTAGGGAGAAAACAACAATCCTTTGTTCATAGAACAATCATATTGTTTACTTTACACGCAGCTCCTAAAGCAATAATCTGTTGCTTGCAACTTATCTTGGAGGGTTGGATGATAACCTGAAGGGGGATTATTAGTCATAGATGCAGTTGGATGGCGGTCTATGTATAATGTTGTAATGCACAATCAAGTCTCAAAGGAGTCAAGATGATTAGTATATGCATGTATTGATTTCTTGGTGTTTGTCAATTGCCCCGCTGTAATTTGTTCACCAGCATGTTATCTATCTTAAGGAGAGCCACCTCTAGTGAACTATGGATCCCGTTTTTTTTCTTTACATACAATCTACAACTGTTTACTTCTTTGTGTTACTTTCTACAAACTTTTACTTCTTTCCATTCGATACGTTTAATCCTTTGTTTTCCGCAAAACACGGTGAGATTGACAACCTCATCGCAAGTTGGGGACAAAGTTCTATGGTTGTGTTGTGCAGGTCTCCATGTTGCTACTAGCATCGGTAGTGCGCCCTGCTAAAGCTCAGCTAGTAACACCTCTGGGGTGTTTCCTTGATCCTACTGGTTCGATTAAACCTTGGTTTCATAACTGAGGGAAACTTGCTGCTGTGCTTATCATACCTTCCTCTTGGGGTTCCCAACGAGCTCTACATCAACACCGCCATCAAGCATTTTTCTGGGCGCCGTGCATTGAGCCATCAGTAAGTCGGGCCTATCGGGCCCGTACGGACTCAGAATTAGCTAAATTTTATGTCTAGAACGTTTGTCGTGAAATTTCCAACAACTTTGTAGTTGAAGAGTTTTCCGTTTGAGCCTGTCTTCGACCCGAAACGTGATCATCTTCTAAAAGAGTTCTGAGACAGATTTCTGGAAAATCCCAATTTGACTCCAACAAGGTTTCCACTTGTATTCTTGGTAATTCCTACACATCAAAGTGTACAATAAGAACATTGTCCACTTTTGCAACTATTAGTAGGTTAGTCCAAATAAATCATAAACTTTATATAAAAAGGAGTATCAAAAGCATATTATTAGCATAAAACCATCAAAATTATAGATACTTTATGGACGTATCAGCATCCCCAAGCTTAGTTCCTGCTCGTCCTCGAGTAGGTAGACAATAAAAACAATATAATTTTTGAGGTGACATGTAGCCAACACAATCTTGATCATCATTATTGTAAAAGCATTGATAGCTGGGGTCAATATAATGTGTATTAACGAGCTCGTTGGGGAACCCCAATAGGAAGGTATGATGAGCACAATAGTAAGTTTTCCCTCAGTTATGAAACCAAGGTTATCAATCCAATAGGAGCAAGGAAACAACCCAACGGTGTAACTAGCTGAACTTTGGCAGGGCACACTACCGGTGCCAGCAGCAACATGGAGACCTGCACAACACAACCACAGAACTCTGTCCCCAACTTGTGATGGGGTTGTCAATCTCACCGGTTTTGGTGAAAACAAAGGATTAAACATATCGAGTGGAAGAAAGTAACAGTTTACAGAAAGTAAACACAAAGCAGTAAACAGTTGATTGTAGATTGATAGTAAAACAAAGGACCGGGGTCCATAGTTCACTAAAGGTGGCTCTCCTTAAGATAGATGACATGTTGGGTGAACAAATTACAGCGGGGCAATTGAGAAACATCGAGAAATCATACAAGCATATACTAATCATCTTGACTCCTTTTAGATTCGATTGGGTATTATAACATTATACATAGACCGCCATCTAACTGCATCTATGACTAATAATCCACCTTCAGGTTATCATCCGAACCCCCTCCAGTATTAAGTTGCAAGCAACGGATAATTGCATTATGCATTGTGTGTAAAGTAAACAATACGATTGTTCTATGAACAAAGGATTATTGTTTTCTCCCTAGTAGCAACAACACATCTAGTATCTTAGAGATTTCTGTCACTTCCCCGGATTACCAGAGACATGAACCCACTATCGAGCATAAATACTAACTTTTGGAGTTGCTAGCATCTATTTGGCCAAGATAGCTACTAACAATGGAAAACATGCAAGATCACAAATAACAAAGACATGATAGAATCAATAATCAATCTGAAATAGCATCTCAATATCCATCGGATCCCCCCAAACGCAACATGCAGAATTACAAATAGATGATCTTGATCATGAACGGGGCTCACAAGATCTAAACATGATAGCACAAACAAGGAGAACCAGCCATCTAGCTACTACAAGGACCCGTAGTCCAGAGATGAACTACTCACGCATCACACCGGAGGCTTGCATGATGATGAAGAAGGCCTCCAGGGTGAATTTCCCTCCCAGGTGCCGGAAGAGTTTCAGATCCCTCCCGATCTAGGGATGGAGATCACCTGCTCTGCACTCTTTCGTGGAATTTTGATCGGTACTTAGGGTTTCATAGGCAATATATAGGCGAAGGAGAGGCCGAGGGGTGCCTGGGCGGCAGACCACCTCGGCGCAGATCTGGCCTGGCTGGCTAGGGTGTGTGGCCAGCCTCAGCCCTCTCCGTCTTGTATTCTGGCTCCAGGTGTCTGATACATTGCAAATGTATCTATAATTTTTGATGTTCCATGCTTGGTTTTATCCACTTTCTTGTGTTTTGTTCCAACTTTGGAGTACTTTTCATATGATTTCTTGGACTAACCAATTAACAAGAGCCACAAAGATGCCTGCCTATTTTCTGCTGTTTTTGGTTCCAGAAAGGAAAATGAATATTCTCGAATTGGACGGGACAAAAGCCAAAGTGCCTATTTTTCCGGAAGGATCAAGTGAACGAAGGCGGAGAGGGCTGGGGCACCACACCACCTGGCCCAGGCGGCCGGCCTGCCTGTGGTGGTGGTGTGCTGGCCGCCCCCCCTCCCCTCCTCCTCCTTCTGCCTATATATTGCCCTCGAGGAAAAAACCCTAAGTACCTGATCAAAATCCACAAAGAGTCTCCAGCCGTCATCTCCATCCCTAGATCGGGAGGGATCCAAGCTCTCCGGCACCCCGCTAGAGAGAGGGAATTCACCCCGAGGCCTTCTTCATCACCATGCAAGCCTCCGGTGTGATGCGTGAGTAGTTCATCCTTGGACTACGGATCCATGTAGTAGCTATATGGCTGGTTCTCCTCCTTTGTGCTTTCATGTTTAGATCTTGTGAGCTCCGTCCATGATCAAGATCATCTATTTGTATCCATACATGTTGTGTTTGCAGGGATTCTATGGATATTGAGATGCTATTTCAGATTGATTATTTATTCTATCATGTCTTTGTTATTTGTGATCTTGCATGCTTTTCGTTGTTAGTAGCTATCTTGGCCAAGTAGATGCTAGCAACTCCAAGAGTTAGTATTTATGCTCGATAGTGGGTTCATGCCTCTGGTAATTTGGGGAAGTGACAGAAATCTCTAAGGTACTAGATGTGCTGTTGCTACTAGGGAGAAAACAACAATCCTTTGTTCATAGAACAATCGTATTGTTTACTTTACATGGAGTTCATAAAGCAATAATATGTTCCTTGCAACTTAATACTGGAGGGGGTTCGGATGATAACCTGAAAGTTGATTATTAGTCATAGATGCAGTTGGATGGCGGTTTATGTATTATGTTGTATTGCCCAATCAAGTCTCAAAGGAGTCAAGATGATTAGTATATGCATGTATTGCTTTCTCGGTGTTTGTCAATTGCCCCGCTGTAATTTGTTCACCCAACATGTTATTTATCTGAGGAGAGCCACCTCTAGTGAACTATGGATCCCGGTCCTTGTCTTTTACATACAATCTATAAACTGTTTACTGCTTTGTGTTTACTTTCTGCAAACTTTTACTTCTTTCCATTCGATACGTTTAATACTTTGTTTTCCGCAGAACACGGTGAGATTGACAACCTCATCGCAAGTTGGGGACAAAGTTCTATGGTTGTGTTGTGCAGGTCTCCACGTTGCTACTAGCACCGGTAGTGCGCCCTGCCAAAGCTCAGCTAGTAACACGTTTGGGGTGTTTCCTTGCTCCTACTGGTTCGATTAAACCTTGGTTTCATAACTGAGGGAAACTTGCTGTTGTGCTCATCATACCTTCCTCTTGGGGTTCCCAACAAGCTCTACATCAACCATGAGCCATCAAGCACTTTTCTGGGCGTCGTGCACTGAGCCATCAAGATTTTCTGGCGCCGTTGCCGGGGAGTCAAGGACATCTTCACAAGGGGAGTCCCTCATAACCAATCTTTTTACTTTGTTGTTTTTGTTTTGCTTAGTTTCTTTTTGTTTTGTTCTTCAAAAACACAAAAAAAATAGTTTTACTAGTTTGCTTTCTTATTTCAAAAACAAAAAAAAATTAGTTCCTATCTTGAGTTGCCACTATGTATAGCCTTGCTCCAATCACTATGTCACCCAAGGAAATGATTTTCACTTTTCAACAAGGAATTGAGGAAAGTTTTAAGGAAGCTTGGTCTAGAATCTCTGATCTACATGAAAAAACTGAGCCTAAAATGACTCAAAGCTTGTTCCTTAGCAGTTTTTACATTGGGATTGCTCTTTGCTATAGATATGCTTTAGATGCTATTGTGGGAGGAGATTTCCTCCAATGTAATGACGATGATGCTATTAATGCTATAAAGAAATTGATCCTCACTTACAACATGCCTAGCCAAACTGATATTTCTCTCGCAAAAATATTTGCAAGGTTGAACACTCTAGAGACTAGTACTACTAGCTTAAAAGATTGCTATAATACGCTTAGGGAGCATCACAATTATGTTCCAATAAATTCTGAACCATCAAAGTGGCTCCCTACAGTAAAGATTGAGATAAACACTGAAACTTTTCAAGCCCGCTGCGATATCATGTCTGAATTTTGTCTTATGCCCAAAAGATATTTATGAATCTTTGAAACTTTGGGGGCTTACTGAAGGAGGAAAAGAAATATCTCTTGCTAATAATGCTACCATATTACCTATTGGAATTGCTGAAGGAGTGTTAACAAAGATCCTTGGGAAAATGATTTCTACTGATTATCTTGTTATTGAATGTGCAGGAAAAGGACAAATTACACTTGGAAGGTCCCTATTAGAACTCCTTGGAGCAATAATAGATGTGGGAAAGGGGACCATGCACCTTTCTTCTCCACCAAAAAATCACATTTTCCCAAAGGTTAAGAATAAAAATAAGAGAGGTAAGGGTAAGAAAGTTGGTTTTAATGCTTCTTCATTTGAGAACACTTGATTCTTTCTTTGCTTCTTATGCCTAACTTAAAGGCGTTAAAGAAAAGTACTTATTGGGAGATAACCCAAAAGTTTTAGATGAGTCTTGGAAGTTATTACCTCAGTAATAACCTCTCCTTATCCTTTTTATTTTCTTTTTGTGCCAAGAGTAACCTCTAATGAGAGTGAATTAATGATTGGGAAAGTTGCTGTCCCGAAACAGATTTTTGTGCTTCACCGTACAAATTCGTGAGAGAGCTCTGTATGTCGGATTGAGCTGTAATGTTTTGTGCTTCTGCCCCAGGTTGTTATATAACTTTTGTTAGTTCAACACTTTTTGATTTGAGCAACAGAAGGTCTTCGAAAAAATTTGACTTTACCTGCTGGTCTGTTTTGACAGATTTCTGTCATTTTCTGCATTTGCTTCTTGTGGGTTCCTTTTTGAGTTCTTTTGCGGAATTGAGCATTTTGAAGGAAGTGCTACAGTAGCTAGTGTTCTAATGGAAGTTTATTTGGTGTCAGAACTGAACCTTAAGACTTATTTATCTTAAGTGCACTAATGTTGCTAATGAGATTGTGTGAAGTTTTGTATGAAGGAAAATTTTCAGGTGTATGGAAGGAATGAGCAATGAGATGAAGGATGGACTAAAGCTCAAGCTTGGGGATGCCACGCGTGTCACCCCAGGAAATATCCAAGAAGTACAAGCGTCAAAGCTTGGGGATGCCCAAGGCATCCCCTTCTTCATCAATAAAAATTCCAGGTTTGTTCCAAACGCTTCATTTTTATTGTTTCATGCACAGTTGTGTTGTTCTTGGAGCGTCTTCTTTTTCGTTTTCGTTTTGGTTTTTTGTTTTCTTGGTTTGCTTAGTTTTCTGAATAAATTGGTTGGACCCCCTCTTTCTTACATTGGTTTGCAAATGGTTTGGTTTGGTTTGGAAAAGAGTAGGAAAGTTCATACTTATGTGGTAAAAAGAGCTCGTTTTTGACTGTGGCCTATGCTTTGTCATGCCATGCCTAATATTGTTTTGGCTTTATGCTTAGTATTATTTGTTGTAGCATGACTTGTTATAAACAATTGAGATTGCTTAATGTGCCTTGGATGAATCATGCGTTGTTTTAGCATATTAAAGCATAGTATAGTGGTATTCTCCTTTGATGCTTATTTGGGTTGACTTGGCGCATGTGATGGCTCAGTGCACGGCACCCAGAAAAGTGCTTGATGGCTCGTGGTTGATGTAGAGCTCGTTGGGAACCCCAAGAGGAAGGTATGATGAGCACAGCAGCAAGTTTCTCTCAGTTATGAAACCAAGGTTTAATCGAACCAGTAGGAGCAAGGAAACACCCCAAAGGTGTTACTAGCTGAGCTTTGGCAGGGCGCACTACCGGTGCTAGTAGCAATGTGGAGACCTGCACAACACAACCATAGAACTTTGTCCCCAACTTGCGATGAGGTTGTCAATCTCACCGTGTTTTGCAGAAAACAAAGGATTAAACATATCAAATGGAAAGAAGTAAACGTTTGCAGAAAGTAAACACAAAGCAGTAAACAGTTTATAGATTGTATGTAAAAGACAAGGACCGGGATCCATAGTTCACTAGAGGTGGCTCTCCTTAGATAAATAACATGCTGGGTGAACAAATTATAGCGGGGCAATTGACAAACACCTAGAAAGCAATACATGCATATACTAATCATCTTGACTCCTTTGAGACTTGATTGGGCATTACAACATAATACATAGACCGCCATCCAACTGCATCTATGACTAATAATCCACCTTCAGGTTATCATCCGAACCCCCTCCAGTATTAAGTTGCAAGCAACAGATTATTGATTTATGAACTGCGTGTAAAGTAAACAATACGATTGTTCTATGAACAAAGGATTGTTGTTTTCTCCCTAGTAGCAACAACACATCTAGTACCTTAGAGATTTCTGTCACTTCCCCAAATTACCAGAGGATGAACCCACTATCGAGCATAAATACTAACTCTTGGAGTTGCGAGCATCTACTTGGTCAAGATAGCTACTAACAACGGAAAGCATGCAAGATCTCAAATAACAAAGACATGATAGAATCAATAATCAATCTGAAATAGCATCTCAATATCCATCGGATCCCCGCAAACACAACATGTATGAATACAAATAGATGATCTTG
The DNA here is from genome assembly GCA_023614405.1 of Avena insularis. Classification (NCBI taxonomy): domain Eukaryota; kingdom Viridiplantae; phylum Streptophyta; class Magnoliopsida; order Poales; family Poaceae; genus Avena; species Avena insularis. The sequence continues at coordinate 331,940 of JAJUPC010000117.1, read as the reverse complement.
ATCATGAACGGAGCTCACAAGATCTGGACATGAAAGCACAAAGGAGGAGAACCAGCCATCTAGCTACTACATGGATCCGTAGTCCAAGGATGAACTACTCACGCATCACACCGGAGGCTTGCATGGTGATGAAGAAGGCCTACGGGGTGAATTCCCCTCTCCGGCAGGGTGCCGGGCAGAGCTTCAGATCCCTCCTGATCTAGGGATGGAGATGACGGTGGCTACAGACTCTTTCGTGGATTTTTGATCGGGTACTTAGGGTTTTCCTCCTGAGGGCAATATATAGGCGGAAGGAGAGGCCGAGGGGGTGCCGGGAGCGGCCACACCACCCCCTGGCGCGGGCCAGGCTTGGCCGCGCGGCCAGGTGGTGTGGTGGCCCCCAGGCCCTTCTCCGTCTCGTATTCTGGCACTTGATCCCTTCCGAAAAAATAGGCACTTTGGCTTTTGTCCCGTCCAATTCCGAGAATATTCATTTTCTGACTTTCCTAGAACCAAAAACAGCAGAAAACAGGCGGTGGCTCTTGTTAATAGGTTATTCCAAGAAATCATATGAAAAATACTCCAAAGTTGGAACAAAACACAAGAAAGTGGATAAAACCAAGCATGGAACATCAAAAATTATAGATACATTTGCAATGTATCAACATCCCCAAGCTTAACTCCTGCTCGTCCTCGAGTAGGTAAGTGATAAAAAGAAAGAATAATTTTTGAGGTGACATGCACCATCAAAGACTTGATCAAAGTATTTGTAAAACATTCAAAGCTGGGATCATAGTACTTTGATCATAACATGAAAGACAAAGTTCTAGCAATAAGCAAAGAATCTATGATGCAACATGAAAAGGCACAAACAAAAGATTCATGAATAACATGCTTTGCAAGACGTTTGTTTGTTTCACATAAAGAAAACATAGCATAAAAGTATCCAGCTTGTCCTTCAATAGAGTAGCAAATATAAATGCATAGGACACCTTCAGAGTTCATAAGAGTGACTAGATACAATAGTTTAAAACAAGCAATATCAAGTTATGCATCAATCAACTAGTCTTGGGACAATGCACATAGAACTAAGAATGGCCACTATGCTCTCAAAGTAGGTGCATAAAGATAGAAGGTGGAGACTCAATATAATGGTGGAAGAAAGGCCTTTGTAAAAGGAAGTAGGGATTCAAGTCTCATAAAGAGCTTGCAAAAATTATGGTACTTATAGCTTTCAGCTCTCAATGCCCCTATCATAAGCATCTTGAAGTGATTAAGGTTAAAGTGAACAAACTATGGTGTACATGCTTGACGAAGTATAAGTCAGAAATCTCATGTCCCTTGTATACGAGGGCCGCTCCTCATGCTACTCAAGTTTAGTCACTGGTAAGTTCTTGTCATCGTAAGTACATGTGTATCATAGAGAACCGCCAACGTGGTACCCCTTGCCCGATGATACGGAAGAATCCCCATATCAAAATGACAAGGCAAGCAGACAACGAGCATCTCAGCATTCTTCTTATTTACCATGGGAATATGGTGCTTTTTTCTCTCTTTCCTCTTTTCATAGTATCTCTTTTTTTCTTTTCTCTTTTTTCTCAATATAGGACTCTTTTTTTATAAGAAGAATGCTTCATAGACAGCTCATTATGGTTATGCTGCAGGTTTCCACCATGTCAGCATAGATTAGACCAGCGACCCAGGCGTTTCTCTAACACATATACATAACTCCATGGACTTACAAGCTCCCCTTTCATTTCACAACAACGACATCCATATACAAAACAACATGATATCAACTAGGTACAAGTACCAAGTGCAATGTTGAAAGCGTTCCCCATGAAAGCATGGTTCTGCTAATTCCCAACAAATAAGTGCAAGCATATACAACATAGACGACACAATGGTTCAAGTTTATTAAGGGCAAGTAAAGTAAAGTGTGCCATTAAGTTCGTGAGAACTTTAATCACTAGTTTTCTCATAACAAGTTTAATTTGGAAGGTAAACAAAAGCGTGAATATACTTGGAATAACATAAGCTAGTAGGTAGGTATGGTGGACTCTTTGGAATAACTTGGGTTAGGGATTTGGATGCATGAGTAGAACTCATACTTGGTTGTGGAGGCTAGCAAAAGACTGGGAGCGACAAACTAAGAGAGCAATAATGGCCATAATTATGCAGAGCGACAAAACATCATTGATCAAAGAATAAAGTGATACTACAAGTTGAAAACTAAAGGATCATAAAGACTATGGTGACTTGTGATAGTCATAACATGGTGTGAGCATGCGCCAAGTCAACCCAAATAAAGCATCAAAGGAGAATACCACTATACTATGCTTTAATATGCTAAAACAACGCATGATTCATCCAAGGCACATTAAGCAATCTCAATTGTTTATAACAAGTCATGCTACAGCAAAGAATACTAAGCATAAAGCCACAACAATATCAAGCATGGCATGATAGAGCATAGGTCACAGTCAAAAACAAGCTCTTTTTACCACATAAGTATGAACTTTCCTACTCTTTTCCAAACCAAACCAAACTATTTGCAAACCAATGTATGAAAGAGGGGGTCCAACAAATTTATTCAGAAAACCAAGAAAACGAAAACGAAAAAGAAGACGCTCCAAGAACAACACAACTGTGCATGAAACATTAAAAATGAAGCGTTTGGAAGAAACCTGGGATTTTTATTGATGAATAAGGGAGATGCCTTGGGCATCACCAAGCTTTGACGCTTGTACTTCTTGGATATTTCTTGGGGTGACACGCGTGGCATCCCCAAGCTTGAGCTTTAGTCCATCCTTCATCTCATTACTCATTCCTTCCATACACCTGAAATTTTTCCTTCATACAAAACTTCACACAATCTTTATTAGCAACATTAGTGCACTCAAGATAAAAGGTCTTAAGGTTCAGTTTTAACACCAAATAAACTTCCATTAGAACACTAGCTACTGTATCACTCCCCTCAAAAAGCTCAATTCCCCAAAAGAACTCAAGAAGGAACCAACAAGAAGCAGATGCAGAAAATGGCAGAAATCTGTCAAAACAGACCAGCAGGTAAAGACGAATTTTTTCGAAGACCTTCTGTTGCTCAAATCAAAAAGTGTTGAACTAACAAAAGTTAGATAACAACCTGGGGCAGAAGCAAAAAACTTCAAGCCTCAAAAAGACGTTTAGAGATTTTACACGAATTTTTACGGTGAAGCACAGAAATCTGTTTCAGGACAGGAACTTTCCCAATCATTACTTCACTCTCATTAGAGGTTACGCTTGGCACAAAAAGCAAATAAAAAGGATAAGGAGAGGTTATTACAGAAGTAATAACTTCCAAGACTCGTCTAAAACTTTTGGGTTATCTCCCAATAAGTACTTTTCTTTAACGCCTTTAAGTTAGGCATAAGAAGCAAAGAAAGAATCAAGTGTTCTCAAATGAAGAAGCATTAAAACCAACTTTCTTGCCCTTACCTCTCTTATTTTTATTCTTAACCTTTGGGAAAATGTGATTGTTTGGTGGAGAAGAAAGGTGCATGGTACCCTTTCCCACATCTATTATTGCTCCAAGGAGTTCTAATAGGGACCTTACAAGTGTAATTTGTCCTTTTCCTGCACATTCAATAACAAGATAATCAGTAGAAATCATTTTCCCAAGGATCTTTGTAAACACTCCTTCAGCAATTCCAATAGGTAATATGGTAGCATTATTAGCAAGAGATATTTCTTTTCCTCCTTCAGTAAGCCCCCAAAGATTCAAAGATTTATAAATATCTTTGGGCATAAGACAAAATTCACACGTGATATCGCAGCGGGCTTGAAACGTTTCAGTGTTTATCTCAATCTTTACTGTAGGGAGCCACTTTGATGGTTCAGAATTTATTGGAACATAATTGTGATGCTCCCTAAGCGTATTATAGCAATCTTTTAAGCTAGTAGTACTAGTCTCAAGAGTGTTCAACCTAGCAAATATTTTTGCGAGAGAAATATCAGTTTGGCTAGGCATGTGGTAAGTGAGGATCAATTTCTTTATAGCATTAATAGCATCATCCTCATTACATTGGAGGAAATCTCCTCCCACAACAGCATCTAAAGCATATCTATAGCAAAGAGCAATCCCAAGGTAAAAACTGCTAAGGAACAAGCTTTGAGTCATTTTAGGATCAGTTTTTTCATGTAGATCAGAGATTCTAGACCAAGCTTCCTTAAAACTTTCCTCAATTCCTTGTTTAAAAGTGAAAATCATTTCCTCGGGTGACATAGTGATTGGAGCAAGGCTAGACATGAAGGCAACTTAAGATAGGAACTGATTTTTTTGTGTTTTTCAAATAAGAAAGCAAACTAGTAAAACTAATTTTTTTGTGTGTTTTTGATAAAGAAACAAGCAAACAAAACAAAAAGAAACTAAGAAAACAAAAACAACAAAGTAAAGAGATTGGTTATGAGGGACTCCCTTGTGAAGATGTCCTTGACTCCCCGGCAACGGCGCCAGAAAAATACTTGATGGCTCAGTGCACGGCGCCCAGAAAAGTGCTTGATGGCTCGTGGTTGATGTAGAGCTTGTTGGGAACCCCAAGAGTAAGGTATGATGAGCACAGCAACAAGTTTCCCTCAGTTATGAAACCAAGGTTTAATCGAACCAGTAGGAGCAAGGAAACACCCCAAAGGTGTTACTAGCTGAGCTTTGGCAGGGCACACTACCGGTGCTAGTAGCAACGTGGAGACCTGCACAACACAACCAAAGAACTTTGTCCCCAACTTGCGATGAGGTTGTCAATCTCACCGTGTTTTGCGGAAAACAAAGGATTAAACATATCGAATGGAAAGAAGTAAAAGTTTGTAGAAAGTAAACATAAAGCAGTAAACAGTTTATAGATTATATGTAAAAGACAAGGACCGGGATCCATAGTTCACTAGAGGTGGCTCTCCTTAGATAAATAACATGTTGGGTGAACAAATTACAGCGGGGCAATTGACAAACACCGAGAAAGCAATACATGCATATACTAATCATCTTGACTCCTTTGAGACTTGATTGGGCATTACAACATAATACATAGACCGCCATCCAACTGAATCTATGACTAATAATCCACCTTCAGGTTATCATCCGAACCCCCTCCAGTATTAAGTTGCAAGCAAGAGATTATTGCTTTATGAACTGCGTGTAAAGTAAACAATACGATTGTTCTATGAATAAAGGATTGTTGTTTTCTCCCTAGTAGCAACAGCACATCTAGTACCTTAGAGATTTATGTCACTTCCCCAGTTACGGAGGCATGAACCCAATGTCGAGCATAAATACTAACTCTTGGAGTTGCTAGCATCTACTTGGCCAAGATAGCTACTAACAACGGAAAGCATGCAAGATCACAAATAACAAAGACATGATAGAATCAATAATCAATCTGAAATAGCATCTCAATATCCATCGGATCCCGCAAACACAACATGTATGAATACAAATAGATGATCTTGATCATGAACGGAGCTCACAAGATCTAGACATGAAAGCACAAAGGAGGAGAACCAGCCATCTAGCTACTACATGGATCCGTAGTCCAAGGATGAACTACTCACGCATCACACCAGAGGCTTGCATGGTGATGAAGAAGGCCTGTGGTGAATTCCCTCTCCGTGAGGTGCCGGAAGAGCTTTAGATCCCTCCGATCTAGGGATGGAGATGACGGCTCTGAGACTCTTTCGTGGATTTTGATCGGTACTTAGGGTTTTCGTCCGAGGGTAATATATAGGCGGAAGGAGAGGCCAAGGGTGTCGAGGCGGCCACCACCCACACCTGCAGGCGGGCCTGGCCATGTGCCAGGTGGTGTGGTGGCCCCCAGGCCCTTCTCCGTCTCGTATTCTGGCACTTGATCCCTTCTGGAAAAATAGGCACTTTGGCTTTTGTCGCGTCCAATTCCGAGAATATTCATTTTCTGACTTTCCTGGAACCAAAACAGAGAAAAGCAGGCGGTAGCCTTTGTGGCTCTTGTTAATAGGTTAGTCCAATAAATCATATGAAAAGTACTCCAAAGTTGGAACAAAACACAAGAAAGTGGATAAAACCAAGCATGGAACATCGAAAATTATAGATACATTTGCAATGTATCAGCATGCTCACACCATGTTATGACTATCACAAGTCACCATAGCCTTTATGATCCTTTAGTTTTCAACTTGTAGTATCACTTTATGCTTTGATCAATGATGTTTTGTCGCTCTGCATGATTATGGCCATTATTGCTCTCTTAGTTTGTCGCTCCTAGTCTTTTGCTAGCCTCCACAACCAAGTATGAGTTCTACTCATGCATCCAACTCCCTAACCCAAGTTATTCCAAAGAGTCCACCATACCTACCTAGTAGCTTATGTTATTCCAAGTATATTCATGCTTTTGTTTACCTTCCAAATTAAACTTGTTATGAGAAAACTAGTGATTAAAGCTCTCACGAACTTGATGGCACACTTTACTTTACTTGCCCTTAATAAACTTGAACCATTGTGTCTTCTATGTTGTATATGCTTGCACTTATTTGTTGGGAATTAGCAGAACCATGCTTTCATGGGGAACGCTTTCAACATTGCACTTGGTACTTGTACCTAGTTGATATCATGTTGTTTTGTATATGGATGTCGTCGTTGTGAAATGAAAGGGGAGCTTGTAAGTCCATGGAGTTATGTATATGTGTTAGAGAAAGCACTGGTCATTGGTCTAATCTATCTTGACATGGTGGAAACCTACGTAACCATAATGAGCTGTCTATGAAGCATTCTTCTTATAAAAAAAGAGTCCTATATTGAGAAAAAGAAAAGAAAAAAGAGATACTATGAAAGAGGAAGAGAGAAAAAGCACCATATTCCCATGGTAAATAAGAAGAATGCTGAGATGCTCGTTATGCGCTTGCCTTGTCATTTTGATATGGGGATTCTTCCGTATCATCGGGCAAGGGGTACCCCGTTGGCGGTTCTCTATGATACACATGTACTTACGATGACAAGAACTTACCGGTGACTAAACTTGAGTAGCATGAAGAGCGGCCCTCGTATACAAGGGACATGACATTTCTGACTTATACTTCGTCAAGCATGTACACCATAGTTTGTTCACTTTAACCTTAATCACTTCAAGATGCTTATGATAGGGGCAATGAGAGCTGAAAGCTATAAGTACCATAATTTTTGGAAGCTCTTTATGAGACTTGAATCCCTACTTCCTTTTATAAAGAGGCCTTTCTTCCACCATTATATTGAGTCTCCACCTTCTATATTTATGCACCTACTTTGAGAGCATAGTGGCCATTCTTAGTTCTATGTGCATTGTCCCAAGACTAGTTGATTGATGCATAACTTGATATCGCTTGTTTTAAACTATTGTATCTAGTCACCCTTATGAACTTTGAAGGTGTCCTATGCATTTATATTTGCTACTCTATTGAGGGACAAGCTGAATACTATATGCCATGTTTTCTTTATGTGAAACAAACAAACGTCTTGCAAAGCATTGTTATTCATGAATCTTTTGTTTGTGCCTTTTCATGTTGCATCATAGTTTCTTTGCTTATTGCTAGAACTTTGTCTTTCATGTTATGATTGAAGTACTATGATCCTAGCTTTGAATGTTTTGCAAATACCTTGATCAAGTCTTTGATGGTGCATGTCACCTCAAAAATTATTCTTATTTTTATCACTAACCTACTCGAGGACGAGCAGGAGTTAAGCTTGGGGATGTTGATACATTGCAAATGTATCTATAATTTTTAATGTTCCATGCTATTTTATCCACTTTCTTGTGTTTTGTTCCAACTTTGGAGTACTTTTCATATGATTTCTTGGACTAACGTATTAACAAGAGCCACAGTGCCAGCTGCCTGTTTTCTGCTGTTTTTGGTTCCAGGAAAGTCAGAAAATGAATATTCTCGGAATTGGACGGGACAAAAGCCAAAGTGCCTATTTTCCGGAAGGGATCAAGTGCCAGAATACGAGACGGAGAAGGGCCTGGGGGCCACCACACCACCTGGCCGTGTGGCCAGGCCTGGCCCACGCCAGGGGGTGGTGTGGCCGCTCCCGGCACCCCCTTGGCCTTTCCTTCCGCCTATATATTGCCCTCGAGACGAAAACCCTAAGTACCCGATCAAAAATACACGAAAGAGTCTGTAGCCACCATCATCTCCATCCCTAGATCGGGAGGGATCTGAAGCTCTTCTCGGCACCCTGCCGGAGAGGGGAATTCACCCTGGAGGCCTTCTTCATCACCATGCAAGCCTCCGGTGTGATGCGTGAGTAGTTCATCCTTGGACTACGGGAACCATGTAGTAGCTAGATGGCTGGTTCTCCTCCTTTGTGCTATTATGTTTAGATCTTGTGAGCTCCGTTCATGATCAAGATCATCTATTTGTATCCATGCATGTTGTGTTTGTGGGGATCCGATGGATATTGAGAAGCTATTTCAGATTGATTTTTTATTCTATCATGTCTTTGTTATTTGTGATCTTGCATGCTTTCCGTTGTTAGTAGCTATCTTGGCCAAGTAGATGCTAGCAACTCCAAGAGTTAGTATTTATGCTCGATAGTGGGTTCATGCCTCGTAACTGGGAAGTGACAGAAATCTCTAAGGTACTAGATGTGCTGTTGCTACTAGGGAGAAAACAACAATCCTTTGTTCATAGAACAATCGTATTGTTTACTTTACACGCAGTTCGTAAAGAAATAATTTGTTGCTTGCAACTAAATACTGGAGGGGGTTCGGATGATAACCTGAAGGTGGATTATTAGTCATAGATGCAGTTGGATGGAGGTCTATGCATAATGTTGTAATACCCAATCAAGTCTCAAAGGAGTCAAGATGATTAGTATATGCATGTATTGCTTTCTCGATGTTTGTCAATTTCCCCGCTGTAATTTGTTCACCCAGCATGTTATCTATCTTAAGGAGAGCCACCTCTAGTGAACTATGGATCCCGGTCCTTTTCTTTACATACAATCTATAAACTGTTTACTGCTTTGTGTTTACTTTCTGCAAACTATTACTTCTTTCCATTCGATACGTTTAATCCTTTGTTTTTAGCAAAACACGGTGAGATTGACAACCTCATCGCAAGTTGGGGACAAAGTTCTGTGGTTGTGTTGTGCAGGTCTCCATGTTGATACTAGCACCGGTGTGCATACGCCAAAGGCTCAGCTAGAAACACCTTTGGGGTGTTTCCTTGCTCCTACTGGTTCGATTAAACCTTGGTTTCATAACTGAGGGAAACTTGCTGTTGTGCTCATCATACCTTCCTCTTGGGGTTCCCAACGACCTCTACATCAACACCGCACCAGCATCTTTCTGGTGCCGTACACTGAGCCATCAACAACCACTTGTGCTAAGCAGTTATACCAACTAAGCTTGAGCATAGCTCAAACTTAGCAACATGAACAGGCTTTGTCATCATATCAATAGGATTATCATGAGTGCTTATCCTGCATACCTTCAGCGTACCTTGTCCAACAACATCACGAACATAATGGTACTTGATATCAATGTGCTTTTTTCTCTCATGGAACATCTAATCCTTAGTAAGGTAAATAGCACTTTGACTGTCACAGAACAGGTTAATGCAAGAATCATCCTTACAAAGCTCCGCATACAAACCTTTCAACCAAACAGACTCTTTGCAAGCTTCAGCAGTAGCCATATATTCTGCTTCGGTTGTAGATAAAGCAACAACTGGTTGCAGCGTTGCCTTCCAACTCATGGCACATCCACCTACCGTGAACACATAACCTGTGAGGGACCTCCTCTTATCCAAATCGGCAGCAAAATATGATCCACATAGCCTGCGAGTCCCTCACCAGTGTTGCCAAACTTCAAGTGTTGGGGGGATACCCCTGGGTAGGGTCACTCCAGGGTATAGGGGCCGAGTTAGCCGAGGGTCGGCAAGGTCAAAGCGGATTCTGGCCGGGTCACCTCAAGGCAGGCCGGATCACGGAGTAACCCGGACCAGGGGGACGCCTAGCATTGTCTCGTCCGACTTAAGGAGTAAGTCGGAAGTGCTTGTCTAACTTATATGCAGGAACAGGTGTGGCCGGATCTACTATGATCCGGGTCCTCGCTTAGCTTCTGGGAGAAGGAAGGAATCTCTCTGGTCAAAAATAAGGTCCCGTACGTACTGCATGAGCGGAGAAAGCAAGGGCAGGACCACCGGATCGTGGCCGACAAGGGTGACGACGCCCATGTCGGCTGACGTGGGCGCCGCAGAGGCTTACGTCGCTAAAGCATGTATGACGCGGGGGAAAAGCACCCCGGTCGGGTTACCACTTTGGGAGGGGGCATATTCTTAGGAATATGCCTGCACGTATGCCCTACGCCAGGACCGAACTTCCTCTATATAAGGGGGGCTAGGGTTCTGGTAGAGGGGGTTGGTTGAGCTCTAGTTGGAGGAGCACTAGTAGATCTAGGGTTCTAGGGAAAAATAGTAGGCAAGAGTAAGAGAGCTCCTTCTTCCTCCTCTTGCCAATACAGCTCAAGGAGCACCTGTAATCTTGGAGATATAGCAATACAAACTTTTGTGTGGAGAATCACTCCACTATCCCTCCCTGGATTCCCCTAGCATGTATTAGTCCCCACCTTTAGCCTATCCATGGCATCTGCCGTGACACCACCACGACAGTTGGCGCCCACCGTGGGGCTAGCGGCGCTAGCAGGGGTGAAGATCCGGACGGGAAACCTCGCCGGCACCGTGAGCGCGTCTCGAGGGCTCGTTCAAGCAGGCGCTGGATTTCGTCAGCGACAACGCTGGCTGCTTCAGCACGCGTCCGCTTCCGCACAACGGCCTCTTCGTCAAGCTCGGCGCGCACAAGGTCTACGTTGCTGTGGACGTCTCGTGCGTTCATCCGCGTCATGTCGTCGATGCGGGGGAACCACCCCTCACTGTGGCTCGCGGGGCGCGTATCGCTCGCTCCCCGGACCATGCGGAGGTGATGATGACTGCGCCAGGTGCAGGCGCAAGCAAGGACCCAGCACCGGACCCGGAGGTAACGCCTAAGGCACCGAGGAAAGGTAGAGGACCTCCACTAGAGGCCTGAGCGTCTTGAGGAAGCTATGGATAGCTTGGCTAACCCGATAGCAGCATGGTAGATCCGGCTCGAGCACAGTGAGCTAGAGGAAACTTCGGCAAAAGATCTTTGGGCGCAAAGAAAATAGTCGTGGCTCAGCAGTCACTGAACATGACGCTGCGTGAGTACGCAAAGGCAAACAAAGTTGATGCAGTAAAAGTAAAAGGGAGGAATCTCATAAGCGAAATGAAAAGAGAAGGTGATGACGGAGCAGAAGGGTCGGAAAACTATCATGCGTAGGGGTTGCGAAGTATAGTACCCGGCGAAGAACCTCAGAGCGATGAATCGGATGCGTCCGAGCTAGAGATGCAGCGGGTGAGGCCCGTCAAAGACACAAGATAGGGTTAACGAGCTGGTTCGGATCGCGCAGGAAGAACGAAGAGCTCGAGAGCTAACCCGGAGAGCTGGAGCTTCAAGATCGTTCATTCGGTGATGGGTAACCGGAGAAGTCCGCTGAGCCGCATCATCGCCTCATGGTGGTCCAAGGAGAAGAGGTAGTAACCTTGGCGAACGGAACAAGCAGATCGTCCGTCGACCAACGCGTGCGGAAAAGAAAAGAGATGCGGAAGCGATGATCGGCGGTGTGAGCCGAGGTGAAGTTGGCCTAGTTAATAACGACCAAGGAAACGCCGGTCAAGGAAACGCTGCCAACGGCAATGCCGGACAACGCAACTCCGGGAGCGGGACAACCGCAGCGGAATATACCAAGGCAAGAGCAAAGCGCCCGGCCGAGGTATGCAGCGAACGAGCGAGCAAAACCGATACAACGATGGTGATTCGGAGATGGTGAACGCAGGGTACCCCGGACGGACTATCATGTGATAGGGTCAAGATTGGGAAGGAGGATTTAATGCGGATGGCCTTGAGTTAAACTGGATCGCCTGTATGGTCGAATAGATCGAATGTCAAGGTCCTCCGGGTCCGGCGTGCCGGACCCGGATCATGAAGAACCACGGTACCAAACTTCCGATTACCCGAGGCACGAAGGCGTATGATGGTAGCACCAAGCGGAGGATTGGCTGATAAACTACTTCTGGCGGTGAAAATTACTGGCCGCAACTTGAGATGGGTTGTATGTTACGTGCCCCAGATGTTGGAAGGCCCGGCCAGAGTATGGCTGAATAATTTACCACCCAGAAGCGTCAAGTGCTGGATAGATTTTGAAGAAATGTTTATCAGCAACTTCTCAAGTACATATCAGAGGCCGAACAGACCGCAGACCCTAGCGATGTGCAAGCAAAGACCTAACGAGACGGATTGCGAATTCTTGACCCGGTGGTGTACCGTGAGAAACTCGTGTGAGGGTGTCATAGAGTCGCAGGCCATAGCGTGGTTCGCGCAAAGTGCGAATCTGGCGGCGGTACATGGATGAAGTTGCAAAGGAAAATGCCAGTTACGCTGGCAGAGATGATCCGGATTGCTGATTCGTATGCTTTGGGTGATCCGACTCAACCTAGGCTCGCGTCAAGCGAGTCAAACGAGGAATACTATCAGAGGGATGGAGCCGGGTCATCCTGGAGGAATGATTACAGAGGAAAAAGGAGAGATGATAGACCGGATCATCGCTACGGTTCGCAACAAGTTGCAGCAGTGAATCAAGATCAACCCGGAGGAGGGAGTAACCAACGCCAGAGAACTGGAGGGCAGTGGACTCCAAGAAATGATGGCAAGAAGACATGGACTCGAGCAAAGAAAAGCGATGGCAGGAAAAGAAAGATCGTCTGAGGTATACCTACGAGTCAATGTTGGACCAGCCGTGTAAGTTTCACACGCCAAATCCGAATAGCCCGGCGGGTCACACGACGAGGCAATGTGAGTGGATGTGTAAGATAGAGAAAGGTGGTTCGGGGAATGCTTAGGCACCCCGGAATGATCAACCTCGGCAGGAATTACCTAGGCAGCAATTGCTCTCCGGGGCAAACACGCAACAGCTGATGTTGCCTCCCCCTCCGCCGAGGTATGACAACAATGAGAGAAGGGATGCAGTGCATCAGGTGGAAAATCAGCAACAACCGGATCAGAGGTACCCCGGAAACGAGGGAAGGAATGAGTATAGGGAACATCACCAGAGTTATTGTGTGTTCACGACTGAGGAAACAGATAGAAAGAGCTAGCAGCGCCGACATATGGAGGTCAATGCGGTCATGCCAGCGGTGACGAGGTACATGCCTTGGTCGGACCAGGAAATCACCTGGAACATCAAAGATCATCCTAAACTTATGCCGAGCCCAGGTTCGTATGCGCTAGTGCTGGATCCGACATTCATTGGACCGAACATCAATGTGAGGTTCTCCAAGGTTTTGATTGATAATGGCAGTAGCATTAGCATCATGTACGCGGATACGATGCGCAAGTTGGGCATCTCGGAGAACATGCTCCAGGCTACGAGAACAACTTTCCACGACATTGTACCAGGCATTTCTTGTGAGCCCATAGGCAAAGTCCGGGTCGACGTGCTATTCGGCACAAGGGATAACTGCCGAACTGAAAATCTGGAGTTTGAAGTGGTGAACTTGGAAAGTACATATCATGCGTTACTCGGAAGACCGGCATTGAACAAATTCATGGCAAGCTGTCACATCAGTTATTTGAAGATGAAGTTGCCCGGGCCAAATGGAGCGATCACCATTGCTGGCGATTTCCGACGTTCCATTGAGTGTGCTTCAGCCGGGTCTAACCTAGCCGAGTCACTCGTGATTGTGCAAGAGAAAAGAAAAATCCAAGAGGTGGCGGCATTAGCTCAGTCCGTGCAGCAATATATGCCAGTGTTAAGTAACCCGCATGGCAGCGTTTCATTTCAAGCCGCAAAGGACACCAAGAAGATTCCAGTTGATAGCATGTTCCCGGAGCGCACCGTAACAATTGGTGTCGGGTTAACTGACAAATAGGAAAGCGAGCTCGTCAATTTCCTCCGTGAGAATCGGGATATTTTTGCTTGGTCTACACAGGACTTGCAAGGTGTTCCGAGGGAGTTGGCCGAGCACTCTTTGAACGTGAGACCCGGAGCAAGGCCGGTGAAGCAACCTCTCCGCCGCTTCGCCGAGGATAGGAGAAAAGCCATTGGTGACGAGATAGCTCGGTTACTAGCAGCAGGATTTATCATGGAGGTACTGTATCTGGATTGGCTCTCTAATCCGGTGCTGGTACAAAAGAAGAAGGACGATCCGAACGTGGCAGTGGTTTGGCGTATGTGTATCAATTACACGAACCTGAACAAGGCGTGTCCAAAAGATCCATTTCCACTGCCGAGGATAGATCAGGTCATAGACTCGACCACGGGATGCAAACTGTTGTCATTCATTGACGCATATTCTGGCTTCCACCAGATACCTCTGAACCCGGATGATCAAATAAAGACTGCGTTTATTACCCCGTACGAGGCTTACTGCTATCGCACTATGCCGTTTGGTTTACGTAATGCAGGTGCAACGTACCAAAGATGTATGCAAAAATGTTTGCACGACCAAATAGGTCAAAACATACAAGTATACGTGGATGATGTGGTTATCAAGACCAAGGAAAGCACAACGCTCCTTGACGACATAAGGCAAACATTCGCGAACTTGAGAAGGTTCCGGATGAAGCTTAACCCGGAAAAATGTACCTTCGGTGTCCCGGCTGGAAAATTACTCGGATTTCTTGTCTCCAGCCGAGGTATCGAAGTTAATCCAACTAAGATCCGAGCCATCGAATGAATGGAGCTGCCGAAGTGTCTCAATGATGTCCAGAAGTTCACTGGATGCCTGGCATCGTTGAGTCGGTTTGTATGTCGGTTGGGAGAAAAGGCACCACCTCTCTACCAACTCATGAAAAAGTCGGATAAATTCGTTTGGACGCCACAGACCGATGAAGCCTTTGCCCACTTAAAAAAGATGTTGGCCCTTTGCACGGTGTTAGCTTCTCCACTATCAAAGGAGCCAATGTTGCTCTACATAGCGCAACCAACCGAGTTGCAAGTGCGATGTCGTAGTGGGCGCAATGAAGAGGTAAGTCGATGCAGAGGCCAGTATATTACCTGAGCGAGGTATTGTCTGCCTCAAAACAGAACTACCCGCACTTTCAAAAGGTGGCATACGGTGTCTATATGGCGACAAAGAAGTTAAAGCATTACTTTGAGGAGCACCCCATCAAAGTAATATGTGAGGCTCCCATATCCGAGATAATGGGTAACAAGGATGTGAGTGGCAGGATCGCAAAATGGGCAATTGAGCTAGCCCCTTATGCGCTAATCTGACGAAGAAGCGATCAAGTCTCGGTGTGGCGGACTTTTTGTGGATTGGGCGGTACAATCTGAACCACCGCCACCAGATCCGAATTACTGGAGGATGCACTTTGACGGGTCGAAAACCAAAACCGGGCTAGGTGCCGGGGTTGTGCTTACCTCGCCAAAGAAGGACCAGCTAAAGTACGTATTGCAGATCCATTTCGCGGCATCGAACAATGTCGCTGAGTATGAGGCCCTTGTGCATGGGATCAAAGTGGCAAAGGAGATTGGCATACGTCAGATAATATGTTTTGGCGACTCGGATCTGGTGGTGCAGCAGGTGTCCGGAGTGTGGGACGCCCTGGATCCAAACATGGCACTATACAAATTTCACGTGCAGAAGATATCTGGTTACTTCGAGGGGTGTGAATTTCACCATGTACCCCGAGTGGAAAACGAGGCTGCCGACATGTTGTCAAAGCTCGGATCGACCAGACAGGCAATTCCACCAGGTGTAGCATTGGAACACCTCATAAAACCATCTATCAGGCCGTCCCTAGGAACCGACTCGATCTATGTCCCGGAAGATACGGAATCCGGAGCTGAGCCCATGGACATTGACACGGGAGGTGGTGCAGACCCGGGACGCATCGGCAAACCGGGGACTACCTCGCTAGACCCGGGGACTACTCAGCATGATCCGGCTGAAGTTATGCCGGTGGATCAGATGGAAATTGATGAGGAGATATTCCCTCCACGAGCCATACTAGCTTGGGCACTGCCTATATTCCAATTCCTGAAAGACGGAACGTTACCCGCTGAGGAGGTGTTAGCCAAGCAAACTCAGAGGAGAGCAAAAGCATACACAATCATCAATTCCGAGTTGTACAAATGGAGTGTAACCAATGTCCTCCAACGATCGTTGACCGGAAGAAGGGCTTGACATCCTCGAGATATACACCAAGGAGAATGTGGACATCATGCCTCATCCCGAGCCTTGGTGGCAAAGGCGTTCGGCATGGGTTCTCTTGGCCAAGTGCCTTGGAACAAGCGAAGAAGATCTGGTGAGAAAATGCAATGGTTGTCAGAGGTACGCCACCAAGACACATATGCCTATGTCGGAACTCAAGACCATACCAATTACGTGGCCATTTGCTGTATGGTGCTTGGATATGGTTGGCCCGTTCAAACCAGCGAAAGGAAACATGACACACATTTTGGTCATGGTGGACAAGTTTACAAAATGGATTGAAGTGAAACCTATAAGAAAATGTGATGGAGTTACGGCCGTGACATTTCTCAAAGACATCATCTTCAGATCTGATTATCCACGGTATTATAACCGATAATGGAACAAATTTTGCGGAAGGAGCATTTGCGGCGCTTACGCGAGATAAGAAGATCCGACTCGATGTCGCCTCGGTAGCCCACCCCGCATCGAACGGACAAGTGGAAAGATCCAACGGATTAGTATTATCCGGGATAAAACCCCGGCTCATTGAGCCGCTGCAAAGATCAGCGGGGTGCTGGATAGAAGAACTACCAGCGGTACTGTGGAGCTTAAGAACAACTCCGAATCAATCAACATGCTATACGCCATTTTTTTGGTATATGGGGCAGAAGTTGTATTACCAGCCGACATAGAGCATGATTCGCCTAGGGTCACCCAATACATAGAAGCCGAAGTGCAAGAAGCCCGGCAAAATGATGTTGATCTGCTGGAAGAAGCGAGAAGCGCTTTGTCTAGATCCGCCTTATATCAGCAAAATCTCCGACGCTATCATAGCGGAAAGTGTGCCCCAGTCTTCGGGAAGGCGATCTGGTGCTCCGGTTGGTACAACGTACTACTGGCATGCATAAATTATCCCCCCCATGGGAAGGGCCATTCATTGTGAGCAAAGCATTGCACAATGATTCTTACTATCTCATAGATGCAAAGCCACAGGAAAATAACAAGGCAGACAGGTCCGGAGAGGAATCCAAGCGACCGTGGAATGTAGCACTACTTCGTCCCTTCTACACTTAGCTAAGAAGTGTATGTATCCGAGTCGTCTCATATGTCGGTATGTATGTCGGCAATGAGCTTATCAATGAAATAGCAGCGCCTCGAGCAGTAACCCGGGGACTGCCTTAATAATATTTGTTGTTATTTCTTATGCGGTAGCTAGAATAAGTCATTCTACTTAACCCGGATTAGTAATGTGTGAGCACCAAAAACCCAACCCTTCGACTTGCTGCTGTCCAACAAGAATTGGCTTCATGGCAAGCAAGGGAACAAGTTTGGAACTGCGTAGCACATGAAAAACGACTAAGGAAGCGAGTTTATTCGAGCTAACGTTTGTTTTTCGGACTAACCCTGTATTTATTTTCAAGTTATTATGCTGAATTATTTTGAGCCAAGCCTCAAAGTTTCTAAGTATTGTTAAAACAATTTTTGAAGCTCGGATTCGTAAGTCGTAAAACCGAATCAAGGTAGACACGGACCGAGCCAGAGAATTGGACGAACAAGAAAATGAAACTCGGGGCCTGCACCCAAGTTAATCCGGCATAGAAATTTAGTAGCAAGATATCACATGTCCAGCATACAATTGCACCCGGCATACCGGGGATCTGATAAATTTTCAAGTTTTTTGCAACTAAGGAGTGGCAGGAGGAGGAAGTTCGGCGTCGTTGTCGATGTCTTCAATATCTGAAGCATCATCTTCTCCGCCCTCATCCGACCCATCTTCAACATTCTCGTTACGCTTTCGTCCCGGTAGTTCAGGAAGCTCGGTCCTTCAATCCAGTCATGAATAGGAGAATATTCGACGAGGCTGTAGGCGCAAACTGGCGAGCTACCCACTCCGGATCATCGGTCCATCTGGATCCGGTGCGCCGACGTGTAAGGAGGCTGAGGTCGATCTTCTCGTACCATGTGAGAATATGGTGAAAGATGGTGTCAGCTGCGGCACGACCATCGTACTCTCTCCAGAGGTCAAGCTGGGTCTCAACTTCCATTAACTTCTCAATGAGAGTCGCAATGGTCTCCGGGATACTCTCTCCGGGCCAGAACATATTGAAAATCCGAACTGCAACGTCGAGGATATCCTTGCCATAATTCTTGATGGTCTCCACACGAGAGGACAAGCTGACCAATAGGTCCTCCATGTCCAAGGGAATGTTCTCACCATCAAGAGCAATGGGAGTACCCCTCTCTCGGCGAAATTTGGCAACAGCAGCGCTGGCAATCGCAGTACCCTCTGGAAAGTGGTCTGGAAACAAGGCAAAGGAAGAAGGTAAAGAAAAGACATATGAGGTAACCCAGAGAGTTATGTCGGACAAGGGAAAGGAACTTACGAGAAATATGGCTATGGATCCGGGTCAACTCCTTGATGCAGGCATCGCGTCTTTTGCGAAGTTGCTCAAGCTCAGCGTTTGCCGACCCGAGCTGGAGGTCGGATTCTCTGAGTAGGTCCTGGTCCTTGGAGATTTGGAGAGTAAGGCGCTCACGCTCTTCGGTGAAGTTCTGGCCAACTTTTTGGAGCTCGGTTTTGTGCTGGGCCTTCATCTTCTCCATCTCAGCCTTGAGCTTGGCTATCTCGTCGTCCTTAGTCCGGAGGAGGGCAAGTTCATCATTCTTTTTCTTCAGCTCAGCTTGATGCTGCCACCTTGTTAGAAAATGCAGCATCATATCGAGCACGGGCACACTATCCTCAGCGATGCTGAAATAATATATTGACGTGAGAATAAAGGAGTGAATGTTTGCCGAGCCAAGAAGAAGAAGAAATGGAAAATACTGAGAGGTCGAACAAAATAGAACATACCCCGGATTTCCTCCAAGTTCTTCCGCATGATTTTGTTCTCAGCCTCCACCCCAGCTGCAGAAACCGAATGAGGAGATTAGTTCGGCAGAAGAAAGTGAAGAAAAACGGAGAGGTGCCGAGGGAGAAAATTACCTCTCTTTTCATGTTCTGCACCAAGTGCAACATGTTTTGCACGCAGGATCTTGTGGGTATCAAGCAGGCGTTGGAATTCGGCGCTCCGACGATTGGTGGTTACCTGAAAGAAGTACAGAAGTGTAAAATTAGCTTGGTGCAT
The DNA here is from genome assembly GCA_023614405.1 of Avena insularis. Taxonomy (NCBI): domain Eukaryota; kingdom Viridiplantae; phylum Streptophyta; class Magnoliopsida; order Poales; family Poaceae; genus Avena; species Avena insularis. The sequence continues at coordinate 312,585 of JAJUPC010000117.1, read as the reverse complement.
ATTCGAAGTGTACAAGATCCGGGCCAAGTGGAACTTAACCCGGCTCTAGGTGTGTGCATATTCGAAGTGTACAAGATTCAGGCCAAGTGGAACTTAACCCGGCTCTAGGTGTGTGCATATTCGAAGTGTACAAGATCCGGGCCAAGTGGAACTTAACCCAGCTCTAGGTGTGTGCATATTCGAAGTGTATAAGATCCGGGCCAAGTGGAACTTAACCCGGCTCTAGGTGTGTGCATATTCGAAGTGTACAAGATCCGGGCCAAGTGGAACTTAACCCGGCTCTAGGTGTGTGCATATTCGAAGTGTACAAGATCCGGGCCAAGTGGAACTTAACCCGACTCTAGGTGTGTGCATATTCGAACTGTGCAAGATCCGGGCCAAGTGGAACTTAACCCGGCTCTAGGTGTGTGCATATTTGAAGTTTACATGCAGCTACGTTGGTTTTCTAATGAGCATCCGGCCGAGTAACAAGCTACTCCCCCGGAGGCTCGGGGACTAATGGTTATTATATAGAGCATGTAAAGGACTTCCCCAAACCCGGCTATTATCTACGTTGGTTTTGAAGTTTACATACCTCCATCATTCGCCCCGTGAGGTTAATTACCTTGGCGGCAGTATTCATCTGGGCAGAAAATTCTGCGGGGCCGAACTTTTCCGGGAGATCGTCGTTGTGGACGAACTCCGCCTTGTTCCAGTTCATAACGAACTCGATAAGGCTCGGAGGGTACCGTTCACCAGTGGGCATGTGGGGTGCCACCAAGCCCTTCGCATGAGCTTCCTTCCTCTCAACTAGGGCAAGAGCTGGGCTGGTGTGCAGAACCATCTGCTGCGCATCGGTTGGCTCGGCAGGAACATCCTTCGCTGCTGGTGATTTCTTCGGAAGCATCGACGATAGAGTTCGCTGCCCGGCCTCGATGGATGTAGACTTGGTAGTATCCGGGGCCTTCTTGCCTTTAACTTGCTCGGAAGAAGTAACTGCGGTGGACTTCCCTTTATAAGCTGCTGGAATAGTTCCTCGCCGAGGCTGAGATGACTCGGACGAGGCAGAAGAACTTGGCACTGGAGCTGCTATGGGTTCCTTGGTGCCGGGACAGGTGCTGGCTAATCGATCGAGCTGCTGCTGGTGCTGGTGTTGCGATAGACTCGGTGGTTGCTGGTTGCGGCAATGCCGAAGTGGTGGACATCGTCGCCTCGGCCGAACCGACCCCTCCCGCTCCGAGGTCGTGTTCCTCTCGATGAGGCACTGCGGAACCCGGAGCAGCCGCAGAACCCTCCGGAATAGGGCTCAGCGGGCGTGACTCGTCGTCATGAGGAGGAGAAGGGCCAGACCGAAGGGGAGAAGAGATGCTCGATCCGCTCTGAGGGACCTCCACAGGAGGCCTGAAAAAGAGAATAATGTCAGGAGTGAAATTACCGCGATGCAAGGAAAAGTGAGTTGCGCAATGAAAAATGACTTACGCATCCGAGGTTTCAGCCTCCTTGGGTTTCCGGGCCCTCCGTGCCGGGGCTTTGCCTGCTCGCTTGGAGGCAGTCTTGTCTCCGGCCTTCTTTTGCCTTTTTGTAGGCCGAGAAGGTTCGGAGGAAGAACTTGATGCGGCTCCGCGTTTCTTCTTTGACGCCACCGGAACCGGCTCACCCGTAGCAAGTGGAGGATCCTCGTGGACATGCCCACCGGGGTTAGCTGATGCCGGAAAGGCAAAATAAAGAGGGACAGCCTCAACAGGTTCAATCACGTCGACATCCGAGTCATCCTCATCATCGGGCCAATCTCTAAGGGAAGAGAATTTACCGCTGGGTCGTTTGGTAGCGTCGGTCATAGGGAGGAACATCTCCTGGTCCAGCTCCTCCTCATCCGGGATTTCTCGATCCGGCGCCCACTTAAGGGTCGGATCCGTGCCATCCTCGAGAGTTTGCTGAAGAAACAGCTGAGAAAAAGCACAAAGAGCAGAGTCAAAAATACGACAAAAACCAACACATACTTGATCCGAAATAAGTTTGACCCGCGAAGCTTACCGCGGGAGGGGGCCTGTCACGGCAGTAGTGCTCGATTCCCCACGTCCATTCGGTGGAGAAATCCTTGTGGGTGGTGAAAAGAGCTTTAACCTGGCGAAAGATCTCCGTGTTGCTCAACTCGAAGGAGAAGGTTCGGTTGGGGTCACGGCCGAAGCTCATGTGGCACAACTTGTGGGTGCGCTTCTGGAGGGGAGAGATTCGGTTGCGCACGAACGTGATCATAGCATCCTTGTTGCGCAATCCGAGCTTCTTCAGCTCCGTGAACCTCTTGTTAACTTGGTTGGCTAGAGCTGTAGGTTTTTTGGGGACCTCCTCCCAGAAATCCGTGTCAGGTAGACCCGGAGCATAGGGCAGCAACCGAATCAAATCTTCGGTACCCTCGTTCCGGACGTAGAAGAAGGTCCGGGCCCATCCTTTGCAGGAGTCAAGCCTGGTGACCCGGGGAAAGACTGAAAATCTCCGGGGCGAGATGGAGGCAGCTCCGAACTAGGTGAGCTGCTTATCCTCCGACTCTACGTGGATATTGGGGACGACGTTGCGACGAAGACCGAAGAACCGGATCCACAGCTCCTTCGTGGGCCATAGTCCGGTGTAGCCTTCGATCGTAGAGGCAAAGGCAGAAAGAGAGGTGATTGCGTTCGCGGGGAGATGGTGCGGCTGCAGGTGATACGTCCTAACCCAATCCCGGAAGAAATCGCTCACCGGAAGGCCAAATCCCCGTTGGAAGTGGGACAAGAATACCATGAACTCACCCGGATTGGGTGAGGGGGCTAGTTCGGCGGAAGGGAGACGAGCGGTGACGCCGGCGGGAATGCGCCTGGTCCGATAGAGCCAGTCAATGTCATCTTGACAGATCCATGAACTGCCCGGCCCGATCGCCTGGCCTTGGCGTCCTCCTCCATCTCCTGCTCGGCGACGACGAGCTCCTCCTCCGTCATCTCGTATTCGCTATCCTCGCTGGAGCTAGCGGCGGCAGGGATCTGTGGCCTAGATTAGCGAGGACCCGTGGCTAGCGATTCTTGTGATGGCTGCAGTAGAAGCACGCAGGGAGAGTCTGGCGGCGCTGCTACTAGAAGCACCGGCGGTGGCGTGGTCGCAGGGAAGACGAAGGAGAAAATGCAACGGACAGAGGGGCGCAGAGGTGGGAAAACGCTAAGGGATGCGCCCCTCCCCTATTTAACCACCCCCAGAGATCGATGAGTGGGATCGCGCTGCGCCGACGAGCCACACGGTGTGGCCGTGTATCACCGGCATCAGCCAATCAGAGAAAGGCCACACAGGGGGCCACAGAGTAGAAGCAATCCCATGACGCGATCTTGTTGCGATGTAAGCGAGGAGGCAGGCATGGCGTGACCCATGCAGTGATAATCGACAATTCTGCGGCGATTCATGCAGACCCTTAAAATAAGACGAGGTAATGATTAGCCTCCACGTGGGTTGGCGTATGAGAGAAGGAAACGGGGCCCGGATCGAACCATGACAACCATGGGATCCGAGCCAAAGTGGTGACCCGACCGGCAAGTGAAAACTTGGAACGTGCAAAGGGAACGTAAATCCATATAGTCCGAGATAAGGAGCTAACCCGGAATTAAACGGCCGAAGCTCGAACAGAAATGAACCTGATGTGGCCTTAGCGGCCAAGGCAGCTAAGACCGCACCAACTTCGGGGACTAATGTTGGGGGGATACCCCCAGGTAGGGTCACTCCGGGGTATAGGGGCCGAGTTAGCCGAGGGTCGACAAGGTCAAAGCGGATGCTGGCCGGGTCACCTCAAGGCAGGCCGGATCATGGAGTAACCCGGACCAGGAGGGGACGCCTAGCATTGTCTCGTCCGACTTAAGGAGTAAGTCGGAAGTGCTTGTCTAACTTATATGCAGGAACAGGTGTGGCCGGATCTACTATGATCCGGGTCCTCGCTTAGCTTCTGGGAGAAGGAAGGAATCTCTCTGGTCAAAAAGAAGGTCAGTCGTCTTGCATGAGCGGAGAAAGCAAGGGGGACCATCGGATCGTGGCCGACAAGGGTGACGACGCCCATGTCGGCCTTGAGGCTTACGTCGCTAAAGCATGTATGTGAGGAAAAGCACCGGTTGGGTTACCACTTTGGGAGGGGGCATATTCTTAGGAATATGCCTCCACGTATGCCCTAGGCCAGGACCGAACTTCCTCTATATAAGGGGGGCTAGGGTTCTGGTAGAGGGGGTTGGTTGAGCTCTAGTTGGAGGAGCACTAGTTGATCTAGGGTTCTAGGGAAAAATAGTAGGCAAGAGTAAGAGAGCTCCTTCTTCCTCCTCTCGCCAATACAGCTCAAGGAGCACTTGTAATCTTGGAGATATAGCAATACAAACTTCTGTGTAGAGAATCACTCCACTATCCCTCCCTAGATTACCCTAGCGTGTATTAGTCCCCACCTTTAGCCTATCCATGGCATCTGCCGTGACACCACCACGACATCAAGCAAGCATTCGATGTGCCACGAAGGTACCTAAAAATCCACTGAACAACTTTCCAATGTTCTTTACCAGGATTAGCCATGTAACGACTCACCAAACTCATAGCATATGATAAATCAGGGCAAGAATAAACCATGGCATACATCAAGGAACCAACAACACTAGAATAAGGAACTCGAGACATGTACTCAATATCTTTATCAGAACTAGGACATTGCAATGCTGACAATTTAAAGTGAGGAGCAACAGGAGTACTAACTGACTTTGCATCATGCATATTAAAACGTTGAAGAACTTTCTCAACGTAACTTTGCTGACTAAGAAATAGCAACCTAGATTTTCTGTCCCGTTTAATTTCCATACCTAGGATTTTCTTAGCAGCACCAAGATCTTTCATCTCAAATTCACTACTTAGGTGTGCCTTCAAAGTAGTGATTTCTTTCATGCTCTTGGCAGCAATTAACATATCATCAACATATAACAGCAAGTAAATAGGTTATCCATTAACAAACTTTATATAAACAGAGCTATCAAACTGAGACCTCTTAAAACCTTGTGAGATCATAAATGAATCAAACCTTTTATACCACTGTCTTGGTGATTGCTTCAAACCATAAAACGACCTCTTCAATTTGCACACAAAATCCTCTTTTTCAGGAACTATGAACCCTTTAGGTTGGTCCATGTAAATTTCCTCCTCCAGTTCACCATGCAGAAAAGCAGTATTTACATCTAACTGCTCAAGCTCAAGATCATGCATAGCAATAATACTAAAGAAAGCACGAATAGAACTATGCTTCACAACCGGAGAGAAAACATCATTATAATCAATACCTGGAATATGGCTGAAACCTTTTGCTACTAACCTTGCCTTAAACCTTGGAGGCTCATTAGGAGACAAACCTTCCTTTCTCTTGTATATCCACTTACAGCGGACGGTCTTCTTCTGTTTAGGCAAGCGCACAACTTCCCATGTGCTATTCTTATCAAACGATTGCATCTCTTCTTGCATAGCAGAAACCCACTTCTCATGTCAGCGGATGCAGACCTCATTGTATGTAGCAGGTTCGATATCATGCTCCACAATTCGGCACCACTCGAGCATAATGAGCAAGATTACACTCTTCAATCAAACGGCGAGGGGAACTATGTTACGCCTCGATCTATCGGCGACAATGGATTCACGTGGCTCTGCAAAACAAGAGGTGAGTGCTGAACAACATCATCATCAATATTTTCCTCATGAGTATCATCAACAACAGCATTATTATCAACAGTTTTCTGCAGGTGCTCCACCTGCACACGAACTCCCTCCTCTCCAATGGCAATAGGAGAGGGATGATGGCAAGCTGTCATGATACATAATGGATTCATTGAAAACAACGTTTCTACTCAACAAAATCCTTTTAGTTTCAGGATTCCATAGTTTATATGCCTTAACTCCTGAACCATAACCAAGGAACATGCACTTAACAGCTTTAGGCTCTAACTTTCCATTATCAACGTGAGCATAAGCAGTGCAACCAAAAACTCTCAACTGTGAATAATCAATGAACGACCATACCTCAATAGGAGTTTTCTTCTCAAGTGAAATAGAAAGTGACATGTTAATGAGGTAACACGCTGTGTTGGCTGCTTCAGCCCAGAAACGTCTATGCATACCTGCATTGGACAACATAAAGTGAGCTCTCGAGATGATGGTTTTGTTAATGCGCTCAGCCACGCCATTCTACTAGGGAGTATAAGGGATGGTGTGGTGCCTGATCATACCATCATTACTGCAAAACTCCTCAAACTCATTAGAACAGAATTCTATACCATTGTCAGTACGTAGTACCTTTACCTTCTTTTCAGTTTGCTTTTCTACCATAACTTTCCACTTCTTAAAAGCATCAAAAACATCAGATTTATGCTTCAGAAAATATGGCCACACTTTTCTTGAGTAGTCATCAATAATAGTAAGCATGTAATTAGCACCACCAATGGATGTCTTACGGGAAGGCCCCCATACATCAGCATGCACATAATCTAAAATACCTTTGGTGGTATGAATGGAAGCATTGAATTTAACTCTTTTATGCTTACCAAAAACGCAGTGCTCATAGAACTCAAACTTACCCAAGTTGCAACCATCAAGCAGTTCTCTCTTAACCAACTCTATCATGCCATGTTCGCTCATATGCCCAAGACGCATATGCCACAGATTTGTTTTACCACAATCATCAGAATCATTAGAAGTAACAGCAGCAGCAATACCAGGCAAAGTGCTACCTCTAAGAACATATAACTTAGCAGAATTCATATCACCTATCATGTGAATAAGAGAACCTTTTGATACCTTCAACAACCTACGCCCACCGACGTACTTGTATCCATCAACGTCCATGGTACTCAGGGAGATCATATTTCTGGCCATGCTTGTTATGTGCTTCACCTTATTCAACGTATGCATCACGCCATCATAGGTCTTGATCTTAAAAGATCCAACTCTGACAATATGGCATGGGTTGTCATTCCCCACACGTACAAAATCTCTAGTCTGCACGGACTCATATGAACTGAACCAATCTTTGTTACAGCAAATATGAAACGAACATGCAGTATCAAGTATCCATTCATCATCACGAGAAGCACAAGCAGCAAAAACGGCTAGACATTCACCGTCAGAACTATCACCAGAAACAACAGCAGCCTTACCATTACCTTGATCCTTATCCTTCGGTTGGTAAGTTCCGTTCATTTTCTCCTTATTCTGCAGCTTTCAACAATCATCAATAACATGATTAGATTTCTTACAATACCTGCAGAACTTGTCCTTTCCCTTGGACTTCGAACGACTTCTGCCGTCTTTGCTCTTATCTCGGTTGCCATAGTTGTTAGATCTCTGCTCGGTCCTGCCACGAACCTGCAGAGCTTCAGCCTTGGAAGATGCCCCATCTGCCTGCACCATAGATTTCATATTTTCCCTCTATTTGAGGGCATCTTGTACTTCATCAAGGGTTATTTTATCACGTCTCAACAACATTGTATCACGAAAGTGTGTATAAGAACTAGGCAGCGAGCATAAGAGTAATAGAGCTAGATCCTCATCATCATATTTTATTTCCATAGATTGTAAATTAGAAATAATCTCTCTGAAAAGAGATAAGTGATTCATTACTGATCCACATTCCTGCAATCTATGCGAGAACAACTTCATCTTCACATGCATCTTACTGGTTAGATCCTTTGACATGCAGATCGATTCCAGTTTTCCCCAAAGGACAGTAGCAGATTTCTCTGTCAAAACTTCCTGCAAAATATTATTGGACAGATAAAGTTGAATCATAGACAAAGTCTTACGGTCCTTCCGCTTCTCTTCGTCAGACCAGCTCTTAGCATCCTTTTCCCCGAATCCATCCAGCGCTTCATCCAGATCTGAAGTTTGGGCGAGAATCGCCCGCATCTTCACCTGCCACAAGCAGAATCTTGTGGAGTAGTCCAGCTGCGGTAGATCGAACTTCAATGACGACATGTCACAAACCCTAGATTAGAACCTGGGGCTCTGATACCACTTGTTAGCTTTGCGACAAGTAAATAACGAAGAACGAAAATAAAATCACAGCAAGGGGGACACAGATTTAACGTGGAAAACCCTCTCCAACAAAGAGAGGAGGAAAATCACGGGCGCCAACCAGCAAAACTTCACTATAACGGGGAGTGTTTACACAACGCCAGGGATTTCACATGTGCAACTTATCCCAGCCGGCGGCTTACAAGAGGTATATATAACGGTGGTAACCTAGGTCATCAACGATTCGTACGGGCCTCGCTCTGCTCCGTCAGAAGTTGGCCTTTACTTTGTAGAATTTGGATCAACATATAACAGATTTGTCTAGATTCGGAATCTAGCACTAAAGCATAGCCAAATCTAGACAAATTTGAGAACATATGTATCTATATACTCCCTCCATCCCAAAATAAGTGACTTGGATTTATCTACGTTCGCATGTATCTATATACTAAAATATGTCTAGATACATCCAAATCTAGACAAACTCAAGTCACTTATTTTGGGACGGAGGGAGTATATAAAATCTAGATACATTTATATCTAGAATCTAGATACATTTATATCTAGAATCCGCGAGATCCTTTTCAGGATAGTGGGAGTAGAAAATATCAAACATTGCAGATTAGCTCCATGGAGCTCTATAACTGTTGATGCCGTTTGGAAATCATACAAGTGAGTGCTCTCGTTGAGCCAAAGCCGGCCCTAAGGACCTCAAGCTTCTCTTGGCAATGCCTCCTTTAGTTCATTAGATTTGCAAATGCATAAGCAAGCAAACTAATGGCAGAAACAAAAGCCCAGACTGTTTGACAAAATATATTTACTTGGTTATAAAAGGAAATGATGGAACTTCGGCAAAATAGTCAGCATGAAGCTCGGCAACAAAGGCCTGACAAAGCTATAAGACAATGATCTTAACTTCTGATGATTGACTTGGAAGATATTCACATGGTAAAACATCTCTCACAGGCCAATCCACTATACTTGATTGTCACAAAAGAAAAATTAACACTTCTTCAACTAACTACATTATTATTCTGATCTCTGACTGACCGCCAGAGTGGCTGATTCCAATTAACCCCTGTATCTCTCCTTTTGCGAAATTGCAACCTATGTGCTACTCATTTCATGTAAACACATGACATTCAGGCAGTCATGATTTCTCGGTGCTTTCTTCTTCCTCTTCTGAAATGGCTTTGCCTGGGAACAGCATCGACGGAGCTTGGATCTGCGCGATCTCGACCAAGATCTTGTGGAGAGACTGCGGCTTCGAGAAGAAGGGACAGTGGTCGCCACCCTTTATCTTGAAGATCCCGTCGGGCGGGTTCTCCCGGACCAGCTTCTCCTGGGCATCAGGCGACAGCATGTGGTCGTCCAGCGTCTGGATGAAGTAGCGGCGGACCGTGCCATACTTCTCCGCAGTGAGAGAGAGCTTCTCCATTATCGGGGCTAATGGGATTGGCCTCATGGACACAGTGGCCAGTGCAATATCCTACATCAATGTGCGAGACTTTTCAGCTACACTTTGTCCAAGGAAAACAGAGATTGGCATGACAATGTATGTGATATTACTTCACAACACATCAGTACAGGACGATGTAGTACCTTGGAAGGACTTTGGTTGAAATATAACCCCTTGATCTGCTGTTTGTCAAACCTGAGCCCAGTTGGAGGCTTGTCCTTACCATTTCCATAAAGCAAAAACTGCGATTCTTGCAAGAAAACATCTGCCGATGCAAGCTGCAAAATACGACATCGTGTGAGTTGTGACTCAACAAGAACATACAAGTGCACGTGGAGACATCAAAGGAGTGCATACTTCTTCCGAGAACACATCGAAGGGCCTCTGGCTATCCTTTACCATTGTGGCGGTAAGAAATACAGCCTTTGAGATCTTATCAGCGCAATGCTCCAAGGCATATGACACACTTGCACCTCCACAGCTATGACCGACCAAAACTACCTGCAATAGTGTCAACATGAACACACCACTCAGATACCCAGTTATATTCTTAATGCATATATGAAGAAAAACAGATGCAGTACTCACCTTCTCATTCTCAGGGAGTTTACCAAGGTAATCAATTAGTGGCTTGGAGTACTCTTCCAGTGTAGCTATGCTATTCGCATCAGTGTGGTCTATGCCAGAACCTGCGAGGTCTAAGGCAACAGGATCAAGACCAGCTTCCTCCAAGAGAGAGATGGTCTTGTACCAACACCAAGCGCCAAATCCTTCCCCATGGACAAGAACAATTTTCTTTGTTTCTAAGTTCTCTAAAACAACTTGGACCTGGAAATGCCATTCCAAAAGGAAACAAAAAGCATGAACAGCTGTAATCAGTTAAAAGGAACATATAGCCTACAACCAATGCAAAGTAGTCCAGAGTTGCTAAAGAAAAATGTTAAACAAAGAAAATAAATAAGTATATGGACAAAAGGGGATCACTTCTCCAATTATATGGTAGGTCCTAATCCTAAGATAAAGCACTACAAGATGTCAATGTTAACTGTTGAAAATCTTTCTATTTAAGAACTAAACCCTACGATCCAAATTAATTGTCACAGATTTAGGCCAAATGTTGTCTAAATCTGTTTAGGTTCAATGAACCCGCGTCAATTAATTTGGATCAGAGGGAGTATAACATAACATATATCCGAGTGAGCCGGCGATGGTTGGCGTCTAGGCTGGAGGTCATTGTTGATGTGTCTGACAAACATTTTGACCAGCAACACAATTAAGCCAACAGCTACAAGCCTACTAGAATACATGAAATTAGCAAATCAAGTTATCCATGAAGAGAGCACACTATAAGAAATGGGAAAGTGCTGTCAACTTGTGAGGCAGCTGCTGAGATGATAGACTCAAAATATTATCTTGTAGTCCTAAGTCCTAACTCCTAATGGTAGGTAACATGCAAGGTTTCTCCACGAATACATAGTCCTGTCTTATGTATACATACTCCTAATTGCACACAGATGCCTTTTCAACAGATAGTGGTATGTATAATAAGCCGTATAATTCAAAATCTGGAGATATGGACGTGAGATTCCAGAAGCTTAGAATGAGCTCAAACAATCAACAGGTAACCCAATTTATCATTAGAAAAACCTACAAAGTGAAACAGCAAAGCATGTCGTCATTGGTAGATCTACATCAATAAATCTTAGTACTACTAATATGAGCAGAAGCAAGCAAAGCGTAGAAAACCCATCTTCCAAGATCAATATGAACTTGCTGCTCATTACAATCAAGATCAACCAAGCCAAGGAAACAGTGCAGAAAATGACTAACAGCATGCTGGTGTTTCCTTGCAAAAAAATAAATGTGTCCTTCAAACATACAAGTACATCATATTAGGTGCTAGACAACTCATTGAATTCTCCCCATGTTCAAAGTAATCTAAACTAAGAATCAATTTAGCAGTCAAGTGGTAAAACCTGGAGCAGCCAGACACTAAACTATTTAGCAAAGCAGGTAACTCACAATCTTGTGGTACCACTACGACAATGACAGGATATTGCCGACCAAAGACATTAAACAACAAAAAGACACTACAACAGATGCTAATACCAACTCATTAGGGTCGGAAGGCCAAGTGGTCCTGCAAAACTCTGAAAAGTTGGGTACTACACCTAACTAAGCAGAGGTTGCAACTCTGTACATTCACACAAAATTCAGAGGTTTCTTTGAGATAATGGAGAGCAAAATGTCACACCAACATAAAACACACATCAGAATCGTTCAATTGCATAGTTGCGTCGACGATGAAGTTGTTGATTATATTTACAAGGCAAGAACACAAAGCAAGGCTGCAGAAGAAAAAGGGAACATGCAAGAGCGGAGCGGAAAGAGAGCCTTACAGCCTTGGCATTGGTGACTGATTCCGGTAGGTTGCCGTGGCGGCGGGAGCTGGTGTTGCCAGGTCCGATTCGGCGGGACATGGAGGCGCCACCGGCGTCGATGCGGCGCGACATGGAGCCGCCGGCATCGAGGTGCTGGTGGATGGCCATGGCCAGCGCTTGGCGGTGCAGGAGCTCCTCCTCCGCCGGCGTGAGCTTGGCCGCCCCGCCGCGCGGCGCCCGCGCGCTCCCCATCCGCTTGCTGCGCGACGCCAGGCCCGCGCCCCGGGGCTGCTTGCGCTGTATGCAGCCGAACGCGTTGCCCATCGGAGAGGAATCGCGAGAGCAAAGACGCGCTATTGGCTTCGTGGAGGAAAAAAAAAGTGGGTCTTCTGTAGGCTCTCTCGAGAAAGAACAAATCGGCGAAGATGAGCAACAGCCGACCTGGGCCGATGAAATCGAGACAGGAAACGAGTGTGGAAAGCTGCGAACTGTGGGATTCAAGAAGAGTTTCTCCCCTCCCCCCTGAGAGTGGACTCGCACTGCAAGAAGTCAACACCAACGAACGAGAAACTCCTAAACAAAGTTCAGCTTTCTCCAGGGAAAACGAACAGGAAGATTTTTCTGCCAGAACAACTCCAAGTCGAAGAGCAGGAGCAGGAGCAGTGCCCTGCCCTGGAGAGAAGCTGTGTTCGTTCTTCCAGCGAGCAGATGCTAAAGGGAAGGGAAGCACACGGAGCAGATCTGAAAGAAGAGGCAGAATTTATGGGGTGGTCCTAACACCTAACTCCTCATCTCCCTCGCCAAAAAGGATTTATTCCCCATCCCCCCACCCCCCCTGTAGTATCTTTTGGATCTTCTCCCCGCCCAAACAATAATTCGGCGCTAACAGCAACAAAAGAATGATCAGATCTTTGGAAGCACCAGCGAAGAGAGACAAAGGAAGAAGAATAAGCTTTATGCGGGTTACGGGGAACTCTGTCTCTTGTGCTGTGCTGCCCCTGCTTTGCTTCCTTTCTGTGTCTTCCTCCCACTCTCCTCCTGCTCTCTGCTGAACAAGATGTAGACCCCTTTCTTGTTATTTTCTTCAAGCAGTGTACTACTACTACTACTATTTTCTTCTTCTTTTGATTACTGGCTGGTTGTCTTAATTGTCTGGTTTGGCCTGCCTTTTGACCACCACCCTACCCTGTCCTTCTCCTCTTATTCTTTCATTCAGACAAATATAAAAACTGACAGCAAGATTCTTTTCCTTAACTAGCATTCTTTTTCTCTTCTGATTTTTCTTCCATTCTGAGGATATCCTGGTCTGCCTTTCTCGGATCCAAAGCCCCTGCCTCACACCTTTAGGGCTTGCGAGAAATAGCTGCCTGTCTGACTTTTTCCAGCTCCAGGATCAGGATCCCATCTCCTTTTTTGACCGTGATTGTTTGTACTCCTACCTGTGGATTGCGAAAAACAGTGGCACCTGGGATGAACGGAAGTGGAAGCACTGTTGGAGTAAATTCGTTCGGTTATGTCCTTCCCGGCTCATCAATGAGTGCGCCCTCTCGACCGATTGATTTTCCACGGTCGAATGGTAGTGAACAGTACTGCTACGATGGCGACGTAGGAAATGCAAGTGCTGCCAGGACCAGCTGCGGTTACCGGCCAGTGTGATCTGCCATGCCTTGTACGGTTGTAGTACTCGTTGTAGTGTGACTTCGATGGGGATTCATCACGCTTAGTTTTTTTTAGTGCCGTGCACGGAAACTCCAAGCGTGCTTAGCCTAATCATAATGCAAGTAACTTCACGAGTAACTCAGCAAACTTGCTTATTAGCAGTGAGTTAATGAAGAGAGACTAAGATGGAGTAACATATTTGGTTACTGTAATATCACACATACTAAGGCGAAATAAATCTATCACCTAATAAATGGTACTTTGCATGACACCACTTGTATATCACTCTCCACTATGAAGGTAGTAGTAACTTAAGCATGTTACTAGTCTAAGTTACTCTCCACTATAACCTGTCTTAGGCTTAGTACCAGACATAACCTTTAGACCATCTCCACTCGGTTCCCAGGAAGGCGTTCCCAGGACGATTTTTTCGTCCGGATGGCGAAATTTCACCCAGTCGTGTTCACACGACGCCGAATTCATACGGATTTGGCTCAACTTTTATCCGACGTTCCCAGGCCAAACCCGGGGCGCTGGGAACCGCCTGGGAACGTCGGAAGCAGCGAAAAAACAGGTGGGTCAACCTTGTTAGTGACTCAAGGCCGAGTTCCCGCCTTTTTCCTCCCCCTCCCGCCTTTCTTCTCCACACCCCGCCACATCTCCCGCCAGTTTCCCGAGCTCCCGCCCACCATGCCGCCCAAGGGTTTCGTGAAACACCGATCCGTCGTCGGCGTGCCAAAGAAGAAGCCGAGGAAGCATACGCTGAGGCCGGACGGCTTCACGGACACCGAGTGGGTGCAGGAGTGCCGACAGAGGAAGATCGAAATAGAGAGCCGGAAGGATAGGACGGCGAGGTCGAAGATGAGGGGAGTGCATGAGGCTTCAGAGCGCGCCTCCGCGCGCACGGCGATGTCCTACCCGACGATGATGTCCGCCTCGCAGTACGCCGCTCACTGGGGGAGCCAGCCGAGCGTCGGTTCTCCGACCGGGTTCTTGCCCGTCTCGCCGACCATGTTCCAGAAGAGCCAGGCGAACCCGTGGCAAAGTTTCTCGTCCTCCCCCAAGTTCGACGGCGGGTTCAATCCAAACGTGCTCTTCCCCTTCCCCGCACCTTGTCCTCCGGCCTTCAACGTCCCCTACGCCATCTCTCCGGTGTATGGCTCATCATCGGCCATGCGTCGGGGTCCTCTTCCGTTCGCCAGCAGCAGCTTCTCACCCAACCACTTCGGTGAACAGGATGCCCGCAACGTGTTCGCTGGAATGACGGGCGACGCCTACATGGAAGGCCATGACCAATCACTGGGGACTGGTGCAGCAGGCGTGCAGCAAGTGGCACGACATTATGGAAGAGATCGGCGCACACCAATCAGCGGCAAAAGCATGGATAACAAGGTAGTTCACCGACCTTAAGCTTAAATCTATGCCGATATTATGCCTGGCCTAACACATTTCGCATTGTCTATGTAGCTCCTTCGTGCGCTCGGCATGTATAGGGACGACACCGGCACAAAGTTCAAGTTCCACCACGTGTTCGACAAGATTCAGAGCTGCCCCAAATGGGCAGACACTCGCGTGAGCCTGGCCAAAAACAAGGATGTCGTGTACAACCCGGAGGCTCCCCCCAGCTGCCGACGAAGGGAGGCCAGAAATCGGCCAGAAGAAGGCGAAGATGCTGAAAGCTACAGGACCTCCCGCCGAACGGCTCCACTCATCGATAGAGAAGTGCATCGCTGACTCCAAGACCCATGTCGTGAAGAGGGAGGAGAAGGCCGAGGAGAGGTGGAGGCAGCTGCTGCACAACCAAGACCGGAAGCTCGACCTCCTCAAGGTGAACTTCGCCGCGAAGAAGAGGAACACCGACCTCCAGTTCCTCTTGGGCGGCGAATGTTGGGCCACGCAGAGAAAAACAAAACTTTTTCCTATGCGGAGAACCCAAGATCTAGCTGAGGTAATAGGCCATGAGAATTACCACTAGACGCGCGGTTGCAGAATCGATGAAGCACGTCGCTTGATGTAGTGCAGTCCTCATGATCCGTTCCGATCCACGATCGTCGAAGTGCTGAACATACAACACCTCCGCCAGTATCCACATGTACGAGGAGGAGCGTCGGCGATGGACTGCTAGGTCTGGTACGGCGGCGACAGGACAGGACTGGACTGGAGCTAGGGTTTCCAACACATGGAGTGACCTAACCGTGTGCCTAAGCACCTGCTCCCCAGCTTATATAGGGAGTGAAAGTGGGCTCCACTCACTTGTGGCCCATTCACTAAAAGGCCTATATTAGTCACTGCGAGTCCAACTCACTAACTTTGTCCCTTTCCTTTTTGGGTCCAACCCAAATATGCTCCCGCTCTTAAGTGTGTGACCCGACAGGCTCATGGTGACCCAGACAAGATACGAGTCTCACTCGTGACCGATCAGTTGGTAGCGGCTCCTAGCAGAACGTGCCAACTCCCAAGTACCAAAGATTCATGACGACATACCTTTCCAATGCGACTTTCGTCTAAGTCCCTTTTGCCTCACGATATACCTTGTCAAACTATAGGCGAATAATCGTCATCCCTTAAATAGTTCGACTCTCTTTCTTGATCTGAGATAAGTGATTCATCCGACTAACTCTTAGTCGGTCGCCTCGGTTAACACTTAACCGAGTCACACATGGCCATGCTTTCTGAATCATATCTTCTGAAAGGGCCCAAAGAATATCTCTCCAAACGGAGGGGCAAAATCCCATCTTGGTTATTCACATCACGCAGCTTGATTCTCAGTCGACCCGAACTCCGCCTTTATAACTGCCCAGTGACGGAACAACGTTTGACAGAACCTAAGTCGGTGATCCTCAACTCGGATTGTGCAATAACCTCAGGTCTAAGGATTACATTGATTGAGATATACAAATGACGACTTATTCGTTGTATCTCGATATGGGTCAGTCCGACTTGCTAAACTCTTTAGCCGAATCCGTGCAAGTCGGAATAGCATCTCTATGCCCATGACAAGTGGAACGGAGTCATCAGCCGACTTTCACATTAGTCTAAGTTGTGTGTCCAGCACAACCTCAACGACCAAGGACAGTTAGTATAAACAACATGAATATATAGTTCCACAATCGAATCACATATCCAATGATATATATCAGTAGTTCATACATGGACAATAACTTTATGAATACATTGGAAATAACATCATACATGATTGCCTCTAGGGCATATTCCCAACAGTCTCCCACTTGCACTAGAGTCAATCATCCGACATCACATGTCTAGGCATCTAATGCCCATAGCTCTCAGGTGCGCCTCATGCTTCGGTTGTGGAAGTGGCTTTGTCAATGGATCCGCAATGTTTGCATCCGTGTGTACCTTGCATAACTTGATATCACCTTGATCCACGAACTGGCGAATAAGGTGGTACCGCATGAGTATATGTTTGTTCTTCTGGTGTTGTCTAGGTTCCTTGGCTTGTGCAATAGCACCATTGTTGTCACAATACACGTCTAACGGATTGGACGAGCCCTGAACCACACCAAGATCCATGAGGAAATTCCTCATCCAAACGGCTTCCTTTGTCGCCTCTAAGGCAGCAATATACTCAGCCTCTATCGTAGACGTAGACACCGTCTCTTGCTTGGAACTCTTCCAACTCACGGCCCCTCTGTTTATTACAAACATATATCCGGATTGCGAATGAGAATCATCCGAGTCAGTGAGATAACTCGCATCCGTGTAACCCCTTACACTGAGTTCATCCTCACCTCCATAAACCAGGAACATATCCTTAGTCCTTCTCAAGTACTTGAGGATATTTTTAGCCATATCGATTGGATTTCTCGAGGTCGACCGGTACCTGCTCACAACACTTAGAGCATAGGAAACATCCGGCCTAGTACAAATCATAGCATACATGATGGATCCGACTTCAGAAGCATATGGAATCGCACTCATCTGACTTCGCTCATCAGTTGTCGAAGGACACTGATTCTTGCTAAGTTTTCACGCCATGGGACATCGGTAAGAACCCCTTCTTAGACGATTCCATATTGAACTTCTTCAATACTTTGTCCAAATATGTACTTTGACTCAATCCAATGAGCCATTTTGATCTATCTCTATAGATCCGGATTCCTAGTATGTAAGTCACCTCACCCAAGTCTTTCATCGAAAAACTCTTTTCCAATGATTCCTTGGTTTCTTGCAACATTTGGACATCATTTCCAATCAGTAATATGTCATCCACATATAAGATCAGAAAGTTTACTTTGCTCCCACTAAACTTCTTGTGTAAACAAGAATCATGATCACTCTTGATGAAGCCAAACGATTTGACTACCTCATCAAAGCGAATGTTCCAACTTCGAGACGCTTGCTTCAACCCATAAATGGATTTCTGAAGTTTGCATACCTTGTTAGCATTAGCCAGATCGACAAAACCCTCGGGCTATATCATATACACGTCCTCTGTTAAATTTCCATTGAGGAAAGCCGTCTTGACATCCATCTGCCATATCTCATAGTCGAAATAGGCTGCTATAGCTAACATGATCCGAACTGATTTAAGCATCGCCACGGGAGAGAAAGTCTCATCATAGTCAACTCCTTGAACTTGTCGGAACCCCTTCGCGACAAGTCGTGCCTTATAGATAGAAACACTTCCATCCATATCAGTTTTCTTCTTAAAGACCCATTTGCACTCGACGGGTCTTGCACCATCTGGCAGATCAACCAAGTTCCAAACTTGATTTTCATCCATGGACTTTAACTCGGATCTCATGGCTCCAAGCCATGACTCAGAATCAGAACCCACCATCGCATCCGAATAAGTTGCCGGCTCATCACTGTCCAACAGTAACACATCACAAACACTTTGCAATCTGGCCGATCTTCGCAGTGTCGGTGCTGTTTCCGGCTCAGGTACCACGACCAGCTCAACCTCCAAGGCTTTTGCCGACTTGCTACTAGTCGGTACCTCTTGAATTTCTTCGAGTTGCATCGTGCTCCCACTGACTCCCCGACTGAGAAACTCTTTCTCAAGGAAGACACCGTTCCGAGCGACAAACACTTTTCCCTCTTCTTGGTTGTAGAAGTAGTAACCCAAGGTTTCCCTCGGATACCCCATGAAAATACACTTATCCGATTTAGCTGTAAGCTTGTCCGACTGAAGTCGCTTAACAAAAGCTTCACAACCCCAAATCTTAAGAAAAAACAAACTCGGCTTCTTGCCAGTCCACATCTAATGCAGTGTCTTCTCTACAGACTTTGATGGTACTCTGTTTAGTGTGAACACTGCAGTTTCTAGACAATAACCCCAAAATGATAAAGGCAGATCTGTCTGACTCATCATTGATCGTACCATGTCCAACAAGGTCCGATTTCTCCTTTCCGACACACCGTTTCTCTTTGGCGTTCCTGGAGGAGTGAGCTGGGGAACTATTCCACAACTTTTCAGATGCTCATCAAACTCATGGCTCATGTACTCACCTCCTCGGTCTGACCGAAGAAACTTTATTTTCTTGTCGAGTTGATTTTGTACCTCATTCTGGAATTCCTTGAACTTTTCAAAGGCATCCGACTTATGTTTCATCAAGTAGATATATCCATACCTACTCAAATCATCGGTGAATGTAATGAAGTACTCATAACCACCTCTGGCTGTCGTCCTCATCGGGCCACATACATCACTATGTACTAGTCCCAATAAGTCGGACGCCCTTTCACAACTCTTTGCAAAAGGTGTCTTGGTCATCTTGCCGAGAAGGCAGGATTCACATGTCTTGAATGACTCCAAGTCAAACAAAGTTAGGACTTCATCATCATGGAGCTTCTTCATGCGTTTCCAGCTTATATGAACAAGCCGACAATGCCAAAAGTAAGTCATATTCAGATCATTTGGTTTCAACCTTTTCACATTTATGTTATAGACAGATTCACCTTCAAGATTCAAAATAAATAACCCGTCCTAGATGGGTGCAAAGCCGTGAAACATATCATTCAAATACAAAGAACAACCATTATTCTTAATATTCGACTCATAGCCTTGTCTCATCAAACATGAGGCAGAAATAATGTTTCGACTAAGCACTGGAACATAATAACAATTATTCAGCTCCATTAAGAATCCAGAAGGTAAATGAAGTTGCATTGTGCCGACTTCCAATGCAGCGACTCTCGCTTTGTTGCCGACTCGAATGTCAACCTCGCCTCTCGCCATGCTCCTAGTTCTTACCAGTCCCTACAACGAGTTGCAGATGTGAATAACTGATCCCGTATCATATACCCAAGAACTACCAAGTGCATCAGCAAGATAAATGTCTACAACATTGCAAACAAGCGTACCTGAGCCGGAAGTCACACCTCCACTCTTGGCTTTGTCAGCCAGATACTTGTTGCAATTCCTCTTCCAGTGGCCATCCGCCTTGCAGTGGAAGCAAGTGGATCCGGCTGCAAGAGATGGCTTAGTCCATGAGGAAGCGATTTGGACCGGGTCCTCAGCCTTACCTCCCGACTTAGCCTTCTTCTTCTTAGTCCAAGAACTCTTCTTGAACTTAGCCTTATTCTGTACCATCAACACTTGACTGGCACCTTTCTTGAGATCCGCCTCAGCCTGCTTGAGCATCCCATGTAATTCAGTGAGCTTCTTATCCATACCATGCATGTGGTAGTTCAATATGAACTGACCATACGCACTAGGAAGAGAGTTCAGAATTATGTCAGTAGCGAACTCTTCGCTAATGGGGTAGCCCAGCCTTTCCAAAGAGTGCATGTAACCAACCATCTTGATCACATGCAGACTTAGTGGATCACCATCCTTAAGCTTGTAGCTCAACAAGGCCTGAGAGACTTGATACCTCTCAGTCTTTGCCTGAGCCAGGAACATACTTTTGAGGCTTTCGATCATATCGTAGGCCTCAACATTCTCGAACTGCTGCTGCAAGTCCGGTTCCATGTGAGCAAGCATAAGACAGCTAATCTCCATGGATTCATCACAAATCCGACGGTAGGCATTGGTGGCTGCGACAGTCGCATTCTCATTCGGCTCATCTGGAAGTGGGTTGTCTAGGACATGGTCCCTCTTTTCTTGCTTGAGAACAATTCTCAGATTATGATACCAGTTGGTGAAGTTAGTTCCATTTAGCTTATCTTTCTCTAAGATGGTTCTCAAAGCAAAACTGGAAATCTGAGGGAGACTTCTAGGTGCCATTGATCTACAACAGAAAAATATGCAAAACACTTAAGGCATGTATCCATAAAAGAGCAAGCATATTAATCACTGTAATACTTATGCTCCCACTAGAACCAACACCCCTCCGGTGGTTACTTAGTGATTCAGGACCCTAAATAAGCAAGTCGACTAGTGAGCTTTAGCATCACCGCTGTCGTGGTAGTGTCACGGTAGATGCCTGGTATAGGCTCAAGTTGGGGCCGAATGGATGATGGAGGAATCCGGGGAGGGATGATGAAGTGAAGACCTCATACAGAAGAACTCAGAGAGACACGATATACCCAGGTTCGAGGCTCTCCTAGTGAGATAACACCTCTACACCTGCATCTAATCTCATATATCTTGCCATGCTTGTGGCTACAATGGTGCTTCTTGAGCTGTACTCTTATGCCTCTCATGGAGAGAGCATAGGAAGAAGAAACCATGCTCCTAGTGAGCAAAGGGAGAGGAGCCCTTCAGGGGGCCTCCCCTGGTGCTCCTTATAAAGGAGAGCCCAGGGGACAAGGTATGTCATCTAAAGTACTCCTATGAGCTGTCTTGTGGGGCTTGCCTAGTCACCTTGTCCTTTGTTGAGTCATCGGTCTTATCCCTTCGGCATATTCCTTAGCATCTTTAGGAGATGCTTGGCATATTCCCAAGCATCTCCCAAGATGCCCAGCATATTCCTTAGCATCTTGGACCAAAGGGGCCAGTCTGAGCCAGGGGCGTCCCAAGACTGGCACCGACGAAACTTGACTTGACTCGGTAGCGTGTCGATGTAGAGGTTGCTGGTGGGTCCAGGTATGAGAGAAATGACGTCCGGGACGAAGTAATTCGGCCCGGGGAAGTGAAATTCGGCCAAGGAGGAAAATAACTCGGCCTGGGGGAGAAATGGGGACCACCTGGGCCATGAATAGTGTCCCAGCCGAGTTATCTTTGTCCCAGCCGAATTATCACTCAATTCAGCCTGGCCCTCCTAGCAGCAGAAGAGGCCCAACTGAATTACCCCTGTGGGCCCAGCCGGATTACCCATGATCCGTCCAGGGCGGCCTAGCCGAGGCTTCCCTGGTTCGGCCTGGGACCGAACTGGCCCGTCCGGAGGGAGCTCCGGAGTGTGAGTCTATCACGGGGTGGGCTGCGGCGCCGGCCCACCCGGGTTGCCCCGGCTACGTTGGGCGGTGTGGAGGAGGTCCCGCGGTGGGCCGCGCTGGCTCCTGGATGGCCCACCCGGGCGACGATGAGGAAGGACGCGGGGGAGTTTGGCGGGAGTCCTGGCGACGCGGGGGAGTTGGCGACGCGGGGGAACTGGCGATGTTGGCGGGAGCTGGTGGCGTTGGTGGGACAAAGGAGGCCCGGGGTGGGACAACTTTGGCTGATGTCGGCCCACCCGGGGGAGAGATGCTTCAGCCCAGCCGGGCTATGAGCCTAATCCGGCCTAGGGAAGTACTGTGTAGGCCGAATTTAGGATAATTCGGCCTGGAACCATTTCCTTCCTCATTTCTTTATTCTATTCCCTTTATCCTTTCTATTTTTGTCTTCATGTATCTTTTTTATGCAATCCCCTATTCATCAACTCTGGGGTACTTGGGGTTACACCCCCAACATTAGTCCCCGAGGCTATGGGGGATCCGTAGAATCGCGCATAGGCTTCATAAATAGTATCTCCAGAGTTGCTTATCAACATATTGTCATTTTCTCCATTTTTAATATATATCCTTGCCAATAATTGACTCAAATCGATACGTGGCCTTCTTGGGCATTTCTCTTATGATCCTTTTTGAGTAAGTTTGTAGTTTTCGACCTGCTTTGAGTCTCGTCTTATCCCATTTGGGTAAGTCTTTTTGGCTTCCAACCCGGTTTGGCTCTGGCCGCAACCCATTTGGGTTAACTCTTTTGGCTTCTAGCCGAATTTGGCTCTGGCCTTAACCCTTTTGGGTAACTCATTTGGCTTCTGGCCGAATTCGGCTTTGGCCTTAACCCTTTTGGGTACGTCATTTGGCTTCTGGCCTGATTCGGCTCTGGCCTTTACCCTTTTGGGTAACTCTTTTGGCTTCTGGCCTGATTCGGCTCTGGCCTTAACCCTTTTTGGTAAGTCATTTGGCTTCTGGCCTGATTCGGCTCTGGCCTTAACCCTTTTGGGTAAGTCTTTTGGCTTCTGGCCTGATTCGGCTCTGGCCGCAACCCATTTGGGTTAACTCTTTTGGCTTCTGGCTGAATTTGGCTCTGGCCTTAACCCTTTTGGGTAACTCATTTGGCTTCTGGCCGAATTTGGCTCTGGCCTTAACCCTTTTGGGTAAGTCATTTGGCTTCTAGCCTGATTCGGCTCTGGCCTTTACCCTTTTGGGTAACTCTTTTGGCTTCTGGCCTAATTCGGCTCTGGCCTTAACCCTTTTGGGTAAGTCATTTGGCTTCTGGCCTGATTCGGCTCTGGCCTTAACCCTTTTGGGTAGGTCTTTTGGCTTCTGGCCTGATTCGGCTCTGGCCTTAACCCTTTTAGGTAAGTCATTTGGCTTCTGGCCTGATTCGGCTCTGGCCTTAACCCGCTTGGGTAACTCTTTTGGCTTCTGGCCTGATTTGGCTCTAGCCTTAACCCTTTTGGGTAAGTCATTTGGCTTCTGGCCTGATTCGGCTCTGGCCTTAACCCTTTTGGGTAAGTCCTTTGGCTTCTGGCCTGATTCGGCTCTGGCCTTTACCCTTTTGGGTAACTCTTTTGGCTCGCTTTGATTCGGCTCTGGCCTTAACCCTTTGGGTAAGTCATTTGGCCTGATTCGGCTCTAGCCTTAACCCTTTGGGTAAGTCATTTGGCTTGGCCTGATTCGGCTCGCCTTAACCCTTTGGGTAAGTCATTTGGCTTCGGCCCGATTGACTCGGCCTTAACCTGCTTGGTAACTCTTTTGGCTTCGCCTGATTACTCTGGCCTTAACCCTTTTGGGTAGGTCTTTTGGCTTCTGGCCTGATTCGGCTTTGGCCTTAACCCTTTTGGGTAAGTCATTTGGCTTCTGGCCTGATTCGGCTCTGGCCTTAACCCGCTTGGGTAACTCTTTTGGCTTCTGGCCTGATTTGGCTCTAGCCTTAACCCTTTTGGGTAAGTCATTTGGCTTCTGGCCTGATTCGGCTCTGGCCTTAACCCTTTTGGGTAAGTCCTTTGGCTTCTGGCCTGATTCGGCTCTGGCCTTTACCCTTTTGGGTAACTCTTTTGGCTTCTGGCCTGATTCGGCTCTGGCCTTAACCCTTTTGGGTAAGTCATTTGGCTTCTGGCCTGATTCGGCTCTGGCCTTAACCCTTTTGGGTAAGTCATTTGGCTTCTGGCCTGATTCGGCTCTGGCCTTAACCCTTTTGGGTAAGTCATTTGGCTTCTGGCCTGATTCGGCTCTG
The DNA here is from genome assembly GCA_023614405.1 of Avena insularis. Lineage (NCBI taxonomy): Eukaryota > Viridiplantae > Streptophyta > Magnoliopsida > Poales > Poaceae > Avena > Avena insularis. The sequence goes on along the minus strand of JAJUPC010000117.1, from coordinate 288,500 downwards.
GCCTTAACCTGCTTGGGTAACTCTTTTGGCTTCTGGCCTGATTCGGCTCTGGCCTTAACCCTTTTGGGTAAGTCATTTGGCTTCTGGCCTGATTCGGCTTTGGCCTTAACCCTTTTGGGTAAGTCATTTGGCTTCTGGCCTGATTCGGCTCTGGCCTTAACCCGCTTGGGTAACTCTTTTGGCTTCTGGCCTGATTCGGCTCTGGCCTTATGAATTGTAATCCGAGTTATCCCTTCCGAGATATAATTGCTGAGTTATATGACTCAAAATCGACATGAGTCTCTGTTTTGAGTTACTTGACCCAAAATCTGAGTTACATGATTCAAATCCGAGTCACATGACTCAAATCCGAGTCCCATGACTTAAATCCGAGTTACATGACTCAAATCCGAGTTACCTGATGGGAGTTTGAGTTGCTTGACTCGAATCTGACATAAGTCTTAGATCCAAGTTATTTGGTTGAGATGTGATATGGCCTTATGATTGGCTGGCAAACCGCCAAAGATTTGGATCCGAGATATTGATCCGAGATATGATTTGGAGTTATGATATGACTTCATGATATCGTGGAATATTACCATAGATATGGATCCGAGATATAGATCCGAGATTTGATATGATGAATGATTGATATGCTGGCACTGCCATCCAAGATATGGAACCAACTGATAAGATAACCTGGTAAGCTGGGTTAAAATCCGAGTTACCCTGTAACTAGGAAACTGAAGCGAATTCGAATTACCCCTGTAGTTAGGCAAACTGAAGTAAAATCCGAGTTACCATGTAACTAGGAAACCTGTAGTTAGGAAAATTGAAGTAAAATCCGAGTTACCATGTAACTAGGAAAACCGAAGTAAAATCCGATTTACCATGTAACCTGGAAACCTGTAATTTAGGCAAATTGAAGTAAAATCCAAGTCACCATGTAACTAGGAAAACCGAAGTAAATTCCGAGTTACCATGTAACCTGGAAACCTGTAATTAGGCAAACTAAAGTAGAATCCGGGTTAACAGGGTAACCTGGCATGGTGATGCATACATCGATCCGAGTTACAGATGACCTGGTAAGCTGAGAACAGCAATGCGAGTTAAATCTGAGTTACCAGGTAACCCGGCTGACTAAGTCAAATCCGAGTTACCAGATAACCCGGCAAGGTGAAGTATAATCCTAGTTATTAGGTAATCTGGTAAGTTAAGTTAAATCCGAGTTATAAATGACTCGGTGGGCTACTTTTTTACCCAAGGCAGCTTAAAGACACAAAGCAGTGGATATATACGAGATCATGGCATATCTTAAGTCTTTTCCGAGTTATTGTTCTATGCACGGAGACACCGAGTCCCCGAGCTACTTTTTCTACCCTTAGGTGACTCAAAAGGTATGCATGCTAGCCCCCGGATTGAGTTATCTCATCCCTGGGGTGGACAACTAGGTGATAGTCCCCGAGTGACATCCAAGGCATCTCAGGTGCATGTTGGTTGAGTTACTCACTACTCACTGTATCTTTGGTGGTGAGGTTGAGTTATCTAGTTGAGTCACACCCAAAGGGTCAGCTACGACTTACTGTACATGTTGATGAAGAGGTTGAGGAAAAGGATCAATGATGAAGCAGAGCTTGATGAAGACGTTCCCGTCCGGATGGTAACCCAACCAGCGCCTCTTATCAGCCCCACGGTGGGCGCCAACTGTCGTGGTGGTGTCACGACAGATGCCTGGTATAGGCTAAAGTTGGGGCTGAATGGACGATGGAGGAATCCGGGGAGGGATGATGAAGTGAAGACCTCATATGGAAGAACTTGGAGAGACACGATATACCCAGGTTCGAGGCTCTCCTAGTGAGATAACACCTCTACTCCTGCATCTAATCTCATATATCTTGCCATGCTTGTGGCTACAATGGTGCTCCTTGAGCTGTACTCTTATGCCTCTCATGGAGAGAGCATAGGAAGAAGAAACCATGCTCCTAGTGAGTAGAGGGAGAGGATCCCTTCAGGGGGCCTCCCCTGGAACGTTACCCCTGGTGCTCCTTATAAAGGGGAGCCCAGGGGACAAGGTATTTCATCTAAAGTACTCCTATGAGCTGTCTTGTGGGGCTTGCCTAGTCACCTTGTCCTTTGTTGAGTCATCGGTCTTATCCCTTCGGCATATTCCTTAGCATCTTTAGGAGATGCTTGGCATATTCCCAAGCATCTCCCAAGATGCCCAACATATTCCTTAGCATCTTGGACCAAAGGGGCGGTCTGGCAGGGCGTCCCAAGGCGCTTTGGCGAATCTTGACTTGACTCGGTAGCGTGTCGATGTAGAGGTTGCTGGTGGGTCTAGGTACGAGATAAATGACGTCCGGGATGAAGTAATTTGGCCCGGGGAAGTGAAATTTGGCCAAGGAGGAAAATAACTCGGTCCGGGGGAGAAATGGGGCCCACCTAGGCCATGAATAGTGCCCCAGCCGAGTTATCTTTGTCCCAGCCGAATTATCACTCAATTCGGCCTGGCCCTCCTAGTAGCAGAAGAGGCCCAACCGAATTACCCCTATGGGCCTAGCCGGATTACCCATGATCCGTCCAGGGCGGCCCAACCGAGGCTTCCCTGGTTCGGCCTGGGACCGAACTGGCCCGTCCGGAGGGAGCTCTGGAGTGTGAGGCTATCCCGGGGTGGGCTGCGGCGCCGGCCCACCTGGGTTGCCCCGGCTACGTCGGGCGGTGTGGAGGAGGTCCCGTGGTGGGTCGCGCTGGCTCCTGGCCGGCCCACCCGAGCGACGATGAGGAAGGACGCGGGGGAGTTTGGCGGGAGTCCTGGCGACGCGGGGGAGTTGGCGATGCGGGGGAGCTAGTGACGTTGGCGGGAGCTGGTGGCGTTGGCGGGACAAAGGAGGCCCGGGGTGGGCCGACTTTGGCTGATGTCGACCCACCCGGGGAGAGATGCTTCAGCCCAGCCGGGCTATGAGCCTAATCCGGCCTAGGGAAGTACTGTGTAGGCCGAATTTAGGATAATTCGGCCTGGAACCATTTCCTTCCTCATTTCTTTATTCTATTCCCTTTATCCTTTCTATTTTTGTCTTCATGTATCTTTTTTATGCAATCCCCTATTCATCAACTCTGGGGTACCTGGGGTTACACCCCCAACAACCGCTAGCCGTCAAGTGATCTAGGTAGACAACTCCTTGTCAATCGTATCTCATACGACTCCTGTTGGATGGGTGGCATCACATGCCCCAGCTCCCATCCGACTTTTTCCCGAGTCCCACAACCGTTGTGATAGACCCGTCTAGATTACCAAGTGCTTCCGCTGTAAGAGTTCGACTCGAACCCACCTAGTCGGAAAGAATTGATAGTACCTCAATTTTATGAGCCCACTACCAAAAATGTCCGACTTGTTATGGTGCAACACTGGCGGGGAAACCGACTAGACCTTCTTTGAGGGATTGCTTTCTACCAACTATCTAATAGAGGTAAAACAGAGACATAACAATAACACAAAATAAAGCAATTATAATGTGAAATGGTATGGCTCTCTTCATGGCAATCTCCATCTCCACAAAGCTTGTAATTCGACTTGTGTCAACTCTTGTCACGTGCCGCCTTACACCATGTAGCCGACTTGTACATCGACTTCCATGCCATCCGGGTTCTCCAAACAGCTACACTAGCTCATAAAGTAAATTACATAGAGAATCCGACACGTAGCTCGTTATACAATAAAATGACAGCACCTAGGCTCTAGCCGGCTGACAAAAACCGTGATACGCAGATCACGTATGGATTACACACATCACATGCACATAAGCCATACCATTCACAACATCATCCTGCAAAAACAAGTTATGCATCGATACGATATCTACCGGCATTGTGAAAACTCACGACGACATCTAAGGCGCTACGTCAGGGCGAAGCCGGCGGTCCCAACCGTAATCTAACGGCATCTATGACTAATAATCTACCTTCAGGTTATCATCCGAACCCCCTCCAGTATTAAGTTGCAAGCAACAGATAATTGCGTTACGCATTGCATGTAAAGTAAACAATACGATTGTTCTATGAACAAAGGATTGTTGTTTTCACCCTAGTAGCAACAGCACATCTACTACCTTAGAGATTTCTGTCACTTCCCCAGATTACTAGAGGCATGAACCCACTATCGAGCATAAATACTCCCTCTTGGAGTTGCTAGCATCTACTCGGCCAAGATATCTACTAACAACAGAGAGCATGCAAGATCACAAATAACAAAGACATGATAGAATCAATAATCAATCTGAAATATCATCTCAATATCCATCGGATCCCCGCAAACACAACATGTAGGATTACAAATAGATGATCTTGATCATGAACGGAGCTCACAAGATCTAAACATGGTAGCACAAAGGAGAAGAACCAACCATCTAGCTACTACATGGACCCGTAGTCCAAGGATGAACTTCTCACGCATCATAGTGAAGGCTTGTATGGTGATGAAGAAGGCCACCAGGGTGAATTCTCCCCTCCGACAGGGTGCCGGGAAGAGCTTCAGATCCCTCCCAATCTAGGATGGAGATGACGGCGGCTACAGACTCTTTCATGGAATTTGGATCGGGTCCTTAGGGTTTCTATATCAGAGGCTTCTTATAGGCGAAAGGGGAGACCGAGGGGGTGCCCTAGGCGGCTGCACCACCCCCTGGCGTGGGCCAGGCCTGGCCACGTGGCCAGGTGGTGTGGCGTCCCTCTAGCCCCTCTCTGTCTCGTATTCTGGCTCCGTGTCCCCCTCGGTGAAAAACTGACGTTGGCTTTTGTCCCGTCCAATTTCGAGAATATTCATTTTCTGACTTTCCTGGAACCAAAAACAGCAGAAAACAGGCAGCTGGCACTATGGCATCTTGTTAATAGGTTAGTCCAAGAAAGTGTATAAAAAGTACTCCAAAGTGTGGACAAAACATAAGAAAGTAGATAAAAACCAAGCATGGAACATCAAAAATTATGGATACATTAGCAACATATCATCTATGTATAATGTTGTAATGCCTAATCAAATCTCATAGGAGTCAAGATGATTAGTATATGCATGTATGCTTTCTCGATGTTTGTCAATTGCCCCGCTGTAATTTGTTCACCCAACATGTCATCTATCTTAAGGAGAATCACCACTAGTGAACTATGGACCTCGGGCCTTTCTTTTACTATCAATCTACAAACTATTTACTGTTTTCTATTTACTTTCTGCAAACAATTACTATCTTCCACACAATACGTTTAATCCTTTGTTTTCAGCAAAATTAGTGAGATTGACAACCTCACTGTAAGTTGGGGGCAAAGTTCTGTGGTTGTGTTGTGCAGGATTCAAAGTTGGAAACAACACCTTGGATGTGTTTCCTTGCTCCTACTGGTTCGATAACCTTGGTTTCATAACTGAGGGAAAACTTGCTATTGTGCTCATCATACCTTCCTCTTGGTGTTCCCCAACGAGCTCGATATATTTTGAGCCACCAAGCTATTTTTCTAGCGACATTGCCGAGGATTCAAGGACATCTTCACAAGGGGAGTCCCTCATAACCAATCTCTTTACTTTGTTTTATTTGTTTTGCTTAGTTTCTTTCTGCTTTGTTTGCTTGTTTCTTTATCAAAAACACAATAAAAATTAGTTGTACTAGTTTGCTTCTTTATACTAAAAACACAAAAAATGACTACTCTTGAAAACACTAAGTTGTGTGACTTCACTAGCATCAACAACAATGATTTCATGTGCACACCTATTGCTCCACCAGTTCCTGAAGCTACTTTTTTGAAATTAAACCTGCTTTACTCAATCTTGTTATGAGAGAACAATTTTCTGGTATTGGTACTGAAGAAGTTGTTGCTCATCTTAATAACTTTGTTGAACTTTCTGAGATGCAAAAACATAGGGATATAGATGGAGATATTATTAAGCTTAAATTGTTTCCTTTCTCTTTGAGAGGAAAAGCTAAAGAATGGTTGCAATCCCTAACTATAAATAGTATTCATTCTTGGACTAAATGCAAAGATGCTTTCATTGGAAAACACTATACTCCTGCTAAGATTATATCTATGAGAAGTGAAATAATGAAATTTAAACAATCTGATAATGAACATGTTGCTCAAGCTTGGGAAAGAATTAAATCTTTGGTAAAGAATTGTGCCACTCATGGACTGACTGCTTGGATGATTATCCAAACCTTTTATGCAGGACTAAATTATTCTTCAAGAAATCTAATGGATTCTGCTGCTGGAGGTACCTTTATGACCATTACTTTGGATGTTGCAAGAAAGCTTCTGGATAATATGATGGTTAACTATTTTGAATGGCACACTAAGAGACCTCTTCTTTGAGTGATAAAATTGATGTTATTATGACTATGCATGTTAATGGGAAAGCTCATATTGATCCAAATCATGTTCCCTTAGCCTCTTTGGTTGCTCAAGGAGAGCAAGTTGATGTGAACTTTATAAGAAATAATAATTTTAGCAACAATGCCTACAGGAATAATTTTGGTAATAATAATTATAGGCCATATCCTCCCAATAATGGTAATGCTTATGGAAATTCCTACAACAATAATAGAAGTGCACCCTCTGAACTTGAAGTTATGCTTAAAGATTTTATTAGTAAACAAACTGCTTTCAATAAAACTATTGAGGAAAAACTCTCTAATGCTGAAAGAAATATAGCATCATTGTCTGAAGCACAATCTTCTTTGAATAAAATGGCTGCTAAAACTGAAACTATTGAAAATCCATTTGCTGCTACTAATGCCATACAAGTTAGAATTGATGAAAATGTTAGACTATTAGCTGAATTGCATGCTAAGTGGGAAAGAGAAGATGAAATTGCTAGAAATATTAGTATTTCTACTATCACTACCACTAATGTTGAAGCTAGTAAACCCAATGGAACCTTTTCTAATAAAAATGCTGAAATTCTTCGAAATATGGGAAACAATAGCTCTACTACTTTAGATGATAATTATGATTTTAATCCTGATGGTTGCAATATCTCTGAAGTTATTATGTTCCTACAAAAGCTTGCTAAAAGTCCTAATGCTAGTACTATGAATATGACCTTTACAAAACATATTACTGATGCTCTCATAAAAATTAAAGACGAAAAGATGAAACATAAAGCTTATATTCCTATGAAATTAGAAGATGGTTGGGAACCCATCATTAATATGAAAGTGAATGATTTTGATCTCAAAGCTTTATGTGACCTTGATAGTAGTGTTTCTATTATGCCTAGAAAGATTTATGAAATGCTTGATTTTCCACCATTGGAAGATTGTTATTTAAATGTCCCACTTGATGAAAATGCTAAAAAGAAACTCATGGGGAGTATTAATGATGTCCTTATTATGGTTAACAATGCCTATGTCCCTGTTGATTTCTATGTTTTGGATGTTGAATGCAATGCTTCTTATCCTATTACTTTAAGAAGACCTTTTCTTAGAACTGTTGGTGCCATTATTGATATGAAAGAAGGCACCATTAAATATCAACTCCCACTCAAGAAAGGTATAGAACACTTACCTAAGAAGAGAGAGAAGATTCCTTTTTCCTCTCCTATTAAAATAAAATTTGCTCTTAATGCTTCTTCATTTGAGAATACTTGATTCTTTTTTTGCTTCTTATGCCTAACTTAAAGGCGTTAAAGAAAAGTACTTATTGGGAGATAACCCAAAAGTTTTAGTTGAGTCTTGGAAGTTATTGCTTCAGTAATAACCTCTTCTTATTATTTTTGTGTGGTTTTTGTGTCAAGAGTAACCTCCAATGAGAGAGAAGTAATGCTTGGGAAAGTTGCTGTCCCGAAACAGATTTTTGTGCTTCGCTGTAAAAATTCGTGAAAAATCTCTGTACGTCGGTTTGAGCTGTAATTTGTTGTTATTCTTCCCCAGGTTTTTATCCAACTTTAGTTAGTTCAACACTTTTCTATTTGAGCAACAGAAGATCTTCGAAAAAATCGGTTTCTACCTACTGGTCTGTTTTGACAGATTTCTGCCATTATTTGTATTTGCTTCTTGTTGATTCCTTTTTGGGTTCTTTTTGGGGAAATTGAGCTTTTTGCGTAAAGTGCTACAGTAGCTTGTGTTTTAATGGAAGTTTTACTTATGTTGGAACTGAACCAAAAGGCTTATAATCTTGAGTACACTAATGTTGCTAATGAAGATTATGTGAAGTTTTGTATGAAGGAAAAATTTCAGGTGTAGGGAAAGAATGATGTAATGAGATGAAGAATGGACAAAATATCAAGCTTGGGGATGCCACCCTGTGTCACCCCAAGAAATATTTAAGAAGTACAACCGTCAAAGCTTGGGGATGCCCAAGGCATCTCCTTCTTTATCAATAAAAATCTTAGGTTTCTTCCAAACACTTCATTTTTATTGTTTCATGCACAGTTGTGTTGTTCTTGGAGCGTCTTTGTTTTTTTCGTCTGCTTAGTTTGCTTGAATAAATTGGTTATACCCCCTCATTCATACATTAGTTTTCAAATAAGATTGGTTTGGATTGGAAAAGAGTAGGAAAGTTCGTGCTTAAGTGGTAAAAGGAGCTTGTTTTTGACTATGACTTAGACTTTATCATGTCATGCTTGATATTGTTTTGGCTTTATGCTTAGTGATTATTGATGTAGCATGACATGTTATAAACAATTGAGATTTCTTAATATGCCTTGAAAGAACCATGCGTTGTTTTAGCATATTAAAGCATAGTATTGTGGTATTCTCCTTTGATGCTTTATTTGGGTTGACTTGGCGCATGCTCACACCATGTTAAGACTATACCAAGTCACCATAGCCTCTATGATCCTTTAATTTTTGACTTGTAATATCACTTTATGCTTTAATTAATGATGTTTTGTCGCTTTGCATGATTATGGCCATTATTGCTCTCTTAGTTGGTCGCTCCCAAACTTTTGCTAGCCTCCATACCAAGTATGAGTTCCACTCAAGCATCCAACTCCGAATAAAACCAAGCTATTCCAAAGAGTCCACCATACCTACGTATTAGCATTTGCTATTCTAAGTATATTCATGTTTTTATCTACCTGCCGAATTAAACTTGTTATGAGAAAATTAGTGACTAAAGCTCTCACGAACTTGATGGCACACTTTACTTTTCTTGCCCCTAATAAAATTGAACCATTGTGTCATCTATGTTGTATATGCTTGCACTTATACGTTGGGAATTAGCAGAACCATGTTGTCATGGGGAACGCTTTCAACGTTGCACTTGTACATTGTACCCAGTTGATATCATGCTCTTTTGTCTATGGATGTCGTCGGTGTGAAATGAAAGGGGAGCTTGTAAGTCCATGGAGTTATGTATGTGTGTTAGAGAAACGCCTGGGATGCTGGTGTAATCCATGCTTAATCATGGTGGAAACCTGTAGCTTAACCATAATGAGCAATCTATGAAGCATTCTTCTTATAAAAAAAGATAGAGACTGAGAAAAAACAGACGAGAAAAGAGGAAAGAGAGAAAAAAGCACCATTTTCCCATGGTAAATAAGAAGATTGCTGAGAATTTTATTGTCTGCTTGCCTTGTCATTTTGATATGGGGATTCTTCCGTATCATCGGGCAAGGGGTACCCCGTTGGCGATTCTCTATGATACACATGTACTTACTATGACAAGAACTTACCGGTAACTAACTTTGAGTAGCATGAGGCGAGGCCCTCGTATTCAAGGGACATGAGATTTCCAACTTATACTTTGTCAAGCATATACTCCATAGTTTGTTCACTTTAAACTTAATCACTTCAAGATGCTTATGATAGGGGCAATGAGAGCTGAAAGCTAATTAAGTACCATAATTTTTGGAAGCTCTTTATGAGACTTGAATCCCTGCTTCCTTCTATGAAGGCCTTTCTTTTACTTTTATATTGAGTCTCCATCTTCTATCTTTATGCACCTATTGAGAGAGCATAGTGGCCATTCTTAGTTTAATGTGCATTGTCCCAAGACTTGTTGATTGATGCATAACTTTGATATTGCTTGTTCTTAAACTATTTGTATCTAATCACCCTTATGAACTTTGAAGGTGTCTGATGTATTTATGTTTTGCTACTCTATGAGGGACAAGCTGAATACCATTCTCATTATGCTTTCTTTATGTGAAACAAACAAACGTCTTGCAAAGCATTATTATTCATGAATCTTTTGTTTGTACCTTTTCATGTTACATCATAGTTGCTATGTCTTATTGTTAGAACTATATCTTTCATGCTATGTTAAAGTACTATGATCCCAGCTATCAATGTTCTACAAATACTTTCATCAAGTTTGTGATGGTGCATGTCACCTCAAAAATTATTCTTTCTTTTTATCACTTACCTACTCGAGGACGAGCATGAGTTAAGCTTGGGGATGTTGATACGTTGCTAACGTATCTATAATTCTTCATGTTCCATGCTTGTTTTATATCTACTTTCTTATGTTTTGTCCACACTTTGGAGTATTTTTATACACTTTCTTGGACTAACCTATTAACAAGATGCCATAGTGCCAGTTGAACGGGACAAAATCCAAAGTCAATATTTCACCGAGGGGAACACGGAGCCAAAAGACGAGACAAAGAGGGGCCAGGGGCCAGCCACACCACCTGGCCGCGCGGCCAGGCCTAGCCCACGCCAGGGGGTGGTGCAGCCGCCTAGGGCACCCCCTCGGTCTCCCCTTTCGCCTATAAGAAGCCTCCGATACAAAAACCCCTGTGTACCCGATCAAAATTCCACGAAAGAGTCTGTAGCCGCCGTAATCTCCATCCCTAGACCGGGAGGGATCTGAAGCTCTTCTCGGCACCCTGCCAGAGGGGAGAAACACCCTGGAGGCCTTCTTCATCACCATGCCTGCCTCCGGTCTGATGTGTGAGTAGTTCATCTCTGGACTACGGGTCCATGTAGTAGTAGATGGTTGGTTCTTCTCCTTTGTGCTACCATGTTTAGATCTTGTGATCTCCATTCATGATCAAGATCATCTATTTGTAATCATACATGTTGTGTTTGCGGGGATCCGATGGATATTGACATGTTATTTTAGATTGATTATTGATTCTATCATGTCTTTGTTATTTGTGATCTTGCATGCTCTCCGTTGTTAGTAGCTATCTTGGCCAAGTAGATTTTAGCAACTCCAAGAGGGAGTAGTTATGCTCGATAGTGGGTTCATGCCTCTAGTAATCTGGGGAAGTGACAGAAATCTCTAAGGTACTAGATGTGTTGTTGCTACTAGGGAGAAAACAATAATCCTTTGTACATAGAACAATCGTATTGTTTACTTTACACATGATGCTTAATGCAATTATCTGTTGCTTGCAACTTAATATTAGAGGGGGTTCGGATAATAACCTGAAGGTGGATTATTAGTCATAGATGCAGTTGGATTACGATCTATGTATAATGTTGTAATGCCCAATTAAATCTCATAGGAGTCAAGATGATTAGTATATGCATGTATGCTTTCTTGATGTTTGTCAATTGCCCTGATATGTCCATTTTGCATCACTATTCTATATCATAATTTACTGTTATTCATTGATATATTTCATATTAAGAGAGGATACTTATGTTATTTCATCTGTTTTTGCATGGTTGATGACTTTTGGAGCATGGACCGCTGCAGTCAGGATTCTGAATGAAAATTGTGCTGTTTGGAGGAAAAATTCGCGAAGATCAGAAAATCCGGGAAAATACATGGAAAATCCTATTTTTCCAGAAGACGAAGAAAGCCAGAAGGGGAAGTGGAGATGGGCCATAGGGGGCCCACACCACCCCCTGGCGCAGGCCACCCCAGGCCGCGCCACCAGGTGGTGTAGCTGCCCTGGTCCACTCCAGCCTCTCCCCTCTAGCGTATATTATCCTTCCGAAACCCTAAGACCCTGAGGGCGACCACAGAAAGATTCCGCCGCCTCTGTGGAGTGGAAAACACCAAGAGAGAAAGATCTCTTCGGCAGACAGAATTCTGTTGGGGGAATTCCTTCCCGGAGAGGGGAGATCGTCGCCATCAACACCACCATCAAGCTGGACTTCATCGGGATCATCATCATCACCATCACCATCATCTCCACCAGCACCATCATCACCACTTCATACCGCTGTAACAATTGGGTTGAATCTTGCATAGTTCTTAGGGGAAACTTTCCCGATGTTGATTACTCTTTGTAGTTGATGCTATTGAGTGAACCATTGAATTATCGTTTATGTTCAGATTGTTACACATCATTATTTCATCTCTGATCATGATCCATATGATGTCTTGTGAGTAGTTCGTTTTGTTCTTGAGGACATGGGAGAAGTCATGTTGTTAGTAGTGGAATTGTGTTGAGAAAGATTCAATAGTTTGATATTTAAGTTGCGGTGTACTTCTTCTAGTGGTGTCATGTGAACATCGACTACATGACAATTCACCTATATGGGCCTAGGAGAATGCATTGTGTATTTGGCTACTAATCATAGGGGTTGCTGGAGTGACTGAAACCTAAACCCCCGTTAGGAAACCTTTGCACAAGGGACGTCAGGGACTTAGAGTTTAAAGCTCTGGTTAGGTTTCCACCTTAATTACTTTCTTGTACTTGCGGATGCTTGCAAGGGGTATAATCACAAGTATGTATTAGTCCTAGGAAGGTCGGTACATTAGCACAGGTTCACCCACATAACACTTAGCAAACTAAATAAGATTAATCAACTATATGAAGCGAAAGCACTTGATGATATTCCCATGTGTCCTCTGATACGTCCATTTTGCATCACTAGTCTATGTCTTAATTCACTATTATTCATTGATATATTTCATATTGAGAGGTGATACTTATGTTATTTCATCTATTTTTGCATGGTTGATGACTTTTGGAGCATGAACCGCTGCAGTCAGGATTCTGATGGAAAAGGTGCTGTTTGGAGGCAAAATTCGCGAAGATCAGAAAATCCGGGAAAATATACGGAAAATCCTATTTTTTCTAGAAGACTAAGGATGCCAGAAGATGGAGTGGAGATGGGCCACAGGAGGCCCACACCACCCCATGGCGCGGGCAGGCCTAGGCCACGCCAGGAGGTGGTGTGGCTACAGCCCTCGGCCTCTCCCCTGGCGATATCAACCTCCTGAAACCCTAAGACTCAGGAGCGAGCACAGAAGATTCGCCCGCCTCTGCAGCGGAAAACACCGAGAGAAAGATCTCTCTGGCAGACAGATTTCTGCTGGGGGAATTCCTTCCCGGAGAGGAGAGATCATCGCCATTAACACCACCATCAAGCTGGACTTCATCGGGATCATCATCATCATCACCACCATCATCATCACCATCAGCACACTCATCACCATCTCCATATTGCTGTAACAATTGCATTGAATCTTGCATAGTTCATAGGGGAAACTTTCCCGGTGTTGATTACTCTTTGTAGTTGATGCTATTGAGTGAACCGTTGAATTATTGTTTATGTTCAGATTGTTATACATCATTATTACATCTCTGATCATGATCCATATGATGTCTTGTGAGTAGTTCGTTTTGTTCTTGAGGACATGGGAGAAGTCTTGTTGTTAGTAGTGGAGTTGTGTTGAGAAAGATTCAATAGATTGTTATTTAAGTTGTGGTGTACTTCTTCTAGTGGTGTCATGTGAACGTCGACTACATGACACTTCACCTATATGGGCCTAGGGGAATGCATTGTGTATTTGGCTACTAATCGTAGGGGTTGCCAGAGTGACAGAAACCTGAACCCCCGTTAGGAAACCATTGCACAAGGGACGTAAGGACTTAGAGTTTAAAGCCGTGGTTAGATTTCTACCTTAATTACTTTCTTGTACTTACGGATGTTTGCAAGGGGTATAATCAAAAGTATGTATTATTCTTGGATGGGGCGGTACATTAGCACAGGTTCACCCACACAACACTTAGCAAGCTAAAGAAGATTAATCAACTATATGAAGCGAAAGCACTTGACGGTCTTCCCATGTGTCCTCGAGAATGTTTGGTCATCTTAAGTAATACAACCGGCTTGTCCTTTACTGCATAAAGCATTGGGCCACTTGTTGCATTTATTCCTACTGTCTTTTATTTACTCGTACTTTGTTTACTTGCTTTATCGAAAACCCCTAAAAATTCGTTTGCTAAGTATTTGCAGAGAATTCCTGATCCATACCACTGGCCAGCACCTTCTGCTCCTCGTTGGGTTCGACACTCTTACTTATCGAAAATACTACAATACACCCCCTATACTTGTGGGTCATCAAGACTATTTTCTGGCGCCGTTGCCGGGGAGTGAAGCGCTATTGGAGAGTGGAACTGGTAAAGGAAACTTCTACTGTGAGTATTGTTTACTTCTGTTAGTTGCTTTATTTTCGTTATGGATAATTCGCTGAGTTTCTTATTTGGTAATGCTACTACCACTGCTAAGGTAGTAGATAAACCACCACCTGCTGAGAATGATGTTTTCAAAGTACCTACAAGAATTATTGATCGTGTTATGGATAACTACTATGTCGGGGATGGAACTGTCCATCCCGGTAATCATTTACTCTTTATACACGAATTATGCGGGTTGTTCAAGTGTGCAGGTATTACTACAGATCAAGTTAATAAGAAGTTATTCTCATTATCACTGAAAGTAAGAGCTGAGGAATGGTATAAGCTACTGAAGAATGGTCAAGCTCAGGAATGGGAGGAAATAGTGCCTCTCTTTTATTCAAAGTTTTATCCTCCTAGTGAGATTCATAAAGATCGAAATCAAATATACAAATTTTGGCCTCTTGATGGAGAGAGTACAACTCAAGCTTGGGGGAGATTGAAGTTACTAATGCTCAAATGTCCCATTCATGAGCTCCCCAACAATATTATTATCAATAACTTCTATGCAAGGCTCCCTCTACATGATAAAGATATAGTGGATGCTTCTTGTGCTGGATCATTCACTTGTATGGAAGAAGAAGCTAAATGGGATCTTCTGGACCGTATTCGAGACAATGCTGAAGCTTGGGAGAATGACAAAGGTAGAAAGTCAGGTATAAATTGTGATTATGAATGCATTGAATCTTTTATGGGAACTGATGACTTTCAAAATATTAGTAATGCTTATGGTCTTGATTTGCAAGTTATTATGAATTGCTTTAGAGCTTTTGCTTCTTATATTGAAATTCCAAAAAGGGGATGGAATAAGTACCATGCACCTTATAAAGATATTGTTGACCGTGTTCCTGTTGGGAGCATTGAGTGTTGCATTATTGATCATATCTTACCTGAACCTTATATCGAGAAGATTCCCTTCCCAGATAAGGTAAAGGATCATCATATGATAACTAATGTAATCACTAAAAGTGAAAAGAGAACTGTAAAACCTGATGAACAAATAAACATTGAACCTGTTGTAGAAATTGTGAAAGACCTTGTCACTAAAAGCGTTGAAGATGGGCACATAGTCTTCTGTGAGGATGCTTCTAATATTGTTTCACATCCTAATAGAACTAAAAAGGCTAGCGTTCCTGTGCTTTCTGTTAGAATTGGTGATCATTGCTATTATGGTTTATGTGATATTGGTGCAAGTTCCAGTGCTATTCCTTATGAGCTTTACAGAGAATTTATGCATGAAATTAGTCCCTGCGAGTTGGAAGAAATTGATGTGGTTATTCACCTTGCTAATAGAGAGACCATCTCTCTAATTGGTATCGTACGAGATGTGGAAGTCCTTTGTGGTAAGATCAAGTATCCTGTTGATTTTCTAGTACTTGGTTTAGCTGCTAGTAAAACTTATCCTATCATTTTTGGTAGACCTTTCTTGAGTACTTGTGGAGCTATTATTGATTGTAAGAGGGAGAAAATCTTGACTAAGTTTGATGGGGAATCTTATGAGTTTAATTTTTCAAAATTTACTAAAGAACCTTGCGAAGAGGAAACCCATAATGAGGATTTTAGAGTTGAACAACTTGCTTCTATCTCTCTTGCTCCTAACAATGCTTTGCAGCAATTTATGGAAGACCACGAAAGTGATATCTTCATGGAAGAAAGGAATGAGATTGACAAGATCCTCCGTCGTCAACCTAGTTTGCTTAAGCATGACTTGCCTGTAGAAGACTTGGGTACCACTTTGCCACCTAAAAAGGATCCAGTCTTCGATCTAAAACCTCTCCCTAATGATCTTAAATATGCTTATATTGATGATAAGAAGATATATCCTGTTATTATTAGCTCTAAACTTTTAGGAAAGGAAGAAGAAAGGCTGTTGGAGGTTTTGAAGAAACACCGAGGAGCTATGGGCTACACTCTAAATGATTTAAAAGGGATTTCACCTACTATATGTCAACACTCTATCAACATAGAACCAGATGCGAAGCCAGTAGTGGAACACCAAAGACGTTTAAATCCTAAGATGAAGGAAGTGGTAAGGAATGAGGTATTGAAACTCCTTGATGCTGGTATTATTTACCCTATTGCTGATAGGGAATGGGTTAGTCCTGTTCATTATGTTCCTAAAAAGGGAGGTATTACCGTTGTCCCTAATGATAATGATGAGCTTATTCCTCAAAGAATAGTGGTAGGCTATAGGATGTGCATCGATTTTAGGAAAGTCAATAAAGTTACTAAGAAAGATCACTATCCGCTTCCTTTTATTGATCAAATGTTGGAAAGGTTGTCTAAAAAGACCCATTTTTGTTTTCTTGATGGTTATTCTAGTTTCTCTCAAATTGCTGTTAAACAACAAGATCAAGAAAAGACTACTTTTACTTGCCCTTATGGAACTTATGCTTATAGATGTATGCCTTTTGGTTTATGTAATGCTCCTTATACTTTCCAAAGATGCATGTCTGCTATCTTTCATGGTTTTTGTGAGGAAATTATAGAAGTGTTCATGGATGACTTTTCTGTCTATGGAACTTCTTTTGATAATTGTCTGCATAACCTTGATAAAGTTTTGCAGAGATGTGAGGAAACTAATCTTGTTCTTAATTGGGAGAAATGCCACTTCATGGTTAATGAAGGGATTGTTCTTGGGCATAAGGTTTCTGAAAGAGGCATAGAAGTTGATAGAGCTAAGGTTGAAGCAATTGAGAAGATGCCATGTCCAAGAGACATCAAAGGTATTTGTAGTGTCCTTGGTCATGCTGGTTTCTATAGGAGGTTTATTAAAGACTTCTCTAGGATATCAAAACCTCTCACTAATCTTCTTCAAAAAGATGTACCCTTCGTTTTTGATGATAATTGTAGGGAGGCTTTTGAAACACTTAAGAAGGCTTTAACTACAGCCCCTATTGCTCAACCACCTGATTGGAGTTTACCCTTTGAAATAATGTGTGACGCTAGTGATTTTGCTGTAGGTGCTGTGCTTGGGCAACGAATAGATAAAAAGTTAAATGTTATCCATTATGCTAGTAAGACTCTTGACGCTGCTCAAAGGAATTATGCCACTACTGAAAAGGAATTTCTAGCTGCTGTTTTTGCCTATGATAAGTTTAGGCCCTATATTGTGGACTCAAAAGTAACCATTCATACTGACCATGCTGCAATTAAATATCTTATGACGAAAAAGGACGCTAAGCCTAGGCTTATTAGATGGGTACTGCTTTTACAAGAGTTTGATCTACATATAGTAGATAGGAAGGGTGCTGAAAACCCTATAGCTGATAATTTATCTCGTTTGGAAAACATCTCTCTTGACCCTATGCCTATTAATGATAGTTTCCCAAATGAACAGCTAGCTGCAGTAGGGGTGAACTCGCGAGGAAGCCCTTGGTATGCTGATTATGCTAACTTTATTGTCTCCAAGTATTTGCCTCCAACTTTTACAGCTCAGCAAAGAAGAAAGTTCTTCTATGATTTGAGGCATTATTTTTGGGATGACCCACACTTATACAAAGAAGGAGTTGATGGTATTATGCGAAGATGTGTTCCAGAATATGAACAAAAGGAGATATTGCGTAAATGTCATGGTAGTGCCTATGGAGGACATCATGCAGGAGATAGAACTGCACAAAAGGTACTGTAATCAGGTTTCTACTGGCCTACCCTTTTTAAAGATGCAAGAAAATTTGTCCTATCTTGTGATGAATGCCACCGTGTTGGTAATATTTCTAGACGCAATGAAATGCCTATGAACTACTCTCTAGTTATTGAACCTTTTGATTGTTGGGGATTTGACTTTATGGGTCCTTTCCCTCCTTCGAAAGTCTACACTCATATTCTTGTTGCCGTTGATTATGTTACTAAGTGGGTAGAAGCTATTCCTACAAAGAGTGCTGACGGAGAGACTTCTCTAAAAATGCTTAAGGATGTTATCTTTCCTAGGTTTGGGGTGCCTAGGTATCTCATGACCGATGGGGGTTCTCATTTCATTCATGGTGGTTTTAGGAAGACCCTTGCTAAATATGATGTTAATCATAGAATTGCTTCAGCTTATCACCCCCAAACTAGCGGGCAAGTAGAGTTATCAAATAGAGAGATTAAATCTATCTTGCAAAAGATTGTTAATAGGTCTAGGAAAAACTGGGCTAAGAAGTTGAATGATGCTTTATGGGCTTATAGAACTGCTTACAAAAATCCTATGGGAATGTCTCCTTATAAAATGGTTTATGGGAAAGCTTGTCACCTACCCTTAGAATTAGAACACAAAGCTTACTGGCAGTGAAAGAACTAAATAGATATTGTAAGCTCGCTGGTGAGAAAAGATTATTTGACTTAAGTTCTTTAGACGAATGGAGGAGTGAAGCCTATGAGAATGCTAGGCTCTTTAAGGAAAAAGTTAAAAGATGGCATGATAAGCGAATACTTAAGAGAGAATTTCATGTTGGTGAGAAAGTTCTATTGTATAGGTCTCATCTCAGATTTTTTGCAGGTAAGCTACTATCAAAATGGGAAGGACATTTCATCATTGAAGAAGTATACCGTTCAGGAGCAATAAAAATTTCTTCTCTAAAAGATAATACTACACAAGTAGTGAATGGACAGCGACTCAAACACTATATTGCTGGAGATTCTTACAATGAAGATGTTGATGCCTTTCAAGTTATAACTCCAGAGAAATTCATTAAGGACCAAATTTAGAGACCTACAAAGTCTGTTTCATATAGGTAACAGTTCTGGTAAGAAAAGTTCCACGAAAATACTATCCAACTATATTTTTGCAGTTTTCAGTCAATAAGGAAAGTTACGAAGCGAAAAAGGGACGGAAACGAAGCCGGGATGGCCCTAACCACCCCATGGCGCGGGCCCACCCCTGGCCGCACCACCAGGTGGTGAGGCCACCCAGGACTCCGCCTCCGACTCGTTTTCTCCCAGTACCTTCCTTTTGATACGAACTTCGTAATATATAACCCCCCGGATCTTCCGAGGTCCGTATGTCGTGTTTTCGTCGTATTTTTGTTTCGATCTGTTTCTGCCAGGTAAAATCTCAGATTTGTAGCCTCAATGTCTTCCACTGGATCAGTTAAGGGAGATTCCTTGGAAGATATCATCAACCTATACATGAGAGAATTGAAGATTCATCCCAAGGAGTTATTGCTCGAAGGCGGGGAGGTTCGGATTAAAGAGTTTCAAGGCCCTAAAGGTGAAGGAAGTCTGGAGAACAGGATGGAAGCATTGGAACAAGAAGTCTTTAGGTACAAGAAGATGGCGGAGCGCGAAGTGGATATCATCCATAAGATTTGTTCCGAACTCATCACCGAGCATCAAAAGGAGACTGCTGAACTCAAAGACGAAGTCCTCGCACTCACCAAACAACCAATGAACTACAAACACAGTTCTATGACGTTCAAAATCAAAACTGTGAGTATGAGGCTAGATTTAAACTCATAAGTGCTGCTGCAAGTTTCAGGATGTTGGAAACCACGATGTCCTTTGTTGATGGGAAGCCTTTACCTTGGAAGACGGACGAAGATGAGAGGATACCACCACCACCTAAGGAGTAATTCATCATCAGGTTTGGCATCCCCTTGGTTTGTTCCAAGCTTGGGGGAGTGCCGCGGTATCACATCACTATCTTCTATCTTTTTACCTTATTAGTAGAGTCATATCATGAATAGAGGAGTTATTTTGTAGTATGGTTTGCATTTTGGAAGTGTCCCCTCTCTCGTTAGATATGTATCCCTTGGTGTGAGTTGCTGTTATGGAATATTAATGAGAAGTTCTATCATTCATGCTTTTGCATAGCTTATATTAGTTTTCAATTCGTGGTTATATGATTGATCTTGTTGTTAGTATTGGTAGCACTCTGGGATCATTGAGTTAATTTAGTTGGTTTTGGCAAACCTGGCTCGGTCAGTAGCAACACTATTTTTGAGAGTTGAATGAAAAAGATAGAAGTACTCTAAAGAAAAATAATTTCATCATCTTTCTTTCTTGATTTTCTCATAAGTTTAGTATTCTCTAGTTAAGATCTTTTGTGCTTCCAAGGAAGATTGCATGTTTGTCTTTATCACTTGTATGTTTGTTTGTTTCCATCAACTCTTGTACTTGCTACCCAGCCTTGCTAGCCAAAAACCTGTACTGAGAGGGAATGCTTCTCGTGCATCCACCTCCTTTAAACCAAAACCTTTGCCATTTGTGTCCACCATACCTACCTATTAGCATTATTGCTATTCCAAGTAAATTCTTGTTTTATCTACCTCCCAAATTAAACTTGTTATGTAAAAATTAGTGATTAAAGCTCTCACGAACTTGATGGCACACCTTACTTTCTTGCACTTAATAAACTTGAACCATTGTGCTCACCTATGTTGTGTATATGCTTGCGCCTTGTAAGTTGTGAATTAGCAGAACCATGCTGTCATGGGGAACACTTTCAACATTGCACTGGTACTTTGTACCAAGTTGATATCATGTTCTTTTGTCTATGGATGTCGTCGGTGTGAAATGAAAGGGGAGCTTGTAAGTCCATGGAGTTATGCATGTGTGTTAGAGAAACGCTGGTCATTGGTCAATCCCTCACGACATGGTGGAAACCTGCAGCGTAACCATAACGAGTATCTATGAAGCATTCTTCTTATGAAAAAAAGAGATAGAGATTGAGAAAAAGAGAAAAGAAAAAAAGAGGTTATGAAAAGAGGAAAGAGAGAAAAAAAGCACCATATTCCCATGGTAAATAAGAAGATTGTTGAGATGCTTGTTGTCTGCTTGCCTTGTCATTTTGATATGGGGATTCTTCCGTATCATCGGGCAAGGGGTACCCCGTTGGTGGTTCTCTATGATACACATATGCTTACGATGACAAGAACTTACCGGTGACTAAACTTGAGTAGCATGAGGAGCGGACCTCGTATTCAAGGGACATGAGATTCTCAACTTACAACTTGTCAATGCATATCCTCATTTTTGATCACTTTAACCTTAATCACCTAAATATGCCTATGATAGGGGCAATGAGAGCTGAAAGCTAGTTAGTATCATAATTTTTGGTAGCTCTTTATGAGACTTGCAATCCCTGCTTCCCTCTTTGAAGGGCCTTTCTTTTACTTTGTAGTTGAGTCAGTAAACCTACTCCCTTCTATCTCAGCAAGTATTTTGAGTTGTTGTGTTTCATTCATTCATATGATGATTTATTCACTCATGTTTCTTATGTTCCTTGTTTTGCACATTGCTCTTATCTTGATGTTTACTACTTTGAAAGCTATCATTGAAAAACCAGTTATTTGTGAACTCCAGCAAATTATCAACTATTCTTCGACCAAGAGCTAAGTTTGCCATTACCAATTATGATCCACTTTATGTATCTTTATTGTGTTTCTTTTACTTATGACAAGTTGAGTTATATAATAGTGAGTTGTCTTCTATTTTCTGATCTATGTATTTGATGAATGTGATGCTTCTTGTCCGTATTCTTTTATCGATTCTTCACTCCATAAACCTGAGGTCATGTTTATTGAGCTCAGTTTCGCTTGGGGACAAGCGAAGTCTAAGCTTGGGGGGAGTTGATACGTCCATTTTGCATCACTATTCTATGTCTTAATTCACTATTATTCATTGATATATTTCATATTGAGAGGTGATACTTATGTTATTTCACCTATTTTTCCATGGTTGATGACTTTTGGAGCATGGACCGCTGCAGTCAGGATTCTGATGGAAAAGGTGCTGTTTGGAGGCAAAATTCGCGAAGATCAGAAAATCCGGGAAAATATACGGAAAATCCTATTTTTCCAGAAGACTAAGGATGCTAGAAGATGGAGTGGAGATGGGCCACAGGGGGCCCACACCACCCCATGAGCGGGCAGGCCTAGGCCGCGCTAGGAGGTGGTGTGGCCACCCTGGCCCACTCCAGCCTATCCCCTCTGGCGTATGTCAACCTCCTGAAACCCTAAGACTCAGGGAGCGACCATAGAAAGATTCCGCCGCCTCTGCGGGGCGTAAAACACTGAGAGAGAAAGATCTCTTCGGTGGACAGATTTCTGCTGGGGGAATTCCTTCCCGAAGAGGGGAGATCATCGCCATCAACACCACCATCAAGCTGGACTTCATCGGGATCATCATCATCATCACCACCATCATCAGCACCCTCATCACCATCTCCATATTGCTGTAACAATTGCGTTGAATCTTGCATAGTTCATAGGGGAAACTTTCTCGGTGTTGATTACTCTTTGTAGTTGATGCTATTGAGTGAACCGTTGAATTATTGTTTATGTTCAGATTGTTATACATCATTATTCCATCTCTGATCATGATCCATATGATGTCTTGTGAGTAGTTCGTTTTGTTCTTGAGGATATGGGAGAAGTCTTGTTGTTAGTAGTGGAGTTGTGTTGAGAAAGATTCAATAGATTATTATTTAAGTTGTGGTGTACTTCTTCTAGTGGTGTCATGTGAACGTTGACTACATGACACTTCACCTATATGGGCCTAGGGGAATGCATTGTGTATTTGGCTACTAATCGTAGGGGTTGCCGGAGTGACAGAAACCTGAACCCCCATTAGAAAACCATTGCACAAGGGACGTAAGGGTCTTAGAGTTTAAAGCTGTGGTTAGGTTTCTACCTTAATTACTTTCTTGTACTTACGGATGTTTGCAAGGGGTATAATCACAAGTATGTATTAGTCTTGTATGGGGCGGTACATTAGCACAGGTTCACCCACACAACACTTAGCAAGCTAAAGAAGATTAATCAACTATATGAAGCGAAAGCACTTGACGGTCTTCCCATGTGTCCTCGAGAACGTTTGGTCATCTTAAGTAATACAACCGGCTTGTCCTTTGCTGCATAAAGGATTGGGTCACTTGCTGCATTTATTCCTACTGACTTTTATTTACTCGTACTTTGTTTACTTGCTTTATCGAAAACCCCTAAAAATCCGTTTGCTTAGTATTTGCAGAGAATTCCTGATCCATACCACTAGCCAGCACCTTCTGCTCCTTGTTGGGTTCGACACTCTTACTTATCGAAAATACTGCGATACACCCCCTATACTTGTGGGTCATCATCCTCGAGAACGTTTGGTCATCTTAAGTAATACACCCGGCTTGTCCTTTGCTAAAGAAAGGATTGGGCCACTTGCTGCATTTATTCTGATTGTCTTTTATTTACTCGTACTTTATTTACCTGCATTATCAAAAACCCCTAAAAATCCATTTGCTAAGTATTTATAGAGAATTCCTGCTCCAAGCCATTCGCCAACACCTTCTGCTCCTTGTTGGGTTCGACACTCTTACTTATCGAAAATACTGCGATACACCCCCTATACTTGTGGGTCATCAAGACTATTTTCTGGCGCCATTGCCGGGGAGTGAAGCGCTATTGGAGAGTGGAACTGGTAAAGGAAACTTCTACTGTGAGTATTATTTACTTCTGTTAGTTGCTTTATTTTCATTATGGATAATTCGCTGAGTTTCTTATTTCGAAATGCTACTACCACTGCTAAGGTAGTAGATGAACCACCACCTGCTGAGAATGATACTTCTAAAATACCTACAAGAATTATTGATCGTGTTATGGATAACTATTATGTTGGAGATGGAACTGTCCATCCCGGTGATCATTTGCTCTTTATACATGAATTATGCGGGTTGTTCAAGTGTGTAGGTATTACTACAGATCCAGTTAAGAAGAAGTTATTCTCATTATCACTAAAAGGAAGAGCTGAAGAATGGTATAAGCTGCTAAAGAATGGTCAAGCTCTTGAATGGGAGGAAATAGTGCCTCTCTTTTATTCAAAGTTTTATCCTCCTAGTGAGATTCATAAAGATCGGAATCAAATATACAACTTTTGGCCTCTTGATGGAGAGAGTACAACTCAAGCTTGGGGGAGATTGAAGTTACTAATGCTCAAATGTCCCATTCGTGAGCTGCCCAACAATATTATTATCAATAACTTTTATGCAAGGCTTTCTCTTCATGATAAGGATTTATTGGATGCTTCTTGTGCTAGATCATTCACTCGCATGGAAGAAGAAGTTAAATGGGATCTTCTAGACCGTATTCAAGACAATGCTGAAGCATGGGAGAACGACAAAGGAAGAAAGTCAGGTATAAATTATGATTATGAATGCATTGAATCTTTTATGGGAACTGATGACTTTCAAAATATTAGTAATGCTTATGGTCTTGATTCTCAAGTTATTACAAACTGTTTTAAGGCTTTTGCTTCTTATATTGAAATCCCGAAAAAGGGATGGAACAAGTATCATGCACCATACAAAGATATTGTTAAATGTGTTCCTGTTAGGAGTTCTGAAATTGCACTATTGATCACATCCTACCTGAACCTTATATCAAGAAAATACCCTTCCCGGATAAGGTAAAGGAGCATCCTATGATAACTAGTGTAATCAATAAAAGTGCAAAGAGAACTGTAAAACCTCATGAACAAATAAACATTGAACCTGTTGTAGCAATTGTGAAAGACCTTGTCACTAAAATTGTAGAAGATGGACACATAGTCTTCTGTGAGGATGCTTCTAATATTGTCTCACATCCTAATAGAACTAAAAAGGCTAGTGTCCCTGTGCTTTCTGTTAGAATTGGTGATCATTGCTATTATGGTTTATGTGATATTGGTGCAAGTTCAAGTGCTATTCCTTATGAGCTTTACAAAGAAATTATGCATGAAATCAGTCCCTGCGAACTAGAAGAGATTGATGTGGTTATTCACCTTGCTAATAGAGAGACCATCTCTCCAATTGGTATTGTATGGGATGTAGAAGTTTTTTGTTGTAAGATTAAATATCCTGCTAATTTTCTAGTACTTGGTTCAGCTGCTAGTAAAACCTATCCCTTTATATTTGGTAGACCTTTCTTGAGTACTTGTAGAGATATTATAGACTGCAAAAGGGAGAAAATCTTGACTAAATTTGATGGGGAATCTTATGAGTTTAGTTTTTCGAAATTTACTAAAGAGCCTTGTGAAAATGAAACCCATAATGAGGATTTTAGAGTTGAACAACTTGCTTCTATTTCTCTTGCTCCTAACAATGCTTTGCAGCAATTTATGGAAGACCACGAAAGTGAAATCTTCATGGAAGAAAGAAATGAGATTAACGAGATTCTCCATCGTCAACCTAAGATGCTTAAGCATAACTTGCCTGTGGAAGATTTGGGTACCAAGTTGCCACCTAAAAAAGATCCGGTCTTCGATCTAAAACCTTTACCTGACGATCTTAAGTATGCTTACATTGATGATAATAAAATATATCCTGTTATTATTAGCTCTAAACTTTTAGGGAAGGAAGAGGAAAGATTATTGGAGGTATTGAAGAAACACCGAGGGGCTATATGGGCTATACTCTGGATGATTTAAAAGGGATTTCTCCTACTATATGTCAGCATGCTATCAATATAGAACCAGATGCAAAGCCAGTGGTAGAGCACCAACGTCGTTTAAATCCTAAAATGAAGGAAGTGAAACTAGGTATTGAAACTCCTTGATGTTGGTTTTATTTACCCTATTGCTGATAGTGAATGGGTTAGTTCTGTTCATTGTGTCCCTAAAAAAGGGGGAATTACCGTTGTTCCTAATGATAATGATGAGCTTATTCCCCAAAGAATAGTAGTAGGTTATAGGATGTGCATTGATTTCAGGAAAGTTAACAAAGCTACTAAGAAACATCATTACCCACTGCCTTTTATTGATCAAATGTTAGAAAGGTTGTCTAAAAAGACCCATTTTTGTTTTCTTGATGGATACTCTGGTTTCTCTCAAATTGCTGTTAAACAACAAGATCAAGAAAAAACTACTTTTACATGCCCTTATGGAACCTATGCCTATAGACGTATGCCTTTTGGTTTATGTAATGCTCCTGCTACTTTTCAAAGATGCATGTCTGCTATCTTTCATGGTTTTTGTGAGGAAATTGTGGAAGTATTCATGGACTGACTTCTCCGTCTATGGAACTTCTTTTGATAATTGTCTGCACAACCTAGATAAAGTTTTGCAGAGATGTGAAGAAACTAATCTTGTTCTTAATTGGGAGAAATGCCACTTCATGGTGAACGAAGGGATTGTACTTGGACATAAGGTTTCTGAAAGAGGCATAGAAGTTGATAGAGCTAAAGTTGAGGCAATTGAGAAAATGCCCTGTCCAAGAGACATCAAAGGTATTCGTAGTATCCTTGGTCATGCTGGTTTCTATAGAAGGTTTATTAAAGATTTCTCTAAGATATCAAAACCCCTTACTAATCTTATTCAAAAAGGATGTACCCTTTGTATTTGATGATGATTGTAAGGAAGCTTTTGAAACTCTAAAGAAGGCTTTAACTACTGCTCCTATCGTTCAACCACCTGATTGGAGTTTACCCTTTGAAATAATGTGTGACGCTAGTGATTTTGCTGTAGGTGTTGTGCTTGGGCAACGAATAGATAAAAATTTAAATGTTATCCATTATGCTAGTAAGACTCTTGACGCTGCTCAAAGGAATTATGCTACTACTGAAAAAGAATTCTTAGCCGTTGTCTTTGCTTGTGATAAGTTTAGACCTTATATTGTTGACTCAAAAGTTACCATTCATACTGATCATGCTGCTATTAAGTACCTTATGACGAAGAAAGATGCTAAGCCTAGGCTTATTACATGGGTGCTACTCTTACAAGAGTTTGACCTACATATTGCAGATAGGAAAGGTGCTGAAAATCCTGTAGCTGATAATTTATCTCGATTGGAAAATATCTCTTTTGATCCTATGCCTGTTAATGATAGTTTCCCAAATGAACAGTTGGCTGCAATAGGGGTAAGCTCGCGAGGGAGCCCTTGGTATGCTGATTATGCTAACTTTATTGTCTCCAAGTATTTGCCTCCAACTTTCACAGCTCAGCAAAGAAGGAAGTTCTTTTACGATTTGAGGCATTATTTTTGGGATGACCCACATTTATATAAAGAAGCAGTGGATGGTATTATGCGAAGATGTGTTCTAGAATATGAACAAAAGGAGATATTGCGGAAATGTCATGGTAGTGCCTATGGAGGACATCATGCGGGAGATAGAACTGCGCAAAAGGTGCTACAATCAGGTTTCTACTGGCCTACCCTTTTTAAAGATACAAGAAAATTTGTTTTATCTTGTGATGAGTGTCAGCGTGTTGGTAACATTTCTAGACACAATGAAATGCCTATGAATTACTCTCTAGTTATTGAACCCTTTGACTGTTGGGGATTTGACTTTATGGGTCCTTTTCCTCCCTCAAAAGGTTATACTCATATTCTTGTTGCCGTTGATTATGTCACTAAGTGGGTAGAAGCCATACCTACGAAGAGTGCTGATGGGGAAACCTCTCTAAAAATGCTTAAGGATGTTATCTTTCCTTGGTTTGGAGTGCCTAGGTATCTTATGACTGACGGAGGTTCTCATTTCATTCATGGTGGTTTTAGAAATACCCTTGCTAAATATGATGTTAATCATAGAATCGCTTCAGCTTATCATCCCCAAACTAGTGGACAAGTAGAGTTATCAAATAGAGAAATTAAATGCATCTTGCAAAAGACTGTTAATAGATCTAGAAAAAATTGGGCTAAAAAGTTGAACGATGCTTTATGGGCATATAGGACTGCCCATAAAAATCCTATGGGAATGTCCCCTTACAAAATAGTTTATGGGAAAGCTTGTCACCTGCCTTTAGAATTAGAACACAAAGCTTATTGGGCAGTTAAAGAACTTAATAGAGATTGTAAGCTTGCTGGTGAAAAAAGATTTTTTGACTTAAGTTTGTTGGATGAATGGAGGAGTGAAGCATATGAGAATGCTAGACTCTTTAAGGAAAAAGTTAAAAGATGGCATGACAAGCGAATACTTAAGAGAGAATTCCATGTGGTGAGAAAGTTCTATTGTATAGGTCCCGTCTTAGATTTTTTGCAGGGAAACTACTATCAAAATGGGAAGGACCTTTTTTTATTGAAGAAGTGTATCGTTTAGGAGCAATAAAAATTTCTTCTTTAAAAGATAACTCTACACAAGTGGTGAATGGTCAGCGACTCAAGCACTATATTGCTGGAGATTCTTACAATGAAGATGTTGATGCTATTCAAGTGGTAACTCTGGAATTTTTTTATCAAATACCAAATTCAGAGACCTGTAGAGTCTGTTTTTGAATAGGTAATAGTTCTAGTAAGAAAAGTTCCGTGAAAATTCTATCTAGTTATATTTTTGCAGTTTTTATTCAACAAGAAAAGCTACGAAGCGAAAAAGGGACGGAAATGGAGCCAGTGTCGCTCACACCACCCCCTGGCGCGGCCCCCCTGGCCGCGCCAGCAGGTGGTGTGGCCACCTCGGCCTCCGTCTCCGACCCGTTTTCTCCCAGTACCTTCCTTTTGTTGTAAAACTTCATAATATATAATCCCCCGGATCCCTCGAGGTTCGTATATCGTGTTCTCGTCATGTTTTCTTTTTGATTTGTTTCTGCCAGGAACTATTCTTGAAAGTTAGAAGCACAATGGTGTCCGCCGAGGATAAAGGAAAGGAGCCTATGGAGGAAGATCCCCAAGACCCCGGGCAGGAGAAGGAGATCAAGAGTGAAGATGAAAAAGAGGCAAAGAAAAGCCAACATCTGCACACCGGCACTACCATTGCAAGCATTGGAGTGTTGGCAAAACCTGCCAGGGTCAGAAGGACTGCACGGATGTCAACTGGAGGGAAACCTCCGCGTCACTGTTTGGCTCCACGGTCACTTCCTCCATGCACCAAGAATCCTTTCCATACCCTTATCCATGAGAATCAATACCAGAATATGCCCAAGGAGAAACTACCCTCCAATTGGGATTTGCCTCGTTCTAGCCATGCAGGAAAAGAAGACTTCAAGGAGGAAGAGTGGGGAAAGAATCGCAAGAGCTGGAATTCGCAACCCGACATGATCATGATCCGCATTGAGCAAAACTCACAGTTGATTTGTAATCTCACCTTCGAGATTGAGGACTTGGGGAAACTAATCAAAGAGCTCATCGAGAGAATACCACCACCACCGAAGGAGTAATTTGTCATCAGGTTTTGGCATTGATACGTTGCAAACGTATCTATAATTTTTGATGTTCCATGCTTGTTTAGTATCTACTTTGCTTTGTCAACACTTTGAGGTATTTTTATATGTTTTCTGGGACTAACCTATTAACAAGATGCCACAGTGCCAGTTGCCTGTTTTCTTCTGTTTTTGGTTCCAGAAAAGGTAGAAAATCAATATTATCGAAATTGGACGGGACAAAAGCCAATATGCCTATTTTTCCCGGAGCAACACGGAAACACGAAGCAGAGACGGAGTAGGGCACCAGGATGGGCACACCATATGGTGGCACGGGCTAGCCTTGGCTGTGCCACCAGGTGGTGTGGGCCCCCTGGTCGCCCACCGACCTTGCCTCTTTGCCTATAAGATGCCTCCTGATGCAAAAACCCTAAATCGAACAGGCTCCAGCCATGAAAAGTTCCGCAGCACCGCCGCCACCGAAGGGGAGATTCAGGGGACAGAAAGTCTCTGTTCCGGCACCCTGCCGGGACAGGGAAGTGCCCCTGGAGCCATCTCCATCGATCTCCACCACCATCTCCATCACCGTTGCTGATTCCCATGATGAGGAGGGAGTAGTTCTCTCTCGAGGCTAAGGGTTCTACCGATAGCTATGTGCTCATCTCTCTATGCATGATCATATTGTGATCATGAGCTTTGTAATCAAGTATATCTACCTTGCTACTCAAGTGCTTTAATAGAACTATGCTCTCCCCATGTGTGTGAAAGTGACAGCGTGCACACGATGGTGGTACTTAGGCTAGAGATTACAGATACTTGTTATGAGTTATATTTGGAGTTGGATGTCTCTATGAAATTGTGGTGTTTGTTGGAACCATCTAGTGCTCAAGGTGACAGTGTGGGGTTATCTAGATGGGAAAGGCTTACTTTGAGGTGTGCTGTTATAGCCCTACCATGGATTAGAGTGTCTAACCGGAGAGTAGTATCATAAAGAGAAGATATTTATAAGAGAGTGTTCACTAGTGAAAGTATGATCCCTAGGCCTTGTTTCTAAGCATTGAAACACCGTTTGCAACTAGATCTGTTACATGTTTGCCTGCTGCTATCTTTATTTCAGTTTTGCTTTAGTCTCTTCCACGCCATCAAGCTATTTTCTGGCACCGTTGTCTTATATCCATACCTCTTGTATTTCACTATCTCTTCACCGAACTAGTGCACCTATACACCTGACAAGTGTATTGGGTGTGTTGGGGACACAAGAGACTTCTTGTATCTTGATTGCAGGGTTGCTTGAGAGGGGATACCTTTGAACACTTCCTCCCTGAGTTCGATAAACCTTGGGTAATCCACTTAAGGGAAAACTTGCTGCTATTCTACAAATCTCTGCACTTGAAGGCCCAACAACTGTCTACAAGAATAGAAGTACGTAGACATCAAGCTATTTTCTGGCGCCGTTGCCGGGGAGGTAAGGTAAAAGGTACTCACATCCTCCGGTGTGAGTGCTCGAAGTTATTTCCTTTAGATTTTGCAATTTTGTCTTTTTGTTTCTTGTTTTCACTAGTTAGGCTTAATGGAAAACAACAACAAAATTAGAGAGCTTTATAGTATTTATCTTGAGTTAGGACATGAAGTGTTTGAAGAGAAAATTAAAAAACCTATAGAACTTTATTTGCATGCTAATAGCAATGTTGTTAGTATGAATTCTTTGGACACCATTATTGTTAATGCTTTCGACAAGTCTAAGCTTGGGGAAGCTGGTTTTGATGAGCATGATATTTTTAGTCCCCCGAGCACGGAGGAGAAAATTTACTTTGATGATACTATGCCTCCCATATATGATTATTATAATAATGAATATGATATTTTCAGTCCACCTAATATTGAGGAGAAAATTAATTATGATTACAATATGCCTCCTATATTTGATGATTATGGTGATGAGAATAATAATGATAGCTATTTGGTTGAATTTGCTCCCACTATAATTAATAAGAATGACTATGTTTATGTGGGGAGTATTAATTCTTTTATGCATGTGGCTCATGATAAGAATGTTTTATGTGATATTTATATTGTTAATTTTATTCATGATGCTACTGAAAGTTATTATGAGATAGGGAAACATGGTTTTATGCATCTCAACAATATTAAGTTCCCCCTCTTTATGTTGAAAATTTTGAAGTTGCACTTGGTTTGCTTTCCTATGCTTGTTGCTTTGTGCTTTCATGACTTGTTTCTTTCCAAGATTCCTATGCATAGGAAGTGGGTTAGACTTAAATGTATTTTGAATTTGCTTCTTGATGCTCTCTTTTACTTCAATTCATATTTCTTATGTGAGCATCTCCTCAAGCTTTCTATGCCTAACTTAAAGGCGTTAAAGAAAAGTACTTATTGGGAGATAACCCAAAAGTTTTAGATGAGTCTTGAAAGTTATTACCTCTGTAATAACCGCTCCTTATCCTTTTTATTTGCTTTTTGTGCCAAGAGTAACCTCTAATGAGAGAGAAGTAATGCTTGGGAAAGTTGTTGTCCCGAAACAGATTTTTGTGCTTCACCATAAAAATTTGTGTAAAATCTCTGTATGTCGTTTTGAGGTGGGAAGTTTTGTGCTTCTGCCCCAGGTTGTTATGTAACTTTCGTTAGTTCAACACTTTTCGATTTGAGCAACAGAAGGTCTTCGAAAAAATCGGTTTTCACCTGCTGGTCTGTTTTGACAGATTTCTGCCGTTATTTGCATTTGCCTCTTTATCGATTTCTTTTTGGGTTCTTTTTGGTGAACTGAGCTTTTTGAGGGAATTGCTACAGTATCTTGTGTTTTTAATGAAAGTTTTGCTGTTTTAAAACTAAACCCAAAAGGTTTATTATCTTTTGAATGCACTAATGTTGCTAATGAAGATTGTGTGAAGTTTTGTATGAAGGAAATTTTTAGATGTAGGGAAAGAATGATGTAATGAGATGAGGAATGGACAAAAGCTCAAGCTTGGGGATGCCACCCCGTGTCACCCTAAGAAATATCCAAGAAGTACAAGCGTCAAAGCTTGGGGATGCCCAAGGCACCCCCTTCTTCATCAATAAAAATCTCAGGTTTCTTCCAAACACTTCGTTTTTATTGTTTCATGCACAATTGTGTTTTTCTTGGAGCGTCTTTGTTTTTGTTTTTAGTTTTCTATTGTTTTGTTTGCTTAAATAAGTTGGTTGGATCCTAACACTTCTTTTGGAGAGAGACACACTCTGCTTTCATTTTTTAGAACACTCTAGTTTTCATTCTTATTGTTTTGTGAGTGTTCTCTTTTGCTAGCACTGGGTTTAGCCTTAGTTTTCTTGTGCTTTCAGCTTAGAACTTTTTTTTCTTACTTTTGGATTTGTGAGACAAGCTCACTGATCTTTATTTATTATTATCTTTGTGAGTTCTTTCAAATAAGTTGGTTTGGATTGGAAAAGAGTAGGAAAAGTTCATGCTTAAGTGGTAAAAAGGAGCTTATTTTTTACTGTGGCTTAGACTTTATCATGTCATGGTAGATGTTGCTTTGGCTTTATGCTTAGTGATATTTGATGTATCATGATATGTTATAAACAATTGAGATTTCTTAATGTGCCTTTGAAAGAATCATGCGTTGTTTTAGCATATTAAAGCATAGTATTGTGGTATTCTCCTTTAATGCTTTATTTGGGTTGACTTGGCGCATGCTCACACCATGTTATGACTATCCCAAGTCACCATAGCCTTTATGATCCTTTAGTTTTCGAATTGTAACATCACTTTATGCTTTGATTAATGATGTTTTGTCGCTCTGCATGATTATGGCCATTATTGCTCTCTTAGTTGGTCGCTCCCAGTCTTTTACTAGCCTCCATAACCAAGTATGAGTTCCACTCATGCATCCAACTCCTAAAACCAAGTTATTCCAAAGAGTCCATGATGTCTCAATGCACGGTGCCTAGAAAAATGCTTGATGGCGGTGTTGATGTAGAGCTCGTTGGGAACCCCAAGAGGAAGGTATGATGAGCACAGCAACAAGTTTCCCTCAGTTATGAAACCAAGGTTTAATCGAACCAGTAGGAGCAAGGAAACACCCCAAAGGTGTTACTAGCTAAGCTTTGGCAGGGCGCACTATCGGTGCTAGTAGCAACGTGGAGCCTGCACAACACAACCACAAAACTTTGTCCCCAACTTGCGATGAGGTTGTCAATCTCACCGTGTTTTGCTAAAAACAAAGGATTAAACGTATCGAATGGAAAGAAGTAAAAGTTTGCAGAAAGTAAACACAAAGTAGTAACAGTTTGTAGATTGAATGTAAAGAAAGAGGACCGGGATCCATAGTTCACTAGAGGTGGCTCTCCTTAGATAGATCACATGCTGGGTGAACAAATTACAGCGGGGCAATTGACAAACACCGAGAAAGCAATACATTCATATACTAATCATCTTGACTCCTTTGAGACTTGATTGGGCATTACAACATTATACATAGACCGCCATCCAACTGCATCTATGACTAATAATCCACCTTCAGGTTATCATCCGAATCCCCTCCAGTATTAAGTTGCAAGCAACAGATTATTGCTTTACGAACTGCGTGTAAAGTAAACAGTACGATTGTTCTATGAACAAAGGATTGTTGTTTTCTCCCTAGTAGCAACAACACATCTAGTACCTTAGAGATTTCTGTCACTTCCCCAGATTACCAGAGGCATGAACCCACTATCGAGCATAAATACTAACTCTTGGAGTTGCTAGCATCTACTTGGCCAAGATAGCTACTAACAACGGAAAGCATGCAAGATCACAAATAACAAAGACATGATAGAATCAATAATCAATCTGAAATAGCATCTCAATATCCATTGGATCCCCGCAAACACAACATGCAGAATTACAAATAGATGATCTTGATCATGAACGGAGCTCACAAGATCTAAACATGAAAGCACAAAGGAGGAGAACCAGCCATCTAGCTACTACATGGATCCGTAGTCCAAGGATGAACTACACACGCATCACACCGGAGGCTTGCATGGTGATGAAGAAGGCCTCCAGGGTGAATTCCCCTCTCCGGCAGGGTGCCGGTAAGAGCTTCAGATCCCACCCGATCTAGGGATGGACATGATGGCGGCTACAGACTCTTTCGTGGATTTTTGATCGGGTACTTAGGGTTTACGTCCCGAGGGCAATATATAGGCGGAAGGAGAGGCCGAGGGGGTGCCGGGAGAGGCCGAGGGGGTGCCGGGAGCGGCCACACCACCCCCTAGCGCGGGCCAGGCCTGGCCATGTGGCCAGTTGGTGTGGTGGCCCCTGGCCCCTCTCTGTCTCGTATTCTGGCACTTGATGACATCCGGAAAAATAGGCACTTTGGCTTTTGTCCCGTCCAATTCCGAGAATATTCATTTTCTGACTTTCCTGGAACCAAAAACAGCAGAAAACAGGCAGCTGGCACTGTGGCTCTTGTTAATAGGTTAGTCCAAGAAATCATATGAAAAGTACTCCAAAGTTGGAACAAAACACAAGAAAGTGGATAAAACCAAGCATGGAACATCAAAAATTATAGATACATTTGCAATGTATCAATATCCCCAAGCTTAACTCCTGCTCGTCCTTGAGTAGGTAAGTGATAAAAAGAAACAATAATTTTTGAGGTGACATGCACCATCAAAGACTTGATCAAAGTATTTGCAAGACATTCAAAGCTGGGATCATAGTACTTCAATCATAACATGAAAGACAAAGTTCTAGCAATAAAACAAAGAAACTATGTTGCAACATGAAAAGGCACAAACAAAAGATTCATGAATAATAATGCTTTGCAAGACGTTTGTTTGTTTCACATAAAGAAAACATAGCATAATAGTATTCAGCTTGTCCCTCAATAGAGTAGCAAATATAAATGCATAGGACACCTTCAAAGTTCATAAGAGTGACTAGATACAATAGTTTAAAACAAGCAATAACAAGATATGCATCAATCAACTAGTCTTGGGACAATGCACATAGAACTAAGAATGGCCACTATGCTCTCAAAGTAGGTGCATAAAGGTAGAAGGTGGAGACTCAATATAATGGTGGAAGAAAGGCCTTTATAAAAGGAAGTAGGGATTCAAGTCTCATAGAGAGCTTCCAAAAATTGTGGTACTTATAGCTTTCAGCTCTCATTGCCCCTATCATAAGCATCTTGAAGTGATTAAGGTTAAAGTGAACAAACTATGGTGTACATGCTTGACGAAGTATAAGTCAGAAATCTCATGTCCCTTGTATAAGGGCCTCCTCATGCTACTCAAGTTTAGTCACCGGTAAGTTCTTGTCATCGTAAGTATATGTGTATCATAGAGAACCGCCAACGGGGTACCCCTTGCCCGATGATACGGAAGAATCCCCATATCAAAATGACAAGGCAAGCAAACAACGAGCATCTCAGCATTCTTCTTATTTACCATGGGAATATGGTGCTTTTTTCTCTCTTTCCTCTTTTCAGAGTATTTTTTTTTCTTTTCTCTTTTTTTTCTCAATATAGGAATCTTTTTTATAAGAAGAATGCTTCATAGACAGCTCATTATGGTTACGCTGCAGGTTTCCACCATGTCAGCATGGATTAGACCAGCGGCCTAGGCGTTTCTCTAACACATATACATAACTCCATGGACTTACAAGCCCCCCTTTCATTTCACACCGAGGACATCCATATACAAAAGAGCATGATATCAACTATGTACAAGTACCAAGTGCAATGTTGAAAGCGTTCCCCATGAAAGCATGGTTCTGCTAATTCCCAACAAATAAGTGCAAGCATATACAACATAGACGACACAATGGTTCAAGTTTATTAAGGGCAAGAAAAATAAAGCGTGCCATCAAGTTCGTGAGAGCTTTAATCATTAGTTTTCTCATAACAAGTTTAATTTGGAAGGTAACACAAAAGCATGAATATACTTGGAATAGCATAATCTAGTAGGTAGGTATGGTGGACTCTTTGTAATAACTTGGTTTAGGGAGTTGGATGCATGAGTGGAACTCATACTTTGTTGTGGAGGCTAGCAAAAGACTGGGAGCGACAAACTAAGAGAGCAATAATGGCCATAATCATGCAGAGCAACAAAACATCATTGATCAAAGCATAAAGTGATACTACAAGTTGAAAACTAAAGGATCATAAAGGCTATGGTGACTTGAGATAGTCATAACATGGTGTGAGCATGCGCCAAGTCAACCCAAATAAAGCATCAAAGGAGAATACCACTATACTATGCTTTAATATGCTAAAACAACGCATGATTCATCCAAGGCACATTAAGCAATCTCAATTGTTTATAACAAGTCATGCTACAACAAAGAATACTAAGCATAAAGCCAAAACAATATCAAGCATGGCATGACAAAGCATAGGCCACAGTCAAAAACGAGCTCTTTTTACCACATAAGAATGAACTTTCCTACTCTTTTCCAAACCAAACCAAACTATTTGCAAACCAACGTATGAAAGAGGGGGTCCAACCAATTTATTCAGAAAACTAAGCAAACCAAAGCAAACAAAAAAGAAGACGCTCCAAGAAAAACACAATTGTGCATGAAACAATAAAAATGAAGCGTTTGGAAGAAACCTGGGATTTTTATTGATGAAGAAGGGAGATGCCTTGGGCATCCCCAAGCTTTGACGCTTGTACTTCTTGGATATTTCCTGGGGTGACACGCGTGGCATCCCCAAGCTTGAACTTTAGTCCATCCTTCTTCTCATTACTCATTCCTTCCATACACCTGCAAATTTTCCTTCATACAAAACTTCACACAATCTTTATTAGCAACATTAGTGCACTCAAGATAAATAAGTCTTAAGGTTCAGTTGTAACACCAAATAAAATTCCATTAGAACACTAGCTACTGTAGCACTTCCCTCAAATAGCTCAATTCCCCAAAAGAACTCAAAAAGGAACCAACAAGAAGCAAATGCAGAAAATGGCAGAAAACTGTCAAAACAGACCAGTAGGTAAAGACGAATTTTTTAGAAGACCTTATGTTGCTCAAATCAAAAAGTGTTGAACTAACTAAAGTTAGATAAAAACCTGGGGCAGAAGCACAAAAACTCACGCCTCAAAAAGACGTTCAGAGATTTTACACGAATTTTTATGGTGAAGCACAGAAATCTGTTTCGGGATAGCAACTTTCCCAATCAATACTTCTCTCTCATTAGAGGTTACTCTTGGCACAAAAAGCAAATAAAAAGGATACGGAGTGGTTCCAAGACTCATCTAAAACTTTTGGGTTATCTCCCAATAAGTACTTTTTTAACGCCTTTAAGTTAGGCATAAGAAGCAAGAAAAAAAATCAAGTGTTCTCAAATGAAGAAACATTAAGACCAAATTTTGTTTTCATAGGAGAAGCAAAAGAAATCTTTTCTCTCTTTTTAGGGAAGTGTTCTATACCTTTCTTGAATGGGAGTTGGTATTTAATGGTGCCTTCTTTCATATCAATAATGGCACCAACAGTTCTAAGAAAAGGTCTTCCCAAAGTAATAGGACAAGAAGCATTGTATTCAACATCCAAAACATAGAAATCAATGGGGACATAGGAATTGTTAACCACAATAAGAACATCATTAAGACTCCCCATGAGTTTCTTTTTAGCATTATCATCAAGTGGGACATTCAAATAACAATCTTCAAGAGGAGGCAAATCAAGCATATCATAAATCCTTCTAGGCATAATAGAAACACTACTATCAAGATCACATAAAGCTTTGACATCAAAGTCATTCACTTTCATATTAATGATGGGTTTCCAACCATCTTCTTGTTTTATAGGAATAGAAGCAATAAATTCTTCAATTTGTTCCACATCATAAAAGTCATAATTCCCTTTAACATAAGAAGATATGGTAACATTATCATTATACTCACATTGAAAAGGGAGGTGTTTATACCTCCTACAGCAACAAGATCTATCAAAGCAATAAGTGACATTATAAGTAGAGCACACGTTTATAGCAATGGTATATAATTTATCAATTTGTTCCCATAAGTGTTTCCCTTTTTGTGACAAGCGGTGTTCCTTATAATAATATTTTTGTTCCTCCGTGAACCCACCTTTCCAATAAGATTCAGTTTCAAAGAAACCAACCATTGATAGAAAGCATGATAAAGCAAGGCAATAATAGACCAACAACTATAGTAGGAACTATTTTTTTGTGTTTTTGATAAAGAAACAAGCAAACAAAACAAAAAGAAACTAAGTAAAACAAAAACAACAAAGTAAAGAGATTGGTTATGACGGACTCCCCTTGTGAAGATGTCCTTGACTCCCCGGCAATGGCGCCAGAAAAATGCTTGATGGCTCAATGCACGGTGCCCAGAAAAATGCTTGATGGCGGTGTTGATGTAGAGCTCGTTGGGAACCCCAAGAGGAAGGTATGATGAGCACAACAGCAAGTTTCCCTCAGTTATGAAACCAAGGTTTAGTCGAACCAATAGGAGCAAGGAAACACCCCAAAGTGCTACTAGCTGAGCTTTGGCAGGGCGCACTACCGGTGCTAGTAGCAACGTGGAGACCTGCACAACACAACCACAGAACTTTGTCCCCAACTTGCGATGAGGTTGTCAATCTCACCGTGTTTTGCTGAAAACAAAGGATTAAACGTATCGAATGGAAAGAAGTAAAAGTTTGCAGAAAGTAAACACAAAGCAGTAACAGTTTGTAGATTAAATGTAAAGAAAGAGGACTGGGATCCATAGTTCACTAGAGGTGGCTCTCCTTAGATAGATAACATGCTGGGTGAACAAATTACAGTGGGGAAATTGACAAACACCGAGAAAGCAATACATGCATATACTAATCATCTTGACTCCTTTGAGACTTGATTGGGCATTACAACATTATACATAGACCGCCATCCAACTACATCCATGACTAATAATCCACCTTCAGGTTATCATCCGAACCCCTCCAAAGATTAAGTTGCAAGCAATGATATTGCTTTATTTAATGCGTGTAAAGTAAACAATACGATTGTTCTATGAACAAAGGATTGTTGTTTTCTCCTAGTAGCAAAGACATCTAGTACCTTAGAGATTTCCACTTCCCAGGATTACGAGAGGCATGAACCCACTATCGAGCATAAATACTAACTCTTGGAGTTGCTAGAATCTACTTGGCCAAGATAGCTACTAACAACGGAAAGCATGCAAGATCACAAATAACAAAGACATGATAGAATCAATAATCAATCTGAAATAGCATCTCAATATCCATCGGATCCCTGCAAACACAACATGCAGAATTACAAATAGATGATCTTGATCATGAACGGAGCTCACAAGACCTAAACATGAAAGCACAAAGGAGGAGAACCAGCCATCTAGCTACTACATGGATCCGTAGTCCAAGGATGAACTACTCACGCATCACACAGGCTTGCATGGTGATGAAGAAGGCCTGTGGTGAATTCCCCTCTCCGGCAGGGTGCCGGGAAGAGCTTCAGATCCCTCCCGATCTAGGGATGGAGATGATGGCGGCTATAGACTCTTTCGTGGATTTTTGATCGGGTACTTAGGGTTTTGGTCCCGAGGGAAATATATAGGCGGAAGGAGAGGCCGAGGGGGTGCTGGGTCCCAGACCACCTGGCGTGGGCGGCCTGCCTGGCCAGTGGTGTGGTGGCCCCTGGCCCCTCTCCGTCTCGTATTCTGGCACTTGATGACATCCGAAAAAAGGCACTTTGGCTTTTGTCTCGTCCAATTCCGAGAATATTTATTTTCTGACTTTCCTGGAACCAAAAACAGCAGAAAATAGGCAGCTGGCACTATGGCTCTTGTTAATAGGTTAGTCCAAGAAATCATATGAAAAGTACTCCAAAGTTGGAACAAAACACAAGAAAGTGGATAAAACCAAGCATGGAACATCAAAAATTATAGATACATTTGCAATGTATCAATCCACCATACCTACCTATTAGCATTTGCTATTCCAAGTATATTCATGTTTTTAGCTACCTTCCGAATTAAACTTGTTATGAGAAAACTAGTGATTAAAGCTCTCACGAACTTGATGGCACACTTTACTTTTTCTGCCCCTAATAAACTTGAACCATTGTGTCATCTATGTTGTATATGCTTGCACTTATATGTTGGGGGTTAGCAGAACCATGCTGTCATGGGGAACGCTTTCAACATCGCACTTGTACTTTGTACCTAGTTGATATCATGCTCTTTTGTCTATGGATGTCGTCGGTGTGAAATGAAAGGGGAGCTTGTAAGTCCATGGAGTTATGTATGTGTGTTAGAGAAACGCCTGGGCTGCTGGTCTAATCCATGTCGTCATGGTGGAAACCTGCAGCGTAACCATAATGAGTTGTCTATGAAGCATTCTTCTTATAAAAAAAGAGTCAGATATTGAGAAAAAAAAGAGAAAAAGAAAAAAAAGAGATATGAGAAAAGAGGAAAGAGATAAAAAAGCACCATTTTACCATGGTAAATAAGAAGATTGTTGAGATGCTCGTTGTCTGCTTGCCTTGTCATTTTGATATGGGCATTCTTCCGTATCATCGGGCAAGGGGTACCCCATTGGCAGTTCTCAATGATACACATGTACTTACGATGACAAGAACTTACCGGTGACTAAACTTGAGTAGCATGAGGAGCGGCCCTCGTATTCAAGGGACATGAGATTTCCAACTTATACTTTGTCAAACATATACTCCATAGTTTGTTCACTTTAACCTTAATCACTTCAAGATGCTTATGATAGGGGCAATGAGAGATGAAAGCTAATAAGTACCATAATTTTTGGAAGCTCATTATGAGACTTGAATCCCTACTTCCTTCTATGAAGGCCTTTCTTTTACTTTTATGTTGAGTCTCCATCTTCTATCTTTATGCACGTATTGAGACAGCATAGTGGCCATTCTTAGTTTAATATGCATTGTCCCAAGACTTGTTGATTGATGCATAACTTTGATATTGCTTGTTCTTAAAATAATTGTATCTAGTCACCCTTATAAACTTTGAAGGTGTCCTATGAATTTATGTTTGCTACTCTATGAGGGACAAGCTGAATGCCACTATGCTATGTTTTTATGTGAAACAAACAAACGTCTTGCAAAGCATTGTTATTCATGAATATTTTGTTTGTGCCTTTTCATGTTGCAACATTGTTGATATGTCTTATTGCTAGAACTTTATCCTTCATGCTATGTTGAAGAACTATGATCCCAGCTATCCATGTTTTACAAACACCTTGATCAAGTTTATGATGGTGCATGTCACCTCAAAAATTATTCTTTCTTTTTATCACTTACCTACTCGAGTATGAGCAGGAGTTAAGCTTGGGGATGTTGATACGTTGCAAACGTATCTATAATTTTTGATGTTCCATGCTTGTTTAGTATCTACTTTGCTTTGCTTTGTCAACACTTTGAGGTATTTTTATATGTTTTCTAGGACTAACCTATTAACAAGATGCCACAGTGCTAGTTGCCTGTTTTCTTCTGTTTTTGGTTCTAGAAAAGGCAGAAAATCAATATTCTCGGAATTGGACGGGACAAAAGCCAATATGCCTATTTTTCCCGGAGCAACACGGAAACACGAAGCAGAGACGGAGTAGGGCACTAGGGTGGGCACACCATATGGTGGCGTGGGGTAGCCCTGGCTGCACCACCAGGTGGTGTAGGCCCCCTGGCCGCCCACCGACCTTGCCTCTACGCCTATAAGATGCCTCCCGATGCAAAAACCATAAATCGAATAGCCTCCAGCCACGAAAAGTTCCGCAGTGCCGCCGCCATCGAAGGGGAGATTCGAGGGACAGAAAGTCTCTGTTCCGGCACCCTGCTGGGACGTAGAAGTGCCCCCGTAGCCATCTCTATCGATCTCCACCACCATCTCCATCACCGTTGTTGATTCCCATGATGAGGAGGGAGTAGTTCTCTCTCGAGGCTAAGGGTTCTGCCGGTAGCTATGTGTTCATCTCTCTCTCTCTCTCTCTCTATGCATGATCATATTGTGATCATGAGCTTTGTAATCAAGTATATCTACCTTGCTACTCAAGTGCTTTAATAGATCTCTGCTCTCCCCATGTGTGTGAAAGTGACAGCGTGCACACCATGGTGGCACTTAGGCTAGAGATTACAAATACTTATTATGAGTTATATTTGGAGTTGGATGTCTCTATGAAATTGTGGTGTTTGTTGGAACCATCTAGTGCTCAAGGTGACAGTGTGGGGTTATCTAGATGGGAAAGGCTTACTTTGAGGTGTGCTGTTATAGCCCTACCATGGATTAGAGTGTCCAACCGGAGAGTAGTTCAGAGTAGTATCATAAAGAGAAGATATTTATAAGATAGTGTTCACTAGTGAAAGTATGATCCCTAGGCCTTGTTTCTAAGCATTGAAACACCGTTTTCAACTAGATCTGTTACATGTTTGGTTGCTGCTATCTTTATTTCAGTTTTGCTTTAGTCTCTTCCACGCCATCAAGTTATTTTTTGGCACCGTTGTCTTATATCCATACCACTTGTATTTCACTATCTCTTCACCGAACTAGTGCACCTATACACCTGACAAGTGTATTGGGTGTGTTGGGGACACACGAGACTTCTTGTATCTTGATTGCAGGGTTGCTTGAGAGGGGATACCTTTGACCACTTGCTCCCTGAGTTCGATAAACCTTGGGTAATCCACTTAAGGGAAAACTTGCTGCTGTTCTACAAACCTCTGCACTTGGAGACCCAACAACTATATACAAGAATAGAAGTACGTAGACATCAGGCATCCCCTTGGTTTGTTCCAAGCTTGGGGGAGTGTCGCGGTATCACATCACTATCTTCTATCTTTTTACCTTTTTAGTAGAGTCACATCATGAATAGAGAAGTTATCATGTAGGATGGTCTGCATTATGGAACTGTCCCCTCTCTTGTTAGATATCCATGTATCCCTTGGTGTGAGTTGCCGTTATGGAATATTAATGAGAAGTTCTTTCATTTTCTCTTTTGCATATCTTATTTTAGTTTTCAATTCATGGTTATATGATTGATCTTGTTGCTAGTATGGGTATCACTTTGGGATCATTGAGTTAATTTAGACGGTTT
The DNA here is from genome assembly GCA_023614405.1 of Avena insularis. Taxonomy (NCBI): domain Eukaryota; kingdom Viridiplantae; phylum Streptophyta; class Magnoliopsida; order Poales; family Poaceae; genus Avena; species Avena insularis. Next base: position 245,115 of record JAJUPC010000117.1, on the reverse strand, counting down.
TGGCAAACCTGGCTCGGTCAGTAGCAACACTATTTTGAGAATTGAATTAAAAAGACAAAAGTACTCTAAAGAAATATAATTTCATCATCTTTCTTTCTTGATTTTCTCATAAGTTTAGTATTCTCTAGTTAAGATCTTTTGTGATTCCAAGGAAGATTGCATGTTTGTTCTTATCACTTGTATGTTTGTTTCTTTCCTCCAACTCTTATGCTTTCTACCCAGCCGTGCTAGCCAAAATCCTGTACTGAGAGGGAATGCTTCTCGTGCATCCAATCCTTAAACCAAAACCTATGCCATTTGTGTCCACCATTCCTACCTATTAGCACTATTGCTATTCCAAGTAAATTCATGTTTTTATCTACCTTCCAAATTAAACTTGTTATGAGAAAATTAGTGATTAAAGCTCTCACGAACTTGATGGCACACTTTACTTTCTTGCAATTAATAAACTTGAACCATTGTGTCCATCTTTGTTGTGTATATGCTTGCGCTTTATAAGTTGAAGTTAGCAGAACCATGTATCATGGGGAACGCTTTCAACATTGCACTTATATTCTGTTGATATCATGATTCTTTTGCTTATGGATCCCGGCGGTGTGAAATAAAAGAGGAACTTGTAAGATCATGGAGTTTATATGTGTGTTAGAGAAACGCCTGGGCCGCTAGCCTAAGCCATGCCTAATCATGGTGGGAATTTGCATCATAACCATAATGAGCACTCTATGAAGCATCCTCAATAAAAACCTATGCAAATAACAAATAAAAGGATTGCTGAGATGCTCATTGTCTGCTTGCCTTGTCATTTTGATTGTGGGATAGATCTTGTATCATGTGCAAGGGGTACCCCGTTGGCGGTTCTTTATGATACATATGTATTTACAATGACAAGAGCTTACTTGTGACTGAAGTTGAGTAGCATGAGGTTCGGTACTCGTAAGTAAGGGGCATGAGATTTCAACTTATAAATTGTCAAGCATATCCTCTTAGTTGTGTCACTTTAACCTTAATAACCTAAAGATGCCTATGATAGGGGCAATGAGAGCTGAAAGCTAATAAGTACCATAATTATTGGAATCTCTTTATGAAACTTGAAATCCCTGCTTCCCTCTGCGAAGGGCCTATCTTTTAATTTTTAGTTGAGTTAGTAAACCAATTATCTTCTATCTCGGCAAGTATTTTGAGTTGTTGTGTTTCATTCATTCATATGATGATCTATTCAATCATGTTTCGTATGTTCCTTGTTTTGCACATTGCAATAATCTTGGTGATTACTACTTTGAAAGCTATCATTGAAAACCAGTTATTTGTGAACTCCTGCAAATTGTCAACTATTCTTCGACCAAGAGCTAAGTTTGCCTTTGCAAATTATGATTTACTTTATGTATCTTTATTGTGCTTCCTTTACTTATTGCAAGTTAAGTTATATAATAGTGAGTTGTCTTCTATTATGACTTATGTATTGAGGAATGTGATGCTTCTTGTCCGTATTCTTTTATCGACTCTTCACTCCATAAACCTGAGGTCATGTTTATTGAGTACAATTTCGCTTGGGGACAAGCGAAGTCTAAGCTTGGGGAGAGTTGATACGTCCATTTTGCATCACTATTCTATATCATAATTTACTGTTATTCATTGATATATTTCATATTAAGAGATGATACTTATGTTATTTCATCTGTTTTTGCATGGTTGATGACTTTTGGAGCATGGACCGCTGCAATCAGGATTCTGATGGAAAAGGTGTTGTTTGGAGGCAAAATTCGCGAAGATCAAAAAATCCGGGAAAATACATGGAAAATCCTATTTTTCCAGAAGACAAAGAAAGCCAGAAGGGGAAGTGGAGATGGCCACAAAGGGCCCACACCACCCCCTGGCGCGGGCCACCCCAGGCCGCGCCACCAGGTGGTGTGGCCGCCCTGGTCCACTCCAGCCTCTCCCCTCTGGCGTATATTATCCTCCCGAAACCCTAAGACCCTGAGGGCGACCACATAAAGATTCCGCTGCCTCTGCGGGGCAGAAAAAACCGTGAGAGAAAGATCTCTTCGGTAGACAGAATTCTGCTGGGGGAATTCCTTCCTGGAGAGGGGAGATCGTCGCCATCAACACCACCATCAAGCTGGACTTCATCGGGATCACCATCATCATCATCACCACCATCATCTCCACCAGCACCATCATCACCACTTCATACCGCTGTAACAATTGGGTTGAATCTTTCATAGTTCTTAGGGGAAACTTCCCGGTGTTGATTACTCTTTGTAGTTGATGCTATTGAGTGAACCATTGAATTATCGTTTATGTTCAGATTGTTACACATCATTATTTCATCTCTGATCATGATCCATATGATGTCTTGTGAGTAGTTCGTTTTGTTCTTGAGGACATGGGAGAAGTCATGTTGTTAGTAGTGGAATTGTGTTGAGAAAGATTCAATAGTTTGATATTTAAGTTGTGGTGTACTTCTTCTAGTGGTGTCATGTGAATGTCGACTACATGACACTTCACCTATATGGGCCTAGGGGAATGCATTGTGTATTTGGCTACTAATCATAGGGGCTGCCAGAGTGACAGAAACCTGAACCCACGTTAGGAAACCTTTGCACAAGGGACGTTAGGGTCTTAGAGTTTAAAGTTGTGGTTAGGTTTCCACCTTAATTACTTTCTTGTACTTGCAGATGCTTGCAAGGGGTATAATCACAAGTATGTATTAGGCCTAGGAAGGTCGGTACATTAGCACAGGTTCACCCACACAACAATTAGCAAACTAAAGAATATTAATCAACTATATGAAGCGAAAGCACTTGATGATATTCCCATGTGTCCTCGAGAACGTTTGGTCATCTTAAGTAATACACTCGGCTTGTCCTTTGCTAAAGAAAGGATTGGGCCACTTGCTGCATTTATTCTTATTGTCTTTTATTTAGTCGTACTTTATTTACCTGCATTATCAAAAAACCCTAAAAATCCGTTTGCTAAGTATTTACAGAGAATTACTGATCCAAGACATTCGCCAACACCTTCTGCTCCTCGTTGGGTTTGACACTCTTACTTATCGAAAATACTACGATACACCCCCTATACTTGTGGGTCATCATGCCCCACTGTAATTTGTTCACCCAACATGTCATCTGTCTTAAGGAGAATCACCACTAGTGAACTATGGACCCCAATCCTTTCTTTTACTATCAATCTACCAACTATTTACTGTTTTCTGTTTACTTTCTGCAAGCAATTACTATCTTCCACACAATACATTTAATCCTTTGTTTTCAGCAAAACCGGTGAGATTGACAACCTCACTGTAAGTTGGGGGCAAAGTTCTGTGGTTGTGTTGTGCAGGATTCCAAGTTGGAAACAACACCTTGGAGGTATTTCCTTGATCCTACTGGTTCGATAACCTTGGTTTCATAACTGAGGGAAAACTTGCTTTGTGCTCATCATACCTTCCTCTTGGGGTTCCCCAACAAGCTCGATATATTTTGAGCCATCAAGTGGGCTTTCCATTTATAGTTGGGTTGTATGCATATAAACGACTAAACGCAGCACGAGTGTGTGGATCAAGGCATAGTACGCTAACATGTTGCAAAGAGAGCCTACTGATACATTGCAACTGTATCTATAATTTTTGATGTTCCATGTTTGGTTTTATCTACTTTCTTGTGTTTTGTCCACACTTTGGAGTACTTTTCATATGATTTCTTGGACTAACCTATTAACAAGAGCCACAGTGCCAGCTCCCTGTTTTCTGCTGTTTTTGGTTCCAGGAAAGTCAGAAAATGAATATTCTCAGAATTGGACGAGACAAAAGCCAAAGTGCCTATTTTTCCAAAAGACATCTGGTGCCAAAATACGAGACAGAGAAGAGCTAGGGGACGACCACACCACACGGTCACATGGCCCGCCTGGCCAGGGGTGGTCTGGCCGACCCCAAGACCCCTCGGCCTCTCCTTCCGCCTATATATTGCCCTCGACCAAAACCCTAAGTACCCGATCAAAATCCACGAAGAGTCTATAGTCATATCATCTCCATCCCTAGATAGGAGGGATCTGAAGCTCTTCCGCACCTGCCGGAGAGGGAATTCACCGAGGCCTTCTTCATCATCAGCAAGCCTCCGTGTGATGCGTGAGTAGTTCATCTCGACTACGGATCCATGTAGTAGCTAGATGGCTGGTTCTCCTCCTTTGTGCTTTCATGTTTAGGTCTTGTGAGTCTGCTCATGATAAAGATCATCTATTTGTAATTCTGCATGTTGTGTTTGCAGGGATCCGATGGATATTGAGATGCTATTTCAGATTGATTATTGATTCTATCATGTCTTTGTTATTTGTGATCTTGCATGCTTTCCGTTGTTAGTAGCTATCTTGGCCAAGTAGATTCTAGCAACTCCAAGAGTTAGTATTTATGCTCGATAGTGGGTTCATGCCTCCGTAACTGGGAAGTGACAGAAATCTCTAAGGTACTAGATGTGTTGTTGCTACTAGGGAGAAAACAACAATCCTTTGTTCATAGAACAATCGTATTGTTTACATTACACGCAATTCTTAAAGCAATAATCTGTTGCTTGCAACTTAATACTGGAGGGGGTTCGGATGATAACCTGAAGGTGGATTATTAGTCATAGATGCAGTTGGATGGCGGTCTATGTATAATGTTGTAATGCCCAATCAAGTTCCAAAGGAGTCAAGATGATTAGTATATGCATGTGTTGCTTTCTCGATGTTTGTCAATTGCCCCGCTGTAATTAATTCACCCAGCATGTTATCTATCTTAAGGAGAGCCACCTCTAGTGAACTATGGATCCCGGTCCTTTCTTTTACATACAATCTACAAACTGTTTACTGCTTTGTGTTTACTTTCTGCAAACTATTTCTTCCTTCCATTCGATACGTTTAATCCTTTGTTTTCAGCAAAACCGGTGAGATTGACAACCTCATCGCAAGTTGGGGGCAAAGTTCTGTGGTTGTATTGTGCAGGTCTCCACGTTTCTACTAGCACCGGTAGTGCGCCCTGCCAAGGCTCCGCTAGAAATACCTTTGGGGTGTTTCCTTGCTCCCACTGGTTCGATTAAACCTTGGTTTCATAACTGAGGGAAACTTGCTACTGTGCTCATCATACCTTCCTCTTGGGGTCCCCCAACGAGCTCCACATCAACACCGAGCCATCAAGCATTTTTCTAGCGCCATTGCCGTGGAGTCAAGGACATCTTCACAAGGGGAGTCCCTCATAACCAATCTCTTTACTTTGTTATTTTTGTTTTCCTTAGTTTTTTTGCTTTGTTTGCTTGTTTCTTTTTCAAAAACACAAAAAATGACTACTCTTGAAAAAACTAAGTTGTGTGACTTCACTAGCACCAACAACAATGATTTTATGAGCACACCTATTGCTCCACCTGTGCCTGAAGCTACTTTCTTTGAGATAAAACCTACTTTACTCAATCTTGTTATGAGAGAACAATTTTCTGGTATTGGTAATGAAGATGCTGCTGCCCATCTAAATAACTTTGTTGAACTTTGTGAGATGCAAAAGCATAGGGATATAGGTGGTGATATTATTAAGCTGAAATTGTTTCCTTTCTCTTTGAGAGGAAAAGCTAAAGAATGGTTGAATTCCTTAACTAGGAATAGTATTGATTCTTGGACTAAATGCAAAGATGCTTTCATTGGAAAATACTATCCTCCTGCTAAGATTATATCTATGAGAAGTGAAATAATGAAGTTTAAACAATCTGATAATGAACATGTTGCTCAAGCTTGGGAAAGAATGAAATCTTTGGTAAAGAACTGTCCCACTCATGGACTGACTGCTTAGATGATCATCCAAACTTTTTATGCAGGATTGAACTATTCTTCAAGGAACCTATTGGACTCTGCTGCTAGAGGTACCTTTATGACCATTACTTTGGGTGCTTCAACAAAGCTTATGGATAATATGATGGTTAACTATTCTGAATGGCATACTTAAAGAGCTCCACAAGGTAAGAAGGTAAATTCTGTTGAAGAAACCTCCTCCTTGAGTGATAAGATTGATATTATTATGTCTATGCTTGTTAATGGGAAAGCCCATATTGATCCAAATAATGTTCCTTTAGCTTCTTTGGTTGCTCAAGAAGAGCAAGTTGATGTGAACTTCATAAGAAATAACAATTTTGGCAATGATGCTTATAGGAATAATTTTGGTAACAACAATTCTAAGCCATATCCTCCCAACAATGGTAATGCTTACAGAAATTCCTACAACAATAATAGGAGTGTTCCCTCTGAACTTGAAGTTATGCTTAAAGACTTTATTAGTAAGCAAACTGCTTTCAATAAAACTATTGAGGAAAAACTCTCTAATGCTGAAAGAAATATAGCATCTTTGGCTGAAGCTCAATCTTCTTTGAATAAAATGGCTGCTAAACCTGAAACTAATGATAACCCCTTTGCAGCTACTAATGCCATACAAGTGAGAATTGATGAAAATGTTAGACTATTAGCTGAATTACATGCTAAGTGGGAAAGAGAAGATGAAATTGCTAGAAACATTAGTGTTCCTACTATCACCACCACTAGTGTTGAGGCTAGTAATAGTTCTACTACTTTAGATGATAAAATTGATTTTGATCTTGATGGTTGCAATATCTCTAAAGTTATTAAGTTCCTACAAAAGCTTGCTAAAAGTCCTAATGCTAGTGCTATGAACATGGCCTTTACAAAACACATTACTAATGCTCTCATAAAGATTAAAGAAGAAAAGATGAAACATAAAGCTTTTATTCCTATAAAATAAGAAGATGGTTGGGAACCCATCATTAATATGAAAGTGAATGACTTTGATTTCAAAGCTTTATGTGATCTTGATAGTAGTGTTTCTCTTATGCCTAGAAGGATTTATGATATGCTTGATTTACCTCCACTTGAATATTGTTATTTGAATGTCCCACTTGATGATAATGCTAAAAAGAAACTCACGGGGAGTATTAATGATGTTCTTATTATGGTTAACAATGCCTATGCCCCCATTGATTTCTATGTTTTGTATGTTGAATGCAATGCTTCTTGTCCTATTACTTTGGGAAGACCATTTCTTAGAATTGTTGGTGCCATTATTGATATGAAAGAAGGCACCATTAAATATCAACTCTCACTCAACAAAGGTATAAAACAGTTCCCTAAGAAGAGAGAGAAGATTTCTTTTGCCTCTCCTATGAAAACAAAATTTGGTTTTAATGCTTCTTAATTTGAGAACACTTGATTCTTTTTCTTGCTTCTTATGCCTAACTTAAAGGCGTTAAAGAAAAGTACTTATTAGGAGATAACCCAAAAGTTTTAGATGAGTCTTGGAAGTTATTAGTTCAATAATAACCGCTCCTTATCCTTTTTATTTGCTTTTTGTGCCAAGAGTAACCTCTAATGAGAGAGAAGTAATGATTGGGAAAGTTGCTGTCCCGAAACATATTTCTGTGCTTCACCGTAAAAATTCGTGTAAAATTTCTGAACGTCTTTTTGAGGCATGAAGTTTTGTGCTTCTGCCCCAGGTTGTTATCTAACTATAGTTAGTTCAACACTTTTGATTTTAGCAATAGAAGGTCTTCGAAAAAATCGTCTTTACCTGCTGGTCTATTTTGACAGATTTCTGCCATTTTCTGCATTTGCTTCTTGTTGGTTCCTTTTTGAGTTCTTTTGGGGAATTGAGCTTTTTGAGGGAAGTGCTTCAGTAGCTAGTGTTTTAATAGAAGTTTATTTGGTGTTAGAACTGAACCTTAAGACTTATTATCTTGAGTGCACTAATGTTTGTAATAAAGATTGTGTGAAGTTTTGTATGAAGGAAAAATTTCAGGTATATGGAAGGAATGAGTAATGAGATGAAGGATGGACTAAAGCTCAAGCTTGGGGATGCCACGTGTGTCACCCCAATAAATATCCAAGAAGTACAAGCGTCAAAGCTTGGGGATGCCCAAGGCATCCTCTTTTTCATCAATAAAAATTCCAGATTTCTTCCAAATGCCTCATTTTTATTGTTTCATGCACAGTTGTGTTGTTCTTGGAGCGTCTTTTTTTCGTTTTGGTTTTGGTTTTTAGTTTGCTGAATAAATTGGTTGGACCCCCTCTTTCATACATTGGTTTTCAAATAGTTTGGTTTGGTTTGGAAAAAGAGTAGGAAAGTTCATGCTTATATGGTAAAGAGAACTTGTTTTTGACTGTGACCCATGCTTTGTCATGCCATGCTTGATATTGTTTTGGCTTTATGCTTAGTATTCGTTGCTGTAGCATGACTTGTTATAAACAATTAAGATTGCTTAATGTGCCTTGGATGAATCATGCATTGTTTTAGCATATTAAAACATAATATAGTGGTATTCTCCTTTGATGTTTTATTTGGGTTGACTTGGCGCATGCTCACAGCATGTTATGACTATCCCAAGTCACCGTAAGCCTTTATGATCCTTTAGTTTTCAACTTGTAGTATCAATTTATGCTTTGATTAATGATGTCTTGTCACTCTCCATGATTATGGCCATTATTGCTCTCTTAGTTTGTCGCTCCCAGTCTTTTGCTAGCCTCCGCAACCAAGTATGAGTTCTAATCATGCATCCAACTCCCTAAACCAAGTTATTCCAAAGAGTCCACCATACCTACCTACTAGCATATGCTATTCCAAGTATATTCATGCTTTTTTTTACCTTCCAAATTAAACTTGTTATGAGAAAACTAGTGATTAAAGCTCTCACGAACTTGATGGCACACTTTAATTTTCTTGCCCTTAATAAACTTGAACCATTGTGTCATCTGTGTTGTATATGCTTGCACTTATTTGTTGGGAATTAGCAGAACCATGTTGTCATGGGGAACACTTTCAACATTGCACTTGATATCATGCTCTTTTGTATATGGATGTCGTCGGTGTGAAATGAAAGGGGAGATTGTAAGTCCATAGAGTTATGTATATGTGTTAGAGAAACGCCTGGGCCGCTGGTCTAATCCATGCTGACATGGTGGAAACCTGCAGCGTAACCATAATGAGCTATCTATGAAGAATTCTTCTTATAAAAAAAGTCCTATATTGAGAAAAAAGAGAAAAAGGAAAAAAAGAGATTATGAAAATAGGAAAGAGAGAAAAAAGCACCATATTCCCATGGTAAATAAGAAGATTGCTGAGATACTCGTTGTCTGCTTGCCTTGTCATTTTGATATGGGGATTCTTCCGTATCATCGGGCAAGGGGTACCCTGTTGGCGGTTCTCTATGATTCACATGTACTTGAAGGAAATATGCCTTGAGAGGCAATAATAAAGTTGTTATTATGTATTCCTTGTATATGATAGATGTTTATTTTGCATGCTATAATTGTATTGATAGGAAACATCAATACATGTGTGTTTAATAAACAAAAAGGGTTCCTAGTCATGCCTCTCTTATAGACTAGCTTGTTGATTAACAAGATGATCAAGGTTTCCTGATTGGACATTGGATGTTGTTAATAACAAGGTCACATCATTTGTGAAATGATGTGATGAACATTCATCCGAAGTATAGCATTACAATCAAGTCATTGTGTTTATATTGCTATAACATCATACGAAGTAATCTTTATCCTTAGACCATGAGATCATGTTAATTGCTAACACTGGAAGAGTATTTTGATAACATCAAACATCACACCATAAAAGGGTGACTATAAAGATGGGTTCAGTGCTACGAAGGTGTTATGTTGAGGCTCATGGATCAAGAGTGGAATTTGTCAATCCAGATGACGGATAGATATACTCTGGGACCTCTCGGTGATATCACATTAGGATAGCTTGCAAGCAAGTGATGTGATCACTAGAATGTTATATCACGGGAACGAGAAAAGAGTGCATGTCGGTAAGGTGATCAAACTAGGTATGGAGATACCGATGATCGAATCTCGGACATGTAATATATCGAGAGACAAAGGGATTTAGTTACAAGCGTTAAAGATTCTCACGATCACAAGAGTCATCGTTGAATGTGTAGGAGTCAGTACGGATCTCCAGGTCCCGCTGCTGATTATTGATCAGAGAAGGGTCTCGATCATGTCTGCATTATTCACGAACCGTAGGGTGGCACACTTAAGAGTTACCGGACACCATTTTGGAGCACATATGTTTCAGACGAAAGAATTGTAAAGCGCAGGAATTGTTTCAATAGAAATCGGAAATTGTTTCGGGTGAAATTGCAGAAGGTGTTTCTGCATGTGATATTGAAATATTGCAAGGGGCTATATGTGAATGTTTGTTAATTAAAGTAATTAACAAAATTATGAATAAATTTAATAAAAGAGTTTTATTAAATGAGAGAGCATTAAATTTGGAGAAACTTAATGCATTTAAAGTGGAAACTTTAAAAGGGAATGTGAAGAGGCATTTTAATGTGGAGGGCTTACCACCACATGAATGGGGGAGGTGAGGGGTCACCCCCCCATGCGCCGGCCATGGAGAGAGGGGGCACCCCGCCTCCTCCTATAAAAGGCCACCCATTCCCTCCTTCATCCACACACCTCCTTGTGAAGGACCTCTCTCCCCCTCTAGAATTATTCCCCCATGGTCTCGGATTAGCGAGATACATGTCCCCGGTGGCATTTCGCCTAGAAGGAGTTGCTGCTTGTGCTGGATCGCTGGAGCGAGGAGGTGGAGGTTGTCTGGTGGCTTGAACGTGTGTGCGAGTGCGGATGCGCTGCTGAGTTGCGGCGCTCGGACTTCCTCACGATCTTGAGATCGGCAAGTGTACGACTACATCAACCATGAGTTCCTACTCGTTAGCAAAGCTTGTTGTCTTCGAGGGTATGTTCTCCATGGATGTATGTCCACATGTTGCTCTGTATCTAGTAGATAGATCTTGGCGTATAGTTCTCATCGTAGGAAATTTTTTGTTTTCTATGCTGCGGACCCAACAGTACTTATGATGACAAGAACTTACCGGTGACTATACTTGAGTAGCATGAGGAGCGGCCCTCGTATTCAAGGGACATGAGATTTCTGACTTATACTTCGTCAAGCATGTACACCATAGTTTGTTCACTTTAACCTTAATCACTTCAAGATGCTTATGATAGGGGCAATGAGAGTTGAAAGCTATAAGTACCATAATTTTTGGAAGCTCTTTATGTGACTTGAATCTCTGCTTCCTTCTATGAAGGCCTTTCTTCCACCATTATATTGAGTCTCCACCTTCTATCTTTATGCACTTACTTTGAGAGCATAGTGGCCATTCTTAGTTCTATGTGCATTGTCCCAAGACTAGTTGATTGATGCATAACTTGATATTGCTTATTTTAAACTATTTATATCTAGTCACTCTTATGAACTTTGAAGGTGTCCTATGCATTTATATTTGCTAATCTATGAGGGACAAGCTGAATGCTATTATGCTATGTTTTCTTTTTGTGAAACAAACAAACGTCTTGCAAATCATTGTTATTCATGAATCTTTTGTTTGTGCCTTTTCATGTTGCATCATAGTTTCTTTGTCTTATTGCTAGAACTTTGTCTTTCATGTTATGATTGAAGTACTATGATCCCATCTTTGAATGTTTTACAAATACTTTGATCAAGTCTTTGATGGTGCATGTCACCTCAAAAATTATTATTTCATTTTATCACTTACCTACTCGAGGACGAGCAGGAGTTAAGCTTGGGGATGTTGATACATTGCAAATGTATCTATAATTTTTGATGTTCCATGCTTGGTTTTATCTACTTTCTTGTGTTTTGTCCACACTTTGGAGTACTTTTCATATGATTTCTTGGACTAACCTATTAACAAGAGCCACAGTGCAAATTCTGCTTTACCTGTTTTTGGTTCCAGGAAAGTCAGAAAATGAATATTCTCGGAATTGGACGGGACAAAAGCCAAAGTGCCTATTTTTCCGGAAGGGACCAAGTGCCAGAATACGAGACGGAGAAGGGCCAGAGGGCGGCCACACCACCTGGCCGCGCGGCCAGGCCTGGCCCGTGCCAGGGGGTGGTGTGGCCAGCCCAGGCACCCCCTCGGCCTCTCCTTCCGCCTATATATTGGCCTCGGGACAAAAACCCTAAGTACCCGATCAAAAATCCACGAAAGAGTCTGTAGCCGCTGTATCTCCATCCCTAGATCAGGAGGGATCTGAAGCTCTTCCGGCACCTGCGGAGAGGGAATTCACCACGAGGCCTTCTTCATCACCATGCAAGCCTCCGGTGTGATGCGTGAGTAGTTCATCCTTGGACTACGGATCCATGTAGTAGCTAGATGGCTGGTTCTCCTCCTTTGTGCTTTCATGTTTAGATCTTGTGAGCTCCGTTCATGATCAAGATCATCTATTTGTAATTCTACATGTTGTGTTTGCGGGGATCCGATGGATATTGAGATGCTATTTTAGATTGATTATTGATTCTATAATGTCTTTGTTATTTGTGATCTTGCATGCTTTCCGTTGTTAGTAGCTATCTTAGCCAAGTAGATGCTAGCAAATCCAAGAGTTAGTATTTATGCTCGATAGTGGGTTCATGCCTCTAGTAATCTGGGGAAGTGACAGAAATCTCTAAGGTACTAGATGTGCTGTTGCTACTAGGGAGAAAACAACAATCCTTTGTTCATAGAACAATCGTATTGTTTACATTACACGCAATTCGTAAAGCAATAATCTGTTGCTTGCAACTTAATACTGGAGGGGGTTCGGATGATAACCTGAAGGTGGATTATTAGTCATAGATGCAGTTGGATGGCGGTCGATGATTAGTATATGCATGTGTTGCTTTCTCGATGTTTGTCAATTGCCCCACTGTAATTTCACCCAGCATGTTATCTATCTTAAGGAGAGCCACCTCTAGTGAACTATGGATCCTGGTCCTTTCTTTTACATACAATCTACAAATTTTTTACTGCTTTGTGTTTACTTTCTGCAAACTATTTCTTCCTTCCATTCGATACGTTTAATCCTTTGTTTTCAGCAAAACCGGTGAGATTGACAACCTCATCGTAAGTTGGGGGCAAAGTTCCGTGGTTGTGTTGTGTAGGTCTCCATGTTGCTACTAGCACCGGTAGTGCGCCCTGTCAAGGCTCAGCTAGCAACACCTTTGGGGTGTTTCCTTGCTCCTACTGGTTCTATTAAACCTTGGTTTCATAACTGAGGGAAACTTGCTGCTGTGCTCATCATACCTTCCTCTTGGGGTTCCCCAACGAGCTCCACATCAACACCGAGCCATCACCTACTTTTTAAGAAATTCAAAATTTTCTATTTTACATCTTAAGATTCTGAAAAAAATATTCAGCCATGATCTACCAAAAAATAAAGTGTGTAGAAAGGCCCAGATCTTGGCTCTAGGGTTCGTCGGCATTGTCCTCTTGCTCCTTTGGTCGGAGCTGCGGGTGGTGACGACCACCGCATCATCAAATAAAAGTAGGGACCTGCTCTACCTCTTTGTCTGGGTTGCTCCTAGGCTTCTTCATCTTCCGATGACTAGCCATGGCAGCGGGAGGAAGAGGATGGGGTGTGCCACGGCGTTCAGATATTGAGGTGGTGGGGGGTTTGCATCCTAGCGTTTGTGCGCGGCATCGGGCGATGGTCGGTCTCGTTGTTGTTGTGGCTTCATCTTCCTCCGGCCGTGAAGGCAAGGGGATGAAGGTGACGAAGGCGTTGCGGACGGCCACCTTCCTCTTCATCACACGGGCCCATCGATTCTCCTCTTCAAGTCAAGTGCTCCCATCCTCCCGGCCGGCCGTGGCGGCGAGGGGCAGGACGGTGGTGGCTTGATGCATTCCCAAGTGCATTGCTAGCCTTATCTTCTTCTGGGAGCAGGTCATGCGGATGACATCTTGGTCGCCACGATCTAGGCCGGCATGGCGGCCCGCCTTCAACCTCCATCGAGGAGGCCCGACGAATCATGCCTCGGAGCTCGACACCTCCTATTCTCCAAGTGGTTTCATCCCCGGAGTCTTTGGGGGTGGCCGGAAGTAGCGATTCTTTGTCGCATGAGAGCGGTCAAGTGCTTCCTCTCGGATCTCGGTGCTTGCAACGCTTGGAGGTCGCCGGCGACCGGTGGCAGAAGCACCAAGGCCCTTGATTGCTTTTTCTCTTCTTGTGCTAGGGTGTTTTATGTAAGAATGGAGGCCTTATATTCAAATAGTTAGTTCTTAGGACAAGTAGTGTAATGGGCCTCCCTGTAGTTTGTACGTGCTACGTGTTATATCATGCAGCATAGGGCGCGTTGCACCCTGTCCTTGTTCAAAAAAAGTGTGTAGAGCAAAATCAAGCCTTTTCCATATCCAGAGACACTTGTGTACCCAAAAATACAACGTACTTCCTCTGTTCCAAAATACTTGACACGGTTCAACTAAAATCACGTCAAGTATTATGAAATAGAGAGTATTATTTAACAGAAAACTATAGGTTTGTAAAAAGCATCCCTATATATCTATTCAAAATTATCCAGAGTTTTTTGAATCTTTAAATGCCATTTTTGCATTTTTATACCAAGCTCCTTGTAGCTCGAACTCCAAAACACCTAACTTTTAAGAAATATAAATATTCAAAGTTATAGGACGTAATCATGTTTAAACTTAACGGTGAACTACACTAGTTTTTTGAACTATCAAGTTTTCATCATAGTTATCTTAAAACAATTTACGATATTGGACTTATCTGGTGGGCTATGTTCCTCTACATAGAGGTATGTTGGCATCCCAACATTAAGTTTAACACGTTTTAACTGTTGATCGAGATTCAAATCCAACGACTAAGACGCATCTTGAATGAGGGGTGAAAATAAAAGCCTAGCCACCGTGAGTGTGAGCAACTGAGAGGACACCGTGTCTGCCATTGTGTTTGTGAGAGAGAACAGACAAGAATACCATAACCTAGTGCGAAGAGAGGAAAAAGGGAAGGTGATTTCTGAGTTCCGATCGGTATGTCTCCGAACTTGTGTTTGGAGGTTTAAACATAGTTAGATTTGCTCTGAACTTGCGAGTGTGTTCCTTACTTTAAGTATTTTGATCTATTTAGGTGGCTTGAGATTTGGGTCGGTGTAGCATCTGATTTGTAAACAGTTTTGCCAGTTAGACTGCTGTAGTTCCAACAGAAAGCAGTTTTGGTACATGAGCAATTTGGACAGGGTCTGATTGAGTTGAAATTAGGTGAGTATGTTGGAAGTACATGTGTTTGTTTATCTACCAAGTTTGGTGCTGATTAAATCTGTGGTTTAAGAGCAGTTTGTTGATCATTAAAAAGGACAAAAATTGTTATATCACCGCTTTTCTATGAACTTGCCTCTTCTGGTTTTTGTTGTTATCGGTTGACAATATGCTGAGTGTGTTATATATCTTCAGATGTTCTAGAGAAAACTTTATACCTAGATTGCTCATAGTGGAACATGTGTGGCTCTATTGGTCCAAATCCATGGTTTTTCCTCAAATCATGGGTTTTTTTCACCTAAATTCTTGTATCACTTGTGCACGTATGTGTCGGTTGAAGCTATTTTTGAATTTCATTGCAGGCTAGTGGGGTTGTCTATTTCCCCAACAATACTTCGCAAAAACAAAAAAGAATTGCATGTGAACTGTTTGAATAGAAAAAAAAATACTCCCTCCGATCAAAATTAGTTGACTCAGATTTTTCCAGATTCGAATGTATCTAGATATATTTTAGTGCTAGATACATCCAAATCTGGACAAAATCAAGTTAATTAATTTAGATCGGAAGAAGTATGGATTTTCCAATTGGCAAATCGAACAACCTCCGCATACAAGAAAAAGAAATAGTCACTAGAACTATGACAAAATTCGTTTGATCAAGTATGCCCTTTTATGTTGCTTCTTCTCTTGAGATATTAGAGCACCTCCACTCGTTGGACGTTCCTAGACCGAAATCGCTATTTAGCGTCGGATACGTAATATTCGGTTTGGGAATGACCGTTTTCCCACTCGCATTACTAAGCAGCGTTACCAGGCGACGCAAAATCGGCGACAAATTTGAATATTTTTTGTTCCCGCCGGTGAAATCTCGCCCAAAGGTGTTCGACAGAAGTACGTCCAAAAAGGTTCCGATTAAAAATGTATTACGAAACAGAATAAGGATCGACGATCAAACGTCGATGGGGATGGCCTCCTCCGGCGTGTCAGGTGCGACGGGGATGGACTCCTCGATCAGTACATGTGCAGTCGACGGGTTGGAGGAAGTGGAGACAGAGCTCGGCGAAGAGGTTGTGGCCGAAATGGTAGACGCGGGTCTCGACGTGCTGGCAGGGACGTCCTCATCGAGAATTGGGGTGCATTGATGAGCATGCATGCATTATGTGTGCGTGCGTGTCTTTCCCTGCCATTGCTAATTAAGCTGATGGCGGCAGCTAACAATAGGTTAACACACAGTGGCGCACTAAAAAACTTGATTAGGTACCTGGTTGCAACGGCACGCCTTCCTGTCTCTTCTTGTATCCATCGATGAATCCAACAATACGTGTAGTAAAACACGCATTTTTTATTCTGAAAATTGGCCAAGTTACCCATTGTATATTGGCACTTATCGAGTATAGATTAGATCTGCTTCTCTTTCTTCTTATGAACAGAATTGGCTACTTATTTTTAATAAAATAAAATAAATATTAACACTTTCGGACACAGAATTCCCTAGAAGGGTTAGATACATAGGATATGGATAGTCTTTTCCAATGCGATAAAATAAAACGACATCGTATCTATTTTTCTTTGCTAAAGGGCTATTTCCATGGATTTACCTTGGTATCGTGTTCATACGTTAAAAGGATACAAGTTTTGGAGATAACCGTATTTCCTCCATCTCAAACTAGATGTCATAAATTTGTTTAAATTCACATGTATCTCTAGACGTGTTAGATATATGCGTATCTAGATAAATCTCCGACATCTAATTCTAAACAAAAGAATACTATTGATCATATATCGCGTAGTTGGTTTCCGTCGAAGAGAGAACTAAAAAAAACCTTGTTTCAAAAAGTACTAAAAAAAGTCGTTCCAGGTCTAGACGGTAGGTATTGGAAAAGCACACGTGATTGGTAGACGGCGGCTGCAAACTCATCTAGGTTCCGTCTCTTCATTGTCGACGCCGTCGGTCCGCTTCATCTCCGTTGAGCTTAGGGCCATGGAGCGTGACGGACCAGGGCCCCTCGTTGGCGGGAGGTTTTTGTTTCTTTTTAGGTTTTTTTAGTGCCTTCTTCGGGATGATTAGACGATGGCTACATCTCGAAGTCAGAATAATGTCCTCCGCATCCTATCCTCGCTCTGGTGATCTACGGTTGTCTTCTTTGGCGATGGTTGCTGCTCTGATGCACTGATTCTTCAGACCCTTAGCACGACGACTTCCCGTTCTACTACAGAAAGCTCTACTACGACAAGATTTGTCTGATTTTAGTGATGGAGGACGACGACGCGCCTTCGGCTCGTGCTAGTGTCAATAGTCGTCGTTAGACGTGGTCCATTGATCTATTTGTAATTTTTATTACTTTTAGATTATTTTGTACTGCTATTGTTGATTATTAATAGATCCGTGGAATTTCGCAAAATAAAAAGTACTAAAAAAACAGGTACAGCAGCCAAATAAACGGTAAACGCGCACAGCGGATCAAACCAACGCTGGTGGACAACAATCCCTAGCTCGGAACCATCCGGTCAAGGAACGAGAAATGCGTTGGCGCCAGCTTTGACACCAGCAACGAACCCGAACGTGTGGATATAAGCGTGAAAGCACCGGAGCAAAATTGCAAAACCATCCAGCTCAAAATACACGGCTCCTGTAAAAGGCAGACAACGTCACATCGTCAAAGGTCATTTTTTATTCGGAAAGTTTCGAAGGTGATCTAAATTCTTTTGAATCCAAGGAGTCCTGATTCCAGAACAAGAACAACGTATATTGACTCGCCGCGGATATTTTTTCATTGAATTTCTCCTGTAGCAACGCCACCCGACGTTAACTGCCACCCAACTTAGGGCGTGTGCAGCGTGCTGAGTACTAGGGGTGAGCTAAGGACTGACATGCATGGTGAGTCTTGCAGAATTTCTTTGCTGTAGCGTCTTAGCTATGGTTGTTGGGCCCACCATGAAGAAAAAGAGGAGAAGGTCCCCTTTCCCTGGCACACAACTCAGCCACTTTGTGAGTACTTTAGAACTGACGTGTGGGCTAGCTGAATTGTTTATTTTGTTATTAGACACCGAGTCTAGCACTAGACTCAACTTTTGGAATTCCTTAGCTAGACTTGGTTCCGCAGTGTACTAGACTCGAGTCTAGTGGGAAAA
The DNA here is from genome assembly GCA_023614405.1 of Avena insularis. Lineage (NCBI taxonomy): Eukaryota > Viridiplantae > Streptophyta > Magnoliopsida > Poales > Poaceae > Avena > Avena insularis. The sequence goes on along the minus strand of JAJUPC010000117.1, from coordinate 226,876 downwards.
GGTTCTCTTAGACACGGTATTTTGACAATGCTGCACACGGTATTCTTAGTCAAATTATTTGGTGGAATCCAAAACTTGCATGAAAAGGCACACAGTGATTTGATGTGAGAGGCTGGTAAATTTACCTAATTTTCTTGTGTAAATAAACGGGAAGGAGACCTTGTCTAAACAAATGCATCAAGCTATGTTTCCACTCAAGCAAAAATAAAAGGATTAATTGAACTTATGCCATTGCAACTTCCGCCACACGATGACATACCATTACAAAAACAAAGACTTTGATATAAGCTACTCCAACTATCTCATACTTGTACATATGCCATTTTCTAAACTTAAAGAGAATAACGGTTAAAAACATGTGTATTTCAGTGTGTATTTACCATGATGTCCCTGTTTTCAACTTTTGGCAGCACTTTTGCTTCTCTTGGGCACCACAAATTCAAAATCTGGCCAAAAATTGAACTTCTCAAAAAATCTGAGGAAAGTACAGAAAATCAAAAAACACTAACAAGAGTCTACCTCGTTCTAATATGAGTCATCTCTAGGCGGATTTAGACCCTTAAACTGACATTTTAAGTTCTATCTAGAAACTTGTTAAATTTTGGCCAAAAATTAAACTTCTCAGATTCTTTTAAAAGTTTACAGAAAATCATAAACACTGATATGAGCCTGTTGTTCAATTATGAGCCATGTTCTGAACATATAAGCCCTTAAACCGAGGTACAAAGTCTTGTCCAGAAACTTCCAACACCAATCATAGAAATTTCTGCAGCATTTCAACACAATTTATCATAGATTAGCAAGCACAATTTATCACAGATTAACTAAGTTTCACAAGTACGATTTAATAGAATTCTATGGCAAATAGTTCACATAACAAGTATCAAAAGAAATTCAAAAGAGGTACTCCCTCCGTCAACTAATATGGGTCGGAGGGAGTACATATATTCACAAGCACAAGTAAATCCTTATTTTTGCACCATATACTGAAGGTGGAGGTGGTGGAATAGTATAACACGCGTAAATAGAACATTCTACTTGGTTTTCTTCCTTTTAGATGTTGTCTTTTTCACGGGTTCTTTTTCTTGGCCTTATCTTGTGTTGTAGCTTTCCTCGCAGATGTCTTCTTCCTAGCGTTTTCTTCTGATGCAGCTTGCTTCGCAGGAGTTGTTTTTCTTGGCTTTCTATTGTGTTGGAGCTCCACGCCCTACTGCAACCACAAACGCGTCTTCGGCGGACCCGCCGACCTATAGACCTGCCTACCGTCAACCATGCGTAGCATATGTGTCGTGCGAGGGGCTCTACCCGTAGGCATCGTGCATGGGCCTCCAGCCACAGGCGACTCCGTTGGCCGCAGCCTCTGCTGGGGTTTGTCTGAGCAGGAGAGTTGGCTCAGCGGAACAGACTGGTTTGTGCGTCCTGGATGCGAGCACGATTCAACCAAGTCGTGAGTTTATTTTCCTTTTTTCTGTTACCCGAGTTATGTAGTGTACGGGAGTATAATTGACTGTATATGGTTGGTAATGACCATAATGCAATAGATAGATGTATTAAGATGTTATATTGGCATATCTTCAAGTTCAGTTTTCGTAATGAAAATTTTCCAATCGGTGGAAGTTACAATGACATAAATCCAATTAACCAAAAAACAAAAGGTGAACCTGTTCCACCATTTCAAGTCGTAGCGCCCACGGCCACAGGTCCCCTCCTCCTTCACCTGAGTGAGATCCTAGATGTGCATTGTGGTGTCGTGCTTGATGGAATAATAATAAGATTTTCTCGACTCCGGGTCCACCTCTGCGGTGGTGTACAAGAGGGTGTGATTATCTCGCCGCTGCTCATCCAGAGTGGCGAGTCTAGTCTTGTCTTTGTGTATTTGCAGGTGGTGTATGTGTCTTTGTCCGTTGGTTCATTGGTTTGGCCGGTTTTATCTTCGCGGCAAAGCTAGTGAGCAGCGGCCGACCTTGGACCGAAATCCTGGGAGCGCATGTGGGCTGAGGGCTAAAATTGAGCTTCATGCTGAATTTCAATTGACAAATGGGCCAAATATATGTAAACAGTATGCAATTTCTTCATGGGTTGTACGTAAATAGTATGCAATTTCTTCATGGGTTGTTGGGGGAGGGGCTACGCCCCTTTTCGCCTCCACTAGGGTCCGCCAGTGCTAGTGAGGTTAAGTCTCTCCGGATCGGGCTGGTTGAATCACCGTTGTCGGTGTCTTGTGGATCTAGCCGATGATTTCTTGATTGTCGCGTCAACAATATTTTCTGGCACCGACATGTATCTAAAGTACAGTGCTAACATTGAGTTTTGCGATGTTGAGCACTTCAATTTTCTCCTTGGACTTGTGTATAATTATATATATTTTTAAATATGGTACGATAAAATTTGGTTGAGTTTGTTATGTGGCCTTTGGCCTCTTGGCAAAAAAGCGAATGCATCAAGGCAAAAAAAATTAAGAGGGGCAAAACTATTTGTTAGCAACCAAAATACTTAGCCTACATGCCACACTAGGGATCCCCCACTGACCGCCTCCAAACCTTCCCCACCGTCTCCAAACTGTAACACCATCGAATCGGTCCTATGCAAGTTTTAGCCCTTTCCGCCAAACCCGCATAGAAACGATTCAAGGACGTCCACCAGGCACTTTCGTGTGGGTGAAAAACGAAGTAATACCATTACACAACAGTCCTCGATGGGACCCACAGAACAAATATATACAAATACGACTCCATGAGTCAAGAATACAGATATACTATACAAAGATCCAAATCACCTTGAAAACAATAGAGCGTCCGACTACAGACAAGATGCAAATGGGGCTAAGAGCCCTGAAGAATAACCAATGGCGTCTATAACCCTGCCCAGGCCAAGCCGGAAGGGTAATCCTGCTAACGACGTCGATCGCAAACCTGCTAAAAACAAAAGGGGGTGCCGACAAAGGGCAAAGGAAAAAGAGGAGCGTCGATCGAGGCCCGTGCAATGAGGCTAGAATTGACGGCTCGCCTACATAGGTATGGTGGACTGAAGCGGCAGCGCAGCAGCACTAAACAACCTATAAAGACTCAGTAAAACTGGCGGCTATTAGAGAGGGATAAGAAAGACCTATCCAGATCCAACCTGATAGAAACACCAAACATACCCATCCTGGTATTCCCCCTCGAGACCAAACGAGGAAGTCAAACCGAGGAACTCACACAGTTGGCAGTTTTATTCATTCGATTATAGTTGAAGCACTTACTAGTCAGATATAGATAGCATGAGTCATTCTGATAGCATAAGTAGTGGGAAGTTTTAGTTAACCATTCCGTGGTAGTTGGAACATTTACTAGTCAGATATAATTGTCCCGAGGAATCCCAAAACCCAGCAGTTGTTGGCACTTTTATCACATTCCATTGGAGTTGTAATACTTACTAGGCAGGTATAGTATGACACAGATCACCACAGATCCACCAGTTGTTGGCATTTTTATTATCCATTCCATTGTAGTGAAGCTGAATTACTAGTCACATATTAAGTCAAATTTATAACACTACTTTAGTTATGCTTGTCTATGATCGAGATACTGTGCTCCAAGTCGTCCATAACCGCGGACACGGCTTTCAGAAAGATTTACCCTGCAGGGGTGCACAAATAGCAACACGCACACGATCAACCTCGGAAAAACCAACTCAAAACCCAACGAGGCTTTCACGACAAAGCAATCACAGGATTCATAAAATATTTCAAGGGGCCACCCCACTAAGCTACCCGCAACAAAGTTGGACGGCTCCGAGACGGACCCAGGGTTTGTGTCAATGGCTGTAAACGACTGGAAACCCGAAAGTGTGACTGGGCTTGTCGATACCGCGAAAACATTCCACGTTCCAAAACAGTACAGGTGCTCCACGCACAATCATAAATAAAGCAGTAAAGCATGGCATAAGTACCGGATAGTAATAAAGCCTCAAACTAGTTTGTGGCCCCAAGAAATAAGAAATGAATCAAGCTCTAGCTAAGGGAGATTCATAGACTCTCCCGTATGTGGATAGTGCGAATAGTCAAGGAACATGTATCAAGTACTCGAGGCCTACGGGACACAAGTGGACATGAAAAATCAAATAGCGTACACTGTCCACCGGTGCCACTTTCATTAGTTATCACAGCAATTTAGTAGTTATAATTAAAGTCATGATCATCTCCATCATAAACATCTGCCAGCATTCCAACAACTGTGGTACTCGACAATACGAGATCGCACCTGAGCAAGCAACTACGACTCGTAAGGCCAGCTATCTACCAAACAATAGGTATTAGGAGGTGTCCATGGCAATATAGAGGCAGCACGAGATATAACTGGTGCACGTAAACTAAAGCATCGCGACACGGATAGCAATAGATCAACATGAGGAAATAAAGACTATAAATACAAAATAGGTAGAAGGGGAAGGGATGCTCGCCTGGGAAACACTGCCGAAGGTTCATATCCGGAGAACTTGTCGATACTCGCATCAACTCATCGGCCTAATCCGCGAAGAAGCAAACACTAGAAGAAACACCGGATGCAATATTTAATACCATGGCAGAAGATCCGGCATGCTTATGATATGATGCATGGCATGACAAAGATGCGGTGCAATTAGGCAATATTAAGCGGAACCGGGGTCCTGACAATTAATTAATAGGTTCCAGTTATTTAGATACCCCGCAATTTAAATGTTGTCTTAACAAGGCAAAACATGCTATCGGTACACTACACAAATTTAAATGGAGTCCGGAATAAGACTAGAATAGCCCGCATATAGACTCCATATTTAATTTAGGTGAATCGACTATTTAACCCAACCCACTAGATGACATGTATGCAAGCATGATGATTTAATGATGCGACAGGTATATGTCATATTATAAAAATAGAGTCTTAGGGTCACACATCTCGGTTCAGAAGATCTTGGGTTCCGGGGGTCCGGGGTCCGGTCTTAGGGTTTGATGGGAATGACGAGGTTCGGATACAAGATGGAGAACTTGTCGTCCGGGGATCTCGGCGTCTTCGGATCCGGGTCTTGGCGTGGCCTTCGGAGGTTGTCGAAGGACTTGGTTTGGCGTCGGAGGATCATCGGGTTCGCCCTGGTCGGTGTCGATCTTGTCATCGCGAAGATCTTGTCGGATCCGCGTATCGGGTTGGTCTTGGCATCCGGGGTGAAGTACTTGTCGTTCCCGTGGTGATCTTGGCGATCTTGGCGTTCTTCAGGTTCGGGTCTTGGCGTCTGAGAGGAAGTACTTGGTGGTTCCGAGAAGAAGGCCTTGTCGCATCCGATGGATCGGTCCTCGGGGTCGAAGAACTTGGCGCGCCAGGATTCGGTCTTTGGATCTTGGTCGGGTCGCCGGTAGATCTTCATGTCCAGGGCTCCTCCGGGTCCGGGGTCTCGGCGCTCCGTGTCAAAGGCCTCGGGTTCCATGACGGAGATCTTGGAGTTCCAGGACGAAGTTCTCGAAATTCGACGCTGGCGGTTGAAGACGGACTTGGGTTGGCACTATGGTTTTCGGATGCACACATCCACGGTGTAGATAGCGTCGACGAGATCGAGACGAGGTCTAGGTACTGTGAACATGGGTTAGGACGCTAACTTGATACAACACACAAGCACCAACACATACACGCACGGACACAGACGTGTTGCCCCCTGGCTTAGTCGCACAAGCGGACATACGGAGGACGGCGGCTGGCGCGAGACGAGGGCGACGGCGCTCGAGAGATGAAGAGAAGGCGCCGACGTGGCGGAGGGAGGCCTTGGCGCCAAAGCGACAGAGCACCAGCAGCGGACGGCGAAGAGGTCCAGGCTGCGGGCGGGGCGCACGGCTGGGCTGAGAACGGTGAGGCGCGACGACGGCTGCTGCACGACCGGAGCAGAGGAGGCCCGGGCGCGAGGCGGACGGCGGGCGTCGTGCGGCGCGAGGAGCTTGGGAAGGTGGGGTGCAGCGGCGGGCCCGAAGCGGTGGAGGACGAGGCGACGCACGACACCGAGTCTCGGCGACGGCCTGCAGATGCACAACGACGGCGGCCGCGGCGGCGGTTGCCGGCGCGCAGAGAGGAGCCCTAGGCGGGCCGCAGTAGAGGGAGTTGCGAGGCAGCGGCGCGGCCGAGGACGTGGCCGGAGGTGGGGAAGGCGAGGGCGGCGCGAGGACGGGCGACCACGGGCGAAGGCGCGGACGAGGAGGCCGGGCCCTGCAGAGCACGCCCGCGGCGGCGGGGCCGGCAAGGTGGAGAGGAGGACCGAGAGGAGGCGGCCGAAGAAGAGCGCGGCGGCGCTGCTCGCGGATGAGGAGCTCGGGGAGGCGGGCCTCGCAATGGAGGGCGGCGGCAGAGGCGCTGAAGGAAATATGCCCTGAGAGGCAATAATAAAGTTGTTATTATGTATTCCTTGTATATGATAGATGTTTATTTTGCATGCTATAATTGTATTGATAGGAAACATCAATACATGTGTGTTTAATAAACAAAAAGGGTTCCTAGTCATGCCTCTCTTATAGACTAGCTTGTTGATTAACAAGATGATCAAGGTTTCCTGATCATGGACATTGGATGTTGTTAATAACAAGGTCACAGCATTTGTGAAATGATGTGATGAACATTCATCCGAAGTATAGCATTACGATCAAGTCATTGTGTTTATATTGCTATAACATCATACGAAGTAATCTTTATCCTTAGACCATGAGATCATGTTAATTGCTAACACTGGAAGAGTATTTTTATAACATCAAACATCACACCATAAAAGGGTGACTATAAAGATGGGTTCAGTGCTACGAAGGTGTTATGTTGAGGCTCATGGATCAAGAGTGGAATTTGTCAATCCAGATGACGGATAGATATACTCTGGGACCTCTCGGTGATATCACATTAGGATAGCTTGCAAGCAAGTGATGTGATTACTAGAATGTTATATCACGGGAACGAGAAAAAAGTGCATGTCGGTAACGAGATCAAACTAGGTATGGAGATACCGATGATCGAATCTCGGACATGTAATATATCGAGAGACAAAGGGATTTAGTTACAAGCGTTAAAGGTTCTCACGATCACAGGAGTCATCGTTGAATGTGTAGGAGTCAGTACGGATCTCCAGGTCCCGCTGCTGATTATTGATCGGAGAAGGATCTCGATCATGTCTGCATTATTCGTGAACCGTAGGGTGGCACACTTAAGAGTTACCGGACACCATTTTGGAGCACATATATTTCAGACGAAAGAATTGCAAAGCGCAGGAATTGTTTTAATAGAAACCGGAAATTGTTTCGGGTGAAATTGCAGAAAGTGGTTATGCATGTGATATTGAAATATTGCAAGGGGCTATATGTGAATGTTTGTTAATTAAAGTAATTAACAAAATTCTGAATAAATTTAATAAAAGAGTTTTATGAAATGAGAGAGCATTAAATTTGGAGAAACTTAATGCATTTAAAATGGAGACTTTAAAAGGGAATGTGAAGAGGCATTTTAATGTGGAGGGGTTACCACCACATGAATGGGGGAGGTGAGGGGTCACCCCCCCATGCGCCGGCCATGGAGCGAGGGGGCACCCCCCTCCTCCTATAAAAGGCCACCCATTCCTCCTTCATCCACACACCTCCTTGTGAAGGATCTCTCTCCTCTAGAATTATTCCCCATGGTCTCGGATTAGCGAGATACATGTTCCCAGTGGCATTTAAATGGAAGGAGTTGCTGCTTCTGCTGGATCGCTGGAGCAAGGAGGTGGAGGTTGTCCGATGGCTTGAACGTGTGTGCGAGTGCGGATGCGCTGCTGAGTTGCGGCGCTCGGACTTCCTCACGATCTTGAGATCGGCAAGTGTACGACTACATCAACCACGAGTTCCTACTCATTAACAAAGCTCGTTGTCTTCGAGGGTAAGTTCTCCATGGATGTATGTCCACCCGTTGCTCTGTATCTAGTAGATAGATCTTGGCGTATAGTTCTCATCGTAGGAATTTTTTGTTTTCTATGCTGCGGACCCAACAGTGGTATTAGAGCCTGGTCTATGCGTAGGTGCTTTGCACGGGTAGTACACATATGTTTATATGTGGGCGATGATGATCATGTTATTGCATCTTCTATGTATTTTGGATATTGGTGGCATAGTGGGATGAAGCGGCCCGGACCAACCTTACATCTCATCGTACATGAGACCTGTTCCACGACTGACATGCAACTTGTTTTGCATAAGTGGCTGGCGGGTGTCTGTCTCTCCTACTATAGTCAATATCTGATTTACAACGAGTTGCTAATAACTTGGTTATCCTCGTTGTGGTTCATGTTTGTAGGTTAGACAGGTTCTATCTCCGAAAGCCCTAAGCCACGTAAAACTTGCAATTGATAAATTAGAGGCGTCTAGTTTAGATCGTTGCTGGGCTAGTGTTTTGATATAGTAATGTTGTAAGTAGATGTATGATAGATACTCTTACAACTCACTTAACGTGTAAGTTCCATAGACCTTGGCCTTACACACAAAGGAATGATAGAGATCATACCACGATGCAAATGATAGAGATCAAATGCATGGACCATATCACCTCACTTCACACATTAGATGTTAGCATCTTATATTGCTAGTTTGGCGCGTTTGGTAGCATTATAAGATGATCCCTCATTTAGATATCAAGATAAAATGTGTTCTTCCTTAAGTATGCACCGTTTTGTGGATCGTGTTTTGAGGCATCACGTGATGATCGGGTGTTCTCAACTCTACGCTTTCATACAACGGGTGTAAGACAGTTTTACACATGCAAATACTAAGGTTCTTACTTGACGAGCCTAACATGTACAAACATGGCCTCGGAACACGGACCGAAAGGTTAAGCGTGAGTCATATAGTTGATATGATGCCCATATAGATGCTCGCCTTTGAAGCTACACCGACTCACGTGATGATCGGACTTGGTGTAGTGGATTTGGTTCATGTAATCACCAAAAGGACACGAGGGATGTCGTCTTTGAGTGGGAGTTTATTAGTAATTTGGATTAGTTGAACTCAATCTATCATAAACTTAGTCTAAATATACTTTACAAATTCTGTTGTAGATGGCACCACCTGCTTTTAATTTCAATGTGTTCATGGAGAAAGAGAAACTTGCTGCGAATGGTAGCAACTTCACAAACTGGGCTATGAATTTGAGGATTCTCCTCACTGCTGCACAAAAGCAATATGTGCTAGATGCGCCGCTAGGCCCCCACCAGCTCCTGATGCCCCTGACGAGGAAAAGAACGTCTATATAACTCCAGGGAGGACCACAACTTAGTTCATTGCGGCATCTTGTATGGGCTAGAGCGAACTTCAAAGCGTTTCGAAAATGGCAATGCCTTTGATACCATGGGAGAATTGAAAATGATTTTCGATACCCATGCTGCCGTAGAGAGTTATAATGCTACAGAAAAGTTCTTTAGCTGCATGATGGAGGAAAACACCTCCATTAGTGAGCACGTACTCCAAATGTCTGGGTACGCCGATAAGCTTGTGTCCTTGGGAATAACGATTCCCATTGACTTAGGCATACATCGTGTTCTCCAATCTCTGCCACCTAGCTACAAGAGTTTCATGATGAACTATAATATGTAGGGCATGAAGAAGTCTCTTCCCGAGCTTCTGTCAATGCTTAAGACTGCAGAAGTGTAGATTAGGAAAGAACATCAAATGTTGATGGTCAATAAGACCACCGGTTTCAAGAAGGACAAGAAAGGCAAGCACAAGGGAAAGAAGGGTGGCAAGTCTATTGCCACGCCTGAAAAGAAACCCCAAGCTGGCCCTAAGTCTGACACCGTGTGCTACTGATGCAAGGGGACTGGCCATTGGAAGCGCAACTACCCCAAGTATTAGGCTGACAAGAAGTCCGGCAAGGCAAACAAAGGTATATGTGATATACATGTTATTGATGTGTACTTGACTAGTACTCGCAGTAGCACCTGGGTATTTGATACGGGATTGGTTGCTAATATATGTAACTCGGTTCAGGGGCTGCGGAACAAGCGACAACTAGCAAGGGATGAGGTCACGATGCGGGTCGGCAATGGATCAAGAGTTGATGTGATCGCCGTCGGAACGCTGCCTCTCCATATGCCGTCGGGATTAGTTATAAACCTGATAATTATTATTTGGTGCCTGCACTGAGCATGAACATTGTATGCGGATCGTGTTTGATGCAAAGTGGTTATTCATTTAAGTCTGAAAATAATGGTTGTTCGATTTATATGAATAATATCTTTTATGGTCATGCACCTATGTTGAATAGTTTATTTCTGTTGGATCTCGATAGTAGTATTACGCATATTCATAATGTTGATTCTAAAAGAATTAAACTTGATAATGATATATCTACATATATGTGGCACTGCCGTCTAGGTCATATTGGCGTTAAACGCATGAAGAAACTCCATTCTGATGGACTTTTGGAATCACTTGATTTTGAATCATTTGATACATGTGAGCCATGCCTTATGGGCAAGATGACTAGAACGCTGTTTTCCGGTTCAATGGAACGGGCGACAGATTTATTGGAAATCATACATACTGATGTGTGTGGACCAATGAGTGTGTCGGCGCGAGGTGGATATCATTATTTTGTTACTTTCACGGATGATTTGAGTAGATATGGGTATATCTATTTGATGAAACACAAGTCTGAAACTTTTGAAAAGTTCAAAGAATTTCAAAATGAAGTGGAAAATCATCGTAACAGAAAGATCAAATTTCTACGGTCCGACCGTGGAGGAGAGTATCTTAGTTACGAGTTTAGCACACATACGAAAGACTGTGGAATATTTTCACAACTCACGCCTGCCGGAACACCACAACGTAATGGTGTGTCAGAACGTCGTAATCGTACTTTATTGGATATGGTTTGATCTATGATGTCTCTGACTGACTTGCCACTGTCATTTTGGGGTTATGCACTGGAAACCACTGCATTCACTTTAAATAGGGCACCATCTAAATCCGTTGAAAAGACACCGTATGAATTATGGTTTGGAAACAAACCTAAGCTGTCATTTCTTAAAGTTTGGGGATGCGATGTTTATGTGAAGAAACTTCAACGGGATAAACTCGAACCCAAAGCGGAAAAATGCGTCTTCATAGGATACCCTAAGGAAACGATTGGGTATACCTTCTATCACAGATCCGAGGGCAAGGTCTTTGTTGCCAAGAATGGATCCTTTCTTGAGAAGGAGTTTCTCGCGAAAGGTGTGAGTAGTCGGAAGGTAAAACTCAAAGAGGTTATTGAACCTTCTCTTCATGAAATGGCGAGTAGCGCAGCTCCAGAAGTTGTTTCGGAGTTGACTTCACCAAATGAAGAGAGAGCTAATGATATTGATCATGAAACTCCGAAAGAGGACACTACCAAACCTCGCAGGTCAAGCAGGACACGTGCAGCTCCTGAACTGTACGGCAATCCTGTTATGAATTTCATGATTGATGAAATAGATGACCCTGCGACGTATGAAGAAGCGATGATGAGCCCTGATTCCAACAAATGGCTAGAAGCCATGAAATCCGAGATGAAATCCATGTATGAAAACCAGGTTTGGACCTTGGTGGACTTACCTCACGACCAAAAGGCCGTTGAGAATAAATGGATTTTCAAAAGAAAAACTAATGCTGATGGTAATGTGACCATCTATAAGGCTCGACTTGTCGCAAAGGGGTTTCGACAAATTTAAGGAGTTGACTACGATGAGACATTCTCTCCCGTAGCAATGCTTAAGTCAGTTAGGATTATGTTAGCAATTGCTGCATATTTCGATTATGAAATATGGCAGATGGATGTCAAAACTGCGTTCCTCAATGGTAATATTGAAGAAGAGTTGTATATGATACAACCTAAGGGTTTTGTCGATCCTAAGGATGCTGATAAGGTGTGCAAACTTCAGCGATCCATCTATGGACTGAAGCAAGCATCCCGGAGTTGGAACCTCCGCTTTGATGAGGTGATCAAAGAGTTTGGATTTGTCCAAACTTATGGAGAGGCTTGTATTTACAAGAAAGTGAGTGGGAGCAATGTGGCATTTCTGATATTATATGTGGATGACATATTATTGATTGGAAATGATTTAGATCTTTTAAACAGTGTTAAAAGTTATCTAAACAGCAAATTTTCGATGAAGGACCTTGGTGAAGCTTCATATATATTAGGCATTAAAATCTATAGAGATAGATCAATACGCCTAATTGGGCTATCGCAGAGTACATACCTTGATAAGATATTAAAGAAGTTTAATATGGACAGAAGTAAGATAGGGGTTCTTACCTATGTTGCAAGGCAAGACATTGAGTAAGACTCAAAGTCCGGCTACGGCGGAAGAAAGAGAGATAATGGATAAGATACCCTATGCCTCAGCCATAGGCTCTATAATGTATGCCATGCTATATACAAGACCGGATGTGGCACATGCTATTAGTTTGACTAGTAGGTACCAATCTGATCCAGGTTCGGAACACTGGATAGCGGTCAAGAATATCCTTAAGTACTTGAGAAGAACTAAGGATATGTTTCTTATATACGGAGGTGAAGAAGAGCTAGTCGCTAAGTGTTATGTCGATGCTAGCTTTGACACTGATCCGGATGACTCTAAGTCTCAATCCGGATACGTATTTCTCTTGAACGGAGCAACAGTTAGTTGGAGGAGCTCCAAACAACCTGTGGTGGCTGGATCAACAACGGAGGCGGAATATGTTCTTTGCTTGAAGCGGCGAAGCGGTTTGGATGAAGGAGTTCATAACGAACTGGGTGTGGTTCCCGGCGTTGGACCCGATGGTGATATATTGTGACAACAATGGAGCCATATAACGCCAAGGAACCAAGGTCTCACAAGAATTCCAAGCATATTAAGCACGGTTTCACTCCATCCATGAGCATGTCAAGGATGGAGATATAAAGATTTGTAAAGTGCACACGGACCTGAATGTAGCAGATCCGTTGACTAAAGTACTCCCTAGGGCAAAACATGATCAACACCAGAACTCCATGGGTGTTAGATTTATCACTATATAAACTAGATTATTGTCTCTAGTGCAAGTGGGAGACTGAAGGAAATATGCTCTGAGAGGCAATAATAAAGTTGTTATTATGTATTCCTTATATATGATTGATGTTTATTTTGCATGCTATAATTGTATTGATCAGAAACATCAATACATGTGTGTTTAATAAACAAAAATGGTTCCTAGTTACGCCTCTCTTATAGACTAGCTCGTTGATTAACAAGATGATCAAGGTTTCCTGATCATGGACAGTGGATGTTGTTAATAACAAGGTCGCAGAATTTGTGAAATGATGTGATGAACATTCATCCGAAGTATAGCATTACGATCAAGTCATTATGTTTACATTGCTATAACATCATACGAAGTAATCTTTATCCTTAGACCATGAGATCATGTTAATTGCTAACACTAGAAGAGTATCTTGATAACATCAAACTTCACATCGTAACTGGGTGACTATAAAGATGGGTTCAGTGCTACGAAGGTGTTATGTTGAGGCTCATGGATCAAGAGTGGAATTTCTCAATCCCGATGACGGATAGATATACTCTGGGCCCTCTCGGTGATATCACATTAAGGTAGCTTGCAAGCAAGTGATGTGATCACTAGAATGTTATATCACGGAACGAGAAAAGTGCATGTCGATAACGAGATCAAACTAGGTATGGAGATACCGATGATCGAATCTCGGACATGTAATATATCGAGACAAAGGGATTTAGTTACAAGCGTTAAAGGTTCTCACGATCACGGAGTCATCGTTGAATGTGTAGGAGTCGATGCGGATCTCTAGATCCATTGCTGATTATTGATCGGAGAAGGGTCTCGACCATGTCTGCATTATTCGCGAACCGTGGGGTGGCACATAAGAGTTACGGACACCATTTTGGAGCACACATGTTTGAGACGAAAGAATTGCAAAGCAGGAATTGTTTCAATAGAAAGCAGGAAATTGTTTGGTGAAATTGCAGAAAGTGGTTCTGCATGTGATATTGAAATATTGCAAGGGGCTATATGTGAATGTTTGTTAATTAAAGTAATTAACAAAATTCTGAATAAATTTAATAAAAGAGTTTTATGAAATGAGAGAGCATTAAATTTGGAGAAACTTAATGCATTTAAAATGGAGACTTTAAAAGGGAATGTGAAGAGGCATTTTAATGTGGAGGGGTTACCACCACATGAATGGGGGAGGTGAGGGGTCACCCCCCATGCGCCGTCCATGGAGAGAGGGGGCACCCTCCTCCTCCTATAAAAGGCCACCCATTCCCTCCTTCATCCACACACCTCCTTGTGAAGGATCTCTCTCCCCCTCTAGAATTATTCCCCCATGGTCTCGGATTAGCGAGATACATGTTCCGGTGGCATTTAAATGCAGGAAGGAGTTGTTGCTTCCGCTGGATCGCTGGAGCGAGGAGGTGGAGGTTGTCCGGTGGCTTGAGCGTGTGTGCAGTGCGGATGCGCTGCTGAGTTCTTGGCTTCGGACTTCCTCACGATCTTGAGATCGGCAAGTGTACGACTACATCAACCACGAGTTCCTACTCGTTAACAAAGCTCGTTGTCTTCGAGGGTAAGTTCTCCATGGATGTATGTCCACCCTTGCTCTGTATCTAGTAGATAGATCTTGGCGTATAGTTCTCATCGTAGGAAATTTTTTGTTGTCTATGCTGCAGACCCAACAGGCGCAAGGACCGAGGGAGGCGTCGGTCTCTTCTCAGGAAGGGGAGGACGCGGGGGGGGGGGGGGGGGGGGTGGGCGACACGGGTCGCACGCGGAAGGTTGGGCCGGCGGAGAAACGGACAAGGGGACGGGGTTGCGTGTCTACGCGGGGTGCGGGGCGACGGGCGGTGTGGGGCCGGGTTCCTGGGCGCTGTCGGGGTGGTGCTGGGGTGGGATTGGTGGCAGATGGAGACCAGGTGGAGGTGTCCGTGGCTGGGAGGAAAAGGTGGAGGGGTGCGGTGAGGTGTCGAGCTGCGAGTGGCTCAGGTGAGGTGGAGGCTGGGAGGGAGTGGCTGGCGGTGGGATGGGTGTGCTCGGTGGAAGGTGGGCCCAGGGGCAGGCGTGGCGGCGGTGGCTGTGTGAGGGATGGGCTAGGGACAGCTGGGTGGCTGGGTAGATTAGGGTTGGGGTAGAGGGCGTTTTAGATAGGGTTTGGGGGTGTCCGGCCGGGCTTTCGGGCCTGGCGGGCTGCCCCCTAAAAATAATATAACTATTTTATTTGTTTAAAACGAGGCTTTTGAAATCCAATTGTAGACGAAACAAAATATTCCGGACAAGCCCGGGGTTTTTGATTTGAATTAAAGACGGGTATTTAGAAAACAAAAATAGACTTTTCAAAAATAGTTTTAGACAAAACCATGCATGATGATGACGATGCTCAAATGCCACACAAACCTTCCCCACGGGCTCTCCTCTCCCATCGCCGCTGCCCGTGGCATCCTCAGGCAAAGCCCGTGTGGTGTGGCAGCGACGATTCTCCTCGATGGCGTTTTGGATTGAAGCGTCGACGTTCCGCTCCGGCCGGATAAGCGGCAATGGCACGACGAGGCGGCAACCATGGTCGGTGTACATGTGGCGGAGAGCGCCCAATCTCGGTCCCGATGGGCTCCAACGAGCCATGACCTGCTGCTACCCTATTGCGTATAATCGGCTACGTCAGCGGCACGCGGTTTCTAGGCTAGCCCTGCTACACGAGGAATTCAGGGGCTCCGGCCCGGGGTATGGTGGTGGTGACATCCTTCTCCATCGAAGGAGGCTGGCCTAGCTGGTTTGTGGTTCCATCCCACTTTTGGCACTGACGATGAGTTGGGAGGCGATGTTGCTTGTGAAAACCGGGCCGACTTTGGTCCTAGTGGGCGATGGCGGAGTTCTATGTCGTTACCTTGATGAAGGCGTCGTCATGCAATTTTTGTTGATCCACTTGTGCTGCTTCGGGAGAAACCCTAGGACCTGGCATCTGGGGCAAGCGATAGCGGTGCAACGGTGTCATGTTCTCTGTTGGGAGCATCACTTATGGAGTGGCGCTGGATGGAAGAGCCAGAAGATGGAGCAACTTTGTCTTGCACGGAGTTTTGTTTGACTGACAAGTGCTACGCTGAGTCATGCCTGTTCGGCAGGTGCTACACACGACAGATCGTCCAGAGACTTCAAGTTGTGTTGGCTAGTGGTACCTGGCAGCATGGTGTTGTGATGTACTGGTGGCAACCACGACGTGCTTTGGAGATTGCAAGCAGGGTGGTGGTGCTACTTGGCACCACGGTGGTGTCGGTGGCTGAAATGGTGAGAGTCTGCACATCAATCTACATGCTAAAAATGGCTTGATGGAAGATAGCGGAGGCGGCGATATCCGAAACGAGTGTGCTGACACAATTTTGCGGAATGCTAAGCGGATCTAGGCTCTTGCTTTGCATGAACGGTTGGGTGTTTTTCAGATCTCGTCGGTAAGATAACGATGGAGTACTATCATCATGCTCGGTAGTGTTGTTATAGGGATGGAGTACTATCGTCATGCTATGCTCGGTAGTGTTGTTTTAGTGATTTTTGGTTTGTATGATTTTTGTAATGGATCTTGCTAGACTTTGATGTTTCAATAATGAATAAAAGCATGTGTGTGTCGCTCGATGTAGAGGCCAGGGCTCGGTTACCCGTTTCGAGAAAAATACGAATAAAAAATCCGTAAACTAAAAGGAGTTGAAAAATCATTGGAAATTCACCGCAAAACCGCCGGGAATATAGTTAGCCCATGCGGATCCATCGCAAGAAGGAAAGAAAAGTAAGGAAGGAGAAAAACAACAAGTAGTACGGTGTCAGGGACGTAATCCTGGCCAGGAGACATAATCCTCTGTCAAGGGATTCGCCAGAGCCACCGATCCCGCCACGAATCTTCCTTGTGCGCGACGCGTTTCCACGTCGTGCATATGCGCGATTTGATCTTGTGGAAAGAAATGGATGCTGCCTTTTTATTTTCTTTTCACGATGAGATGGACACTTATGCTAATTTCTGTTGCTTTCAGCAATCAAATCCGGACCAACCCTTTTTAACGACGGGAATGGGCTGGTCTGACTGTTGGTCCAATCAAAGCGTTGTTTCGATGACCCACCATCAGTTGGTGCCAACACCCAACCGCTTCATGTTCCATCTTGCTTAGTGTTACTGTACTAACTGTTTCTTCTACTCCTTCCGGTCCATATTATTATTCGCAACTTTGTCTAAATTCGAATGTATCTAATCTAAATACTTAACTAGATATATTCGAATCTAAATAAAGTTGAGAACAATAATATGGATCGGAGGAAGTATATGGAATATATTTCTTTTTCTCTGTTGTCATCACTAAAAACGACGGTCACAGTGAGGCGTTGTTTCACCTTATGGAACTACGTAGCTTACATAGCATAAAACACATTTTAAAATAGTTAAAAAAATCTAAAAATGTGTAGGTTTGTATCTTTTACATGTGAAATATTTCGTGAAGGAAAACATACTCCCTCCCATGTAGTGTCGTAGGCAAAAGAATTATGTCTCGTGAAAAGTTAATTTGTGACAATGGGATTTTTTAATTTTATGCAGGTTGCAAAAAGTCCTTTTTCCCGTGAAATTTTGTACTATAAAACGTGAATTATGTAGAAGCACACTTGATTTTTTTTCAATTTATTTAGACATTTAAAATGGAAATTCATTTCCACATTAGAAGCATCTGATCGTACTAGGCAATAGGTAATTTTTGCAGTCACAGCTGCTTATTTTCCTTCTATTTGCTGGCAAAGCAAAATCAATAAAATTACAAGGTGCGGCGGCGCCGGATCAGTGAAATAGTCGAAGAAGGAGTTGGTGTTGGTCAGGGCGATGGCGATGCCCGTGGGGGTGCATGGTGGAGGCACTCCGGTGCCGAGTTTCGAAGACTTCCCGTCCGCAGAGGGGCACCTCCCGATCCAAGGTTGCAGAGGAGTTGCAGCGGCGGCACAACATCGATGCGTTCTGCTCGTCGGCGTCGACATCGGGTCCATCGGGACTGCTTTGTAATTTTCTGTTTGGTTTGGACCTTGTTGTAAACTCTTTGGCTTAATATCATCCTTCTTTCCACCAAAAAAAATATTACAAGAACGTTAAAAATGTGACCATAGCCGCTAAGCACGTGCGTGTAGCGGGCGGGTGCCAGTTTTCCTACTCTGTTGTGTCATTTTCTATTTTTACGTGCGAGAACAAGTCTCGCTCAGACCAGACAAGGGGATTATGCCAATGCACATGAGAAGGATAAAGTGTCCCTTTTGCAACTACCAAAAGAAAAATGATATCATAGTCACAGATAAGAAATAATGAGACTTCTAGCAAAAACTCTGCCTCCCAGGCCACTCGGCGCGAGGGCGGCTCCAGAGACCGCCCCACTGAAGCGAACAACGACCATCAGCCGGACGCAC
This sequence comes from Avena insularis, assembly GCA_023614405.1. NCBI lineage: Eukaryota > Viridiplantae > Streptophyta > Magnoliopsida > Poales > Poaceae > Avena > Avena insularis. The sequence goes on along the minus strand of JAJUPC010000117.1, from coordinate 208,443 downwards.
TGGCCGTTACCGCCGCGGCGCCGACCGTGGCGGCCACACCTTGCCGTGGAAGGCGGCGAGCAGGCCGGGCGTGCCTCCACGGCAGGGGCGGCAGCATCCGCCGCTGCGCTGGCTGGGAGATTTTGAAGGAGGCAGAGGAGATCCTGGTGGCTGGTGCTAGCGGGTGGCGGCAACCTCGCCCAGGAGGCGCTAGCACTGCAACTCGTCCTGGCGGCTGCTACTAGCGGGTGGCGGCGGCAGGACCCGTCCTGGTTCTGTCTGGGCCGGTGGGTCATGGCGGCTGCTGTGTTTGACCATACGGGCTGCCTTCCGTGGAGGCGGAGACGAGGATCCTTTGGACCTAAAGCCGAATCCAACAAGGTCGGCAGCGGGCTGGTTCATCTTCTCCTCTGTTGCCGGCGGCGGTGAAGTGGGGGCTCCTGGTTAGCCTGGAATAATGGTGGTGGTCCTAGGGTTTCTCTCATGTTAAGACATTGTTATTGATATGCTTGATGCATGTCTTCAGTGATCCGCCAGAGTGTCAAGTTTCGGAAGGCTCCATCGGCGTACTCTCGTGGGCGAATTATGCTTACAAATTGCCGGATCGGATAGGATTCAGTCGCTCGCAATCTTGCTTTTTACCGCCTGATTTCAGAGGGAGCGGGGTGAAACTCTACAGTCTTTTGCCATCGTGGAGTTATTGTGCGGAGAATGTCATTGAAGTCGAGATCTGAGGACTAGTAATGTAGGTATGAGTCCTTGTGGCGATGAGAAATTGACTTGTGGTTCATGACTTGGAGTAGGGGCATGTACCACGGGAGAATTTTAGTGTCTAACCTTCCAGGATGAAAACTCAAGTTTAGGCTTTAATTGGTTGTGCCTGACAATAGCCTTGTTGAAGGCATTGTTTTGAGCGCGCGGATTTCTCCATGGTGAAAACCTATAATCTATGATCGGACGACGATAACGCGTGTATACTATTTTCTTCTTAAAGGCGTCACTTTTGAAGATGTTGGATTTCTGATACTTTCTTGATGGTGTTTGGTTTTTTTAATTTATTTTTCTTTTGCACCGTGTGCATCCGTATTGTTAGCAGGCAATTGTCTTGTTGCGGAGTCTGGGTGTAAAGGTATCTTTATAATATTAATATATATTTTTTTTATAAAAAAACAAAATAAAAATATCATGTCACGATGCTTTTTTATTTTTTATTTAGGGGATAATCCTTTTTCTGCTGGTTGCGAAAATGTCTGCCCGAAATGTCTCTCTGGCCGTGCGTTGGATTTTCATATCCTTGTTAGTGGGCTTTGCCTACCTCTTGAGGCTGCTGGCAGACCTTTAAGTTTTTGGGTGAGATACTGTAGCATCTATTTCTTTTGCGGGCCTTATCCTCTCCGGTAGACGATTTTGGTTTGGCCTGTGCAGGTTTCAGCGACACGCCTGTCGCTCGCTGCTTCTCTTCTTTGCAGTGGCGAGCGTTACGTTACGTTACGTGTGGTACTGTTTCTCGCCATCGACGTGTGGTACTGCGGGTTAGCCAGGATCAGGAGGGATTGCTGATAAGTCGGTGTCCTCCCTTTGTTTTTTTTCTCATCAGTGTCGTCCTTCACGGTTAGCTTTTCGCCAAGGTAGAATGACGACTAGAAGAGTTGGATGTAGTCGACGTAACCTGCTTGTATTTGCAGAAGAGGCTGAACCATCCAAAGGAGCTAGTAGCATCTCAAGAGCGGCAAGAGATGGCATCTCTCCCCGTCCCGAGTGTGCAGGCCATGGTGTCGGCCACCGGTGGAGCCGATGTACCGCCAAGGTATCTCCGGCCAGAGGCGGCAGAGGATGCAGTCGCCGACGCCGGCGAGGATCAGGTCCCAATCATTGATTACCGGAGGCTTATGATGGATCATGGCGACGAGGCTGCGCGTCTCCACAGGGCCTGCCAGGACTGGGGCTTTTTCCAGGTTCGTTGCCTGACATCTTCATCAGTTCTGCAATCACATATACTACAGTACATGATATACTTGTGTCTGCTGACTGCTGCCTTGCCACCTCTTTTCTCAACCCAACCAACTAAGATTCAGTCAGAGCAGTTCAATTTTTTACTTATAACTGCGCGGATATGTCTTGGGAATTGCAATCGTAAGTTCACCACCACTCATCCTGATGGAAAGTAACTGGTGTTTGCAGCTAATCAACCACACTGTTCCAGACGATGTGGTGGATGGTTTGAAGGCCAACATTCAAGAATTTTTCAAGTTACCTGCGGAGAGGAAGAAACAATTTGCTCAGGAGCGAGGGAAGTTGGAAGGCTATGGCCAGTTGTTTGTTCCCTTGGAGGATCAAAAGCTTGACTGGGCTGACATGCTTTACCTGTACACACAGCCACCCAAGGACAGAAACATGAGGTTCTGGCCTGACCAACCTGCTAACTTCAGGTGTGACTGCGATTCTTCATTGCCTATGAGTGGGATGACTTTCCATTAGTTTTCTGTTGTCTCCTTTGCTTTGCCCTACTTAGGAGAACAAATTGGGTACAAATTAATACTATAAAAAACTGCATTTCTAATACTAGTACTATTAACTATCAACTGCAAACCATTGTTGTTTTAGGTCTTCCCTTCTAAATGGAACATCTAGTTCTTTATTTCTTACCCATCCAGGTGTCTCTGACTGTGGATTTCATTCAGAACAACACTGGACAAGTACTCTACCGCTGTGAAGGATATAGTGGATTCTCTCTTGGCTACCATGGCCAAGAATTTGGGATTGAAACCAGAAGTGATTGCTGACAGATGCGTCGGTGGGATACAGTCAGTGAGGATGAACTACTACCCCCCCTGCGCTCAGGCGGACAAAGTTGTCGGCCTGTCTCCGCACTCTGATGCTGATCTTCTGACTCTTGTCCTCCAAGTAAACCAGGTTCAAGGCCTGCAGATTAAGAGGAATGGCAGTTGGTTTCTAGTCAAGCCTCTCGAGGGTGCTTTCATCGTCAACATCGGAGACATGTTTGAGGTAAGGGTCGCGAACGATGCTGCTGTTTGCAGACCGCTTAGCTTCCATCTGAGTTTAACATTGCATCGATGTGCAATCCCCTTCACTACATAAACAGTTCTTTAACTTGCTGTTGTTGCTTTGGTGAGGATAGATCTTCACAAATGGAAGGTATAGGAGCATCGAGCACCGTGCCGTTGTTGACACCAAGGAAGAACGGTTGTCGGTGGCGGCATTCCACTCTCCAAACAACCACGCCACGATAGGTCCTCTCAAGGAGATCACGGTGCATGAAGACGAGGCCTATAAGACAGTCGACCATGAGAACTTCATGAAGCTGTTCTTCTCCACAAAACTAGAGGGGAAGAGTTTCTTAGACCGCCTGAAGGTCAAGAGCAGCTAGCAGCTATATGTCACCAGGGAAAGCTATGCTGTTGGTTACAGATTGGTGGTTGTTTTAACATCACCTGAAGTCCTGTCTGGAAAAAAAAAGAAACCATTAGGCATGGCTGACAAACTGACGTGGTATGTATATTTATTATATAGGGAAAACAAAGCATTTGGTGTGGCTGAAATTCATAGTAGTATACTGCAGTAGATACGTCTGTAACATGTGTGTTAATTTGTGAGTGAGACGACAGACAAAGAGTGAAACCGACTATCAGACTGCTGTTGGCACGCTCTCTGGGTGTCTGGCTAGGTTTTATCCATCCGGCTTGCCAAGCTCACAACATCCACTAGATCAACACGATTATGTGGGAGATTTGAGAGGAGAGATGATGAGGGCTAGAGGATATTTTTAAGGAATACGAGATCGATCTCGATCCTTCCCTATACTCTCTAGTTCATGTTTTTTATACCTTTACATTTAACACCCCACAAACCTAAAAAATTCTGACTCACTCCAACACTCCTGCTCAAGATGGGGCAAACACATCATAAAGTCCCATCTTGTTACAAAACACATAGAATAACTTATCTGGTAATCCTTTTGTAAAAATATCCACAACTTAGCCTCTTGGTCAGTATAGTAGCACGAGGGGAACCACACTGACTTGGACATGGCTTTGATCCTACATAGAGACTTTTCAGGGATAAGATGACTTGATTGAGACGAGACCCATAACTATAGCCACTTCTTGCTCAGTGGCTCAACAGGGATCTAACCTTATGAAAATGAGCAACAGAATCTGATCATCTCTCCCAGCAAATGGGAGTCTTGGTTGGTATTTTCATTCGAGTTGGATTGTTCTATACAAAATTCAAGCAACAATATGTTGCAGGAGTATTGCGGTGACCCAACATACCACTGCATGATGTAGTACACTATAGTTATTGTTATAATACCAATGAAACACCGTTCCACTAGTATTACATTCCTCAGAGTGGTATAACAGAAACATCACGGGTCCAAGACATGACTATAGATTACAACTCAGAGCTTTACAAAAGATCCAGAAAACATTCCTCAAAACAGTGAGGAAAACTTTATATAGAAAAAACCAGAAATAACAACTCGAAGTCTATTCTAGACATAATACTACAATTAAAGTATATACCTATGGCTTGCGATTGTTACTATAGCAATGTTCTACATAAGTAGGTTCTAGTATCTAGGGATTTATCTATGCACTACTCTTCAGCTTCTCTTCCATTGCTCTTGATGTAGTCTTCGACTTCATTGATCTCCACCAGATATCTTCAACTCTTCAAAGTAGGGATCCTCCCGAGTTCGCCATTGAATGCTCTAAAATCTAGCAAGGGTTAAGAAGGTACGGTTGAGTACGATGGTACTCATCACTTCACTGAAAAGAAGTGTTTGGTGCACTATCTAGAGCCATAGACCATATGTCATAGGCTATGCATGTTTTTATAATTTTTTCTCAAAGGTTGCTTTTATTTTGAAAAGCTATGTCCGCCAGCCTTCATAGGTTTACCAGAACTTTATGGAGCTCCTTTCCTGCCACGTTCGTAGCTCCTTACCGTAACAGGGAGTAACATGTCACAATTTTATAATCTCTGCAGAGGTGCGTTACTTTACCCATATGAGATCAAATCCTTCCTACATAACCGAGCGAATTTTCCCGTCCACAATTCCTTAGGTGTGGGGCCCAATAGATGATCCAATCCATTCGATGTCCTTCTTTGCGACCCCACATGACAACACAACCTTACAAGTAGGAATACCTCAACTATACCCCCAATGTGGGTAGCTATAGCTATGATAAACCCTTGTATACTTTGTAAGAAGATCTGCCCAAGTAGACACCATCAGATATGGTGAACCTCCACCTACAACAACTCTTTAGAGATGATCTAGACACCAATATCGTAGGGCACTGAGGGGTCCCACCCATGTGCTGAATCCTAGCAAGGAATCCGCAGCTTCACGATAAGGTTGTCCGTTGGCAAACGAAAGAAAGATCCAAATGACTTTCCCGTCCCATTCCAAGTCTTATAGTTAACACGTATTATACGACGCTATAATCACTGGCGACATTGTTTGTTAAATCCTAGATGATACATTCATGTGCAATGGCGATTCCATTGTCAGTCATAATAGATTAACTGATCACCTTGGATCAGTAACCAATAGTTCACATTATTGTCGAAAATAGTGCTTTTTCTCATCCATTTTGAAATGCAAGTGATAATAATAATAGATTGCAAATACTTGATAGAAATTAACCAAAGGACATGAGTAAGTGTAAACTTTCCTTTATGATTGCAAGATTATGCAATCATGGTCTTCAAGATAAAATAAGATCCAGTATCTGAAAATAGCATCACTGGTCTAGTAAGGACTAATGTTTAAAGAAGCAAGATGATGGGATGCATAAGTAATGTCTTGTATTTTATAAAACCCCGAAGTAACTCCCCGTTAAGGTGAATGAGTTGAACTTAGGAGATTTCTTTAAGATTTGGTTTATGTTCAATTTTACCTCACAAGCGAATATATCTATAAGGAACTTAGGAATTAGTACACATAAGACATTGATACGTCCAAAACGTATCTACTTTCCCGAACACTTTTGCTATTGTTTCTCCTCTAAACTTCTGTGATTTGGATGCAACTAACACGGACTGACGCTGTTTTCAGCAGAATGCCCTGGTGTCTACTTTTTGTGCAGAAAATCAACTATCAGGAAAAATCCAGGAAAATATGCCGAAAATCCTATTTTGCCAGAAGACTCTAGGAGCCAGAATACGAGACAGAGGGGGGGCTGGGCCCAGGCCACACCACCTGGCCGCTGGCAAGCTCAGTCGCACCAGGTGGTCTGCCACCCGCACTCCCCTCGGTCTCCCTCTTCACCTATAAGTTGCCTTCTGACCTAAAAACTCAGGGGGATTCGACGTTTTTCCAGAAGGAGTTCCGCTCCGCCGCCACCACCAGATTCCACAAAACAGCACCAGAAACTCCGTTCTGGCACCCTGCCGGGACGGGGAATTGGAGGAGATCATCGGCATCATCATCACCATCGCTTCTCCATCGACCATCCATGTTTCTCCCATCTATGAGTGAGTAATCCCCCACTGTAGGCTATGGGGGTGGTAGGGATTGGATGAGATCGTTCATGTAATGGCATCAAATTGTTAGGGCATGGTGCATAGTACCTTTTATTAGTGCTTTATGACTTTGTTGCGACTTGTTATGCTTAATGCTTGTCACTAGGGCCCGAGTGCCATGATTTCAGATCTGAACATGTTATTGATTCATTATGATAGTATTGTTTATGGTCTTATCTGCAAGTTGTATACACACATTGTTGTCCAGAACCAATGGCCCCAAAGTGATAGAAATCAGGATAACCGGAGGGAATGGCTTTGATGTGAGGATCACATGTGTTCACAGAGTGTTAATGCTTTGCTCCAGTGCTCTATTAAAAGGAGCACCTTAATTTCCAGTAGTTCCCTTGATGCCCCGCTGCAAACGGGCTGGCAGGAAAAAAGATGTTGTGCAAGTTCTCATTGCGAGCATGTATGACTATATATGGAACACATGCCTAGGATTATCTAGTACTTGGATGCTTTATCTTATTTATCTGCAATTGCCCTATGATCTGATTGCTATGTGAATTGTCTTGTCCATGCAACGCCCGTCCATCCATCCCTATACCTATCGCACTCGAATCTCACATTTATCGCTATTGTTACTGCTGTCTTTACTTTACTACTGCTGCTACTTTACTATTCCTACTACAAAACTGTTGCTACTGATAAACTGCTGTGAGCAAGATTGTTTCCAGGTGCAGCTGAATTGATAGCTCAGTTGTTAATGCTTATAAATATTCTTTGGCTCCCCTTGTGTCGAATCAATAAATTGGGTTTCACTTCCCTCGAAAATACTGCGATACACCCCCTATACTTGTGGGTCATCAAGACTATTTTCTGGTGCCGTTGACGGGGAGCATAGCTTTATTTATCAAGTTCACTTGGTTTCTCTATTGTTTGCTGCTATCCATCCATCATGGGTAAGTCTCGTGATGGCAATGTTCCTATTTTACCATCCACTACAAGAAGAGGTACGGTGCTGAACACTGTTGCTCTTGATTCACCATCTGTTATGAGTAAGCTCGTTACACCACCACATACACATGCTACACACACTACTACTACTACTGAATCTGAAACTTCTGATGCTTATGATGCTGCTTCTACTGTGCTTGATAAGAGTGGTTCATTAGGTCCTTTCCTAGATGCTACGATTGCTAGAACTATAGTTGGAAATACTGAAACTCCTAATGAAGACACTACTACACCTGTTAGTTCACCTGAGTCTAGTAAAAGCTATGATATTGAAGATCGTTATGTTGAGATGACCGATGAATTTATTAAAGAATGTAAAAACACCCATGAACGGAGCGCTGCTAAGAGTCTCCTTGAGAGTCATACTATTAGACCCAAGTTGTCTCCTATTGCTAAGTTTGCTGCTTCTCCCATAAACATTATAGATGAAGATTATGATTTCTCTCTCGATCTATCTTATATAGCTATTGTTGAGAAAGAACCTTTTTGCGGGACTAAGAATAAAAGTGCGGTATCACATATGAATGAACTTTCTACCATGAGTGGCTTGTTTTCTGATGATATTAAGATGCGTACTTAGTTTGTTGCTAAGATTTTCCCCTTTTCACTAAAAGGAGAAGCTAAAACTTGGTTTAGTAATTTACCTCCTGGATCTATTGATAGCCCTGATTGCTTTATTAGTACTTTCCTACAGAAATATTTTCCTCCTAGTGCTAGACATGCTATTTTGCAGGAATTTTTTGATTTTAAACAGGGAGAAAAAGAGATATTGCCCGAATCTTGGGCAAGGTTTTGTGCTTTGATTCATGCACAGGCTGGAAGTCCATTACCTAAGAATGAGCTTCTTGATATATTTTATAATGGACTAACTGAAGAATCTAGGACATACCTAGATAGTTGTGCTGATTGGGTTTTCAGGAATAGGACTCCTAAGGAAGCTGAGGAATTAATGGATAAAATAAGCAAGAACTATGAAGATTGGACTCCTCCTGAACAAGCTATACCTGAAGTAATTGTACCTGAACCTACTATACCAGTGCCTATTCCAACATCAAAGAAGAGGGGAGTTATTGAATTAAATGATGAAGTGATGAAGGAAGCTAAGAAATGTCTTAAGGAGAAGGGAATTAAAGCTGGAGATGTCAAGAATTTACCTCCTATTGAAGAATTATGTAAGCCTATCCCCTACTCATCCACTATTGAGGTACACTCTCTCCAACACTTTGATGAAGGTGATATACCTTACTCTAAACCTCCTGATCAATGCTTAGAAGAATTCGATATCTTTATTATTAAGCAAGATAATTTTAATAAAAGGGTGCAAAACCATCTAATGGAAAACACTAGAGCTATTGTTGAGTTGAAAGATATTGTGGAAGGAACCTCTAATGATGTTAAAATGATTGTTAAACACTTTCAAATGGTTCAAACTCAAATAGATCAACTCATTAAAGTGCAAAAAGACTTGCTAGTTAATGCTGCTAAAGAAAAACATGCTTATGAAATTAGAACTAGAAGTGGTGCTGCTACCCAGGATCCTCTTTATCCTGAGGGGCATCCCAAAATAATTGAGCAGGATTCTCAACAAGCTGAAAATAGTGGTTCTACTCGTAAGAAAAGGAAAAAGAAACATAAAACTATTGTAGAACCCTCTGAACCTGCTATAGATCCTAATAGTATATCTATCTCTGATGCTGAAACTGAAAGTGGTAATGAAGAAAATGAAGCTCCTAATGAAGAAAAAGTTGAAGAAGAACCTGAAAAGCACACTAAGAATACTAAATACACTAAAGAAGATTTTATTGCTAAGAAACATGGTAGTGAAAGAGAACCTTGGGTCCAAAAACCTATGCCTTTCCCTGATAAGAAAGATGAACACTATAATAAGTTTTGTGAGTGGATAAAACCTTTATTCCTGCAAATTCTTTTGACTGATGCTATTAAATTGTCTCCTTACTCAAAGTATATGAAGGATATTGTCTCGAATAAAAGGAAGATCCCTAACAAATAAATTTCTACTTTGCTTGCTAATTATTCCTTTAATGGTAAGGTTCCAAAGAAACTTGGAGACCCAGGGATTCCAACTATTCCTTGCTCTATTAAAAATAGTTATGTTAGAACTTCTTTGTGTGATTTGGGAGCTGGAGTTAGTGTTATGCCTTTCTCTCTCTATAAGAGACTTCAACTGGAAAAATTAATACCGACTGATATATCTTTGCAAATGGCTGATAAATCTACCACTATTCCTTTTGGTATATGTGAGGATGTACCTATTCAAGTGGCTCATAATTGCTTGATATTAACTGATTTTGTTGTGCTTGAAATGCCTGAAGATGATAATATGTCTATTATTCTTAGGAGACCTTTTCTTAATACTACAGGGACTGTTATTAATTGTAATCAAGGAAAGGTGACTTTCAATGTTAATGATAAGGAACATACTGTCTATTTCCCCAAGAAGATTGAAAGGACTTATGGTTTGAATTCAATTGAACATGTTGAGGGCATTCAAGTTGGAGAAATATATTGTCCCATACCAAGAGAAAAATTTGAAACTATTATGATTGGGACCATTGCTATCAAGGTTGAGGTAACATAATCATTAGTGGAATACCAAGTTTTGTCTCATATGGAATTGTTTTGGTAACAAGACCTGATCAACCTTGTTAACAAAAGGATTTCATTGAACAAAACAATGTTTTCACTATGATTATTTCCATATACTTCTATTCTATCCATTTTAGTTTTTGTTTTCGTTTAATTTTCCTTTTTGTTGTTAGTTGCTTGCATGTTAGAGTGTCTTAGAACTTCTGTAGTTCTAGCTTTGTTTTGTCCTTGCATCATTTTTTCCAAAAAAAATCTGTCTGTCAGAAAATCATTCTTCTATACCTGAAAAATGCCCAAAAATAAAGTGTCTCGAAAAATTCCAGAAAATTCATATTAAATTTTTACGTGAAAAAAGGGGCACAGGAGTGCCTGGGAGGTACCAGGGGGACCCACCAGGCAGGCTCACCACCTGGTGGCGCGACCTGCCCTGGGTGGCGCCATGCCATGGTGTGGGCCACCCCTAGCCCTCCACTAACTCTCTCACCTGCCACTTTCTTCTCTCTCCCGAGTAAGCTCTGATGACCCACAATTATAGGGGGTGTATCGCAGTATTTTCGAGGGAAGTGAAACCCAATTTATTGATTCGACACAAGGGGAGCCAAAGAATATTTATAAGCCTTAACAACTGAGTTGTCAATTCAGCTGCACCTGGAAACAATCTTGCTCACAGCAGTTTATCAGTAGCAACAGTTTTGTAGTAGGAATAGCAAAGTAACAACAGTAGTAAAATAAAGACAGTAGTGACAAAAGCAGTAAACAGTGGGATTCGAGTGCGGTAGGCATAGGGATGTATGGACGGGCGTTGCATGGACAAGACAATTCACATAACAATCAGAACATAGGGCAATTGCAGATAAATAAGATAAAGCATCCAAGTACTAGACAATCCTAGGCATGTGTTCCATATATAGTCATACGTGCTCGCAATGAGAACTTGCACAACATCTTTTGTCCTGCCAGCCCGTTTGCAGCGGGGCCTCTAGGGAACTACTGGCAATTAAGGTGCTCCTTTTAATAGAGCACCGGAGCAAAGCATTAACACTTCATGAACACATGTGATCCTCACATCAAAGCCATTCCCTTCTGGTTATCCCGATTTCTGTCACTTCGGGGCCATAGGTTCCGGACAACAACGTGTGTAAATAACTTGTATATAAGACTAGAAACAATACTATCATAATGAATCAATAACATGTTTAGATCTGAAATCATGGCACTCGGGCCCTAGTGACAAGCATTAAGCACAACAAGTCGCAACAAAGTCATAAAGCACTAATAAAAGATACTAGGCACCATGCCCTAACAATCTGATGCCATTACATGAACGATCTCATCCAATCCCTACCATCCCCATAGCCTATAGCGGGGTATTACTCACTCATAGATGGGGGAAACATGGATGGTTGATGGAGATGATGGTGGATATCGATGGAGATGGCTCCGGGGGCACTTCCCCGTCCCGGCAGGGTGCCAGAACAGAGACTTTCTGTCCCCCGAATCTCCCCTTCGGTGGTGGCGGCGCTGCGGAACTTTTTCTAGAAAAACGTCGAACCCCCCCAGAGTTTTTAGGTCAGAAGGCTTCTTATAGGCGAAGAGGGAGACCGAGGGGGTGCCTGGGGCCACCACACCATGCCCTGGCACGGTCTGGCCCAACCTGCACCTGGGGGGGGGGGGGCTGTGGCCAGCCCCTGGCCCTCTTCCGTCTCGTATTCTGGCTCCTGGAGTCTTCTGGAAAAATAGGCACTTTGGCTTTTGTCCCGTCCAATTCCGAGAATATTCATTTTCTGACTTTGCTGGAACCAAAAACAGCAGAAAACATGCAGCTGGCACTATGGCTCTTGTTAATAGGTTAGTCCAAAAAATCATATGAAAAGTACTCCAAAGTTGGAACAAAACACAAGAAAGTGGATAAAACATCAAAAATTATAGATACATTTGCAATGTATCAACATCCCCAAGCTTAACTCCTGCTCGTCCTCGAGTAGGTAAGTGATAAAAAGAAAGAATAATTTTTGAGGTGACATGCACCATCAAAGACTTGATCAAAGTATTTGCAAAACATTCAAAGCTGGGATCATAGTACTTCAATCATAACATGAAAGACAAAGTTCTAGCAATAAGCAAAGAAACTATGATGCAACATGAAAAGGCACAAACAAAAGATTCATGAATAACAATGCTTTGCAAGACGTTTGTTTATTTCACATAAAGAAAACATAGCATAGTAGTATTCAGCTTGTCCCTCTATAGAGTAGCAAATATAAATGCATAGGAAACCTTCAAAGTTCATCAGAGTGACTAGATACAAATAGTTTAAAACAAGAAATATCAAGGTATGCATCAATCAACAAGTCATGGGACAATGCACATAGAACTAAGAATGGCCACTATGCTCTCAAGAAAGTGCTCAAAGAATAAGTGGAGACTCAACAAGTAAAATGAAAGGTTTTTCATAGTTTGAAAGGCTTCCAAATGCTAAAAGTATGGTACTCATTAGCTTTGAGATCTCATTGCCCCTGTCATAAGCATCTTTAATGTGGTTAAGGTGAAAGTGAGGTCCAATCTGAGTTATATGCTTGACAGACTATAAACTGAAAATCCCAAGTCCCTTGAGTACGAGGGCCGCTCCTCATGCTACTCAACTTTAGTTATCGGTAAGTTCTTGTCATCGTAAGTATGTGCGTATCATTGAGAACTGCCAATGGGGTACACCTTGCCCGATGATACGGAAGAATCCCCATATCAAAATGACAAGGCAAGCAAACAATGAGTATCTCAGCAATCTTCTTATTTACCATGGGAAAATGATGCTTTTTTTCTCTCTTTCCTCTTTTCATAAATCTCTTTTTTTCTTTTTCTCAATAGCTATATCTCTTTTTTTATAAGAAGAATGCTTCATAGATATCATTATGGTTATGCTGCAGGTTTCCACAATGTCAGCATGGATTAGACCAGCGGCCCAGGCGTTTCTCTAACACACATACATAACTCCATGCACTTACAAGCTCCCCTTTTATTTCACACCGACGACATCCGCAAACAAAAGAGCAAGGTATCAACTGGGTATATATTTACAAGTGTTGAAAGCGTTCCCAGTGACAGCACGATTCTGCTAATCCCCAACCTATAATTAGCAAGCATATAACTTTCATGGAGAGTTCACAATGGTTCAAGTTTATTAAGTGCAGGAAATAAAGTGTGCCATCAAGTTCGTGAGAGCTTTACTAACTAACTTTCTCAAAACAAGCAAACATTTTATTCGGAAGAAAACAAGGCATATTAAGTATGCACGGAAGTAGCAAATGATGCTAATAGGTAGGTATGGTGGACACTTTGGCAATATTTGGTTTAAGGGAGTTGGAAACATGAGTAAAACACTCAGTGTAAGTGAAGGCTAGCAATAGTAAGGAAGCGACAATCAAGAGAGCAATAATGGCCATAATCATGCAGAGCAACAAAACATCATTGATCAAAGCATAAAGTGATACTATAAGTTGAAAACTAAAGGATCATAAAGGCTTAAGGTGTCTTGAGATAGTCATAACATGGTGTGAGCATGTGCCAAGTCAACCCAAATAAAGCATCAAAGGAGAATACCACTATACTATGCTAAAACAACGCATGATTCATCCAAGGCACATTAAGCAATCTCAATTGTTTATAACAAGTCATGCTATAGCAAAGAATACTAAGAATAAAGCCAAAACAATATCAAGATGGCATGACAGAGCATAGGCCACAGTCAAAAACAAGCTCTCTTTACCACTTAAGCATGAGCTTTCCTACTCTTTTCCAAACCAAACCAAACTATTTGAACACCAATGTATGAAAGAGGAGGTCCAACTAATTTATTCAGCAAACTAAGAAAACCAAGCAAATGAAAACCAAAACGAAAAACGAAAAACGAAAAAGAAGACGCTCCAAGAACAACACAATTGTGCATGAAATAATAAAAATGAAGCGTTTGGAAGAAACCTGGGATTTTTATTGATGAAGAAGGGGATGCCTTGGGCATCCCCAAGCTTTGACGCTTGTAATTCTTGGATATTTCTTGGGGTGACACGTGGGGCATCCCCAAGCTTGAGATTTAGTCCATCCTTCATCTCATTACTCATTCCTTCCATACACCTAAAATTTTTCCTTCATACAAAACTTCACACAATCTTCATTAGCAACATTAGTGCACTCAAGATAATAGGTCTTAAGGTTCAGTTCTAACACCAAATAAACTTCCATTAGAACACTAGCTACTGTATCACTTCCCTCAAAAAGCTCATTTCCCCAAAAGAACTCAAAAAGGAACCAACAAGAAGCAAATGCAGAAAATGGCAGAAATCTGTCAAAACAGACCAGCAGGTAAAGACGAATTTTTTCGAAGACCTTCTCTTTATCAAATCAAAAAGTGTTGAACTAACGAAAGTTAGATAACAACCTGGGGCAGAAGCACAAAAAATTACAGCTCAATCCTACATACAGAGCTCTTTCACGAATTTTTATGGTGAAGCACAAAAATCTGTTTCGGGACAGCAACTTTCCCAATCATTACTTCTCTCTCATTAGAGGTTACTCTTGGCAAAAAAAGCAAATAAAATGGATAAGGAGCGGTTATTACTCAAGTAATAACTTCCAAGACTCATCTAAAACTTTTGGGTTATCTCCCAATAAATACTTTTCTTTAACGCCTTTAAGTTAGGCATAAACAAAAACTGAAATGGATAGAATAGAAGTAAGTGGAGATAATCATGGTGAAAACATTGTTTTGTTCAATGAATCCTTTTGTTAACAAGGTTGATCAGGTCTTGCTACCAAAACAATTTCATATGAGATAAAACTTTGTATTCCACTAATGATTATGTTACCTCAACCTTGATAGCAATGGTCCCAATCATAATAGTTTCAAATTTTTCTCTTGGTATGGGACAATATATTTCTCCAACTTGAATGCCTTCAACATATTCAATTGAATTCAAGCTATAAGTCCTTTCAATCTTCTTGGGGAAATAGACAGAATGTTCCTTGTCATTAACATTGAAGGTCACCTTTCCTTGATTACAATTAATAACAGCTCATGCAGTATTTAGAAAAGGTCTCCCAAGAATAATAGACATATTATCATCTTCAGGCATAAAAGTTTGAGAGGATGCTCTCATAAGAAATATGAGTTGAAGTAAAAGAGAGCATCAAGAAGCAAATTCAAAACACATTTAAGTCTAACCCACTTCCTATGCATAGGAATCGTGTATGCAAATAAATTCTCAAAGAACAAAGTGACAAGCATAGGAAGATAAAACAAGAGTAACTTCAAAACTTTCAGCACATAGAGAGGTGTTTCAATACCATGAAAACTTCTACAACCATATTTTCCTCTGTCATAATAATTTTCAGTAGCCTCATGAAGAAACTAAACAATATAACTATCACATAAAGCATGCTTTTCATGATCTACAAGCACTAGAGCTTTATTATAAACATTTTCAAAAGAAACCTCGGGAACATAACATTCATCCTCCTTTAGTAAGCATGGAGGACAATCAAATAATGTAAGGGATAAAGAGTTACTCTCATTAGAAGGTAGGCATTAGTAGCTAATCCATTCTTCCTCCTTTTGTTCATCACTCTCCTCCTCTTTTTCATCTAATGAGATTTCAGGTTTATCAATTTCTTCTTCCATAGGAGCCTGCAAGGCATTAGTCTCTTCCATAGGGTCCTGCAAGGCATTAGTCTCTTCCATTTGTGGAAAGCATCTATTAAAATATTCAAGGATATGGCTATTTTCATCCTTGTAATTATCAAAGCAAAATTTAAGTATACCATAAACCTCATACTTATAAGGTGAATCATTAATATTTTCAAGCAAACTAGCAAGTTCAAAAGCACCCTTCCAAGAAATAAATTCTTCCATTTGTTCCGCATCATAAAAGTCATAAATTCCTTTAGCATAGGAAGATATGATATCATTATCACTATACTCACATTGAAAAGGGAGGTGTTTATACCTCTTTCTGCAATAAGACTCATCACAGCAATAAGTAATATTATAAGTAGAGCACACGTTTCTAGCAATGGTATAAAATCTATAAATTTGTTCCGATAAGTGTTTCCCTTTTTGTGACAAGCGGTGTTCCTTATAATAATATTTTTGATATTCCGTGAACCCACCTTGCCAATAAGCTTCAGTTTCAAAGAAACCAACCATTGGCAACAAGCATGACAAAGCAAGACAATAACAGACCAACGAAAATAACAACTAGAGTAGGAACTAATTTTTTTGTATTTTTGATAAAGAAACAAGCAAACAAGGAGAAAATAAACTTCGCTTGAACAATAGTGAATCCAAGTGGACTTGATAAATAAAGCTATGCTCCCCAGCAATGGCGCTAGAAAATAGTCTTGATGACCCACAAGTATAGGGTGTGTATCACAGTATTTTCGAGGGAAGTGAAACCCAATTTATTGATTCGACACAAGGTGAGCCAAAGAATATTTATAAGCCTTAACAACTGAGTTGTCAATTCAGCTGCACCTGGAAACAATCTTGCTCACAGCAGTTTATTAGTAGAGCAACAAGTTTGTAGTAGGAATAGCAAAGTAACAACAGTAGTAAAGCAAAGCCAGTAGTAAAAAAAGCAGTAACGGTGGGATTCGAGTGCGGTAGGCATAGGGATGGATGGATGGGCGTTGCATGGACAAGACAATTCACATAGCAATCAGAACATAGTGCAATTGCAGATAAATAAGATAAAGCATCCAAGTACTAGACAATCCTAGGTATGTGTTCCATATATAGTCATACGTGCTCGCAATGAGAACTTGCACAACATCTTTTGTCCTGCCAGCCCGTTTGCAGCGAGGCCTCTAGGGAAATACTGGCAATTAAGGTGCTCCTTTTAATAGAGCACCGGAGCAAAGCATTAACACTCTGTGAACACATGTGATCCTCACATCAAAGCCTTTCCCTTCCGGTTATCCCGATTTCTGTCACTCCGGGGCCATAGGTTCCGGACAACAACGTGTGTATACAACTTGTAGATAAGACCAAGAACAATACTATCATAATGAATCAATAACATGTTCAGATCTGAAATCATGGCACTCGGGCCCTAGTGATAAGCATTAAGCATAACAAGTCGCAACAAAGTCATAAAGCACTAATAAAAGATACTAGGCACCATGCCCTAACAATCTGATGCCATTACATGAACGATCTCATCCAATCCCTACCATCCCCATAGCCTACAGCGGGGGATTACTCACTCATAGATGGGGGAAACATGGATGGTCGAAGGAGATGATGGTGGAGATCGATGGAGATGGCTCCGGGGGCACTTCCCCGTCCCGGCTGGGTGCCAGAATAGAGACTTTCTGTCCCCCGAATCCCCCGGCGCTGCGAAACTTTTTCTAGAAAAACGTCGAACCCCCCGGAGTTTTTAGGTCAGAAGGCTTCTTATAGGCGAAGGGGGAGATCGAGGGGGTGCCTGGGGCCACCACACCATGCCCTGGCACGGCTAGGCCTAGCCCGCGCTTGGGGGTGGTGTGGCCAGCCCCTAGCCCTCCTCCGTCTCGTATTCTGGTTCCGTGAGTCTTCTGAAAAAATAGGCACTTTGGCTTTTGTCCCGTCCAATTCTGAGAATATTCATTTTCTGACTTTCCTGGAACCAAAAACAACAGAAAATAGGCAACTGGCACTGTGTCTCTTGTTAATAGGTTAGTCTAAGAAATCATATGAAAAGTACTCCAAAGTTGGAACAAAACACAAGAAAGTGGATAAAACCAAGCATGGAACATCAAAAATTATAGATACATTTGCAATGTATCAAGCTCCAGTTCATTGCTCAAAATCGCGTTCTTTTTGTGCTTGCTCTCGATTTTTTCGATCTCCTTGCTCAGCCCATCTTTGTTGCTGAAATTTGGAGCACTTGTTCCCTGGTATGTGACTCCTCCCCTTGTCCAAGTAGATTTGTGTTTAGTGAATTATATCTTGAGTATTTTGCTGCTGTAGGTGACAGGTTATGAGAGCTTGTAAGCTTGTTTGATGCTTAGAGATATAGTTTTGATGCATGTTTAGGTCTCTTACAAGTCCCTATGAGTAGAATCCTTCATTTTATTCACTTTGCAATCACTTGTTTAATAGGTGTTTAAATTTCAGAATAGAAGATGAATGAGCATCAACTAAACCAACATGAACTATGGGTACCTGAGGTTATGAAGGTCCACCGGGAGGAGGAAGTTTTTCCTTCCATTTATCCATGCTCTGAGTTCATGAGAGCTGCAGGAATTCTCCAAGATTTCCACACTTTGGTTTCTAATGTAGCGTTGGAGCACTTTTTGGAAGATGAACCTTGTCAATTTGTGAAGCTAACCATGTCTGTGGTGCAGGATTTTCAATTTAGTCACTCTTTGCCTAACCCCATGGTCCACTACAAAATTTACAATATTGATGTCGGCCTTTCTCTCGATGACTTTTGTGCAGCTATTAAGGTACCTCAATGGGGATCATGTAGAAGGATTAAGGAGCGACCTGAACCACTCATGGATTTATACGCAGAAATTTTCCAAGGGAGCAGCTTCTCGAAGGAGAGTGGAAAAATCCGTAACATTCACCTTCCCTCCATTCGCTACTTTGCCTACTTTATTGCCAAGTGTGTTCTTGCTAGGAAAACTGCCAATAAGTTATCTTCATATGATGTAGCATTTATCTCTGCTGCTCTTAAACGAGATATGTCTTACAACTTAGGTGCTTTGATAGCTTTCCGTCTTGCTGCTAACCGTTGGAAAGGTGGAATTTGTGGATGCCTCATTGCTTCTCGTTTACTAGCATTGCATGGTTTGGTGCCTCATCATCTAGACCTACAATTACCCATAGAAAGGCTTGATCTTAATTCCATGATACAACATAAATTTGTTTCCTCGTGGGCTAGTTTGAATGAGTTGCCTTATGAAATAACCTTTCTCAAAGCTGGTTGGAGAAAGAGCAAGTCCGAGCGTGTTGTTCTTTTGCCTGCACCTATTTTGTTTAACCTTGATAACAGGGAAGGATGGTCCCTCACTGAGGAGGAGCTTGACACGTACCTGAGAGAGCTCTCCCAACAGGAGCAGGATACTAGAAGGGAGGTCACGGATGATTCGGTCCAGCCCTCAAATGAGGGGGAGTCTTCATATCAGCAGCCTGCTTATGATTGGGGAGATTCTTCTTCTTCCCACGGGCCCAACTACGACCATTCTTATCATGATCCTCCTGCTTGGAACCCTTACCCGTATCTAGATTGATACCCACTTAGGCCAAAAGCCTAAGCTTGGGGGAAGGTACGCCGACATCGCACTCATCTCCTTATCTTGTTGCGTCGGTACTTTGTATATTCATGTTTCGTTCTCTTTTTAGTTTTTGTTCTTTCTTTGCTTTTGCTTTATAAAACACAAAAAGACCAAAAATATTTCTGTTGTTTCTCTTTTGATTGCTTCTTCTTCTTTTCGCCTTGGTTTGTTTTTCCCTTTTTGCTTTGTTTGAACTATTAAAAAACCCAAAAAGATTTTGCTTTGCTTGTTTTTCCTTTTTGGTTCTTGTTTTAAAAATCAAAAACAACAAAAATATTTGTCGTTCTTCTTTGGTTTTGTGAGTTTGCTACAGGGTTCAGCAGTCCTCAGTGGATATTGGTTTCATATTATTATTCAAGCCACACAAGTGAAGATCAATAATGAGGATTAATGACAACTTGAGGCGTGGTAAGAGGCTGGTAACGAACTCTACTTGTTTTCATTTTTGTACATATACTCATCATTGTGGGCATGCTTAGCCTGTTCGTGTAGGGTGTATGTTATTTTTGGATGCTTAGTAGTTCTTGCTTTCGTATGATTAGTTCCAGCTTGCTAATAGTTTGTAGCATGTCATATGAATGTTTCCTTGCATTACTCTATTCATAACTTGGTATGACACCGTGGTATCCTCCTCTAAATGTTTCATTTGAATTGGCTTGGCACATGCTCATGCATGCATATGACTGAAATAATCAGTTAAGCCTTGATGAATTATTTTGCCTTGAGGATCTTGAATCACTTTCATGCCATGTTTAGTCCTGTTTTGTTGCAAGCATGATTATGACAACTATTGCTATCTCATTTGTCGCTCCCTTACTATTGCTAGCCTTCACTTACACTGAGTATGTTTTACTCAAGTTTCCAACTACCTAAACCAAATATTTCCAAAGTGTCCACCATACCTACCTATTAGCATCATTTGCTACTTCCATGCATATTAAATATGCCTTGTTTTCTTCCAAATAAAATGTTTGCTTGTTATGAGAAAGTTAGTTAGTAAAGCTCTCATGAACTTGATGGCACACTTTATTTTATGCACTTAATAAACCTGAACCATTGTGACAGTCCATGAAAGTTATATGCTTGCAAATTATAGGCTGGGGATTAGCAGAACCATGCTGTCATGGGGAACGCTTTCAACACTTGTAAATATATACCTAGTTGATACCATGCTCTTTTGTTTGCGGATGTCGTTGGCGTGAAATAAAAGGGGAGCTTGTAAGTCCATGGAGTTATGTATGTGTGTTAGAGAAACACCTGGGCTGCTGGTCTAATCCATGCTGACATGGTGGAAACCTGCAGCGTAACCATAATGATATCTATGAAGCATTCTTCTTATAAAAAAGAGATATAGTGTAACATCCCAAAACTTTAATCCAAGGTTATTAAGATCCAAGTCATAAAAATTAGGGTTAACAAAAACTTTTCTAATTAAAATTATTAAAGCATCCATAGGTGTGTGCATTTAATTAGGAGTTGTTTTGAATTGCCATGATTAAGTGATCCATTGCTTGTAAAATGATTCTTAGGTGAAATAAACATCATCTAAATCATTCCCAAACAAATCCCAAAGAAAAACAAATCAAAATGAATAAAAGAAGAGAATGGTCATTTGTGCCATTTTAATCAACATGCCTACTTTGGCTATTCCTAGGACTCAATTCTTAACAGAGACAAATGTGGATCTTTCCACCCCTTGCTAGTACATGTAATGATGTACCAAGGCCCACTTTGTGATCTGCCAAAAACTTTCAAACACTAATTTTAAATGGCATTTGAAAATTGAATGTAGTTTATATGGGAAGATCACACTTATTCAAAAACCACTCAAATGAGCTCCATTTTCAAAACCCAAGCAACCAGAGATGATCAATCTTATGACTAACACACCCACCAAAAATCTTTTAAAAATTCAAAACTAAATTTCTTTCCGCCATTTTCATAAACACTTGGCAGGCAGGATTCACACTCTAGTTTTAGCTCACTGTTTCTACCGGGTTTTGCCACCCATTTGACCTCAAATTACTCCCTCTGTCTCCATTTGATCTAACCAAGCCATAATCACCCCATCCCCTAGTCCCTAGCAGAAGTGCCGCGCCACCTGAGCACCATGCTTGCCGGTCGAGCATGGATAGCTCGCAGCCGACCGCCCCTCTCTCTCTCTCGCCATGTCTAGGAGCTAGACCAGACCACACCACCGCCCTCTGTCCCCTCCCCGAGCAGAGCCGAGCCGTGGACCACTCGTAGAGTGCCGTGCCCAGAGCATCTACACCATGCCGAGCACGCACCAGAGCGTCGCGCCCGACAAGCGTGCACATGCCTCGCCTCGACCGCAGCCCGCGCTCACCGCTTCACCACGACCCCAGGAACCGCCCGGACATGCCCGTTCGCCGCCGTTTAACCCGCAGCCACCACACGCCGTGTCAAACGCCGCCTCTGCCGCTTAGAGCATGAGCACCGCCCGACCGTTTGCCACCGCCCCTAGCAGCGCCATTACATCAGAAAGCACCGCCGAGACTCCTCCCGCTCATAGCCATGCCGCTAGCAGCCCGTAGCCATGTCGCCACCATCGCCTGGCCACGCCGCGCTGTCCCGTCATCGAGCCTATATAAGGATGCCACCCCCAGCCTTATTCTGCACACCACTCACCTCCCCTCTTGCCACTAATCATTCCCCACTTATCCCCGGAGCCGCTCGAGCTCGTAGTCGCCGGAATTCCACCGGAGCTGGCCGCTACTAGAGGAGAAGGGCCCCGCTGATTGCGACCACCCTAGGAGCTGCCGCGACCACCCCTGAGTTTGCCATCGTCCACCAGTTTGTTTGCCCGCCTCGCTGTCGTTGCTGGAGCCCTGGTATGCCTCCTGAGCACCCCCATCGAGCCACTAGGGTTAGACCTCGCCGGCGACCTGTCCATCGTCGACGACGAGCCCCAGCCGTAGATCCTAGTTCTAATCTAACAACCGACATCGCCCCATACTGCTTCGCGTGTAAATAGCCGCTGACCTGTGGACCCCCTGTCAGCTGTGCCTCGCGTGGCGGAGTGCCACTGGGCCGGCCCGTTAGCTTTCCCGCGCGACCCATTTAATTCAAATCTAGATTTTTCTAATTTAGTTTGAACCTAGTTCTGTTCCCTAGTTTGAAAATCAATTCAGAGAGATCTACAAATCCAAATGGAGTGATTCCAATTTTGTTAGAAAGCTAATAAAAAATCTACCCAATCCCGTTGGATTTAATTCAATTAGAATTAGAGATGTCTCCTAGTAAAAATAACAAGACAGAAGCTTTTGCACATTCAAACATTTTTATAAAATCAACCATGATAGCTTTGGAGTTGATTCCAACTCTCAAAAATCAGATTTAACCATACCTATCTGAATATGTAATAATATTAAGGTTTACATGCAGTGACTTTGGACTAGTACCAAAATAATGCTATATAGGCATTTCTAGTCACTTTAAATCATTAAATAATGAACTTAAACCAAAGTAATTATGAACCAACCCTTAAATCACATTCCCACATGTTAGAATATGTGGTGATGACATGTGTCCACATGATCCCATATTTTAAGTGGTGAATATTAAATCTTAGATATTTTCAATGAGTAGAAATTACTTTTCTTAAATAAAAAGAATGAAGCTAGTTAATAAAACTTGTGATGCTTGTGATGATAGTGGATCATCAAATGTGTGCCTTAGAGTGCTAATTATACTAGTTAAGTATTGTTTGGTGATTGTGTACTCCGTATGTATTTATAGACGATAGTACCGACCAAGCTTTCGAGGAGGAGGAGTTCTATCAAGAGGAGGAAGAAAACTTCAACCACTGCACGAACCAAGGCAAGCCATCATTAACAATGCAAGCTATTGTTAGCAAGCTAGAATTAAGCTAGAGAAATTAAGCAAGATGCATTAGGCATGCTTTGGTTATACCACCTTGGCTATCTACCTAACCCAAGTTTTATTTCCAAGCTATTACTTCCTTTACTTTACCAAAGTCCTTTACTTGTTTTGAAGGTAGCATAACGAGTATAAAACCTGACATATTTAGATAACTTTAGATGTCATTCCATGGCATGAGATTGATCCCATCTTTCCACCTTAGTGAACACTCTTAACTTAGTAGTTTAGAGTAGATAAAAACTTGAGTCACTTTAGATGGGAACACTTGGTGAAAATGAATTATGAAAACCTTGGAATGATGAGTCACTCTATTGAAATGTTTTGACATGTGTTGAGAAACACAAATGGTTTATGATGATGAAAATGTTGAGGCATGAGCCTTGACCCTTTTACAAAACTGATGGTTGGATTCGGATGCGATACCATTCCAAATTTACCGTACAACCACAATACCTGAATTGGGTAAGGCTTAGCCGGAAGTTTATATGCATTAGTATTAGTTCCCTCGCAGGAGAGGTTTGAGCTGAGGCTACCTCTCAATGTTGTCCACCTATGCAGTGCCCAAGATGACAGATGGTCATGGTTGGAAGGCCATGCTCATAGGAGAGGTGCTTATACTAGGGTGTGTAAAGGAAAGGTTATGTTTAATTATCTGCATACTAAGTATGATGATTCAGGGTTACCCCTGACAGATGTATCGAATCATGTGGTGAAAGTGTACCACCTCTGCAGAGTGTCAAACTATTCGAATAGCGCGTTATGTTATGGACGATGGAGTGGCCATACTGTTTCATTGTCAGATGTTTTCAAAATGACTTATGAAATGAATGATGAATCTTGACTTGACCACAACAGGGTTGTGACTATGACACTAGCTTCCCAACTTAAGTGATTCTAGAACTTTATTTTATCTTTCTTTGTTTCTGAACTCAGCTTAGGTTTCAAACTTAACTTTATAGTTAAACTTAGAGTTAGCCCATTACATTGGAACTATACTACTTGTTAGTGGTAGTTTGCGAGTACTTAAGGAGTACTCATCGCTTTTGTCCCTGGCTATTCTCATGGCCAGACTATGAAGGAGACTACCAAGATGATGGCCAGTAGGATGACTATGATAACTAGGACTATCTGCCTTCATTAGCATTGCCTGTGCCCCTGAAGATGGACCCCACCGCTACGCTTATTAATTATTCTGCTGCTTGTTGTATTAAGGCTGGATCATGAGATCCTTATTTGTGTAAGACCTTATTTATGGTTTGTAATGGATGATGTACTGTGATATCCAATCTGTTATGTCTCGCAAAAATGGTAATCCTGGGATTGCAATGGATGACATAACAGGCATCTGGGATTAAAAATCCGGGTGTTGACAAGTTGGTATCAGATCCATCCTGACCATAGGAGACCCTAGTTAGAATGGACGTCCGAACAAAAACTTAGTTTCAAAACCAAAGTGAGTATTTATGAAAAACTATTTCCTCTCTTATCCTTGGGAATTCATTCTTTCTCAAAAATTCATACTCCTCAAAATCCTTACTTTACTACTTAAAATTTGACACACTTGATCACTTCACTAATTTCCTCATCCTTAATTCTTGTAGATGGAGACTCAGTTCAGCAAGTTCTACCAGTTGGGAAATGGAGGTCAGCTAATCTTCGAGAGGGATCTGGATTCACTGTCGGAGTTACTGGGACGCCCACATCCGGAGTTTCTTGGAGCTCAACTTCCAGGGCCCCTAGAAGGAGATTTACAGTGGCTAGTCACTGCTGATCTTAGAGGAAGCATCGAAGCACCAACGTCCGGGAGAATTCTGTTCTCCATGAGAGAGAACAACTGGCTAGATGGATTAGCCAGGGCAATGCATGAAGCTCTCGCACGTCTATGTGCCCTTAGTGTCAACCAACTCCAGGGAACCCGTTTTGCTCACTATGCAAGACGTGACTTCATGGGAATGCCAATGGAGATGCCAAGTCACCCGGAGCTGAAGCGTCAAGTGGAGAACCTTGACTTCCTGTTGTACGATCGCCAGAAGGAATTGGACAATGCTAGGGAGTTTGCCAACCACAACCGTGCCATTGCCGCCCAGAAGGCCCAGACTTTCTCACTGCTAGTCAAGGATCATTAGTCTCTTCGCCTCCAGCGCAAGAAGAAGGATCACACCATCGCCCGTCTTTGCAAGAAGGTGGCCGACCTCGAGAAGACCGTCAAGGAGCAAGAAGCTCAGCTTGCAGCAAAGGAGGAAGAAGAGGAGGGTGAAGACATCCAGGGAGACATGGATTCTTACCTCAGGAATGATGATGACTTTCTGGAGGAGGATGCTGTGGACTTCTACACTGATGATGAGGACTCTGACTTCATCGACGATGAGTAGGTGCACTAGAGCACTGTCGTAGCATGAGATGTATCGGTCCCACTGTATCGTAGCTCGCAGAATGGTTCTTCAAACCATCTGTTTTCCTTTGTTGTTGTGGTGTGTGTTTGTACCGTGTGCTTGTTTGCATGAATGAAATGAAGTTAGTTACAAAACCTGAGTCAAACTCAAATTTTTAGTCTTGAAACCAAAACCATGAACCTTAGAACTTTCCCTCTTACCCCTTTATCTACCTCAATCTTCAGATGACTCGTGGAAACCAAGGAGGGAGCATCTCGTCACAAGACCCAATGCTGCAGATCTTGCAGAATCTCATCGCAGACAGAGAAGCAAGCAGGGCAGAGCGCCAAGCAAATCTAGCAACACTGCAACAGATCGCCCAGATGGCTCTCAACAACCAAGGGCATGTAAATCAGGATCATCAAGGATCCAAGCTGAAGAACTTCCAGAATACCAATCCCCCAATCTTTAGCACTTCAGAGAACCCATTAGATGAAGATGACTGGTTGCAGACAATGGAGAACAATCTAGAAGTAGCCAGAGTTGATGACAACGAGAAAGTTCTCTTTGCCACCCACTACTTGGCAGGAGATGCAAGAGCATGGTGGAACAACATCCGCCTGATGAACCATGGTCAAGTGATGACATGGGAAGCCTTCAAGATCAAGTTCAGCCGCACCCACGTGCCGCAAGGTCTAGTCACCAGAATGAGGGATGAGTTCAGAGAGCTGAAGCAGGGCAGAATGACTGTGGTGGAGTACCATGATGATTCACATCACTTGCGGATATGCACCTGATGAGATCAACACGGAAGCCAAGCAGAAGGAGAGATTCCTAAACGGACTGCATGATGAGATGCAGACTGTCCTCGTCAACATCCGCTTCGAGGATCTCGAAGAGCTAGTCGACTCTGCCATTCAGATGGAAGGGAAGATTAACGAGGCAAACGACAACCACAAACGTCGTATGATGCAGCAATCAGGATCCAGCAGTCACCAGAAGTACCGTCCCAACCCCTCACCAGGATATGCACCAAGAAACAACCGACCCCCAATGTCTCGCCCAAGCTACCCCAACCGTAGCAGAGGCAATGTGAAGTCCGGTGGAAACAACAATCACCCTGGCAACACCAGAAATTTCAACCGTGCCCCTCCCAAGAGCAACAACAACAACAACAACACTGCACCCAGAACTGGCAGCAATGCTGTGCCTGTCGCAGCAAAAGACAAGTCTCAGATCACCTGTTTCGAGTGTGGAGTGAAGGGTCACTACTCAAATGAGTGTCCCAAGAAGACTGCCGCCACCGCCAATGTGAATGCCCCAGCTCAACAGCAGCGTCGTGTTCAACCAGGGATAAGATTTGCCCCAGGGAACCCTCACAACCGCAACGGCCGTCTCTTCCACATGAATGCCCAAGAAGCGCCCGATGTAGTGTTGGGTATGTTTTCTGTCAACTCATTTTTAGCAAGGGTATTGTTTGATTCGGGAGCATCGCATTCATTTGTCACCGAAGAATTTGCATGCACTAGTAAGATTCACCCAACCAACCTGAAGCATGTCATGATAGTTCAAATCCCCGGATCAACTACAAAAGCTAGAAAAATTTGCAAAGCCGTGCCTATCAGAATACATGGGATAGATTTTTATGCCAACCTAGTAGTACTTGGAACCAAAGGATTGGAAGTAGTACTAGGTATGGACTGGATGTCAAGGCATAAAGGAATGATATACTGTGCTAAGAAAGCCATCACCATGACCAGTAGCTCTGGAGTAACAGTAGAGCATATATCTGAAACCTTACCTCGTCAATTCGAGTGCAACAAGAGTCTGCTTGCCTTGTCATTTTGATATGGGGATTCTTCCGTATCATCGGGCAAGGGGTACCCTGTTGGCGATTCTCTATGATACACACGTATTTATGATGACAAGAACTTATCGGTAACTAAAGTTGAGTAGCATGAGGAGCGGCCCTCGTACTCAAGGGACATGAGATTTCCAGTTTATAGTCTGTCAAGCATATAACTAAGATTGGACCTCACTTTCACCTTAACCACATTAAAGATGCTTATGATAGGGGCAATGAGGGCTCAAAGCTAATGAGTACCATACTTTCAACATTTGGAAGCTTTTCAAATTATTCAAAACCTTTTCTTTTACTTGTTGAGTCTCCACATATTCTTTGAGCACCTTCTTGAGAGCATAGTTGTCATTCTTTGTGCTTGTCTCATTACTTGATTATTTGTGTTATGACTTTGATGCTTGTATCTTTGACATCTTTACTTCTAGTATTCACTTGAACTTAAGAGGTGCCTTGGCATTCATAATCAAAGGCAAGCGAGATACCACTCTATCATATCTTGTTATGAGCATTGTAATGTTGCTTATGTTTATGGTTCATGCTACTTATTATTTTTGAGTTGGAATCTCTTCATAGCTTGCAATGCCTACTAAGTAAACTTAGTTGCATACTCCTTATTATGAATTGTCTAAGTAGTTGCTCACATGCTGAGAATATATACATCATATGAAGCAATTGTGTTCGTGAAAGTTCTTTTATCGCACTCAGTTTTCAACTGAATTGCTTGAGGACAAGCAATAAGCTAAGCTTGGGGGGAGTTGATATGTCCAAAACGTATCTACTTTCCCGAACACTTTTGCTATTGTTTCTCCTCTAAACTTGTGTGATTTGGATGCAACTAACACGGACTGACGTTGTTTTCAGCAGAATTGCCCTGGTGTCTACTTTTTGTGCAGAAAATCAACTATCAGGAAAAATCCCGGAAAATATGCTGAAAATCCTATTTTACCAGGAGACTCTAGGAGCCAGAATACGAGACGGAGGGGGCTGGGCCCAGGCCACACCACCTGGCCGCGCAGGTAAGCCCAGGCCACGCCAGGGGGTGGTCTGGCCGCCCCAAACTCCCCCTCGGTCTCCCTCTTTGCCTATAAGTAGCCTTCTGACCTAAAAACTCAGGGGGGTTCAACGTTTTTCCAGAAGGAGTTCCGCTCCGCCACCACCACCAGATTCCACGAAACAGCACCAGAAACTCCGTTCTGGCACCCTGCCAGGACGGGGAATTGGAGGAGATCATCGCCATCATCATCACCATCGCTTCTCCATCAACCATCCATGTTTCCCCATCTATGAGTGAGTAATCCCCCGTTGTAGGCTATGGGGATGGTAGGGATTGGATGAGATCGTTCATGTAATGGCATCAGATTGTTAGGGCATGGTGCCTAGTATCTTTTATTAGTGCTTTATGACTTTGTTGCGACTTGTTATGCTTAATGCTTGTCACTAGGGCCCGAGTGCCATGATTTCAGATCAGAACATGTTATTGATTCATTATGATAGTATTGTTTATGGTCTTATCTGCAAGTTGTATACACATGTTATTGTCCAGAACCAATGGCTCCGAAGTGACAAAAATCAGGATAACCGGAGGGAATGGCTTTGATGTGAGGATCACATGTGTTCATGGAGTGTTAATGCTTTGCTCCGGTGCTCTATTAAAAGGAGCACCTTAATTGCCAGTAGTTCCCTTGAGGCCCCGCTGCAAACGGGCTGGTAGGACAAAAGATGTTGTGCAAGTTCTCATTGCGAGCACGTATGACTATATATGGAATACATGCCTAGGATTATCTAGTACTTGGATGCTTTATCTTATTTATCTCCAATTGCCCTATGTTCTGATTGCTATGTGAATTGTCTTGTCCATGCAACGCCCGTCCATCCATCCCTATGCCTACCGCACTCGAATCCTCATTTCATCGCTATTGTTATCATCTTTACTTTACTATTCCTACTACAAAACTGTTGCTACTGATAAACTACTGTGAGCAAGATTGTTTGCAGGTGCATCTGAATTGACAACTCAGTTGTTAAGGCTTATAAATATTCTTTGGCTCCCCTTGTGTCGAATCAATAAATTGGGTTTCACTTCCCTCGAAAATACTGCGATACACCCCCTATACTTGTGGGTCATCAGACATAAAAGTAAAGTAATATAACAACATATAATTGGGTTTGGTTAATCTCACATAATTCATATGAAATCTCATGTGTAAATGGTTCTGGCTCAAAATGAATAACATAATATGTTTGTTTGAAGTGGAAGAAAATAACTTTTGAAGAAAATGTTTCTTTAATTAAGTTAATCAATAGTTAAGATTATTTGGATACAAACTATTATCATAGTTTTAAGAGTTAAATTAAGGTTGAGAATTTATATGGTTACTTAAATAAAATAGGGTTAGTGAAACTCCTATTTGATTTAGCTATCAAAGGAACAATAGGTTAGGTTGCGCATAATGATGTACTTAAATTAATGTTTTGGTTATTGGAATTTAAAGTTTTAAAAGCACCTTACATTAGTTTTAAAAGCAAGAGTTATATTTCTATGTTTCAATAAATCTTAAGTAGTCTAATAAAGCTAGGGAGCATTTAATTTTATTCATAAATGATAAAGGAAATTGTATTATTTTATTTCAATACAAGAAAAGGACCCAAAAGTCAATTATAACACTCATTTGTTTATTAATCTTAAAATTATTGGGAATTTTATAGTTAGTAGTTTTATAAAATAATATATTTATTTTTATACACATAATTAATTTTTATTTATTTCTAGGACTTTTCCTTATTTTGTTAAATTTTATTTAGGATTTAAGTAGATTGAATATTTAGTTGTATTTTATTTAACTCAAACAAGTAATGTTATATTTTTCCTTCGTAGAGATTATTTTTATGATCATTTTGATATATTATATGTATTTTTAGGATTTTTCTATATATTTTTAGAGCCAAAATACTCATAAGGGATTTTCTATATTTTTTTATGATTTAATCATTATTTTCTTTTTAAACCTGGTGTCGACAATACACATTCATGCATGTTTGATTAAGCTTTGTTCTTGTGTGATGTGATTGTGGATCAGCTCAAGTGAAAATATCTAATTTCTCACCCTTTTACTTCTTTCCACTATGGTGAAACTTGCCCCTGTGTGGTTTATAATGTTGTACTGAAACCTTGTGGATAAAATAATGGATACTATTCTTTTGGTGAAACTTTCCCCTTAATTTATATTGGCTCAATGATGAATTTTAATAGTGCAATTCACTATTAAAGATTTGAGAGAAATATTTCTAACATAACCTTTTTCTTTTATTTTGGTTTTCTTCCTTACTTGCTTGCAGGTACAAACTACTACAGGGAAGATCAAGGATATGTAGCTATAGGATTTAGTTAAACAATAGCATAAGTTTTTCATTTAACCTTTTCTAATTTTCTTTGATCCTATTATTGTAAAGAAAAATGTAACCTTGTATTATATACTAAAGATATTCCTTATTATTTATTGGATTTTTTTCCTTTTGTTTGATCCATTTGTAAATTTTAATATTCAACAATTGTTATAAACTATTCTTTGGGAACACAATTACTTGTATTATTAAATATAACTGAATTGTGATATCTTTTTATTATAGACAATTGTAAGGACTTGTATTATCTTTATTATTTGTAACAATGTTTCTTTGTCATATTTATCTATTGTGATATCATATTTCTTTATTCAAGAATTTACCATTCCATTTCTCATAAAAATCTAAAGATTCCATAATTCTATTTACGAAATTTCCAAATTCATTTGAGTTTGAATCTGAAATTCAAATCCATGTTGGAATTATTTACCCCTCAAAACACAAAGATTCAATAGAGGTCATGTCGAAATCCATCGCACCTATCCTGATGTTTCTATCAGAACAAGAGAGATCTCGATCCCTCCACCCTCTAAAATTCTCTGGATTTTTTGATGCATGAATGCAATGCACATACCTGTGATGTCTTATTTTCTAACCTAAAATCCCGGGATGTTACAGTCTCTCCCCCTTAAATTAAACTTCATCCTCGAAGATTGTACTTTCTTATGTTTCAGATTGTAAAGCTAGCCTATGTAAATCAGGGTAATTCTCGAAATCTATGATGAAGATAATTGGTATATCATTCATTTAGACCTTTTCCTCGAATCCTCTTCTGACTTGATGATGGTTCTTCGACGTCGCGATTCCTTTAAATCCAACATTTCTGCACTGATCAGGTCCTTTTGAGCGTCTTCGGATTAGGACATCTCCTGTCGTATATTTTTTTTTGATAGTCCTACTCAGCTTTACCCTCTTAATCATTAACCCTTTATTTGAGAAATATGTGGGTTTTTTGAAAGTCTCACTAGGATAATACCTTGTTTCAGTCTTCAACCAACTATAGCAATGATTCTATAACTAAATTAGCATGGCATACTTAGTCCTTATGGCTTACTTACTAAGAATGTTTTGGACTCCTTTAGTCCACACCACTCATGGCTTTATGTTCCTTGCTACATGTCTATTTTGGTACTCTATATCCAAACTTAAGAGTAATTCGATTCTTGGTTACCTTCTATTTGGGTTTTCCAAGGTTAATTACTTTATCCTCTTTGATCTATAGCCTAACAAAACTTCCTTTTATGTCCATACTGAAGATATATGTATTACTATCTTGAGGTATAAATCTCAATTTCCATGTTGTCATAGTTCCAAGAATCTCATTATGAGATAACTACAATTAACCTCATAAAAATAAGGTTTATCTGAATCATAGTTTAGGATTTCTCCTAAACTTTACTCTAGATCGCGATATTTCTTCATTGTTCACTCTCCCTCTTAGGGTTTTCTAATACTCCCCAACTCTGAATATATCACCATTTGGTTTCCATGGTTCAGCATTGCTCTAACTTACATTTATACCTCTGTTTGATTTCACGAAGAAAATTAGTAGTGTACCCACAATTGTGGATATCCAAAATGAATTCTATAAACAACTACACACACCAAAAGTTTGTTTATCTCATTAAAAGATAAGTATTTTACGTAAAAGATCTTAAGATGTATGACACAAAGGCTCTTCCATATTGTTTGCCTTACTTTTAACTTTCAGGACAATCTCTATGTGCAAGCCCGACTTCACGAAGCGTCTCGGAGGATGATCACTTTAATTTCATATTTCTTTAGATCTTACTTAACTTAGGCCAAGTTTTATGCTCTTTAGGTCATACCAAGATAACTTGGTTAATCAAACCAATCAAGGTATCGGCTACGGATCATCCTAGGGTGTATAAACTATGGATCACCCTAGATATTTCCAACTTACTCCTAGTATTCTCTCTGAGATTTCAGAGCTTGAGTACCATTCTTGTTCCTTTTCTTTCTATCATTTCATGATACTTCCATGAACTGGGTACTACTACTTCATTAGTTCCTTAGCAACATCACCTACTTTGAGTGAACTTAAGTTCCTCCCTTTATGTTGCTCCATACCTTTTCTACACTAATCTTCCTTCTTGTCACCGACTAACAACGATTTGGAGTTGATCCATTCTTCAAAGTAGTGTTCGTACTCCTTATACTTTGCTTCTTTCTTCATGCAATTCTTCATCTTGGCACTTAGAACCCGTCACTCCCTTATATGAATTCCATTTTCTAACTAGGTATATAAAATCAAGTAATAACTAGATGATGCACATGCATTTGCACATCAAGTCAAACCTCATGTACACATCTAGTCAATCAAGAAGATCCAAGAAAAATCAAGAAATCCAAATGTGGTACATATAACACATATTATTCTAAGCCTATAATATAGCAGTTGAGTAAAACATCTCTAAAATTCAGGCTTAGTGTGTAATATTTGACACCTCCTGATATAGGTTTATCTCGTGATACATAGCACTTGTAGGTCAACTACTCTTTGTCTCAATATTTACTCCAACTTCTCAATTGCAACGGAATGAACGTTGAACAAATGGTCTCAAAGTGGATACGACAAACTTAATACCTCTCTTTAGAATTACGCATTACCACATACCTTCCATTCTATGGTAAACTAT
Organism: Avena insularis; assembly: GCA_023614405.1. Classification (NCBI taxonomy): domain Eukaryota; kingdom Viridiplantae; phylum Streptophyta; class Magnoliopsida; order Poales; family Poaceae; genus Avena; species Avena insularis. The sequence continues at coordinate 174,835 of JAJUPC010000117.1, read as the reverse complement.
CCTCACATGAACTCTTCAAATGACTAACCATATTCTGTTTACTACCTTAACCCAAAGATTACCAGAGATTTATAACATATATGACTTCTATCAGGGTTCTACACTGTTATATTCTTACTTCTACTTCAATATTGTTTACTAAGCACTTGTTATAATTACTCATTCATCATGATTTCAGAGCTAGTCTCACCATAATGACTCTTCTTCTTAACTTTCTATCGTTGAGTCTTAGCAGAATTCCACTCCATCATGCAGTATTCTCAAGTGAATCCCACATGATTACTTCCCATTACATCTATACATGCTCTAATGGTCTTCATTATGTTGTCTTGTGTTATCAACTAATGATAAGATTATGTTACCTTACATGGATTCTGTTGATAGATTACGCCATTTGTATTACTTCAAATGATATCCTAAAATTGATCCTAATCTACTATGACCAATTGGATTTCCTAAGATATCTTAATGGGGTTATATCTACTTCGAAAGACACTAAAGTTATACCTTACTGACATGGGTATGCCCAACGGGCACCCAACTACAGCCTACCTAGTGCGGCTCGACGGAAGGCCCACTCGACGACTTGCCAAGGTCCATGATGCCCATGACGGTTCGAGTGGTATGAAGCCCATATGAACACGGACACCCAAACGCACAAGACAAGGAAGTCTCAATACTAGAGTTTGAATCTAACTTGTAACCAACTCGTATTGGTACCTGAGACCTAGCCTCCCCATATATAAAGGCTAGGAGGGTCCAACGAGAAGGCAGTCGCGACTCCCCCAATAGATAGATCTACGATCTCTCACTTCGCCATAATAGACAATAGATCTAGACATCAATCTCTTGCATAAATATACGCCAGATCTAATCTGCGCATACACCGCCATCAGGGACATTGTAATCCTTCGCATCATTATCAATCAAGAGCAGTCAAGCAGGAGTAGGGTCCTCTACAAGACCTGAACCTGGGTAGACCTTGCGTCCCTGTGTGCTTGTTTGCTAGCCGATCGAGATTTCCAGTGCTCCTCAATTCCTCGAACCTAAGTCCATAACAATGGGCATTGATGAGTTAAACCCTCATCAATTGGCGCCATCTATGGGAACTGGGCGTGCTAATGTTGCGATCTCGATGGCCTCATCTCCGGCGATCTACGATTCGTCGGCATTGGAGACCAGATCTGATTCGGCTTCCTCATCATCAACACGGCCAGATCAAGTCTGGTCAATTCATCTGCGGTCGACATCTTCATCACGGTTAATTTTATCTACACCAACAGGCGTGCAGGCTCGACATCAACACTGTCCTCGCGCTGAGTCGATTGATCAGAAGCACGCAGCCAGCAAAGGCCATGGCAATTCTTACATGCACGGCCGCGGTTCTGTAAAACGCTAGATGGCAGCGTACAATGTCAAGGATCGGTACAAGAAGCAGGGAGACCAGTGCGATTTCCATCAGAATCGATCAACGGAGTCACGCACTACGTACAGTTTGAAGAAAAGCTAGCTGCAAGAATCAACCGTGGCATCAATTCCCAAGAAGAAGAAAAAAGGCAAACGCCAGCGTTATTCGTCGGCCAAGCAAGACCAATTCAAACTCCCGTTACATGTCCATGTCCGATCCCAATACAGCTCCCAAGACCCATAGACTCTTGTGTTTTGCCGTGACCGACCGAAATTGGGTTATTATCAATCAGTTAGGCTCAAGAATCAAAGGCAAAAGAAGAAAAAGGGTGAGAGAAAGTAGTGTTCCGATAGGACCATCCAAAAAGAGAGCATGGCAAGGGACCTCGAATCCTCGTGTGAGACAACTCGTTAAGACTAGAAATTACGAGCTACGACAGGTGTTCGAGTCAGATTAGTATGTCACGTGGTCTGCCTCCTGCGCGTGTAAAAAAAGGAACAAAGGATTTGGACCGAATCGGCTGGTCAGGAGCCAAGGCCACGCTTATCAATTCATGTGCTGTTTCACGTGCTCACATAAAAAAGAAAAAAAGCAATACATATCGGATCAGCTCAATTACATGCATGGGATTTACCGCCGGCAATCGCTTGCGTCGACCACGTCTGCCGCATAGGCTCTGTCCGACAGTATTGCCTCGATACTCGAGGGCTGCGTCAACAAGTCCACTGAATCGGTAGCGTTGACTACGCATGGCGCACTACTACACCCATCGTGACAACCACATCTGCCATGCGACTCCGGCCGTGGCTCGACTACTTGTCTGCCATTCCACTCATCGCCGTGACGACTCTCTCCAAACAAAAATCCGGTGACCCGCCGATGCCTCGACTACCTCGCTCACATTGACTCTACACTCGGGAGCTCCTCCAACTCCGTTGCGAGCCCCGTGACACCTTTGGCTGTACCGACCCGCTACGGTCTTTAGCTGCGGCGACCCGCAGCGGTCTTCGACTCCAGTGACCCGCGGCTCCTTCGACACCGCCGAGAGCCCCTCAGCCGCCCTCGGCTGCGGCGACCCGCTATGGTCTTCGACTCCGCCGACCTACTGAGTCTTCGACTCCATCACGCGACTCGTTGTGGTCTTCGGCTGCGGTGAACCATTGCGGTCTTCGGCTCCGCTGACCTGCTGTGTCTTCAACTTCGTCACGCGACCCATAGCCGCGACAACTATATCCGCAATTGCATCGACTTCGTCCACGACAACTACCAATAAAGCTAAGTTTCCCTCTACTTAGAGCTGATTCTTTCTTAACTCGCACTCAAAACACTCGAGGGCCGCGCCCTCTTCGAGTAACCTAATGTGTCGTCGACTCCACGCACTCGAGCACCTCATACGCGACAGCCTGAGTAGCTGATTCTGCCTGATTGTTGAATCCTTGAACTCCGAGTACCTTGACAAGGTACTGAGAGTAAGGGTAATCAGGCTAACGAAAAGGCCTAGCATGCAGTGCAAAAGTGTCGACTCGATTGGCACCAGAATTTTACTTTGCAAACCGACATGCAAATATTCTTTACAAGATACAAGTACTTCACAATTCTTAATGTTTTATGCAGCTTACAAGGATGTCGACTGCGTCGAGCTATTCTATTGGGTCCTCCAACAGGAGTCGACAAAACAGCTGACTACAACATACACTCAAGACCTGAGTCGAGTACCTCCTCGGATGGTTGCATCGCTTGATGCTACACACACACGCGACGTTGGTCGCGTACCCAACAGAAATGACTATGTCGACTCCATCTGCATCATCGACTCACCCGGCTAATCGCCGCATGACTTTGACTACATCATCGACTCTTGGCTCCTTATGCATGAGACACTGACTCGATGCACTTTCGGGTCAGTGGTTTCTCCTCGCATGATTGTCGACCGCATCTACAAGATACAAGTCTCGAGTCTCTGCCCGAGTCTATGACTCCGCCAGACACTCGGGGGCTACTCCAAACTAGAGCGCTGAATATGCATATACAAGATCTTTGAGTGGCACACTCTGAATCCTCACTCGAATCCACGATTCGACTAAGGACTCAGGGGCTACTCCCATAGGGAGCGCTGGTCGCACATTTGAAAAAGTGTCGGCGTTGATGGCATCCGCAAGATTATCTGAAGTACTTCCGGATCGTTCTATCTATGCAACCGACGACTATAAGTCTCTGATCGAGCATACGACTCGAACAGACACTCGGGGGCTACTCCCATAGGGAGCGCTGACCGTGCACCCGAAGAAATTTGTGAAGATATCCAAGCATTATGAAAACACTTCACTTGAATCTACGATTCGATTGTGGACTTGGGTTACTCCCATAGGGAGCGCTAAAAGCATATTCGACTGAAATAAGCAAATGATGACAACAGTCGCAAAATACTTATAGTCCCCACTCGAGTCTACGACTCGAATAGGCACTCAGGGGCTACTCCTATAGGGAGCGCTGGCCGCGCACCCTATGATTTTTTCTTATACATTACACCATGTGTTGATAACATCCACACTCGAATGCTATGGCTACTCCGCCTCATATTTTCCTTGCAAAGAGACTACGTCTCCTGGGTCACCCGAATCATCTCCGCGATGACAAAAATTTCGGATGACGCGCTTACAACGTGAAGATAAGACCTGAATAAGGCCTGGCAATGCATCTGCTGCGCTCTACCAGAAATAATCTGTACCTATAGGTACGATGAATAAGCCTTGACGGACGCGTCGAGTTCTCACATTTACACACTGAGATTTGACTCTATAAGACCTCCGCGGTCTGAGTCGAATTACGCCAGCAATTTCCGAATTCGAGTCCGGGGACTCGAGTTTGAGTAGGTAGCATTGTTTTTGCCCTAGAGAAATTAACTGGTCCTGATCCGTCGAGCGCACCAGACATGTTTTCCATCATCCCTATGAACTACTACAAATTCGACTGACCTGATGAACTTCCGGGTGAAGTGCTTCACACTCGACACAATTGTCGACTCCGACATCCTAATGCAAAGATCAAGACTTCTAAGTCTCCACCTGAATATACGATTTGCATGGACACTCGGGGCCTACTGACATGGGTATGCCCAACAGGCACCCAACTACAGCCTACCTGGTGTGGCTCGACAGAAGGCCCACTCGACGACTTGCCAAGGTCCATGATGCCCATGACGGTTCGAGTGGTATGAAGCCCATATGGACACGGACACCCAAACGCACAAGACAAGGAAGTCTCAATACTAGAGTTTGAATCTAACTTGTAACCAACTCGTATTGGTACCTGAGACCTAGCCTCCCCATATATAAAGGCTAGGAGGGTCCAACGAGAAGGCAGTCGCGACTCCCCCAATAGATAGATCTACGATCTCTCACATCTCCACAATAGATAATAGATCTAGACATCAATCTCTTGCATACATATACGCCAGATCTAATCTGCGCATACACCACCATTAGCGACATTGTAATCCTTCGGATCATCATCAATCAAGAGTAGACAAGCAGGAGTAGGGTCCTCTACGAGGCCTGAACCTAGGTAAACCTTGCGTCCATGTGTGCTTGTTTGTTAGCTGATCAAGTTTTCCAGTGCTCCTCAATTCCTCGAACCTAAGTCCATAACAATGGGCATTGATGAGGTAAACCCTCGTCACTTACCGAGAGAAGATATATAGATATATAACTACTCCTAAGAAAATAAACAAAGACATCCTACTCAAGTGGATACCCATCACAAGTTATAAGAACATCTGGTTTAGACAAGATGGCTTCCTACTGTCACTATCCAACCTACAGATCCCCTAAAAGGGTTAATCCTAAGGTCAAAGCGTATGCTCTGATACCAGTTGCGGTGACTCAGCATACCACTACATGGTGTAGTACATTATAGTCATTGACATAACACCAATGAAACACTGTTCCACTAGTATAACATCCCTCAGAGTGGTACAACAAAAACATCATGGGTCCAAGACATGACTATAGATTACAAGTTAAAGCTTTACAAAAGATCTAGAAAACATTCCTCAAAACAGTGAGGAAAACTTTATATAGAAAAAACCCAGAAATAGCAACTCGAAATCTATCCTAGACATCATACTACCATTAAAATATATATGGCTTGCGATTGCTGCTATAGCAATGTTCTACAGAAGTAGGTTCTAGTATCTAGGGATTTATCTATGCACTACTCTTAAACTTCTGTTCCATTGCTCCTGATGTAGTCATCGACTTTGTTGATATCCACCAGATATCTTCAAATCTTCAAAGTAGGGATCCTCCTAAGTTCGCCATTGAATGCCTCGAAATATAGTAAGGGTTAAGAAGGCACGGTTGAGTACAAGCGTAGTCAGCAACTTCACTGAAAATTAGTGTTTGATGCACTATCTAGAGCCACAGACCATATGTCGTGGGCTATGCATCTTTTCGTAAACATTTCCTCAAAGGTTGCTTTTATTCTGAAAAGCTATGTCTGCCAGCCTTCACAGGTTTACCAGAACTACATGGAGCTCCTTTCCTACCGCGTTTATAGCTCCTTACCATAATAGGTAATATCATGTCACGATTTTATACACTCTGCAGAGGTGCGTTGCTTTACCCATAAGAGATCAAATCCTTCCTACACAACCGAGCAATCTTTCCCATCCACACTTCCTTAGGTCTGGGGCTCAGTAGATGATCCAAGCCATTCGCTGTCCTTCTCCATGACCCCACATGACAATACGACCTTATAAGCAAGAATACCTCAACTATACCCCCAATGTGGGTAGCTATAGCTATGATAACACCCTTGTAGACTCTGTAAGAAGATCTGGCCAGGCATCCAACATCAGATATGGTGAACCTCCACCTATGCCAGCTCTTTAAATATGATGTAGACACCAATAGCATGGGGCACTAAGGGGTCCCACCCATGTGTTGGATCCTAGCAAGGAATCTGGAGCTTCATGATAAGGTCGTCCATTGGCACACGAAAGGAAGAAGATCCAGATGACTTTCCTATCCCATTCCAAGTATTATGGTTAACGTGTATTATGCATCGCTAGAATCATTAGCGACATTGGTTGTTAAATCCTAAATGATACATTCTCAAGCAACGGTGATTCCATTACTAGTCATAATAGATTAACTGATCACCCTGGATCAGTAACCAATAGTTCACATTATTATCGAAAATAGTGTTTTCTGTCATTCTTTTTGAAATATAGGTGATAACAATAATAGATTGAAAATACTTGATAGAAAATAACCAAATGACATGAGCAAGTGTAAACTTGCCTTTATGATTGCAAGATTATGCAATCACGGTCTTCGAGATAAAATAAGATCCAGTATCTGAAAATAGCATCATTGGTCTGGTAAGGACTAATGTTTAAAGAAGCAAGATGATGGGATGCATAAGTAATGCCTTTTATTTTATAAAACCCTGAAGTAACTCCCCGTTAAGGTGAATGAGTTGAACTTAGGCGATTTCTTTAAGATTTGGTTTATCTTGAATTTTACCTCACAAGCGAATATATCTATAAGGAACTTAGGACTTAGTACACATAAGACATAAAAGTAAAGTACTATAACAACATATAATTGGGTTTGGTTAATCTCACATAATTCTTATGAAAGCTCATGTTTTAAATGGTTCAGGCTCAAAAGAAATAACATAATATGTTTGTTTGAAGTGGAAAAAATTAACTTTTGAAGAAAATGTTTCTTTTATTAAGTTAATCAATAGTTAAGATTATTTGGATACAAACTATTATCATAGTTTTAACAGTTAAATTAAGGTTGAGAATTTATATGGTCACTTAAATAAAATAGGGTTAGTGAAACTCCTATTTTATTTAGCTCTCAAAGGAACAATAGGTTAGGTTGCGCATAATGATGTACTTAAATTAATGTTTTGGTTATTAGAATTTGATGTTTTAAAAGCACCTTCCATTAGTTTTAGAAGCAAGAATTATATTTCTATGTTTCAATAAATCTTAAGTAGTCTAATAAAGCTAGAGAGCATTTATTTTTACTTATAAATGATAAAGGAAATTGTATTCTTTTACTTTAATACAAGAAAAGGACTCTAAAGCCAATTATAACACTTATTTGTTTATTAATCTTAAAATTACGTGGAATTTTTATAGTTAGCAGTTTTATAAAATATTAGATTTACACATAATTTATTTTTAGGACTTTTCCTTATTTTGTTAAATTTCATTTAGGATTTAAGTAGATTAAATATTTAGTTGTATTTTATTTAACTCAAACAAGTAATGTTATATTTTTCCTTAGTAGAGATTAATTTTGTGATCATTTTGATATATTATATGTATTTTTAGGATTTTTCTATATTTTATAGAGCTAAAATACTCATAAGGGTATTTTTGCAATTTGTATTAATGATTTAATCATTTTTTTAAACCTGGTGTTGAGAACACACATTCCTATAGGTTTGACTGAGCCGTGTGCTGTGATTGTGGATCAGCTCAAGTGAAAATATCTGATTTCTCACCCTTTTACTTCTTTCCATAGTGGTGAAACTTGCCCCTCTGTGGTTTATAATGTTGTACTAAAACCTTGTGGATAAAAGAATATATACTATTCTTTTGGTGAAACTTTCCCCTTAATTTATATTGGGTCAATGATGAACTTCAATAGTGCAATTCTGAGAGCAATATTTCTAACATAACCTTTTTATTTTATTTTGGTTTTCTTCTTTACTTGCTTGCAGGTACTAACTACTACATGGAAGATCAAGATATGTAGCTATAGGATTTAGTTAAACAATAGCATAGGTTTTTCATTTAACCTTTTGTAATTTTCTTTTATCCTATTATTGTAAAGAACAATGTAACATTGTATTATCTAATAAAGACATTCCTTATTCTTTATTGTATTATTTTCTTTTGTTTGATCCATTTGTAAATTGTAATATTCAACAATTGTTATAAACTATTCTTTGGGAACACAATTACTTGTATTATTAAATATAATTGAATTGTGATATCTTTTTATTACAGACAATTGTAAGGACTTGTATTATCTTTATTATTTGTAACAATGTTTATTTGTTATATTTATCTATTGTGATATCATATTTCTTTATTCAAGAATTTACCATTCCATTTTTCATAAAATTTACATATTCCATAATTCAATTTATGAAATTTCCAAATTCATTTGAGTTCGAATTTGAAATTCAAATCCATGTTGGAATTATTTGCCCTCCAAAACACAAAGATTCAATTGAGGTCATGTTGAAATCCATCGCACATGCCCTGATTATTTTATCAGAACAAGAGAGATCTCGATCCCTCCACCCTCTTTTAGTTTTGCACAAAAATTCTCCGTATTTTCTGATGCATGAGTGCAGTGCACACACCTATGATGTATTACTTTCTAACCTAAAATCCTGGGATGTTACAAGCATCCCGATATACGCAATTCTAGAGTGTCAGCAGTGTTCAATTCCTTTCTCCTATCCCAAGGCCATATGGGTTTGATGTTCGAGCGAGGACAACTCGAGAATCACGAGGAACTATTAAACGTAATGCATTGGTCCAATCTCACGATCTTAATTGTTTTGTTAATTATGATCTATAGTAATAGGGAACGGGACAATAGTATCAAACGAGCCCATCAAGAGGAGTTTGATTATCAAAGGTTTGCTCGCCTACTTGTATTTTCATTATAAGGAATTGCTATAAAATATCCATTTTACCCCACTTGACACACTCACTATCACCATAAAATGAATCTTCACGCCTAATCTTTCATCTATAGAAAACTTTGTTTAATTTTAGTGATCTTTCTTTAGTCTCATACCCTTTTTCACTCACCACTTTCCACCTCAATACTTGCAATTAATTCACCAAGACAGTTTACACTTTGGGTGTGACATAAACACCTGTAAAAGACACTCGTCGAAGCTCTTTTTCGGATCGATATAACAACCGGAAGAATATTTCCACAAATTTATTTTTTAATGAACTTGTGCTCTTGCATACATCAAGCTATTTTCTAACGCTGGTGCCTAGAAGCTAAGTGTTGTGTGTTTGTTTCTTGACAATTGCAGGTGTTGATATCGTAGATGCTTTATGTTGAAGACATAGGGCCCATGCGCTCTAGAGGAACCTACTTGCCATGGTACATTAATAATGTTCCGGAGGAAATATGTATAGAGGTCATCGAAAATATAAAAAGTCAAAACTATTGACTTGAACACTCTCATGGCTAGGATCACTATTACACCAAAGCCTTAAAAGACTTTGAGGATAGTTCTTTATCGAAGCACATTATTAAAATCCTATAGTTATTCCTAAGGTATATGTTGATGAATAAAACATTGATACTAATCTTATTCATTTAGTGAAGAACAAAGGATGTGAGGATGAAGACCCTTGAACACAAATTATATTATTTGATATCCTCGGCAAAACCTTTAGGGAGAAGGGATTATCTAAATAGGTATGAATTGAATTTACAACCCTAATCTTAAAAGAATGAATTTCTCTCTCTATGCAAGGGTAATGATGGTGGAATGAAGGATATTAACGTCGAGTAGATCAAATATGTGCTCCTTATTCGGATCTCCTCTCTTGGTTCTAGGGTGAATGGCGTTAACTCTGAATGTTTTATGTGTATATCCCATTCATGGAAGTTGTTCTCTTTAACCAGGCGAAGAAAATGACACATAGTATGGTGACACCCTATTATACCTATGCTCGTTATGTCTTCCTGGACTTCATTTGGAATTTCTTCCAATTAGTAAATTGCTTGATTTCCCCCAAATCACTCGTAATTCATAAACGAATTCAATTTATCCCTAAAGCGTGCATTGCCTGAAACTCATAGAAATACAAGGTTTTTTGTTTTCATAATATTTGTGTTAGTTGGAAAGAGAAAATCAACAATAGCAAATGTAGCGCACAACAAATACAAATGTAAACCATTCGAAAAACACCTAGGAAAACTCTATATAAGATAAAGCCATCACATGGCCTCTCCTAGGCAGACAAGGGTCCGACGTCCCCGCACATAGACCAAATCAGACAACTATCCACTACAAATTACCCCCACACCAAAACTTATTTGGAAGGCATAAGCGAAAAGTATCTGCAAAGGTTTTTTACCCGATGGATGAGCTTTCATGGTGCCTATCAAGGGGGCGGATAATTATGCACCGTGTCTAGGTTCATGTTGGCACATATTGGCATCATGGTTGGTGGCACGCAAGGGCGATGCTTCTTAATGGCACACTCGGGGAACATAGGCATCAATAGTTGCATAGTGCATTGCAAACAATGTTAAAAGTGGGTCCCATGCTGTAGAATAGTCGAGCAAGTCCCACTGCCTGGTCAGACACATCTCGCTAACATGTGTTTCCTACCACCGGTGTGTTGTTTGACTAGCCACTATTTATACACCACACACTATTACACGTTATAGATTTTGTGATGTGGTTCATCAATCAATGCCTAAATCTGTGATGCATGCTTAACGACCGCTCCACCCAATATGCGATGACATAGTACCACCAACGAGAAGTCTGTCGAGGTCCACAATAACATCATATTTTATCTTTCATATGTCGTAGATGGACACTAAGTCTTACTCAATGTAGTACCTTGCAACATGTGCAAGAAACATTTCTTTGCTTGATCTATTCTGAACCTCTTAGATGTTGAAAATATAAGCAATAATCCATATGATTTAATCTGAATAAATATTTGATAAAACATGATCATACAAATAGCAAGTAAAGAGATCACGCTAAATAATAGAGTAGATGAACAAATTGCATCTAAACAGGATAGATTTATCACATATACTCCAAACACTAGAATAAGGAATTCTAACAAAATCTAAAAGAGAAAATTCAGGATCCTGTATAGTTGCGACTAAGCAGCAGCGGTGGCGTCAATAGTAGCTATAGTGGTAGCAGCATTGTTGTCACACATATTGAGGTTGCCAAAGATGTCGATGATGTCTGGGAAGAAGTCATCATTCAGGAACTTGGTGTCGGACGACGTCGTGGTTGCCAGTAGTCGTGCTTGAGCTCTCCCCAAAAATCTGATCGCCCTCACCCGTATAGGTTCGTGAGAGGCGGGGTTCTAGTGGCCTACTGTCTCGATCTGCGGTGCACGCTGCAAGCCGGGATGGGGAAGACGAAGACAGAAATGCAATATACTGGAAGGAGGTGTGTGTGATGAGTTATAGGCGCGTAGGGTTTGCGGTTAGTTTATATAGTGTCGGTCGGGTAGGTCGTGGGGAGCAGCCCACGTCTGAGTCAATATAGCCCACGATCCAAAAGATCTAGCAAATTAACGCATTTGTTAATGACTCATAATTAATTTTTCCGAACAACAAAATAAATCTCGGCTCAGCAAGATTCTCGCAACCCGTGGCGCGGCGCGTCATGACGAGACATGGCGTCGGAGGAGGAGTGCATGAGAGCTGCTTCTCTTCTCACTCAATTAGTAGTGCTAGAACAGTCTCCTATATAAGATGGTGCAACTCCCTCTCAACTAGCAATGTGGAACTAAAATTTAGCTCCACTAATACACACATGAGTTGCTACAAATAATGGGACAAAGAGAATTTCAGAATTTGTATTCACTATGGGACAAAATCCAAACATGAAAATACCTCAAAATCCAACAATCCCCCAATAAATATTATTGGCACATCACATCACTTTTATTCTAGAACATTGTTTTTTATATAGGTGTTTATCACAGAATGTTAAGTTGAATTTCCACTTTAAACTCCATGCTACACTAGTTTGCACTTGAATAGTGGACTATGTCTTGAACTACAAGTTTTTTGCACACTAGTTTCACACAAAGCCTAAACTGATACTAGGTTGTTGTAGGGTTCCCTGTGGTTTGGAGCTTATGTGTCATACTTTAGGGCCTTTCATGAGTTTATTAGAGAGCACCCAACTCTCACGGACTGAGATGTTTAACAGTCATACTCATATAGGTGTGTTCCACAAGAGATGTTCTACATGACAACATATCTTCTTAGAAAATCCACTTGGAACACATTAAGATAAATATCAACCTGCCTTATAGATTAAGGGAGTATTGCATCTTTATGTGGATGTAAATATAATATGGGGATTCTCTTCTCTCAGTGAATTAACATCTTGTCTCCTAACTCTAATTCACGTGATCTCCGGTCACATAGAGTAGGTTACCACTGCGAGCAACTCATAGTCTGGGTCTCAAACCCATCTCTCTTGATGCATTATCTATCATTACGTGATAAACCCTTTGTGAAGGGATCTTCCAAGTTCTTAGATATTTGGATATAATCCAACGCAATAACTCTATAGTTTCCCAGTTTCCTTTCAGATTTCAATCTCCTCTTCACATGCCTTGATGACTTCATAGTATCCTTAGAACTGTTTACATTAATGCTCACAGCTTGATTATCACAGTTCATTGGGATGGCAGGTATTGGTTTTACAACCATAGGTAAGCCCATCAAGAGCTCACAAATCCACTCTACTTCGACAGTGGTTATGTCTAATGTTGTGAGTTCCTCTTCCACTGTTGACCTCGTTAAGATGGTCTGCTTGCAAGACTTCTAGGAAACAGCGCCACCACCAAGTGTAAACAAATAACCACGTGTGTCCCTAATCTCATCAGCATCAGATATCTAATTTGAATCACTATAGCCCTCAAATACCCGTGGATACCCAGTATAGTGAATACCATAACTCGTAGTGCCTTTCAAATAAAGCAGAACTCACTCAAGAGCATGCCAATGATCATCTCCAGGATTTGACACAAATTGACTTAGTTTGCTTACAGCAAAGGAGATGTTAGGCCTTTTAGCGCGAGCTAAATACATGAGTGAGCCAATGATTTGAGGATATCTCAATTGATCTTTACATTCCTTCGATTCTTTTGAAGTAGCACATTCGGGTCATAAGGCATTGGAGAAAACTTGCAGTCGCTATACCCAAAGTGACTCAATATCTTTTCCACATAGTGGGACTGAAGCAGTATAATCCCACCATTGTCATCCTTTAGTAGCTTGATGTTTAAGATTACATCAGCCACTCCCAAGTCCTTCATCTCAAAGCAGCGAGATATGAACTCTTTGACCTCCTCAATAACAGAGAGGTTGGTCCCAAATATCAATATTTCATCGACATAGAGACACATAATAACTCCCTCGCCCCCACCATGGAGATAGTACACATACTTATCACCTTTATTTACAACAAAGCCTTAAGTGGTTAAAGTTCTGTCAAACTTCTCATGCCACTGCTTAGGAGCTTGCTTAAGACCATACAAAGACTTCACTAACTTACACACCTTTCCTTCTTGACCATATACTACAAATCCATCAGGCTACTCCATATAAATTTCCTCATCTAGCTCTCCATTTATAAAACTTGTCTTAACATCCATTTTATGAACGAGAAGACCATGCGAGGAAACCAAGGACATTAGTACTTGAATAGTGGTCAATTTGGCTATAGGTGAGTAGGTATCGAAGAAGTCTTCACATTCTTTCTAGGTATAACCCTTGGCCATAAGACGTGCCTTAGACTTTTCAATAGTACCATCAGGTCTAAGATTTTTCTTGAACACCCACTTACATCCTACAGGTTTGCACCCATAAGGAAAATCAGTGACTTCCCAATTTACATTAGCTAAGTTGGAATCCATGTTGCTTCAGACAACTTCCTTCTAGTAGTCTGAATCTTGAGATGCATAGGCTTCTGAAACAGAAGTGGGATTATCATCCACAAGGTACACAATGAAATCATCACCAAATGACTTTGCAGTCCTTTACTCTTTGGGAGCTTAATTATAATCATCCACATGATCATAATAGTGGTCTATCGGCATAGTGGGTTGAAGAATTATAGCAAATTCCTGACTAGATGAGCTAGTCATCTTCTGATTTGATGAGTTAGACTTACCTTTCATGGGAAATATGTCCTCAAATAAAGTTGCATCATTCGACTCCATAATTGTACCAATATGCATGTCAGATACCCCAGATTTTACTATAAAAAATCTATAGCCAATGCTATGAAAATCATATCCTAGAAAAACACAATCCATGGTTTTTGGTCCAAGCTTTTGCTTCTTGGGTATTGGAATACTGACTTTTGCCAAACATCCCCAAGTTCGTAAGTAAGAGAGTTTAAGCCTTTTATTCTCCTATTCCTCAAATGTAGTCATGGTTTTATGCTTTACAGGAACATGGATTAGGGCATGACACACCGTCATTAGTGCCTCCCCCACCATTCCTTGGAAAGACCTGATGTATCTAACAAGGCATTAACCAAATCAGTTAGAGTGCGGTTCTTTCTTTCAGCCACCCCATTTGACTGAGGTGGGTAGGGAGGCATCCTCTCATGTATAATACCATATTTTGTACAGAATAAATCAAAATCGTTTGAAAAGTACTCTCCACCATGATCTGACCTTAGCTGCTGGATTTTAAGATCAAGTTGGTTTTTTCTTCAGCTTTATAGATTTTTAAGTAGTTCAAAGCTTTATCTTTAGATTTTAGAAGATAAACACAACTAGATCTAGTGGAATCATCAATCAACGTCACGAAGTATATTTTTGCACCTTTTGTCAAAACACCATTTCATCTCACATAGATCTGAACATATAAGTTCTAGTGGTGCTAAGTTTCTTGGTTCCATAGCCGTATGAGACTTGTGGGGTTTCTTTGCTTGAATGCAAACTTGAAACTTAGAACTTTTGATAGTAGTGAATTTCGGAATAAACTCATATTGGTTAGCCGCGTCATGCAACCGAAGTTAATATGATAGAATCGTGAATGCCAAATATTGGAGTCATTATCATTGCAAACATGGTCAATAACTTTAGTACATGAGACTGACAAAGATAGGCGGAACTAACCTCCACACTCATAACCTTTTCCAACAAATTCTACATATTTAGATATTACAACTTTATTGGACTCAGACACCAACTGAAAATCATCTCGACATAAAAGTGACCCACTGACGAGATTCTAATTGATGGAGGGAACGTGCTACACATTCTTCAGTTGTATGGTCTTCCTCAAAGTAAACTTGAGATTTACCACTAACACCATGAACATAAGCACGCGAGCTATTTCCCATCAGCACGGAATAAGTCCTTGAGACCTTATGACGGATCTGAAAATAGCCATATTTTCCCACATTTAAACATTGTTTTTAGTCAAGCAGTTGACAAGAATCTCTGTAGCCTTGCCACTAATGACTAGTTATTGCAAAGATATGCAAAGTATTGCTTTGAACTATGTTGTGCCGAAAATCATGCTTTTTAATGCAAAATCAGGAGTCATAAGTGAAGATTTTTAGGAAGTCCACACGACCAAGTAATCCCAGAGCAATTACCAGGCATCGACAGTCGTAACTACCACAGGTACAAGTAGGGCCTGCCCGTACCATGTGGTGGTAGCTTCGCCTCGTCAAACCCTACAACGTTCATGAAGACACCTATATATTTTGAGGTCCCAACCGCCACACAGAAGGCCGCCTATGGGGCACCCGGATTAATCCTCCGAGAATCCCTATTATGTATACACCACGATCCCATGATCAGTTAGTCGTGGCACATAACCGACAAGTACCAAAGTAAACATCCATAACTTAAGCGGATAGAAGTCATACCTCAACTTCCATTATGGCTACAAGCATCATCATCAGCGGAACTTTATCAAAGCGAAGAGCCCGAGCCATGCCTTAACCTACAGGAAGCTGACTAGGAGAACGTCCTATCTTGCATAGTCGTTAATCTTCATCATCTTCTTGATATCTGACCAAGTTAATAGCTAGGGACAATGCCAATGAGTACTTTGAATGTACTCGCAAACCACCATAAGAGAATAATAGTAACCAGAGGATATGCAATCTGTCTATGGTAGTCGGAGGCTCGAAGAGAGGTTCTTTTCTCAAATAGTTTCTCTTGTAGATATAGCATCTACATATCTTTGTTGAAAACTTTTGTAAATCATTTTTGAAGGAAATATGCCTTGAGAGGCAATAATAAAGTTGTTATTATATATTCCTTATATATGATAGATGTTTATTTTACATGCTAGAAATGTATTGATTCGGAAACATCAATACATGTGTGTTTAATAAACAAAAAGGGTTCCTAGTCATGCCTCTCTTATAGACTAGCTTGTTGATTAATAGGATGATCAAGGTTTCCTGATCATGGACATTGGATGTTGTTAATAACAAGGTCACACCATTGGTGTAATGATGTGATGAACATTCATCCGAAGTATAACATTACGATCAAGTCATTATGTTTATATTGCTATAACATCATACGAAGTAATCTTTATCCTTAGACCATGAGATCATGTTAATTGCTAACACCGGAAGAGTATCTTGATAACATCAAACGTCACACCGTAACAGGGTGACTATAAAGATGGGTTCAATCACTACTAGGAAACAGGCTATCTGTGGCGCATGAAAAGGAGACTTATGTGGCGCATATCTTTGTCGCCACTATTACCTCGCCACTGATAACTACTTCCTGTGGCGCATATGGATATGCATACGAAGTTCAGAACCGTGGCATTCCTTCATATGCACCACAGGAATAACTTCTGTGGCGCATTTAAGTGTATGCGCCACAGATATGCCATGCGCCACTAACTATATAATTATATGCGCCACTGATTGTGTAACATGTATTCAAAGTAAAATACTTTCCTGGTGTATAATCAGGTATTTATACAAGATTTATCCAGATGAGTATAAAATACATTGCAAAAGTAGTAGATGCATGAAAACCGACATAAATATAATACAAACACTTAGAGCCTGAT
Source organism: Avena insularis (assembly GCA_023614405.1). NCBI lineage: Eukaryota > Viridiplantae > Streptophyta > Magnoliopsida > Poales > Poaceae > Avena > Avena insularis. Next base: position 157,576 of record JAJUPC010000117.1, on the reverse strand, counting down.
CGAGATACATATATAGTGTCAAGTGCCAAATTTTTACACAAGCGCCGAATACAAAGTTCATATCATCTCACATTACAAATATGAAGTGGCCACCGCCGCTTACACTAGGATCAAATAGAATACAACTGTGATAATGGTGAGCAAGAGCATTAGCCCGACCAATATCTTCATCCGGTTCTTCTTCCACAAGTGGTTCCTCCACTTGGCTATCGCCTCCTCTCTAGTCGCGTATCCTTTGTAGATGTTGCCGCTGAACTTGTTCACTTGTTTGTGGCAATCCTCCCACTCCTCGTAGACTCCTGGAACCCTACCCATGTACACCACATACCACCTCGTAGCCATCTCTATAGACGACAAGGCATATTAGTAAAAATACAACGAAAAGAATGAATAAAGGGTTCACATCCATATATACATGTTCATAGAATATAAAACAAAGGATCCATAAACCTAAAAGTTAGATCATCATAGAAGCAATAAGTTCAACGACAGCATGACCACAAGGTAGTTTAAGTCTAACAACAATGACCATTTCGACCACGAGATAGTAAAGTTTATGACACACACACACTAATACAGCAGGCGTCCATCAAGAATATACACACACTGGATCATGCTAGAGGCACACATCGATCATGATGAAGACTTCCTCTTCTGGCACGGCTTCGGGAACGGTAGATAGCCCTCTTTCGTCATCCACGTCCTTGTGTCACCCTGCTTACGGAGGCGTTCTTCGATCTCCCTCTTACTCAACCCTCTGGCTTGTTGTAGGGCACCGCCCCTTGTGTTGACATCTTCAATGATGATTTGTGACAACTTCATCTGAATGCGATGGAAGTCTTCTCTAAGATCAGCATCGTTGATTTTCGCCAAAGTTTCGGCCCATCCTCGGAGACTAGATGGCAGCGTTAGGTTATGGCAATCCCGAACATAGCCTTTAAGGTGATGGAGGACGTAGAAGGCCTCCTTGGCACCAGCAGTCGACTGCTTGACGCAGGGGAAGTTGAGCACGTGCTTGAACACGTGTTTGCCATCCTTGATACATTCCCCCTATCTACGAAGGTGCATCCCTTCTTGGTGTAGCCCTCGAGAGCCTCATTGAGAACACCCCTTATTCTAGTGTAGTCTTTCTTCTTCGTCAAACTCCCCGAGTCGAAATACGTGGCTAGCGAATACCTCGGGGCAAGGACGATGAGCGTGCGATGTTGTCTCTGCGCAACACAATTGGAACGGAATGTTGGAAAAAGAGAAAAGGAAAGAAATCTATAAGAAATGCATAAGTTACGGTGACGATGAGCGAGTGTGTGTACTTACTCGGGAAAGAAAGGCAAAAGAAGTGTGCCCTTCCTCTTGTTGTCCATCATGAACTTCTCGAGGTACGCCATCGCCTTGGTCCATGTCTCTGATCCTTCGACCAACTGGTTGTCCCGCATGTAGTAGGGATCCACTATTGCGATTTCCGGGGTACTTTCTCTCTTGATCGTGAGCGCCAGATTGAGCGCGTATAGGCGGACCAAGTTATAGTCCAGCCGTTTCGTGAGAAACAGCTTGAATATGTCCTCGAACGCTATGAAGAATATATCCGCGGGGGTTCATCGATGAAGCCCACGTCCAATGGCACCTTGGCCGTGAAAACCAGGTAATTTGGATCGTCCTCTTTAAGAAGGAGGGCCTCTAGTGTCTTGACACCCTCGTGCAAAGTTAACATGGCTCCAACCGCAATGTGGATCATATCCGGAGTCAATATCGGATCACCAGCTACATGCACTCGGGGCAAGCAAAATTGTGTGGATGGTATGACGACGGCGTCCTGACCCCGGATCCTCTTCGGAAGAGGCTGGCTCGCACCCTTCTTATATTATTATCTCGCTTCCTGTAGTGCTTCTTCTTCACAACAGTGTCAGCCATTGCCATCTGCTCATCAGTTGCCTTTCGGAGTGTGTTGGGGCTGAAAACCAATCCCGGTTTCTCTTGTGGTGGATCGGCGGCCGGAGGCGTCTCTTGAGAAAGACCATGGAAGACCAGGCACTGCGTGCATGTATTGTGCCGATCAGCTTGATGGTCGCCGCGAGCTGCGAAGGGTTCTTCATCCACAGAAGGCATATACAATCCTTTGGCGGCGCCGGTGTTGATGAAGTCGTCAACGTTGACCAATTCATCATCATCTTCATGGGTGCCATCATGTGGTGGTGGTAGCGGGGGCGACGGCGGTTACAGCACAACGTCTTTGCCATGTGGCGGTGCACACACTGCCAAGAGTTGATGGTGACGGCTGGTGGTGGCGACAACGGCGACTACTGGCTTCCGAGGTGGTGGCCAGGCGATGATCGGTCGAGAGGTGGCGCCGGTGCTCCCCTCCGCAAGACGAATCTGGGTCTTCGGCCATGTCAAGGGCCAGTTGTAGCATTCCCCAAGGGTCTTGTGTTCGTCGGCTCCCTGAGGTTGAATGGGGGGGGTCCATGTCATTGCACCCTGGCAACACCCGAGCCAACCTGACCTTCATCACGTCATCATCCATTGGATTGTTGTGCATCGTGCGGCTCGCCGGTTGTATAAGAGTGCCCTTGGCAACATCCTTCAACTCACCGCCGACATCTTTAAGCAGGAGTATGCAAGAAGTGTCCTGAGGCAAAAACATGTTGTTGGGCGTCATGAGATGGCAACAGTCATGCATCAAAGGCATAAAGGAGATGACGTGCACTAACTAATTAGTTACCTTGGTGATGGCGTGGATCTCGGATAATGTAGAGACACGGCGGATGCCGGCGGCCGGCCTATCATCATCTGCAATCTCCCGCTCGGGTGCCTCACGAAGCACCGCCGCCGTCGGCTGCGCCTTATTGGTATCTTTCGCGGGAGGAGGCGTCAGTGTGACCAAAACGAGGGGCTGCGTCCTGACGTTGATGGCCGGCGGGGTCACCAGGTCCGGCGACACGGTAACATTGATGCCCGAGTTGCTGCCACTTAAGCTGGGCAGATGTATCGGCCCCTGTCGACCTCCCGCATTCCAAGAAGTAAGCCCCTCAAAAACTCAGGGGGGATCATTGAGCGGAACTTCTCTTCCACTAACTTGTCCACCGTTTTCTGGTCCACCGCCTTCTCCTCCAGTGTCTGCACCTTCATCTTCAGCTCTGCAACAGCGGCTTTATCCTGGTTCTTCCTGTCCCTTCTTTTCCTAGCATCCTCTTTGTAGAACTCCTTGAACTTCATGCTCGTACCGAAGCCGGATACACGGCCAGCTGAGTACGGTGGCAACCCCTTGTCCCTCTTCTTGTAAGCATTGGTCGCCCTGTTGAAAACCATGTCCCATGGCTCCGTCGAATCCTGGGACGACTCTGTGGCAGTAGCGTTCAGATCCTCCTCCTGCAGAGACAAGGAAAGGTGAACCCATTTAGATTCTTGGCTTGATTATCTTAATTAGAACTAAATAGACTTGAGACCAGCGATAAATTCCTTACCAGATTCTTCTCGAAATTAGAGGCGTAAGGTTAAAGGAAATATGCCCTGAAGGAAGGTTGGCTTCATTATCTTAATTAGAACGCAATAGACTTGGCATGTCTATGGTGGGCAGGGCTACACTCTTGTTGCACTTGAATTGACGGGGTAAGGTTGAAGGAAATATGCCCTGAGAGGCAATAATAAAGTTGTTATTATATATATTCCTTATACATGATAGATGTTTATTTTACATGCTAGAAATGTATTGATTCGGAAACATCAATACATGTGTGTTTAATAAACAAAAAGGGTTCCTAGTCATGCCTCTCTTATAGACTAGCTTGTTGATTAACAGGATGATCAAGGTTTCCTGATCATGGACATTGGATGTTGTTAATAACAAGGTCACACCATTGGTGTAATGATGTGATGAACATTCATCCGAAGTATAGCATTACTATCAAGTCATTATGTTTATATTGCTATAACATCATACGAAGTAATCTTTATCCTTAGACCATGAGATCATTTTAATTGCTAACACCGGAAGAGTATCTTGATAACATCAAACGTCACACCGTAACAGGGTGAGTATAAAGATGGGTTCAGTACTACGAAGGTGTTATGTTGAGGCTCATGGATCAAGAGTGGAATTTGTCAATCCAGATGACGGATAGATATACTCTGGGCCCTCTCGGTGATATCACATTAGGATAGCTTGCAAGCAAGTGATGTGATCACTAGAATGTTATATCACGGGAACGAGAAAAGAGTGCATGTCGGTAAAGAGATCAAACTAGGTATGGAGATACCGATGATCGAATCTCGGACATGTAATATATCAAGAGACAAAGGAATTTAGTTATAAGCGTTAAAGGTTCTCACGATCACATGAGTCATCGTTGAATGTGTAGGAGTCAGTACGGATCTCCAGGTCCCGCTGCTGATTATTGATCGGAGAAGGGTCTCGATCATGTCTGCATTATTCACGAACCATAGGGTGGCACACTTAAGAGTTACCGAACACCATTATGGAGCACATATGTTTCAAACGAAAGAATTGCAAAGCGCAAGAATTGTTTCAATAGAAACCGGAAATTGTTTCGGGTGAAATTGCAGAAGGTGGTTCTGCATGTGATATTGAAATATTGCAAGGGGCTATATGTGAAAGTTTGTTAATTAAAGTAATTAACAAAATTCTGAATAAATTTAATAAAAAGAGTTTTATTAAATGAGAGAGCATTAATTTTGGAGAAATTTAATGCATTTAAAGTGGAGACTTTAAAAGGGAATGTGAAGAGGCATTTTAATGTGGAGGGGTTACCACCACATGAATGGGGGAGGTGAGGTCACCCCATGCATGACCATGGAGAGAGGGGGCACCCCCCTCCTCCTATAAAAGGCCACCCATTCCCTCCTTCATCCTCACACCTCCTTGTGAAGGATCTCTCTCCCCCTCTAGAATTATTCCCCCATGGTCTCGGATTAGCGTGATACATGTTCTCGGTGGAATTTCGTCTGGAAGGAGTTGATGCTTCCGCTGGATCCCTGGAGCGAGGAGGTGGAGGTTGTCCGGTGGCTTGAACGTGTGTGCGAGTTTGGATGCGCTGCTGAGTTGCGGTGCTCGGACTTCCTCACGATCTTGAGATCGGCAAGTGTACGACTACATCAACCACGAGTTCCTACTCGTTAACAAAGCTCGTTTTCTACGAGGGTAAGTTCTCGTTGGATGTATGTCCACCCGTTGCTTTGTACCTAGTAGATAGATCTTGGCGTGTAGTTCACACCGTAAGAATTTTTTTGTTTTCTATGCTGCGGACCCAACAGTGGTATCAGAGCCTGATCTATGCGTAGGTGCTTAGCACGGGTAGTACGCATATGGTTGATATGTGGGCCATGATGATCATGTTATTGCATCTTCTATGTATTTTGGATATTGGTGGCATAGTGGGATGAAGCGGCCCGGACCAACCTTACATGTCATCGTACATGAGACCGGTTCCACGACTAACATGCAACTTGTTTTGCATAAGTGGCTGGCGGGTGTCTGTCTATCCTACTATAGTCAATATCTGATTTACAACGAGTTGCTAATAACTTAGTTATCCTCATTGTGGTTCATGTTCGTAGGTAAGAACGGTTCTATCTCCGAAAGCCCTAAGCCACGTAAAACTTGCAATTGATAAATTAGAGGCGTCTAGTTTAGATCATTGCTGGGCTAGTGTGTTGATATGGTATTGTTGTAAGTAGATGTAGGTGGATACTCTTACAACACACTCAACGTGTAAGTTCCATAGACCTTGGCCTTACACACAAAGGAATGATAGAGATCATACCACGATGCAAGTGATAGAGATCAAATGCATGGACCATATCATCTCACTTTACACATTAGATGTTAGCATCTTATCGCTAGTTTGGCGTTTAATAGCATTATAAGATGATCCCTCTTTAGATATCAAGATAAAAATGTGTTCTTCCTTGAGTATGCACCGTTCTATGGATGTTTGAGACATCACGTGATGATCGGGTGTACTCGAATCTACGCTTTCATTGGAACGGGTGTAAGACAGTTTTACACACGCGAATACTAAGGTTCTTACTTGGCGAGCCTAGCATGTACAGACATGGCCTCGGAACACGGACCGAAAGGTTAAGCATGAGTCATATGGTTGATATGATGCCCATATAGATGCTCGCCTTTGAAGCTATATCAACTCACGTGATGATCAGACTTGGTATAGTGGATTTGGTTCATGTAATCACCAAAAGGACACGAGGGATATCGTTTTTGAGTGGGAGTTCATTAGTAATTTGGATTAGTTGAACTCAATCTATCATAAACTTAGTCTAAATAAACTTTACAAATTCTGTTGTAGATGGCACCACCTGCTTTTAATTTCAATGTGTTCATGGAGAAAGAGAAACTTGCTGCGAATTGTAGCAACTTCACCAACTAGGCTATGAATTTGAGGATTCTCCTCACTGCTGCACAAAAGCAATATGTGCTAGATGCGCCGCTAGGCCCCCACCAGCTCCTGATGCCCCTGACGAGGAAAAGAATGTCTATGTGACTCGTCAGGAGGACCACAACTTAGTTCATTACGACATACTGTATAGGCTAGAGCCAGAACTTCGAAAGCGTTTCGAAAATGGCAATGCCTTTGATACCATGGGAGAATTGAAAATGATTTTCGATACCCATGCTGCCGTAGAGAGTTATAATGCTACAGAAAAGTTCTTTAGCTGCATGATGGAGGAAAACAACTCCGTTAGTGAGCATTACTCAAAATGTGCAGATGCGCTAATAAGCTTGTGTCCTTGGGAATAACGATTCCCATTGACTTAGGCATACATCGTGTTCTCCAATCTCTGCCACCTAGCTACAAGAGCTTCGTGATGAACTATAATATGCAGGGCATGAAGAAGTCTCTTCCCGAGCTTCTGTCAAGCTTAAGACCGCAGAAGTGGAGATTAGGAAAGAACATCAATTGTTGATGATCAATAGGACCACCGGTTTCAAGAAGGACAAGAAAGGCAAGCACAAGGGAAAGAAGGGTGGCAAGTCTGTTTCCACGCCTGAAAAGAAACCCCGGGCTGGCCCTAAGTCTGACACCGAGTGCTACTATTGCAAGGATCGCCATTGGGCGAATCGCCCCAAGTATTTGGACAAGAAGTCCATCAAGGCAAACAAAGGTATATGTGATATACATGTTATTGATGTGTACTTGACTAGTACCGCAGTAGCACCGGTATTTGATACGGATCGGTTGCTAATATATGTAACTTCGGTTCGGCTCTGGAACAAGCGACAACTAGCAAGGGATGAGGTCGAGGATCGGTCGGCAATGGATCAAGAGTTGATGTGATCGCCGTCGGGACGCTACCTCTCCATTTGCCATCGGGATTAGTTATAAACCTAAATAATTGTTATTTGGTGCCTGCACTGAGCATGAACATTGTATCTGGATCGTGTTTGATGCAAAGTGGTCATTCCTTTAAATCTGAGAACAATGGTTGTTCGATTTATAAGAATGATATCTTTTATGGTCATGCACCTATGTTGAATGGTTTATTTATATTGGATCTCGATAGTAATATTACACACATTCATAATGTTAATGCTAAAAAGATTAAACTTGATGATGATATGTCTACATATATGTGGCACTGCCGTTTAGGTCATATTGGCGTTAAACGCATGAAGAAACTCCATTCTGATGGACTTTTGGAATCACTTGATTTTGAATCATTTGATACATGTGAGCCATGCCTTATGGGCAAGATGACTAGAACGCCGTTTTTCGGTTCAATGGAACGGGTGACAAATCTGTTGGAGATCATACATATTGATGTGTGTGGACCAATGAGTGTGTCGGCGCGAGGTGGATATCGTTATTTTGTTAATTTCACGGATGATTTGAGTAGATATGGGTATATCTATTTGATGAAACACAAGTCTGAAACTTTTGAAAAGTTCAAGGAATTTCAGAATGAAGTGGAAAATCATCATAATAGAAAGATCAAGTTTCTACGGTCTGACCGTGGAGGAGAGTATCTAAGTTACGAGTTTAGCACACACATGAAAGAGTGTGGAATAGTTTCACAACTCACGCCTGCCGGAACACCACAACGTAATGGTGTGTCGGAACATCGTAATCGTACCTTATTGGATATGGTTCGATCTATGATGTCTCTGACTGACTTACCTCTGTCATTTTGGGGTTATGCACTGGAAACAGCTGCATTCACTTTAAATCGGGCACCATCTAAATCCGTTGAAACGACACCGTATGAATTATGGTTTGGAAACAAACCTAAGCTGTCATTTCTTAAGGTTTGGGGATGCGATGTTTATGTGAAGAAACTTCAACCGGATAAACTCGAACCCAAAGCGGAAAAATGCGTCTTCATAGGATACCCTAAGGAAACAATTGGGTATACCTTCTATCACAGATCCGAGGGCAAGGTTTTTGTTGCCAAGAATGGATCCTTTCTTGAGAAGGAGTTTCTCGCGAAAGGTGTGAGTAGTCGGAAGGTAGAACTCGAAGAGGTTATTGAACCTTCTCTTCATGGAATGGCGAGTGGCGCAGCACCGGAAGTTGTTTCGGAGTTGACTTCACGATGAAGAGAGCTAATGATAATTATCATGAAACTCCGAAGAGGACACTCCGAACCTCGCAGGTCAAGGTGACACGTCAGACTCTGAACTATACTGCAATCTGTTGTGAATTTCATGGTTGATGAAATGGATGACCTGCGACATATGAAGAAGCGATGATGAGCGTTCCAACAAATGGCTAGAAGCCATGAAATGAGATGGAATCCATGTACGAGAACCAAGTTTAGAACTTGGTGGACTTACCTCACGACCGAAAGGCCGTTGAGAATAAATGGATTTTCAAAAGAAAAAGCGTCTTGATGGTAATGTGACCATCTATAAGGCTCGACTTGTCGCAAAGGGGTTTCGACAAATTCAAGGAGTTAACTACGATGAGACATTCTCTCCCGTAGCGATGCTTAAATCGGTTAGGATTATGTTAGCAATTGCTGCATATTTTGATTATGAAATATGGCAGATGGATGTCAAAAGTGCGTTCCTTAATGGTAAGATTGAAGAAGAGTTGTATATGATACAACCTAAGGGTTTTGTCGATCCTAAGGATGCTAATAAGGTGTGCAAAGTTCAGCGATCCATCTATGGACTGAAGCAAGCATCACGAAGTTGGAATCTTTGCTTTGATGAGGTGATCAAAGAGTTTGGATTTGTCCAAACTTATGGAGAGGCTTGTATTTACAAGAAAGTGAGTGGGAGAAATGTGGCATTTCTGATATTATATGTGGATGACATATTATTGATTGGAAATGATATAGATCTTTTAAACAGTGTTAAAAGTTATCTAAACAACAAATTTTCGATGAAAGACCTTGGTGAAGCGTCATATATATTATGCATTAAAATCTATAGAGATAGATCAAGGCGCCTAATTGGTCTATCGCAGAGTACATACCTTGATAAGATATTAAAGAAGTTTAATATGGACGAGAATAAGAAGGTGTTCTTACCTATGTTGCAAGGCAAGACATTGAGTAAGACTCAAAGTCCGGCTACGGCGGAAGAAAGAGAGATGATGGATAAGATCCCCTATGCCTCGGCCATAGGATCTATTATGTATGCCATGCTATGTACAAGACGGGATGTGGCACATGCTATTAATTTGACTAGTAGGTACCAATCTGATCTAGGTTCGGAACACTGGATAGCGGTAAAGAACATCCTCAAGTACTTGAGAAGAACTAAGGATATGTTTCTCATATACGGAGGTGAAGAAGAGCTAGTCGCTAAGTGTTATGTTGATGCTAGCTTTGACACTGATCCGGATGACTCTACTCTCAATCCGGATACATATTTCTCTTGAACGGAGCAGCAGTTAGTTGGAGGAGTTCCAAACAACCTGTGGTGGCTGGATCAACAACGGAGGCGGAATATGTTGCTGCTTCAGAAGCGACGCAGGAGGCAGTTTGGATGAAAGAGTTCATTACAGAACTGGGTGTGGTTCCCAGTGCATTGGACCCGATGGTGATCTATTGTGAGAACAATGGAGCCATAGCAATGCAAAGGAACCAAGGTCTCACAAGAATTCCAAACATATTAAGCGCCGGTTTCACTCCATCCGCGAGCATGTCAAGGATGGAGATATAAAGATTTGTAAAGTACACACGGACCTAAATGTAGCAGATCCGTTGACTAAAGTTCTCCCTAGGGCAAAACATGATCGACACCAGAACTCCATGGGTGTCAGATTTATCACTATGTGAACTAGATTATTGCCTCTAGTGCAAGTGGGAGACTGACGGAAATATGCCCTGAGAGAAAATAATAAAGTTCTTATTATATATATTCCTTATACATGATAGATGTTTATTTTACATGCTAGAAATGTATTGATTCGGAAACATCAATACATGTGTGATTAATAAACAAAAAGGGTTCCTATCATGCCTCTCTTATAGACTAGCTTGTTGATTAACAGGATGATCAAGGTTTCCTGATCATGGACATTGGATGTTGTTAATAACAATGTCACACCATTGGTGGAATGATGTGATGAACATTCATCCGAAGTATAGCATTACGATCAAGTCATTATGTTTATATTGCTATAACATCATACGAAGTAATCTTTATCCTTAGACCATGAGATCATGTTAATTGCTAACACCGGAAGAGTATCTTGATAACATCAAACGTCACACCGTAACCGGGTGACTATAAAGATGGGTTCAGTACTACGAAGGTGTTATGTTGAGGCTCATGGATCAAGAGTGGAATTTGTCAATCCAGATGACGGATAGATATACTCTGGGTCCTCTCGGTGATATTACATTAGGATAGCTTGCAAGCAAGTGATGTGATCACTAGAATGTTATATCACGGGAACAAGAAAAGAGTGCATGTCGGTAACGAGATCAAACTAGGTATGGAGATACCGATGATCGAATCTCGGACATGTAATATATCGAGAGACAAAGGGATTTAGTTACAAGTGTTAAAGGTTCTCACGATCACAGGAGTCATCGTTGAATGTGTAGGAGTCACTACGGATCTCCAGGTCCCGTTGCTGATTATTGATCGGAGAAGGGTCTCGATCATGTCTGCATTATTCGCGAACCGTAGGGTGGCACACTTAAGAGTTACCGGACACCATTTTGGAGCACATATGTTTCGGACGAAAGAATTGCAAAGCGCAGGAATTGTTTCAATAGAAACCGGAAATTGTTTCGGGTGAAATTGCAGAAGGTGGTTTTGCATGTGATATTGAAATATTGCAAGGGGCTATATGTGAATATTTGTTAATTAAAGTAATTAACAAAATTCTGAATAAATTTAATAAAAAGAGTTTTATTAAATGAGAGAGCATTAAATTTGGAGAAATTTAATGCATTTAAAGTGGAGACTTTAAAAGGGAATGTGAAGAGGCATTTTAATGTGGCGGGGTTACCACCACATGAATGGGGAGGTGAGGTCACCCCCATGCGGCCATGGAGAGAGGGGCACACCTCCTCTTATAAAAGGCCACCCATTCCTCCTTCATCCTCACACCTCCTTGTGAAGGATCTCTCCCCTCTATAATTATTCCCCATGGTCTCGGATTAGCGAGATACATGTTCCCGTGGCATTTAAATGCGGAAGGAGTTCTTTGCTTCCATTGGATTGCGGGAGCGAGGAGGTGGAGGTTGTCCGGTGGCTTGAACATGTGTGCGAGTGCGGATGCGCTGCTGAGTTGCGGCGCTCGGACTTCCTCACGATCTTGAGATCGAGAAGTGTACGACTACATCAACCACGAGTTCTTACTCGTTAACAAAGCTCGTTGTCTACGAGGGTAAGTTCTCGTTGGATGTATGTCCACCCGTTGCTTTGTACCTAGTAGATAGATCTTGGCGTGTAGTTCACACCGTTGGAAAATTTTCGTTTTCTATTCTGCGGACCCAACAATTTTGGAAACCTTTTTAAAAAGTTTTAGAAAACACTAGGACTGGGTCACCCATTTGTTTCATCCTTCCGGTCATCCCATGACCAAACTCCTTTCCTTCCTTTCTGACCATCACATGGTCAAAACATTTCTAGAGCCATTGCTCTACAGTAGTTTGTCCAACCATCCATAACTGCGGACACGGCTATTCAGATAGATTTTACACTCCGCAGAGGTTATACACTCTACCCACACAATTCGATACATCCACCGCGGTTCACCATGAATCGTCATACACTAGTATGCGGGGTTCGAATAATCAAATATAACCCTTGGAAGGTCCACTCCGACACGGGCCCTACCCTATAGTTGTTCCTCTCAAGACCGGGATGTCTGGATCCACGGACCAACCGGAGCACCCCACTCAGACCTGGAGGGGCCACTTTCAATGAAGGGCTCATAGTTTCGCCCGATCACTCGCATCGGTGATTGTGCCTCCTCCAGGTGACTGTCTAACATTTGACACTTTTCGTAAAAGCAAGCCTGAATTTTGAGGGAGATGATCCCATATACGCAGTAGTGAGAATACCCATATCAGAGTGAACTACTTTGAGTTAAGCCCCGTCCCATTCCGGGGTAATGTGGTTTCACAGTTTTAGTTGTTATAGCTAAAGCTGCAAAGAACTAGGTGCGTTTTCATAAACATTTTCTCCTCCTCCTTTCCAGCATCATTTGTAAAACCAAAACATTTTTCTTTCTTAAATCTCTCTTGGGAGGTCAATCCTCACCAAGGTTTTATCATAAATCATTTTTGTAAACCTTTTTCCGGGGTCTTCCCATCCTATAGTTTTGCTCGGCTCAAACGGGGTCTCCAAGGGGAAAGTAGGTGTCATCAAAGGGGTTGTACTTAGTAGTACAAATATGTAATGGTTTGGAGGAGCCAAGCCACTACCCGATATAGAGCATCATATATTAAAGTAATGCACTTTTCATAATCAAGTAAGTAAAACATGAATAAGTAAAACATAGGACAAGTCTTATGAGCAAGAAGGTGGCTTGCTTGAGATCAACAAACTGGCTATATATGTCCCTGGACTTCTTCTTATAATACCATAATAACCAATAATAATAACCATTTTCTTCTGGTCTCCGATATAATCGCATCTATTGTCGTTATGGATCACATGCAAGCAAACAAAGGGCACAATCAACACAAGGCATACAATCACCAACACCATACAGAAAACAAACATACCACACATTATTCAATTCAGTAGGTTTTGACAAGCTGAGTTTATAGCAATTAGAATGACTTTGATTGTATTTGAGGGCTTTGTTTTATGAATTATTTGCCAAATACCACCTAAGGAATGGGTTTGGGACTAAGCTTGGGTCTGTATGATATCAATGTGCAACAATGATATAATCAGATAGGTATTGAAATAATAAGGCCAATGAAAGTGGTTTTATGATTTTATCAATCTTCCTTAATTAGATATGATTATTCTAGTGATAAAAACTCTAGTTTTAGGAATTAATTCACAAGAAAAGTTTTGTAGTTCCAAAAATTATTTCCTCTTAGGGTTAAGTAGGGTTTGATGGACTGGTTCAAGGGGAGGTGGAATCACTACAAAATATGTACTAGATTGCCCTTGGGTAATCCCCAAAATCAGTTCTAGTTGATATTTGTCCTTTTCACCATAATTAAAATATAGGTGGTTTTGATATGATTCCAAAGGCAGATGGTAGGTATGTTGAATATCTTTCTGTAGAATTTGGATTCACTCAACTTAGAGTTGGAAAACTACAGGTAGGATTTATCTACTGAATTATACCTAGGATTAGCTCGATAAATAGTGAACTACTAGGTTTTGGTGGATATTGATATAATCATCCATTAGAGTTGGAGTTAGGTCTAGATATGTTATGGTTTGGCCTAGAGAATTTTATGAAGTCAAAAGTAACTTATTTTTGTTATTTTTTCCAAAGGTAAAACACATCTCCTCTAGGTATGGGACCAATTCTAGTTAATAGGTATATTAGAATGCTCCCAGAGGGAGTTGGATTTAATCAATTTGGATCTATGGAGCTCCCTAGGGAAAATAAATACTGTAAACAATACATTCTAATAGATTTATTCTCAGAAAATTAGACCTATTATTTTGGGCAAGGTACAAGTGTTGCATGTTTAAGAAAACATCTGAGACTATGTCAATTTTTTATTAGGGACTTTATTTGCATTTTTATTTTCATTCTCGATTTAAACTGGCAGGCAAATAACAGATCTGGATTTTCTTTTTTAAACAGAAAAATACGGTTGGGCTACTGGGCAGAAATGGAGAGGAAACATGCCGACCAGTGGCGGGCAGTATGATATGCATGGGAAGGAATTGAAGGCCAAGGCGGCCCTTTATCATAGAAGGGGGGACGAAGATGTACCGAGTGAGCTGGGCCGTCCAATTTAAGAGGATCTAACGGCCCTGCCTCATCTTCTTCATTAGGCTGGCGTGAATAGAGGGAAACCCTAGATGGGTCGGAGCAGCGTTAGGGAGGCTTACTCGGGGTGGGAGAGGGGCAGCAAGGGTGTAGGGCGATGGAGGACTCTGGGGCGAGTCTGGGGAGGGGTAGCAGCGCTTGTTTTGGTGAAAATCTGCCAAATCCCGCGTCGGGCAGGGGATGGAGGCTCCGAGCTCGTTCGTGGTGGCGCTAGGGAGGGTCCTAGGTAGAAAATAAGACATGGTTATATGAAGGGAGAGGAGGAGGACTCGATGCAGTGACATGCAGGAGCAGAGGGGTGGAGAATAGGGAACCATGCTCGATTCTTAGGTAAGGCCGAGATGAGGCTTTGAGAGGTCACTAATGTCATTGTCTTGGTCGTTCCCGAGCATGGGAGAGGGTGGGGTTAGGTGCTAGATATAGAGGAGATCTCGGAAACATAGCATGCAGATGGAGGGAAGGTAGAAGAGGGAGCACCATGAGCATAGTTTGAGGAACGACTGAGAGGCTTTCTTGCTCTCTCCTGGCTAGGACAGAGAAGGGAAGGATGGATGGATCTAGGGGATGGTAGGTGAGAGTGTGGGGAGATAATGATCCAGGGGGATGGGGCTATGGTGGACTGGGACAATTTAACTCAAGTTGGAGTGGTGCATGGTGGACAAAGTCCATGGGAGCAAGGGAGGAGGGTATGGGGCCTCTAGTTGGTCGAGTGGGCGGTGGAGAGGGAGTGTGGGGTGCCTCTAGTCGTGTAGAAAGGGAGAGGGAGTAGTGAGTGTTGGTGCAAGAAAATAAAGACAAGATATGACCCATGTGTGCATCTCTCCTTCCTCCAAGCACTAAAGACAAAGGGGAGAGGGTTTTCTACAATGTTTCCATAGTGGTGGTCACCCAGGGGTGTGAGGTGTGTTGTACAAGCTTGGTGGATCAGGTGGGTGAAGGTTTTGTGGGTTTTTGATTAGTGGATTTGCTTAGTTTGCAATATTGATTAAAGCAATGGTTATGAAAAGGAAGTATGAGAAGTTGCATGTGGCAAGTGATAAGATGGTACTGGTGGATGTATATGGTCAAGATACTCTCCTAGGATTTATTTGGGATTTTTCTAAGGAGTATTAGTCCTCTTAATTTCATTTATTTAAAAAGGGCTGAGATGGTTTCTAGAAGATCATTTGATAATTTTACATTGGAAAAGGTTGGTTTCTGAGGTGAGATGGTCTTGGGTACCAAGCTATACTTTGGAGAATTTTCCTGGTATTTATTAGGACATAAAAGTATTTAAAACATTTATTTTATTTTTTCTTCCATTTAGGAAAAAGGGCAAAAAGAATTATTAAAGCTCTTCGAAAATATTAATTTTTGAAGTGGGAGGATAGGGTATAATTATAGGCCTCAAATGTGCCTTAAGTTAGGGATGTGTTTTGGAGAAAAACAATATTTCCTTTATTGAGGTGGTTTTGAGGTTTTTGTAAAAGAAAGGATTTAATTGTTTTTGGGCCAAAACAATTATTGATATTATTTTATAAATCTTTAGATCTAAGGTAGATGATGTACACATATTTTACCGACCATTTGTAATCTTGGGTTTTGGAAATCCAACTTGATTTGGAAGGAAAGCAAGAGATATAGGATGTTAGGCATTATTATTTGTATACCTTCAAAAAATGGTTGAATCTTGAAGCTCAATTCTCCCTTTGGTGCATGGGCTAGGTGGATGGATAGACCAAGTTTAGTATATCACCATGGTACAATAAGTTGATCTTGATCATGCTTGTGTGCTCTAGGAATTGATTTCAAACTTTGAATAAAATAAGGGGGCCAAAGCAGATTATCAAATAGTGTTCAAAACCTTGTGGGTTTTTGAAGCACAAGGATCCATTTGGAACAATTGAAGTAGGTATTGCTAGACCTTTATGAGTACAACACAACCATTCAAATAGTTTGTCCAAAGAAGGTAGGATGAAGATGTGAGCTTCTGACCAAGTAGGATAGTTGATAAGATTTGCAGGAAATATTATTTTCCTGCCTGCAAAACCATCAAGAGAAAGTGGGTTAAAAGGTGATATATCCAAGGGCAGGAGTGGGCCTTGGTAGTCCTTAATATGTTCTACAATATGGTTCAAGTGCATTACCAAAAATGCAGAAGGAGTGGAAATGAGGGAGACTCAAAGATGTGATATTGATATATGATTTCTAGACTTAGTCATTTTTTGGCAAGATAGGAACTTTTGACTAGAATGTAAGAGGGGATGGTTTTGAGAGGGTGCAAGGTTCCAAATCATTATCAAATGGATGATGTTGAAGTGTATATTGATTAGAAAGGATCCATGCTTGATATTGTTCTTCATTGACTTAGAAGATTCTAGAATAACTTCAGAAGTGATCTGGTTAATGGTTTTAGATAATCACCTAGTGGCTATAGATTAGATCCAGCTTAGTTAACTTGCTTAGGGTTGACACTCTTGGATTATCTAGATGCTAGATGATGATCCCCTAGAGTAGCTCATACTAATCCTAAGCAAACAAGTCAAACAACAGAACAAGGAAAATCATCAGACAGCGGATTAAGGCAATTCATCTTTACAAGTAACTCAAGCTATTACTAGAGTTACCATCAAGCCTAGCTTGAGGTAAGGATGGGTATTTTGAACAGGTGGAAGTTTTAACAAGGTAAGGTCCTTGGTGCATCTACCAAGAGTAGAGTTCAAAAGTTTTATAAAAAGGTTTTAGAGAAACCTAGAGGTAAGAGCAATTGAAGGTTCTGTCTTGAAAACATAAGGAGATTATATCTTATAGATCTCCATACTTTGACAATGGAATCTACTAAAATATTTTGGTTTGCAAAAGCATCTTGCCTCAAGTTTTGAAATGACAGAACATTTGAGAAAATGAAAAAAGGAGCCAAGACAGTTTTGTTAAATAGCTTTTGTCAACTGATGGTGAGGTAAAGGATATATCATATGGTATGCATTCACATGCACAAGCACAAGCAAACAACAAACAAATAGTGCATCACTAAACAAGAAAAAGTTTTTGTTCCCCCCGATTTTTGCATTCTGGACAACTAATCAGGGTTGTTGAAATTGGGATGTTATAGACCTTTCCCCCTTAAAAGAATCACGTCCCATGATTCAGGAGAGTAGGGTTAGGGAAAATTTGAGTCGGGGTTAGTACTATGTGTCCTAAGCGTACTAACTTACGGTCTTCGTCTTTAAACATGGTTACTGTGTCGGTTAAGTGAGCTTCAGTCCTCTTGGATGCACAGAGAGTGGAGCAGGCTTTAGTCTTGGTTGCGATAGTTGATCTTTTTTTCCTTTTTAGACTTGATATCTCGGGGCTTAAGTTAGACAAAATAGCTCTTATTGGAACTTCGCGGCGTACTCTTCTGAGGGTGGAGTCTATAGCATTGATGTCTTTTCTATAAGGGTCTTCAGCATTTTCCTTAGAGGCTTATCATATTCTACTTTTATGGGAAAGATGTAGTCTTTCCCCCTTAGGGTTAAACTAGGGTAGCTCAGTGGTAGTTCCACAGTCCTTCCTTCTTAGATTCATCTGATGAGGTTTGAAGGCTATCGCCAATCTTCCTCCTAGAGTTGAAATCTTCAGATGATGTCTGCAACTAGGTCTTACAGGACTTATATACTACTGTTATTCATACTTAGCTGATCGAGATAGTTGAATTAGCGGATCGTCTGAACAAGTTAGAACTGATGGAGTGAGCAAATTTTTGCGGTCTTCTAGGTGGATCTTTGGCTAAAGTAGTAGAGGGCTTCATAAATCTTTAGTTATTGTGTCACTTGATGACTTGTTAGTTGTTGCTTGGCGAAAAGACGTTGAATCTAGAAATCTTTTTGAAACATCTTTAGGTAGACAGTCTTCGAGATTTGAGTGGGAAAGACGCAGTCTTTCCACTTAGAGCTTCACTAAGGTCCTTCAAGAGTGGTGCCATCTTCCATCTTGTAGTGCTGGCGTGATGCTAGAGGAAGGTTATATCTCATTGGGTCTTGAGTTGAGGTCCTCGAGTGACGTTCTATTTTGTAAACCTAGTAGGGACGGTTTCCTAACGAAGCTTAATGGAGTTAGCTCTAGGTAGGTTAGCGGTTAACGATGCTTCTTGCTAGTCTTCAGTTAAAGTAGAGACATCTAGCTTTGGAGGAGTTGTCTTCACGCATCCGGGTCTTCGGGATTTAGGGGTATTCTAGCTTCTGGGAGGAACTTCTCATTTATTTGGGTGGGGTCGACTAAAATAGTTAGTCTGCTGAGGTGATCGGAACCTCTAATATACCGAAGGTTAGTAGAGTCAGGTCTTCACTTCTTGTCTTTGTTAGCCGGTCTTGTGGCTTTTTGTGGACTTCCAGCTTCAACCTGATTCTTGTTATAGTTGGTAGATGAGTATGGAGGGTTGTGTTGTCGATGAGTCTTGAGAGTTGAGTTTGATAAAGTAGGTCATCCTGCTGAGGAGGAATCTTCGAGTTGTTCTCATTTGGCGGTGTCGGACTTATGGTTGTTAATGTACTCTTCCTCTCATAACTCTCGAGGTTAGTCTGGGTTCTCGTTAGCGACAACTAACATGGGGGTTCCCTGAGTTACTAAGTGGGTTATCGATTTTTAAAACCATTTGTCTTGGGTCAATCAAGCCAGAACATACATACAAGGTGAACATAGCAATAGGATCGCAATGTTCTTTGCAAATAACACACATCAAGCAACACAACATGCACTTGGGCAAGCAAAAACGGTCTACTATAGGGACCAAGGAGTTAACTACTCGCGATAAAGGGGAATCCTAGTCTTAGGACATATTGATCCTAGAGATCACATGACTGAGGTCTGGGTCACTATCTTGTGACTGAAGCCTTCATTGTGTCATCGGACGCTTCTCGATATTGTAGTACCTGATTTCTTCGGATTATGAGGATTCCACTAGTAGGGCGATCTTGTAGTCTCCTTGTGGTTGCTGGTAGTTGCTTCTCTTTATCTTGTTCTCATTGTCTTCACCTAATTCAAGGTCCTATTTGTTTTAACTCCATATGTTTGAACTTCGGACGATAGCTAGAGGAAACCATTTTCGAAATCAATTAATTTAGAATAAGATAAGAAGTAGAACTTTTCGAAAGGCATTTGGGTAGATAGTTTTCGAAAGCCGGTGTTTCCAAAATAGTTTTTCCTGTCTAACGGCCATGCTAACTAAGGTTCGCCTACAGTCAGGATGGCTCTGATACCAAGTCTGTGGGCCCCCGGATTAATCCTCCGAGAATCCCTGTTATGTATTGATGAGTGCATATTTGCATCATGTTTTACATTATTATTTTGCATTGTAGATGTAGGATCTTGGTATTTTACGACGCTCGCACGCACATTTTATGTCTATTTTCACCAGGATCAGGACAGATGATGGATACAATGTACACAATTCTTGGAGCAGTTGTACTGAGGATAAAAGGAGTCAAAACCAACGTAAATCGCTTATTTGGGAAATATCAATAATACCAGAAGAAAACCCGAAGCGATCAAGGCACACAGACGGTTTAACGACCAACTATACGGCGGGAATAAATTTTCCGGCCGTATAGTTCCCGCCATATAGTTGGTGCCACCACCGCCTCCTCAAATAGTTTCACACCGTACAACTAGATCAGAGAGACGACATATAGAACAACCAGAAATCACCGAAACCTCAACTCCGGAAGGCATCTGGAGGAGGAAGTCATCCACCGGGGATCCATCTTCGCCCTGCACAAATCCGGAGGCTAAGGCATCGAACTTCATCATCAACCGCTGCATCACCACCATCTCCATCCATCCCATCTACATATTCTCTAGATCTTGTTGTAATTTCCATACTCATTGTGGATTTATACAAGTACTATTCATCTATGATAGATTCCATTGTTATTGCCATGATGTTGATTGTCTCCATGTCTGAGTAGATCTTTAGTTCTTGGGGAGATGGAGAAACCCTAGTATGAGATTGAAATAAGATAAAGTTTATTATGATATTCATCGTTGTGACCATGTGTTAGACTATCTTCATCTTGATATTGAGAGAAGTCGACCTCTAAATATTTGCCTCTCATGGGGACTTGATGGAGGGAACTACTTGTTGGTAGATGGAGGTGTGTTAGCACTTATAGTGACTATAAAGTTGTTGGCACCCCTTACGTATCAACTTGGGAACCAAGGAAACTCACGGAACACTATCCATGCCATGGGATATGTCCTACAGGATTTCGCCCCTTAATAGCGTAGTAATTCGATTAATGTCGATTGCTGACTGCTGTGGTTATAAGGATGATGTGAGCAGTGGTTGCTTCCTATTTTTCCAAATACGGAGTTCCTTCCACACATACATAGTTGAGAATGTTCATGATAATAATCTTTACCTTAGTTCTTTATAATTCTAGTGGTGTATCCACAACTCCCTGAGAACGCTTTTTCCCTATTGCAGTTCCAATCCCTTACATACGCGATACTTACTTTCTGTGTTCAGTTGTTTTACTTTACTTATTATTGCTCTTATACCAAAAACCCCAAAACACCTTTTTATGCAATACTCGCATTATATCTTGTCACTTAGAATTTTATTTAGCATTTCTATTGTAGTATTTATTTCAAGAGTTATTAGACTTCGGAATCCTGCTCCCTATGGGATCGATATATTTATTTTGAAACTAGCTACAAACGATCTGTGCACTTGCAATCATCAAGCTATTTTCTGGCGCCGTTGCCGGGGAGCTAAGCATTGTATGTCTTTTAGTTTTTGCTTATTTATTTTTGTCTTTCTAAGTTTTTTTTGAGTTACAGGTTTCCACCAACATGATGGAGTTTGTGCATATGACTAGTGCTAACCCACTCAGGCAATTTGGGAAGCCCTACGATATTTATAAAAGAGACAGATCCAATGAGAAGACAAGGGGGTTTGAAATAAATCCTCTATTACTTGGTATTCTACACAAGAAGCAATTTACTGGGGATGAAGAAGATCCTGATCCATATGAGCACATTGCATGCTTCAAAGATATATGTGGCACTTTTCAATTGACGGGATATACTGCTAATGAGGTAAGGGTTAAAGTTTTTAGTTAGACTTTGACTAGTACAGGTCTCTCATGGTATAGTAAGATCTTATATCAGATTTAAAGACTTTCTTAATCTGTGTCCTCATCATGATTTTCCTGAATGGTATTTATTGCATATCTTTTATGGCGGTTTAATTGAACCTAATAAAATTGAACTAGACTCTTTCGCGGATGGGCTTTATGAATCTTCCTATAACTAAAGCTTGGGCTTTACTTAATAGAATTCACGATCATTGAGTTTCATGGAATTTTGGTCTAGGAAGCGAAGGAGGCATAGAAATAGATCATGCTTGTGTTCATGACTATAATAAAAAGGGCCATGTTAAAGAATTATCTAAGGAACTTTATTTGGATTCAGATCTTGTGTTGCAAGTTCTTAAAGCTTTTACAGAACACATCAAGGCTCCAAAAGAGGGTTTGGTCAAGTATGATCCGCCACCTGAACTTGAGAGGAAAAGATAAGTTAAAGCCACACTGGCCTCCCTAGAACCAACATATGATATACCTTTCCCTAACACTGCACAGAAGCATATCTTTGAATAAGAACATGTCAAAGCAGTACAAGAGAAGAAGGAAGAGGAAAGTATTCTAGAAGTCATGGAACATCTGGAAGAAACCAAACATGAAGAGGTAACCAAGGAAGCAATTATGGCTATGAATGCACATTGTAACATAGTTGAACTTGATGAAGAGACTTCTGTATTGGTTGAAGGTAAAACAAAGGTAAAAGATGTGGGTAAGCCTATTCTTCCCTGCATATTTAAGGAAACCTCGCATTATGGTTTATGTGATCTTGGCACCGAAGTTAATGTTATATCTTATGATTTCTATTTAGAAATAAAAGAAAAAATAGAACCGGCTACAATTGAAAATACTGATATGACAATCATGTTAGCCAATAAAACTCTTAGAATTCCAATGGGAGTGGTTGAAGATGCAACTGTCACAATTGGCAATAGAAATTTTCCTATCGATTTTGTACTTGTTGATATGCCAGCTGTCACTCTTTGCCCAATTATATTTGAAAAGAACTTTCTGAGTGATGTAGGTGCCAAAGTTGATTTCAAAAAGGAGATTGTGTCTCTTAAGCTTGGGGAAGCGGAAAAAGAATTCCACTTTTCCAAATTTAAAGACAGACCTCCACAGATTCAAGAAGAAGAGAAAGATAAAACTATTGAGGAAATGGCAGCTCTCTTCTTTAGTGATCAAAAAGAAGAAACAAATGAAGACTTAAATTATGGAGAAATAGTTATGGAGGACAAGTCCCTAGAAGAACTAGAAGATGAATTCGATTCACTTCCCATTATAGGGCCTCCAACTAATAAGGCTTTCGAAGAGCTAGAAAAGAGAGGGACGAAGAATTACCACCCCTAGAGTTGAAGACTCTACCAGATAATCTTAAATACATATTTTTAGATGATACAAATAAATTTCCTGTTATTATTAGTGTTAAACTTTCAGGAGAAGAAGAAGAAGAACTCATGAAAATACTTAAGGAGCATCGCAAGGCCTTTGGGTACTCAATGGATGATTTGAAGGGCATTAGTCCCATGATAACCGTCCATCGAATATTCATGGAAGAAGGTGCTAAACCAGTTGCTGAATTTAATAGAGGACTAAATCCCAAAATGAAGGAAGTGGTAAGAAAAGAAATTGTACGCCTATTGGACGCAGGTATAATCTATCCTATAAAATAAAGTGAATGGGTAAGTCCTGTTCATTGTGTCCCTAAGAAGGGCGGTTTTACCATTGTTCCTAATGAAAACAATGAATTGATACCTACTAGAACTATTGTTGGGAATAGGATGTGCATAGACTTCAGAAAATTGAATAAAGAAACTAGAAAATATCACTATCCTTTACCGTTCATAGATCAAACATTAGAGAGGTTGGCGAACCACACTCATTTTTGCTACTTGGACGGATACTCTAGTTTTTCTAAAATAGTTGCTCATCCTGATGACCAACTTAAAACAACTTTCATTAGTCCTTATGGTTTACATGCTTACCGACGTATGCCTTTTGGTTTATGTAATGCTCCAGCTACTTTTCAAAGATGCATGACTGCTATTTTTGCATATTTTATAGAACTAATAATGAAAGTATTTATGGATGACTTTTCTGTCTATGGTACTTCGTTTACTAGTTGCTTGGATAATCTCAAAAGAGTTTTGCAGCGTTGCGAAGAGACCAATCTTGTTCTAAACTGGGAGAAGTGCCATTTTATGGTCAAAGAAGGTATAGTCCTTAGACATAAGGTATCAGGTAAGGGAATTGAAGTGGATATAGCTAAGGTTGAGGCCATAGAAAGAATGCCACAACCTAGGGATATTAAAGGTATAAGAAGTTTCCTTGGTCATATGGGTTTTTATAGAAGGTTCAGTAGAAATTTCTCTAGAATATCTAAACCTTTGACTAACCTCCTACAAAAGGGAGTAAGATTTAATCTTTATGATAAATGTCTTATAACCTTTGATAAACTTAAAATGCTTTATCCCGTGCTCCTATCATTAAACCCCCTATTAGGATATGACTTTTGACTTAATATGTGAAGCTAGTGATGATGCTGTAGGAGTAACTCTGGGACAACACATAGGCCGTAGATTTAATATTATACATCATGCTACTAGAACTCTTAATAGTGCTCAAAATAATTATCCTAAGGAAGAAAGGGAAATTTTTGTTGTATTTTTCTATTGTGATAAATTTTGTTCCTATATAGTTGATGCAAAAGTAAGAGTTCATACAGATCGTGATGGTTTAAAAGAACTCCTTAAGAGGAAAAACCATAAGCCAAGACTAATCCTTTGGATTCTTTTACTTCAAGAATTTGAGTTGTAGATTATGCAGAGGAAAGAAATAAAGATGTTGGATGCATTGTCCATATTTGCCTAGCAAGACACCAATCTTATTGAGGGGAACTTTAGTCCTGGTGATTTTTGCTTACGAGAATTATTCAATGAACTAAGGTAAATTCCTCCAAAAGAGAAGAAGTCTTTGTTGTTGGAGGAGCTTGTCATCCCCGAATAAGTAAATGGTAAGTTCAAGGTAAGTGTTCTTACTCAAATAAGTGATTTGTTTTCACAGATTTTACTTCTGATTTTTTCCTTTGAATTCCTCGTGTTTTTTAAAGTTTCTGGAGGTTTTTACCCTCTATACGGGTGCAACTATACGATCGGAGAAAAATCTCCCGCCATATAGTTGGTCATTAAACCCTCTGTATCTTCTTCGTGAAATTGTTTTCGATGTCTGGACCTATACGGACGCAACTATATGGCGAGAACTATAAAAATCCGGCTGTATAGTTGGTCGTTGAACTCTCAGACACTTTTGGTTTTTGATGTATGTATCTATACAGTCGCAACTATACGACCGAAGATGATATTCCGGCTGTATAGTTGGTCTCTGAACTCTTAGACACTTTCGATTTTTTTATGTTTGTATCTATACGGTCGCAACTATATGACCGGAGATGATATTCCGGTCATATAGTTGGTCGTTAAACTCTTAGACGTCTTTGTTTACTTTTTCATTTTTTCCCCAATAAAAAAACATTATTGTCGGTTCCGAGTCATAACTTAACCGACCTCGACTCGAGATATTTGGAAATATCTGTCCGGAACCAACTATATGGCCGGAGCTATATGGGTCGTGCCCGTATAGTTGGTTCTTACGCGGTAGGACTCCTCCAAATCCACGATTTCTTTCCATGTTTCATTAAGATTCTTTTCTTGGACGAGAATTTGGTGTTTCTCCCAAGTTTTACCGACCTTTGACCCCCCTTATATACTGCCATTGTCTCCCTCTCTAATCATAATCTCTAGAAACCAATCTACCTCTTCGCATGTGAGGACACGCAACCAAGGGACAGAAGCCAAGAAGAAAGGTTCCTATGGAGATCGGGAGCAATAGTGAGCAAGGCAAGGAGATCAAGATCGTCCCTATGGATTTCCTCGACACTGACAATGCACGCCGGAAGAGGGAGTTGAAGACCCTCAAGCTGAAGATTGAAGAGATGGACACGAAGACACCAGGGACACCCAAACATCTTCGGTTGCTGCGACTTTATCTTGATAAACTTGATAAGATATCAAGCAGACAACCAAGGCAGGTTTTTCTATGAGTCTTAAGGCGCTACAAACCCTTCAAGATAACAATGAGTTCATTAAAGAACATGTGAAAGTGCTAGAGATGAATAATCTTTTCTACAAGCTGCGTGTTAAAGAATTAGAAGTTGTCAATCGATCCCTGCATCTCAGGCTAGCCTGTGAGGAGAAGATAACACGTGCCATGGCAGCATAGTGATCTACAATAAGCATAGTATCAAATAATCGCAAGGGATTATTTGATCCCGCCTGGCTTGATTCCAAGCTTAGGGAGATCTTTAAGACCTTGTAATCTATCTTATAAGTTTTACATTACTATTTTAGTCTTGCATTAGTTCAAACTAGAAATAAAGTTTGCATCATTAGAATTCCCTTCAGGAATAGTCGATCCCTTTTATGAAATTCCGAGTTTATTATCATATATGGAGCAATATTGAGTTTGTGTTTGTTCTATTGGATATATGAATGGCTTGAGTATAATTTTACTTGCATTTGATGATAGCAATAGGAGTCTTCCACACCATTGGTATTAATGGAACATACAAAGATAATTTGGTCAATATGTTGTAAGTACATGGTTTGATTTACAAAGAAAGAAAAATTATCTAATTAGTTAAGTTGAAAAGAAAACTTGAACAAAGGAAAAAGTGCTATCAAATTAGAGTGAGAACAAGACGAGGTAGAATATTCAAGCTACAAAGATTACTTCATATACAATTGGAATTTGGTAATTAAGATCGTTAAACTTTGAATTCCTACATGAAGTGGAATGTATGGCTAGCTCCTTTGCACATCACTTAAACAAAAGTGTGAGCATATACACAAAAGAGAAGAAAAGAAATAGAAAAAGAGCGAATGTGCAAAGAGAAAATAGGCATACACCACTATATTGTAGTATGACAAAGAAGCGTTTGAGATTTTAAATACCAAGTGAATATGTTAACCCTAAAACACTTGGGACTACCTTGCTAACTCATTCGGTTGAACTGGATACTTTTACATCGTATTGAGAGTGATCTTTTGTGAACTATTAAATGCTAAGGTATGGAAGCCTGCTAATATTATTCGAATGGTTCGAGTAATGTACTATTCATGAACTTATTCCTATATATATATCATATATGATAAACACATGTTGCAACTGCCTCATTTATTTTATTGACTCGGCTTCATGAATATGAGGATCATATACATTAATCTAAAACTTGCTCAGGACGAGCAAGAGTCTAAGCTTGGGGAAGTTGATGAGTGCATATTTGCATCATGTTTTACATTATTATTTTGCATTGTAGATGTAGGATCTTGGAATTTTACAGCGTTCGCGCGCACATTTTATATCTGTTTTCACCAGGATCAGGACATATGATGGATACAATGTACACAATTCTTGGAGCAGTTGTATTGAGGAGAAAAGGAGTAAAAAACAACGTAAATCGCTTATTTGGGAAATATCAATAATACCATAAGAAAACCCGAAGCGATCAAGGCACACAAACGGTTTAACGACCAACTATATGGCGGGAATAAATTTTCCGGCCGTATAGTTCCCGCCATATAGTTGGTGCCGCCACCGACTCCTCAAATAGTTTCACCCCGAGCAACTGGATCAGAGAGACGACATATAGAACAACCAGAAATCACCGAAACCTCACCTCCGGAAGGCATCTGGAGGGGGAACTCGTCCACCAGGGATCCATCTTCACCCTGCACAGATCCAGAGGCTAAGGCATCGATCTTCATCATCAACCGCTGCATCACCACCATCTCCATCCATCCCATCTACATCTTGTCTAGATCTTGTTGTAATTTCCATACTCATTGTGGATTTATACAAGTACTATTCATCTATGATATATTCCATTGTTATTGCCATGATGTTGATTGCGTCCATGTCTTAGTAGATCTTTAGTTCTTGGGGAGATGGAGAAACCCTAGTATGAGATTGAAATAAGATAAAGTTTATTATGATATTCATTGTTGTGACCATGTGTTAGACTATCTTCATCTTGATGTTGAGAGAAGTCGACCTCTCAATATTTGCCTCTCATGGGGACTTGATGGAGGGAACTACTTGTTAGTAGACGGAGGTGTGTTAGCACTTACAGTGACTATAAAGCTATTGGCACCCCTTACGTATCAACTTGGAAACCAAGGAAACTCACGGAACAATATCCATGCCATGGGATACGTCCTAAGGGATTACGTCCCTTAATAAAGTAGTGATGGCCCAAATATATCGAGCTCGTTGAGGAACCCCAAGAGGAAGGTATGATGAGTACATCAGCAAGTTTCCCTTAGTTATGAAACCAAGGTTTAATCAAACCAGTAGGAGCAAGGAAACACCCCAAAGGTGTAGCTAGCGGAACATTGGCAGGGCGCACTACCGGTGCCAGCAGCATCGTGGAGACCTGCACAACACAACCACAGAACTTTGCCACCAACTGGCGATGAGGTTGTCAATCTCACCGGTTTTGCTGAAAACAAAGGATTAAACGTATCGAATGGAAGGAAGTAATAGTTTGAAGAAAGTAAACACAAATCAGTAAACAGTTTGTAGATTGTATGTAAAAGAAAGGACCGGGATCCATAGTTCACTAGAGGTGGCTCTCCTTAAGATAGATAACATGCTAGGTGAACAAATTACAGCGGGGAAATTGACAAACATCGAGAAAGCAATACATGCATATACTAATCATCTTGACTCCTTTGGAACTTGATTGGGCATTACAACATTATACATGAGCCATCCAGCTGCATCTATGACTAATAATCCACCTTGGTTATCATCGAACCCCTCCGATTAAGTTGCAAGCAACAGATTATTGTTTTACGAATTGCGTGTAAAGTAAACAATACAATTGTTCTATGAACAAAGGATTGTTGTTTTCTCCCTAGTAGCAATATCACATCTAGTACCTTAGAGATTTCTGTCACTTCCCTAGATTACCAGAGGCATGAACCCACTATCGAGCATAAATACTAACTCTTGGAGTTGCTAGCATCTACTTGGCCAAGATAGCTACTAACAATGGAAAGCATGCAAGATCACAAATAACAAAGACATGATAGAATCAATAATCAATCTAAAATAGCATCTCAATATCCATCAGATCCCCGCAAACACAACATGTAGAATTACAAATAGATGATTTTGATCATGAATGGAGCTCACAAGATCTAGACATGAAAGCACAAAGGAGGAGAACCAGCCATCTAGCTACTACATGGACCCGTAGTCCAAAGATGAACTACTCACGCATCACACTAGAGGCTTGCATGGTGATGAAGAAGGCCTCCAGGGTGAATTCCCCTCTCCGGGAGGGTGCCGAGAAGAGCTTCAGATCCCTCCCAATATAGGGATGGAGATGACGGCGGCTATAGACTCTTTCATGGATTTTTGATAGGGCACTTAGGGTTTTTCGTCCTGAGGGCAATATATAGGCGGAAGGAGAGGCCGAGGGGTGGCCTGGGCTGGCCACACCACCCCCTGGAGCGGCCAGGCCTGGCCCGCACGACCAGGTGGTGTGGTGGCCCCCTGGCTCCTCTCCGTCTCGTATTCTGGCATCTGATGACTTCCGGAAAAATAGGCACTTTGTCTTTTGTCCCGACCAATTCCGAGAATATTCATTTTCTGACTTTCCTGGAACCAAAAACAGCAGAAAACAGGCAGCTAGCACTATGGCTCTTGTTAATAGGTTAGTCTAAGAAATCATATGGAAAGTACTCCAAAGTGTGAACAAAACACAATAAAGTGGATAAAACTAAGCATGGAACATCAAAAATTATAGATACATTTGCAATGTATCAACATCCCCAAGCTTAACTCATGCTCATCCTCGAGTAGGTAAGTGATAAAAAGAAAGAATAATTTTTGAGGTGACATGCACCATCAAAGACTTGATCAAAGTATTTGTAAAACATTCAAAGCTGGGATCATAGTACTTATATCATAACATGAAAGACAAAGTTCTAGCAATAAGACAAAGAAACTATGATGCAACATGAAAAGGCACAAACAAAAGATTCATGAATAACAATGCTTTGCAAGACGTTTGTTTGTTTCACATAAAGAAAACATAGCATAATAGTATTCAGCTTGTCCCTCATAGAGTAGCAAATATAAATGCATAGGACACCTTCAAAGTTCATAAGAGTGACTAGATACAAATAGTTTAAAACAAGCAATATCAAGTTATGCATCAATCAACTAGTCTTGGGACAGTGCACATAGAACTAAGAATGGACACTATGCTTTCAAAGTAGGTGCATAAAGGTAGAAGGTGGAGACTCAATATAATGGTGGAAGAAAGTCCTTCATAGAAGGAAGTAGGGATTCAAGTCTCATAAAGAGCTTTCAAAAATTATGGTACTTATAGCTTTCAGCTCTCATTGCCCCTATCATAAGCATCTTGAAGTGATTAAGGTTAAAGTGAACAAACTATGGTGTACATGCTTGACGAAGTATAAGTTAGAAATCTCATGTCCCTTGTATACGAGGGCCACTCCTCATGCTACTCAAGTTTAGTCACCGATAATGTCAACACCCGGATTTTTAATCCTAGATGCCCGTTATGCTGTACCTCGCAATCCCAGGATTACCATTTTTGCGAGACATAACGGATTGGATATCACAGTACATCATCCATTACAAACCATACATAAGGTCTTACACAAATAAGGATCTCATGATCCAGTCTTTAATACAACAAGCAGCGGAAATAAAAGATAAGTGTAGCGGTGGGGTCCATCTTTAGGGGCACATGCAATGCTGACGAAGGCAGATAGTCCTAGTTATCATAACCGTCCTCCTGGCCATCATCTTGATAGTCTCCTTCATAGTCTGGCCATGAGAATAGCCAGGGACAAAAGCCATGAGTACTCTTTAAGTACTCGCAAACTACTATTAACAGGTACTATAGTTCTAAGTTAAAGTGCTAAATCTAAGTTTAACTATAAAGTTAAGTTTGAAACCTAAGCTGAGTTCTGAAGCAAAGAAAGATAAGGTAAAACTCTAGAATCACTTAAGTTGGGAAGATATTGTCATAAACATAACCCTGTTGTGGTCAAGTCAAAGTTCATCATTCATTTCAAGTTATTTGGAAAACATCTGACAACGAAACAGTATGGCCATTCCAACTATCCATAACTGCGGACGCGGCTATTCGAATAGTTTGACACTCTGCAGAGGTGGTACACTTTCACCACAAGATTCGATACATCTGTCAGGGATAACCCTAAATCATCATACTTAGTATGCAGATAATCAAACATAACCATCCCTTTACACACCCTAGTATAAGCACCTCTCCTATGAGCATGGCCTCCCAACCATGACCATCAGTCATCTTGGGCACTGCATAGGTGGACATCATGAGAGGTAGCCTCAGCTCAGACCTATCCCGTGAGGGAACTAATACTAATGCATATAAATTTCGAGCTAAGCCTTACCCAATTCAGGTAATGTGGTTGTACGGTAAATTTGGAATGGTATCGCATCTGAATCCAACCATCAGTTTTATAAAAGGGTTAAGGCTCATGCCTCAACATTTTCATCATCATAGATCATTTGTGTTTCTCAACACATGTCAAAAATCTCAATAGAATGACTCATCGTTCCAAGGTTTTCACAACTCTTTTTCACCAATTGTTCCCATCTAAAGTGACTCAAGTTTTTATCTACTCTAAACTACTAAGTTAAGAGTGTTCACTAAGGTGGAAGTGATGGGTTCAATCTCATGCCATAGAATTACATCTAAAGGTTTCTAAATGGGTCAAGTTTTATACATTTTATGCTACCTTCAAAACAAGAAAGAACTTTGTGAACTAAGGGGAGTAAAACTTGTAAGTAAGACTTGGGGTACTAATAGTCAAAAGGGTGTGATCAAAGCATGCTTAAGGCATCTTTGCTAAACCATCTAGTTTAATCCTAACTTACTAAGCATTATACTTGCAACTGTTAGCTTGCATTGCTCATGGTGGCTTGCAAATACAACTTGCAAGGGTTAATCTTGGATAGTGCTAGCTTGCCTTGGTTGGTGTAGTGGTTGAAGTTTTCTTCTTCTTCGTCTTGATAGCACTCCTCCTCTTCGTAGGCTTGGTCGGTACTATCGTCTATAAAAATACATACGGAGTACACAATCACCAAACAATACTTAACTAGGCTAGATAGCATTCTAAGACACAAAATTGATGATCTATTATCATCACAAGCATCACAAGTTTAATTCAATAGTTTCTTTCTTTTTATTTTAGAAAAGTAATTTCTACTCATTAAAAAAATTAACTAAGATTTAATATTCACCACTTAAAATATGGGATCATGTTGACACATGTCATCACCACATACTCTAATATGTGGGAATGAGATTTAAAGGTTGGATCATAATCACTTTGGTTTAAGTTCATTATTTAATGATTTAAAGTGACTAGAAATGCCTATATAGCATTATTTTGGTACTAGTCCAAAGTCACTGCATGTAAACCTTATAATTATTACATATTTAGGTAGATATGATGAAATGTGATTTTTGAGATTTATAGATCTCTCCTAATAAAAACAACAAAACAGAAGCATTTGCACCTTGCAACATTTTTATAAAATCAACCAAGTTAGGGCTCAGCTGACAGGGGGTCCCGCTTGTTAGTGGGTCATAACACGCGAAACGGTACACGCGCTGTGGGCCGTAGGATTACAAGGGGAATCTACGGCTAAGGGTCGTCGTCGACGACAAACAGGTCGCCGGCGAGCTCGAACCCTAGGGGCTCGGTGGGGGTCTGCTAGGGACGTACGAGGGCTCCAGCAAGGTCGGCGAGGCAGGCAAACAAACTAGAAGACGACAACGAGGCGAGGCGCGGTTGCGGCGGAGCTTGAGGTGGACGCAATCAGCGGCGCCCTTCTCCTCCAGAGGCGGCGGCTCCGGCTCCAATTCCGGCGAGCTACTGCTCCCCTTGCTCCGGCTAGAGGTGGGTGAGGTTCAGTGAGAGGTGGGGAGTGGAGTGGTATGGAGAGAAGAGGCTGGGGAGGCCTCCTTTTATAGGCCCGACAGTGAGACCGAGCGGGATGGGCAAGCAACGGTGGCGACAAGGCTACGGCCGGCTAGCGGCATGGCTGAGGGTGGCGATCGACAGGCGGTGCTCTAGGAAGTGAATGCGGTCGTAGGGGCGGTGGTATGCGGTCTGGGTGAGGTGGCGCTCTAAGCAGCAGAGGCGGCGGTGTCCATGGCGAGCGGTGCCTGTGGTGCGTTGGGCGGCGAACGGGGGTGTCTGGGGTGTTCCCTGGGTCGTGGCGGAGCGGTGGGCACGGGCTGCGGTCGAGCGGTGGCTTGTGCACACGGGGACAGAGCGTGCTCTGCGGGCAGCGTCGGCATGGTCGACCAGCTCCGGGCACGGTGGTTCCTGTCCGCTCTTCTCTTTGTCTCTGGCCTAGGGCTGGTTGGACGGTGGAGGTGGACCACTGGCAACTTGCTAGACATGGTGAGAGGGGATGGAGAGGGCTGCTGCTGCGAGTGCACGGTCGGCCGACGAGGAGTGGCTCGGCATGGCAATGCAGCGCAACTAGGAGGTAGGGGATGTGCTGGTGTGGGTCTGGTTAGGCTTGAGGGGGACAAAGATGATCAAAGCACTTCAAAATTGCTAGACAATATCAGCCCAAAACAGTAATAGTTAGGCCATAATGATCTTGCCAGCAAGGTGTTTGACAAAATGGCCGAAAGAGAAAAAGTTTTGAATTTTGGTTTCAAAATTTTTGAGTGATCTCCACTAGTGCTAGGTAGTCTTTGGTTGCAAGGGTTTTGAAGGTGGAGCTGAAAAAGATGGTTTTTGAAATAGGGGTGATCTATGCATATGCATTAGATTCAATTTTCAAATGTCATTTAAAATAAGTAAACGAATGTTTTTAGCAGATCAAAAGATGGGCCTTGGTACCTCATTATGTGTACTAGCAAGGGGTGCAAAGATCAAGAATTGTTTCTGTTAAGAAATGAGTGCTAGGAACACTCAAAGTAGTGTAGTGGATTAAAATGGCCAAAATGACCATTCCTCCTTTTTAATCCTTTTTGATTTGATTTTCTTTAGGAAAAGTTTGGGAATGATGTAGATGATGTTTAAATCACCTAAGAAACATTTTACAAGCATTGGATCACTTAAACAAGGCACTTCAAATCAACTCCTATTTTAAATGCACACACATATGAATGCTTTCATATTTAATTTGGAAAAGTTTTTGTTAACTCTATTTTTGGATGATTTGATCTTGATAAGCTTGGATTAAAGTTTTGGGATGTTACAAACCTTCCCCCCTTAAACAAGATCTTGTCCCGAGATTTACAAAGAAAACTAGGAACTAAAGAGATCTGGGAACTCTGTCCTAATATAATCTTCGCGCTCCCAAGTGGCTTCCTCCTCGGTATGGTTGCTCCACTGATTCTTGAGAAACTTGATGCTCCTGGTCCTGGTGGTTGTGTAGGCTTCTTCTAAGATACGGATGGGTACTTCCCGATAGGTCAGGTCATTGTTGATTTCCACAGCTCTGTGATCGATGTTCTTGAAAACTTCCATCTTCTCGGGCACTTCCAAGCATTTGCGGAGTAACGAGATATGGAACACATTGTGGATGGCTGACATCTCTTTAGGCAGTTCTAGCTGATACGAAAGGTCCGATATATCTAGGGGCTAACTTTCCCTTCATACTAAAGCGTTGAGTTCCCTTCAATGGTGAAACTTTGAGGTATACAAAATCTCCGACATTGAAAGTCAGGTCTCTCCTTCGCTTTTCAGCATAACTCTTCTGTCTGGATTGGGCGGTCTTGAGGTGCTCACGGACTGTGTGAACTTTCTCTTCTGCTTCTCAGAGAATGCCGGGTCCAAAGATCTGACTCTCTCCTACTTGCGACCAATATAAAGGGGTACAGCACTTTCTTCCGTATAGGAATTCAAACGGTGCCATCTGCAAACTAGCTTGATAACTGTTGTTATATGAGAATTCTGCGAAAGGCAGGCAGTCTTCCCATTTTGATCCGTATTCCAACACATAAGCTCTAAGCATATCCTCTAAGATCTGGTTGACTCTCTCAGTATGTCCATCAGTTTGCGGGTGATACGCGGTACTGAAGTTCAACTTGGTTCCCAATCCTTCCTGAACTTTCTGCCAAAATCTCGAGGTAAACTAGGTTCCTCGATCTGATACTATGGTCTTGGGGGTTCCATGCAGACTAACAATCCTAGCAATGTACAGTTCTGCTAACTTCGCACTCTGGTAAGTTATCTTGACAGGTATGAAGTGGGCTACCTTGGACAGTCTATCAACGATGACCCAGATTGAGTCATTTCCCCTACTAGAAGTAGGTAAACCGGTGATAAAGTCCATTCCGACGGAATCCCATTTCCATTCTGGAATCTGCAATGGTTGCAATAGTCCTGCAGGTCTCTGATGCTCTGCTTTGACTCTTTGACAGATGTCACACTTGGCGATGTAGCTTCCGATTTCTCTCTTCATCTTGTGCCACCAAAATTGCTCTTTCAAATCCTGATACATCTTTGTTCATCCGGGGTGATTAGAATAAAGAGTATCATGAGCTTCCTTCATGATAACTTCCTTCAGCTCCGAATCTGCTGGCACACAGATACGTCATTTGTACCACAGTACTCCTTCTTCGTCTTTGGTGAATCCAGGTACCTTTCCTGTACTAATACGACGTTTGATTCCGTCGATGCTTTCATTTCCCTTCTAGGCTTCCTTGATTTGGCTAATCAACGTGGGTTGAAGTTCAATGCTAGCTAGGAATCCTTTGCTAACTAATTCAGTCCTGAACTGCTCCAATTCCTCATACAAACTTGGCTGCTTCTCCTTGATCATGGTGTTAAGCCTACACAGCAATCTGCTAAGGGCATCCGCTACCACATTGGCTTTGCCGGGGTGATAGTGAATGTCAAGGTCATAATCATTGATTAACTCTATCCATCTCCTTTGCCTCATATTCAGCTCCTTCTGAGTGAAGATATATTTCAAGCTCTTATGATCTGAGTAAATCTCACAGCGATTTCCCATCAAATAATGACGCCATGTCTTCAACGCTAGAACCACGGCTGCTAGCTCAAGATCATGGGTCGGGTAGTTCTGCTCATGCTGCTTCAGTTGTCGAGACAGATACGCGATAACTTTGCCTTCTTGCATCAATACACATCCTAGACCAATCTTGGATGCGTCACAATACACATCAAACGACTTCTTGATGTCTGGCATGATCAATATTGGGGCAGATATCAATATCTTCTTCATCTCTTGGAAACTGGCTTCACACTTGTCATTCCATTCAAACTTCTTATCCTTCTTCAACAATTGGGTCATTGGTCGGGCTATGCTCGAGAATCCTTCTACAAACTTGCGGTAATATCCCGCTAATCCGAGAAATGCACAGACTTGGGTTTGAGTGGTTGGGGCTTCCCATTCTTCGACATCTTTGATCTTGGCGGGATCAACAGAGACTCCTCCGGCAGATACAATATGTCC
Source organism: Avena insularis (assembly GCA_023614405.1). Classification (NCBI taxonomy): domain Eukaryota; kingdom Viridiplantae; phylum Streptophyta; class Magnoliopsida; order Poales; family Poaceae; genus Avena; species Avena insularis. The sequence goes on along the minus strand of JAJUPC010000117.1, from coordinate 121,482 downwards.
TAGGAATCCTACTTCCTTTAGACAAAACTCACACTTGCTGAACTTGGCATATAACTGATGCTCTCTCAGGGTTTCTAGGATGATTCTCAGATGTTGCTCATGTTCTTCTTCTGACTTGGAGTAGATAAGGATGTCGTCATGAACACAACTACAAACTTATCTAGGAAATTCATAAATATCTTATTCATGAGATTCATGAAATAAGCAGGGGCATTGGTTAATCCAAAAGACATAACCGTATACTCGTATAAACCATAGCGAGTAGTAAAGGCGGTCTTCGGAATATCCGTTGCACGAATCTTAAGTTGGTGATAACCAGTCCTAAGATCAATCTTTGAGAATACCTAGGCTCGAGTCAACTGATGAAATAGGTCCTCTATCTTTGGCAAGGGGTACTTGTTCTTGATGGTGATGTCATTCAACTTTATGTAATCTGTACACAGACGATTGCCTCCATCTTTCTTGTCGACGAATAACACTGGTGATCTCCATGGCGATGCGCTTGGCTGAATCAAGCCTGTGGCGAACATGGCATCCAACTGCTTCTTCAGTTCCACTAACTCTGAGGGGTTCATGCTATAGGGTCTCTAGGATATAGGTCCGGTTTCGGGGATTAGTTCGATAATGAACTCAATATCCCTATCCGGGGGCATACCTGGCAATTCATCTAGGAATACGACGGGGTATTCACAGACTACTCTGACTTGGTCTATGGTGGGCAGGGCTACACTCTTGTTGCACTTGAATTGACGGGGTAAGGTTGAAGGAAATATGCCCTAAGAGGCAATAATAAAGTTGTTATTATATATATTCCTTATACATGATAGATGTTTATTTTACATGCTAGAAATGTATTGATTCGGAAACATCAATACATGTGTGTTTAATAAACAAAAAGGGTTCCTAGTCATGCCTCTCTTATAGACTAGCTTGTTGATTAACAGGATGATCAAGGTTTCGTGATCATGGACATTGGATGTTGTTAATAACAAGGTCATACCATTGGTGGAATGATGTGATGAACATTCATCCGAAGTATAGCATTACGATCAAGTCATTATGTTTATATTGCTATAACATCATACGAAGTAATCTTTATCCTTAGACCATGAGATCATGTTAATTGCTAACACCGGAAGAGTATCTTGATAACATCAAACGTCACACCGTAACAGGGTGACTATAAAGATGGGTTCAGTACTACGAAGGTGTTATGTTGAGGCTCATGGATCAAGAGTGGAATTTGTCAATCCAGATGACGGATAGCTATACTTTGGGCCCTCTCGGTGATATCACATTAGGATAGCTTGCAAGCAAGTGATGTGATCACTAGAATGTTATATCACGGGAAAGAGAAAAGAGTGCATGTCGGTAACGAGATCAAACTAGGTACGGAGATACCGATGATCGAATCTCGGACATGTAATATATCGAGAGACAAAGGGATTTAGTTACAAGCGTTAAAGGTTCTCACGATCACAGGAGTCATCGTTCAATGTGTAGGAGCCAGTACGGATCTCCAGGTCACGCTGCTGATTATTGATCGGAGAAGGGTCTCGATCATGTCTGCATTATTCTTGAACCGTAGGGTGGCACACTTAAGAGTTACCGGACACCATTTTGGAGCACATATGTTTCAGACGAAAGAATTGCAAAGCGCAGGAATTGTTTCAATAGAAACCGGAAATTGTTTTGGGTGAAATTGCAGAAGGTGGTTCTGCATGTGATATTGAAATATTGCAAGGGGCTATATGTGAATGTTTGTTAATTAAAGTAACTAAAAAAATTCTGAATAAATTTAATAAAAAGAGTTTTATTAAACGAGAGAGCATTAAATTTGGAGAAATTTAATGCATTTAAAGTGGAGACTTTAAAAGGGAATGTGAAGAGGCATTTTAATGTGGAGGGGTTACCACCACATGAATGGGGGAGGTGAGGGGTCACCCCCCATGTGCCGGCCATGGAGAGAGGGTCACCCCCTCCTCCTATAAAAGGCCACCCATTCCCTCCTTCATCCACACACCTCCTTGTGAAGGATCTCTCTCTCCCTCTAGAATTATTCCCCCATGGTCTCGGATTAGCGAGATACATGTTCCCGGTGGCATTTCGTCTGGAAGGAGTTGCTACTTCCGCTGGATCGCTGGAGCGAGGAGGTAGAGGTTGTCCGGTGGCTTGAACGTGTGTGCGAGTGCGGATGCGCGGCTGAGTTGTGGCGCTCGGACTTCCTCACGATCTTGAGATCGGCAAGTGTACGACTACATCAACCACGAGTTTCTACTCGTTAACAAAGCTCGTTGTCCACGAGGGTAAGTTCTCGTTGGATGTATGTCCACCCATTGCTTTGTACCTAGTAGATAGATCTTGGCGTGTAGTTCACACCATAGGAATTTTTTTCTTTTCTATGCTGCGGACCCAACGGTGGTATCAGAGTCTGATCTATGTGTAGGTGCTTAGCACGGGTAGTACACATATGGTTGATATGTGGGCGATGATGATCATGTTATTGCATCTTCTATGTATTTTGGATATTGGTGGCATAGTGGGATGAAGCGGCCCGGACCAACCTTACATGTCATCGTACATGAGACCGGTTCCACGACTGACATGCAACTTGTTTTGCATAAGTGGTTGGCGGGTGTCTGTCTCTCCTTCTATAGTCAATATCTGATTTACAACGAGTTGCTAATAACTTAGTTATCCTCGTTGTGGTTCATGTTCGTAGGTAAGAACGGTTCTATCTCCGAAAGCCCTAAGCCACGTAAAACTTGCAATTGATAAATTAGAGGCATCTAGTTTAGATCGTTGCTGGGCTAGTGTGTTGATATGGTATTGTTGTAAGTAGATATATGGTGGATACTCTTACAACACACTCAACGTGTAAGTTCCATAGACCTTGGCCTTACACACAAAGGAATGATAGAGATCATACCATGATGCAGGTGATAGAGATCAAATGCATGGACCATATCATCTCACTTTACACATTAGATGTTAGCATCTTATACTGCTAGTTTGGCGCGTTTGATAGCATTATAAGATGATCCCTCTTTTAGATATCAAGATAAAAATGTGTTCTTCCTTGAGTATGCACCGTTCTATGGATCGTGTTTCGAGACATCACGTGATGATCGGGTGTACTCGAATCTACGCTTTCATAGGAACGGGTGTAAGACAGTTTTACACACGCGAATACTAAGGTTCTTACTTGGCGAGCCTAGCATGTACAGACATGGCCTCGGAACACGGACTGAAAGGTTAAGCATGAGTCATATGGTTGATATGATGCCCATATAGATGCTCGCCTTTGAAGCTATATCAACTCACGTGATGATCGGACTTGGTATAGTGGATTTGGTTCATGTAATCACCAAAAGGACACGAGGGATGTCTTTTTGAGTGGGAGTTCATTAGTAATTTGGATTAGTTGAACTCAATCTATCATAAACTTAGTCTAAATAAACTTTACAAATTCTGTTGTAGATGGCACCACCTGCTTTTAATTTCAATGTGTTCATGGAGAAAGAGAAACTTGCTGCGAATGGTAGCAACTTCACCAACTAGGCTATGAATTTGAGGATTCTCCTCACTGCTGCACAAAAGCAATATGTGCTAGATGCACCGCTAGGCCCCCCACCAGCTCCTGATGCCCCTAATGAGGAAAAGAATGTCTATGTGACTTGTCAGGAGGACCACAACTTAGTTCATTGCGGCATACTGTATGGGCTAGAGACAGAACTTCGAAAGCGTTTTGAAAATGGCAATGCCTTTGATACCATGGGAGAATTGAAAATGATTTTCGATACCCATGTCAGAGAGAGTTATAATGCTACAGAAAAGTTCTTTAGCTGCATGATGGAGGAAAACAGCTCCGTTAGTGAGCACGTACTCAAAATGTCTGGGTACGCCGATAAGCTTGTGTCCTTGGGAATAACGATTCCCATTGACTTAGGCATACATCGTGTTCTCCAATCTCTGCCACCTAGCTACAAGAGCTTCGTGATGAACTATAATATGCAGGGCATGAAGAAGTCTCTTCCCGAGCTTCTGTCAATGCTTAAGACTGCAGAAGTGGAGATTAGGAAAGAACATCAAGTGTTGATGATCAATAGGACCACCGGTTTCAAGAAGGATAAGAAAGGCAAGCACAAGGGAACGAAGGGTGGCAAATCTGCTACACGCTGAAAAGAAACCCGGGCTGGCCCTAAGTCTAACACCGAAAGTGCTACTATTGCAAGGGGTGGCCATTGAAGAATCGCCCCAAGTATTTGGCGGACAAGAAGTCCAGCAAGGCAAACAAAGGTATATGTGATATACATGTTATTGATGTGTACTTGACTAGCACTCGTAGTAGCACCTGGGTATTTGATACCGGATCGGTTGCTAATATATGTAACTCGGTTCAGGGGCTACGAAACAAGCGACAACTAGCAAGGGATGAGGTCAGGATGCGGGTCGGCAATGGATCAAGAGTTGATGTGATTGCCGTCGGGACGCTACCTCTCCATTTGCCATCGGGATTAGTTATAAACCTAAATAATTGTTATTTGGTGCCTGCACTGAGCATGAACATTGTATCTGGATCGTGTTTAATGCAAAGTGGTCATTCCTTTAAATCTGAGAACAATGGTTGTTCGATTTATAAGAATGATATCTTTTATGGTCATGCACCTATGTTGAATGGTTTATTTCTATTGGATCTCGATAGTAATATTACGCACATTCATCATGTTAATGCTAAAAAGATTAAACTAGATGATGATATGTCTACATATATGTGGCACTGCCGTCTAGGTCATATTGGCGTTAAACGCATGAAGAAACTCCATTCTGATGGACCTTTGGAATCACTTGATTTTGAATCATTTGATACATGTGAGCCATGCCTTATAGGCAAGATGACTAGAACACCGTTTCCGGTTCAATGGAACAGGCAACAAATCTGTTGGAGATCATACATACTGATGTGTGTGGACCAATGAGTGTGTCAGCGCGAGGTGGATATCGTTATTTTGTTACTTTCATGGATGATTTGAGTAGATATGGGTATATCTATTTGATGAAACACAAGTCTGAAACTTTTGAAAAGTTCAAGGAATTTCAGAATGAAGTGAAAAATCATCGTAATAGAAAGATCAAGTTTCTATGGTCTGACCGTGGAGGAGAGTATCTAAGTTGCGAGTTTAGCACACACATGAAAGAGTGTGGAATAGTTTCACAACTCACGCCTGCTGGAACACCACAACGTAATGGTGTGTCGGAACGTCGTAATCATACCTTATTGGATATGGTTCGATCTATGATGTCTATGACTAACTTAGCTCTGTCATTTTGGGGTTATGCACTGGAAACAGCTGCATTCACTTTAAATCGGGCACCATCTAAATCCGTTGAAACGACACCGTATGAATTATGGTTTGGAAACAAACCTAAGCTGTCATTTCTTAAGGTTTGGGGATGCGATGTTTATGTGAAGAAACTTCAACCGGATAAACTCGAACCCAAAGCGGAAAAATGCGTCTTCATAGGATACCCTAAGGAAACAATTGGGTATACCTTCTATCACAGATCCAAGGGCAAGGTTTTTGTTGCCAAGAATGGTCCTTTCTTGAGAAGGAGTTTCTTGTGAAAGGTGTGAGTACTCGGAAGGTAGAACTCGAATAGGTTATTGAACCTTCTCTTCATGGAATGGCGAGTAGCGCAACACCAGAAGTTGTTTCGGAGTTGACTTCACCTGATGAAGAGAGAGCTAATGATAATGATCATGAAACTCCGAAAGAGGACACTACCAAACCTCGCAGGTCAAGCAGGACACGTGCAGCTCCTGAACTGTACGACAATCCTGTTGTGAATTTCATGGTTGATGAAATGGATGACCCTGCGACATATGAAGAAGTGATGATGAGCCCAGATTCCAACAAATGGCTAGAAGCCATGAAATCCGAGATGGAATCCATGTACAAGAACCAAGTTGGGAACTTGGTGGACTTACCTCACGACCGAAAGGCCGTTGAGAATAAATGGATTTTCAAAAGGAAAACTGATGCTGATGGTAATGTGACCATCTGTAAGGCTCGACTTGTCACAAAGGGGTTTCGACAAATTCAAGGAGTTGACTACAATGAGACATTCTCTCCCGTAGCGATGCTTAAATCTGTTAGGATTATGTTAGCAATTGCTGCATATTTCGATTATGAAATATGGCAGATGGATGTCAAAACTGCGTTCCTCAATGGTAAGATTGAAGAAGAGTTGTATATGATACAACCTAAGGGTTTTGTCGATCCTAAGGATGCTAATAAGGTGTGCAAACTTCAGCGATCCATCTATGGACTGAAGCAAGCATCACGAAGTTGGAATCTCCGCTTTGATGAGGTGATCAAAGAGTTTGGATTTGTCCAAACTTATGGAGAGGCTTGTAATTACAAGAAAGTGAGTGGGAGCAATGTGGCATTTCTGATATTATATGTGGATGACATATTATTGATTGGAAATGATATAGATCTTTTAAACAGTGTTAAAAGTTATCTAAACAGCAAATTTTCGATGAAAGACCTTGGTGAAGCGTCATATATATTAGGCATTAAAATCTATAGAGATAGATCAAGGCGCCTAATTGGGTTATCGCAGAGTACATACCTTGATAAGATATTAAAGAAGTTTAATATAAACGAAAGTAAGAAGGGGTTCTTACCTATGTTGCAAGGCAAGACATTGAGTAAGACTCAAAGTCCGGCTACGACGGAAGAAATAGAGATGATGGATCAGATCCCCTATGCCTCAGCCATAGGCTCTATTATGTATGCCATGCTATGTACAAGATCGGATGTGGCACATGCTATTAGTTTAACTAGTAGGTACCAATCTGATCCAGGTTCGGAACACTGGATAGCGGTAAAGAACATCCTCAAGTACTTGAGAAGAACTAAGGATATGTTTCTCATATACGGAGGTGAAGAAGAGCTAGTCGCTAAGTGTTATGTCGATGCTAGCTTTGACACTGATACGGATGACTCTAAGTCTCAATCCGGATACGTATTTCTCTTTAACGGAGCAGCAGTTAGTTGGAGGAGTTCCAAACAACCTGTGGTGGCTGGATCAACAACGGAGGCGGAATATGTTGTTGCTTCAGAAGCGGCGCAGGAAGCAGTTTGGATGAAAGAGTTCATTACAGAACTGGGTGTAGTTCCCAGTGTGTTGGACCCGATGGTGATCTATTGTGACAACAATGGAGCCATAGCCAATGCAAAGGAACCAAGGTCTCACAAGAACTCCAAACATATTAAGCGCCAGTTTCACTCCATCTGCGAGCATGTCAAGGATGGAGATATAAAGATTTGTAAAGTACACACGGACCTAAATGTAGCAGATCCGTTGACTAAAGTTCTCCCTAGGGCAAAACATGATCAATACCAGAACTCCATGGGTGTTTGATTTATCACTATGTGAACTAGATTATTGTCTCTAGTGCAAGTGGGAGATTGAAGGAAATATGCCCTAAGAGGCAATAATAAAGTTGTTATTATATATATTTCTTATACATGATAGATGTTTATTTTACATGCTATAAATGTATTGATTCGGAAACATCAATACATGTGTGTTTAATAAACAAAAAGGGTTCCTAGTCATGCCTCTCTTATAGACTAGCTTGTTGATTAATAGGATGATCAAGGTTTCCTGATCATGGACATTGGATGTTGTTAATAACAAGGTCACACCATTGGTGGAATGATGTGATGAACATTCATCCGAAGTATAGCATTACGATCAAGTCATTATGTTTATATTTCTATAACATCATACGAAGTAATCTTTATCCTTAGACCATGAGATCATGTTAATTGCTAACACCGGAAGAGTATCTTGATAACATCAAACGTCACACCGTAACAGGGTGACTATAAAGATGGGTTCAGTACTACGAAGGTGTTATGTTGAGGCTCATGGATCAAGATTGGAATTTGTCAATCCAGATGACGGATAGATATACTCTGGGCCCTCTCGGTGATATCACATTAGGATAGCTTGCAAGCAAGTGATGTGATCACTAGAATGTTATATCATGGGAATGAGAAAAGAGTGCATGTCGGTAACGAGATCAAACTAGGTATGGAGATACCGATGATCGAATCTCGGACATGTAATATATCGAGAGACAAAGGGATTTAGTTACAAGCGTTAAAGGTTCTCACGATCATAGGAGTCATCGTTGAATGTGTAGGAGTCAGTACGGATCTCCAGGTCCCGCTGCTGATTATTGATCGGAGAAGGGTCTCGATCATGTCTGCATTATTTGCGAAGCATAGGGTGGCACACTTAAGAGTTACCGGACACCATTTTGGAGCACATATGTTTCAGACGAAAGAATTGCAAAGCGCAGGAATTGTTTCAATAGAAACCGGAAATTGTTTTAGTGAAATTGCGTAAGGTGGTTCTGCATGTGATATTGAAATATTGCAAGGGGCTATATGTGAATGTTTGTTAATTAAAGTAATTAACAAAATTCTGAATAAATTTAATAAAAAGAGTTTTATTAAATGAGAGAGCATTAAATTTGGAGAAATTTAATGCATTTAAAGTGGAGACTTTAAAAGGGAATGTGAAGAGGCATTTTAATGTGGAGGGGTTACCACCACATGAATGGGGGAGGTGAGGGGTCGCCCCCCCATGCGCCAGCCATGGAGAGAGGGGGCACCCTCCTCCTCCTATAAAAGGCCACCCATTCCCTCCTTCATCCACACACCTCCTTGTGAAGGAGCTCTCTCTCCCTCTAGAATTATTCCCCCATGGTCTCGGATTAGCGAGATACATGTTCCCGGTGGCATTTCGTCGGGAAGGAGTTGTTGCTTCCGCTGGATCGCTAGAGCGAGGAGGTGGAGGTTGTCCGGTGGCTTGAACGTCTGTGCGAGTGCGGATGCGCTGCTGAGTTGCGGCGCTCGGACTTCCTCACGATCTTGAGATCGGCAAGTGTACGACTACATCAACCACGAGTTCCTACTCGTTAACAAAGCTCGTTGTCTACGAGGGTAAGTTCTCGTTGGATGTATGTCCACCCGTTGCTTTGTACCTAGTAGATAGATCTTGGCGTGTAGTTCACACCATAGGAAATTTTTTGTTTTCTATGTTGCGGACCCAACAAAGGTTTCAGAGATATGCTCTACTGTTACTCCTGAACTACTGGTCATGGTGATGGCTTTCTTAGCACAGTCTATCAATCCTTTATGCCGTGACATCCAGTCCATACCTACTACTACTTCCAATCCTTTGGTTCCAAGTACAATTAGGTTGGCATAAAAATCTATCCCATGTATTCTGATAGGTACAACTTTGCAAATTTTTCTAGCTTTTGTAGTTGAACCGGGGATTTGAACTATCATGACATGCTTTAGGTTGGTTGGGTGAATCTTACTAGTGCATGCAAATTCTTCGGTGACAAAAGAATGCGATGCTCCAGAATCAAACAATACTCTTGCTAAAACTGAGTTGACAGAAAACATACCCAGTACTACATCCGCGCTACGGGCTTCTTCGCGTTCATGTGGAAGAGGCGGCGACTGATTGTGAGGGTTCCTGGGCAAATCTCCTTCCTGGTTGAACACGACGCTGCTGAGCTAGGGCATTCACAGGGGCATTGGCGGCAGTCTTCTTGGGACACTCATTGGAGTAGTGACCCTTCACTCCACACTCGAAACAAGTGATCTGGGACTTGTCCTTGATCATGACAGCACACAACATTGCTGCCGCCTGGGTGCAATGATCTTGTTGTTGTTTTGCTCTTGGGAGGGGCACGGTTGAAATTGTTGGCATTACCGGAGTTGTGATTATTTCCTACGGACTTCACACTGCCTCCGCTACGGTTGGGGTAGCTTGGGCGAGAATTTGGGGGTCGGTTGTTCCTTGGTGCATATCCTGGTGAGGGGTTGGGACGGTACTTCTGGTGACTACTGGATCCAAACTGCTGCATCATATGACGCTTGCGGTTGTCGTTTGCCTGGTTAATCTTCCCTTCCATCTGAATGGCAGAGTCGGCTAGCTCTTCGAGATCCTGAAAATGGATGTTGACGAGGACAGTCTGCATCTCATCATGCAGTCTGTTCAAGAATCTCTCCTTCTTCTTGGCCTCTATGTTGATCTCATTAGGTGCATATCTGGCAAGTGACAGGAATCTGTCACAGTACTCCACCACAATCATTCTTTGACGAGGGTTTAACTCGTCAATGCCCATTGTTATGGACTTGGGTTTTGGAGAAGGAGGGAGCGCTGGAGACATCTATCGGCTAGCAAACAAGCACACAGGGGACAAAGGATTTACCTGTGTTCAGCCTCAGAGGTCCCTACTCCTGCTTGTCTGCTCGTGGAATTATCGAAGGAGTCGAAAGTTACAATGGTGCGCAGATGCAATCTAGCAAGGGTTGTGGAAACTAGGGTTGCGTGTGTCCTCCTCGCCGCCCCCTCCTAGCCTTTATATAGATAGGCTAGGTCTAGGGTAGCAGGTCAAGTCGGTTACAAGTTAGGTTTTTCCCCTTCAAACTTTCTATCTTTAGCTTCTTCTTATCCTTCAAGCAATCGAGAGTCCGTAGGTTACTCGAGTCCCTCCATCCGGGCCTTGGCGACACCGTGGGCCTGTATGTATTTGGACCATATATACCAAGCTCGAGGCCTGAGGGTATACCCATGTCAAGAGCCCCAGTGTCCAAAGTGGAATCGCAGATTCGATCGGGACTTTGAAACCTTGAGTGCCTAAATGAGTATATTTCGATTGCTTTTATTTGTGTCATAGGGATTGTTGATATACGTTCCTGATATAACCGAAGTATCAGTATCAGTTAACCACCTTAGGGTGAAACAATGCAATCTACTCAAATTCAAGTCCCCGGACTCGAATCCAGAAAAATCTTTGGTGTAATTCACCGGCCATGGAGGTCTTACAGGAGTCGAATTCCAGTTATATGGGTGTGAGCACTTGACGCGTCCGTCAAGGCATGTTCATCATGCCTGTAGGCACAGATATGTTTCTGGTAGTGCACAGTTAAATGCGTTGCCAGGCCTTATTCAGGTCTTACCTTCACGCCGTAGGCGCGGCATCCGAATTTTATCATCGCGGAGACGATTCGGGTAACCCAGGAGACGCAGTCTCTTTGTAGGGAAAAATTATGAGGCGGTGTCGCCATGAGTTTCGAGTGTGGATGTTATCAACACATAGTTTTTTGTACAAATAATCATAGGGTGCACGACCAGCGCTCCCTATGGGAGTAGCCCCCGAGTGCCTGGTTGAGTCGAAGACTCAGGCCGGGACTAAAGAACTTTTGCGACTGCTGTCGACTTTCGCTTACTTGTTTCAGTCGATGACTCAGGCAGGTCCTAAAACACTTTCGCGACTGCTGTCGTCTTTTGCCTGCTTGTTTCTGGCGCTCCCTATGGGAGTAACCCATGTCCATAATCGAACCGTGTTTCGAGTGGTTGGGTTTGCTTTTGTGATTGCCCATGTTCCTGCAACAAGAAAAAGAAAAGTCGTAGGGTGCGCGGCCAGCGCTCCCTATGGGAGTAGCCCCCGAGTGCTTGGTGGAGTCGAAGACTCCAGCAAGGACTAAAATAGTCGAAGTTTTCCACTGCATAGCATTGGTGACGTTAGTGTTGCCGCTTGTATGACCTTAGTTGCCCGCCTGAGCGGTTTTGATGGGACGTGACGAGCGATGGGTCCCACTTTCTGACTTTGATTTGACTAGGCGTGCGTAATCTTATTTTTAACTGTGCCTCCTTGATTTCCGCGCGTAATGGTAGAAGTGGGGAGACGGTTTGCGCTTCCTCTTCTCCACGTGTCCTACGCGATGCGTGCCACGCATCCAATAGGGTTTTTGTCAGCCGTTGGATTGCATCTCCCAGGGGTTAAGTAGCGATGCTGCGGCGGTAATTTCCCATTTGTGCTCTTTCTTCCTTGCTGCCATCGCCATTGCCGTTTGCTTTGCTGCTTTCCTCTGCGCCCATCTTCTCCACGATGCTGGACCAGCTCCGTTCGTTCCCAAGCTACTTTCTTCGCTCTCATCGCCTCCGCGCAATGGCGAAGAATAAGGGAGCCACTGCCGCTGATTCCGCGGCCACCCTCGCTGCAGCGAAGAAGAAAGGTGGTTCCGCTACTACAGGCACCGGTGCCGCCGCCGTTAGGAAGAAAAAGGTCGCGGGCACCCGCGTGACCAATGGCGCATGGCGCCCCTCTATCATCAAGGCGTCGGATCTCCGTCTTCTTCGCCAAGACGAAGTGATTTCGCGCAGCCGATTACAAGGCCCCTCAGCAGTGAGACCATTCATGTGCCTCCCGCTGGTTATCGAGTGATGTTTCTTGCATTCATCATTCGCGGTCTTTCCTTGCCTCTTCACCCCTCTCTTCGGGGTCTTCTTTGTTTCTATGGGCTCCAGCTCCATCAGCTGTCCCCAAATTCTCTCCTCCACATTAATTGTTTCATCACTCTCTGTGAGTGCTGGCTTGGAATCGAGCCACACTTTGGTCTTTTCAAGCGCATCTTTAAATTGAAGGCCGGTCGATCCGCTCTTTAGTTTATGACGTAGGTGGTTGTGGAATCCATGTTGACCCATCCGCCACCAACTTCGATATCAAGCTTACCAATTTCGTCCAGGGATGGAGGGACAAATGGTTCTATGTGCGTTAAGACCAGAAGGCCAAGGACGAGCATTTTGGACTCGCGCCTTTCGATCTCGCGACTCTCTGCAAGAAGATGCATTCTTGGAAGAACGTGATCATGCCTTCCAAACTTGCGGAGACAGACGTGTTATATTAGCGCGTCTACGACCTCGAGAGTCGCATAGGCGTAGAAGAGGGAGGCTGCGCCCTTGTCAGAACTTGGCTGCGCTGGCCCAGCCTCTCGTGCCGTGGTCCATCCCATGTTCCAATGGGGTGGCGCTGATGATCCCACTCGCGTGTCTGATGATGGCATGTCCGCGAGTGAGGTAGATCAGAGGGTGCGACTGGTCACGAAGTATACCCTCAAGGATGTGCTTCCGAACGAGCCAGTCATTCCTCCTTTCGATGCTTCGAATCCTCCTCCTGAGGTATGGTTGTGCTACGTAGTAGCTTATTTTCTTGATTGCGTCTTATGTTGCTTATCTGTTTTTACTTTTTGTATGCAGGAGTGGGCGGTGTCGCCTTGCATGCCTCCCCTCCCTGAGGGGATTATTCCTCGTGAAGCTTTGGAAGAGGACGAGTCTGAGTCGACTGTCCCTTTCGATGTGGAAGAGGAAGCCCCCGAGTCTGAAAGTCCGGATACTCGCAAGCGTTCGCGTAGCGGGGATTCCGACGCATCGACTCCTTCAACTCTAGGAGGTGCGGCTGTTGGTGCGGAGTCGCCAATTCCTGCCGTTCCTGTGAGGGCTGTGGCACCGTCTTCTCGTAAGAAGATGCGATTGCCCAAGGAGTCTTCCTGGGAGTCGACGGAGGCCACATTTGATCTTGACAGATTTGACTGGTAGGTTTGCTAGTGCATTCATTCTTCTCTTGTTTTCTTCCTGTTGGCTTTGCCTTGGAGTTTGCCCTTTCTGACTGCAGATTTTGTCTTGCAGTCAAGAGGCGTCGTCATCTTCTGGCGACGTAGAATTTTTTAAGGAATCAGGAGTCGCGACCTCAAAAGCCAAGATAGAGGTCGAGCGCGCTCCTTCTCCTCCGGCGGCGGCCCACTCCGGGCACAATTCTTCAAGCTCTCCTCACGTAGGGGAGCATCGAGTAGTTGCTCGGATGACGGTTCAGCAATCTTCTTCGGAGTCGCTGGAGGACCATGTAAGTATATATTTCTTTCTTATATAATTTGGCAGTCAACGCCCTTTTGTTGCCCTCTGCTGACTCCTTGTTTTGTGCGACAGCTCCTTGTAAAGGAAGCCGCGCAGGTGGCGGAGCAGGTGATGGCGATAGGTCGCCAGCATGCGATGCTGGAGACACGCCACCGCGTGGTTGAGACTGAGTGTTCTATACTTATCCTTTTCGTCTTCTCTGTATTTTGGTATAATCGACTGACAGTCAAATTTTTGACTGCCCTGTAGCTGAGCATAATGCTTTACTACATGATGTCGCCACGTTGGAGAAGACGCTACAGATTGTGAAGGGGCGCGACGAGGCAATCGCGGCTCGTGATGAAGCCCAGAAGCGCGAAGAGGATCTGCGTGCCTCCTTTGCGGCCAGGGAGAAGTTGTTCGAAGAGCAACTATTCTCAGTCGCTAAGTCCCTCTTAGGTACCTTTACTTGGTAGATATTTTATTGATGTTCTTCTCTTCCTCTATAGTGCTGGTGGCATTAGAAGTTTGATCCGTGTGTGTATTTTGGTGTAGATGCTGGCAGCTTGAGTTTTGATCCACAAGCCCTTGGTCGCGATGACGCTCTGGCGGGCGCGGTATCTGCGGTTGAAGATCGTAGCTCCGCTGTCCAAAATACGTTGTCCAAAGCCAAGGCCACCCTGAGTTGCCTCGGGGAGGAGCTGATGCCAAAGGCAGAGCTGGTCGACAATGTGGAAGAGTTGGTGGAGTCGCTCGCTGGGGGTGTGCCTGCCACGTACAAGAACTCCCTCCGCGCAGCTGGCGCGACCATGTTGCTTGCCATGGTGCAAGCCCACGGAGTCGAAGTGGATCCCTCTGCGGTGTCGAAGACGATGCCTGTTGGCGCGGATGGTCAGCAGGTAGTATTCGCTCCCTTTGCGATTGCCTGTGCCAAATATGGCCATTCCTTGATAAACACTGTTGCCAAGTATTCGGAGGAGCTCAATCGCGCAAAGAAGGCGGCGAAAACTTCGGCCTCAGGGGCCGGCGGAAAGTCAGTGGCATCTGATACTGCCACGAACTTGATGAAGCCCCCGAGGTCATCGAAGTCGAAGAAGCCAGCTGCTCTGTAGTTAGTTTCTTATAATAGCTGATGAACTTGCTCTTTTGATTGGAAAACATGCCTGTTGGCGAATGTGTTTGTAGATACTTTTATTGATCCTGAATGCATCTGTTACTTTTGACTTTTGAGTTGGTCGCCTTATTTTTGCCTCTAGCTTGATTTTTGGTAGGGTACGTCAAGTGGTTCTGTGGGGGGAATCCCGTACTCGCCATCTCTTGAGGATGCAATGGCACCACCATGCTCCAGGGTAGAGGAGCTGTCTTTGCTTCTGCGACTTCGTGATCGCGTGAAGCAACTGGAGCGTGAATTGCCCGTGATCCGCGGTAGCACGGACGTGTGGAAGTCAAAGGCTGAAAAAGCCGCCGCCCGTGAGCAATATCTGCTTGGCGAGGTAACGCAACTGGGCGACCAGTTTAAGTGTTAGTTTGCTCATCCTCGTCTTTTCCTTTGTAGTTAATCGCAATGGTACGTTGTACTCATGCTGTTGATGCTGCTTCGTGTAGTTGTTAGCGCACGCCGTCCGCAGGAGGAGAGGGATAGGATTGGCATCCACCTTCATGATCTCACCCAGGAGCAACTTCAGGAGAGTGGATACTTCTGGGTAGATCATGATCGTGCGACTGTGTTAGCGACCCTGCAGGATCGCGCCTCGCGAGTGCTGGTCTTTCTAAAGAAGTCACAGTCGTGTTTGAAGAATATCTACCGGGCGATGTTCCCGCTGGATGATACTCCATCAAGCCTGCTGGCCCTTCTGACGAAATTTCAAGATATGTCCGTGGTTCGCGAGTGCGTGAGGCAGTAGCTGGTGGCTGGTGCCAAGGCTGCCCTCTCCGTGGTGTGTTTGCACAGGCCTGACGTGGATGTCGTCGCCATTGCATCTGGGCCACCGGTGCCACCAGCAGGATCTTCCTGGGACATGGTGCCGCACTATCAGGCGGTGGATCGTCCAGCCAAGGAGATCATCGACTTCTTCGAGGAACAGACTAATGTTCTTCTGTTGCAAGGGTAGCCAAATATGTATCCTGCATATAAGTGTACTGGTGTTGTAAAGCTCATATATATTTGTAGATAATTTATTATTGAATGTATACAAATAGCTTTATAAGCGTGGGGTGCGTTGCACTTATGCGAGTCCTTTTCGTTAGCCTGGCCATCTTTGTATCGTTCCCTTGTCAACTTGTCAGGTGCGTTGCAGCTGAGTTGAGTTTGTGTTAAGGGGTTTGATTGATGTGCCAGCTACTCAGGATGTCGCGTTTATTGTTCGAAGAACATATGTGTATAGGGTGGCGTAGCCCCCTAGTATGAAAGTTGATAAAAGAAAGGAGAGCACGGAGTTTTGGGGCACTTAGCTTTTATTTATTCGGAGAACAATACGTAGTATAATGTGCGGCTAAGTAGCCTTGGCTGAGTAGCCTTATTTGCGATGCAAAAGTAAAGAAGAAACGACTAAGGGTAGAAGTGTCGCAGTTGTGCGACGTTCCAAGGGTTGGAGTATGCGGCTCCTGTCTCTAAATCTTGAAGGCGATAGGCGCCACCTAGGATTACTTCTGTAATCACGTACGGTCCTTCCCAGGGGGACTCGAGCTTGAGATGCCCCTGCTGCTTCAGTCGCAGGACCAGGTCACCTTCGGTGAAGGATCTTGGGCGAAGCCTTCTGCTATGGTAGTTGCGCAGGTTCTGCTGGTAGATCGTAGATCTTTCTGCGGCGATTTCTCTTGCTTCGTCAAGGAGGTCGACAGAGTCTTCGAGTGCGAGGGATGACTCCTTCTCGTTGTAGGCGACTACACGTGGCGCTTTGTACCGTACCTCGGCGGGTAGTACTGCCTCTGCTCCATGTACCATAAAGAATGGTGTGTAGCCGGTGGCGCTGTTTGGAGTTGTACGTAGGCTCCAGAGTACGGATTGCAGTTCGTTTGGCCAGCAGCCCGCGGCTTGTTCGAGTGGCCAGAGGTGTCGCTTCTTGATGCCGCTGCAGATGAGCCTGTTTGCCTTTTCCACCTGACCGTTGGTCTACGGGTGTGCTACTGAGGCGTAGCTGATGTTGATCCCCAGGTTTTCGCAGAAATCTTGGAACTCCTTGGATGTAAAGTTCGTTCCGTTGTCGGTGATGATGATGTGCGGCACGCCGAAGCGGTAGATGATGGACTCGAAGAACTTGATCACAGCCCTCGATTGCTTGGTCACCGGCATGGCCTCAATCCACTTGGTGAATTTGTCGATCGCGACCAAGAGGTAGACGTAGCCTCCTTGCGAGGACCTTGGAAGTTTGCCAACCATGTCGAGTCCTCATCGGGCGGGCGGGGCCAGTGCCAAGGGATAGGCCGGAGTTCGCGCTGGTGCGTGGCTTGTCCGAATCGACAAGCGTTGCACTTTGGACTATATCCTTGGCGTCGCGCATGGTCGTGGGTCCAAGAAAATCCAGCTCAGAGAGCTTTAACGAGGGCGCGATCGCGGCGTGGTGCCCGCAGGTCCCTTCATGGATGTCGAGGAGGACTGCTCTTCCATCGGCTAGGGAGACGCATCGTTGTAATACGCCTGTGATGCTGCGTTTATATAGTTCACCGTTGATAACAGCGAATGCTTTGGAGCGTCGCGTGATGTGTCGTGCGTCTGTCGGGTCGTCCGGTAAGCGCTTGCTGAGGAGGTACGTAATGTACGACTACGTCCAGGATTGTTCGATCATCATGACGCTCATTGGTCCCTCGAGTCCTGTGTCGAGCTCCAAGTCATCGAGTGTCGTTGGCTCATTGGGTGGCGTAGCCCTCGAGTCCGTTGCTGCGCTTGTTTTCTTCTCTGCGGCCTTTGGCTTGATGGAGCATTCTCATATGCGCTCGAGAAATACCCCAGGTGGTATGGGTGCGCAGGTGGAGCCTATGTTGGCGAGTGCGTCCGCCTCCTCATTGCTTTCGCGACCTATGTGTCGCAACTCGCAACCATCGAAGTCTCCTTCAAGTGTGTCGTAGAGGTCGCGGTATGCGATCATGTTGTCGTTTAGTGCGTCGCACTCGTGCATTGTTTGGTTGACGACCAGCTTGGAGTCGCCATATATGATTAGCCTCTTTGCGCCGCAGGCTTTTCCCATTCTCATCTCGTGTAACAGGGCCTCGTATTCAGCCTCGTTGTTTGAGGCTGTGAACTGCATTCGCAGGACGTACTTCAGCTTGTCCCCTTGAGGCGATGTCAGTATGACACCTGCTCCTGCTCCATCTTTCCTCTTGGACCCATCGAAGTGCATTGTCTAGAGGTAGGACATGTCTGGCTTGTCCGGGAGTTGGTTTTCCATCCAATGTACGAGGAAGCCAGGGAGAACTTGCGACTTGATTGCGCCACGCTTTTCGTATGTGATGTCTCATGGAGACAGTTCGATTCTCCAAAGAGCGACTCGCCCTGTGGCGTCAGCGTTATTGAGGATATGTCCCAATGGGGCATCATTGACTACCACGATTGGGTGTTCCTGGAAGTAATGGCGCAGTCGCCGGGCGGTCATAAAGACGCCGTACGCCAGCTTCTGGTAGTGCGGGTACCGCTGTTTTGTTGGCGTGAGGACCTCGCTGAGGTAGTATACCGGGCGTTGTACGCCATGGACCTTGTTTTCCTCGGCCCGTTCGACGACGAGCACTGTGCTAACCACTTGGTTGGTGGCGGAGATGTACAGCAGCAGTGGTTCCCTTTCTCGTGGAGTTACCAATACTGGCGAGGTGGATAGCAGGCGCTTGAGGTCCTGTAATGCTTCTTGCGCTTTGTTGGTCCACTCGAATTTTTCAGCTTTGCGGAGGAGCTGATAGAAGGGCAGCACCTTTTCTCCCATTCGACTGATAAATCGACTGAGGGCCGCGATTCGCCCGGCTAGTTGTTGAACGCCTCTTATGTTTTTTGGCTTCTCCATGGCCAGTATGGCCTTTATTTTTTTCGGGTTTGCCTCAATCCCTCTCGCGGAGATGAGATACCCGAGCAGCTGCCCAGAGGGTACGCCGAAGGCGCATTTGTCCGGATTGAGCTTTATCCGGTAGCGATCGAGATTGGCGAAGGTTTCACGCAAGTCGTCGATTAGAGAGGCTTCTTCCTTGGTCTTGATTACTATGTCGTCGACATAGACTTGGATGTTGCGACCAAGTTGCTCCTTGAGGCAGGCCTGCATGCACCGCTGGTACGTGGCTCCTGCGTTTTTTAGCCCGAAGGGAATTGTGTTGTAGCAGAACACGCCGAAGGGCGTTGTAAACACGGTCTTCTCCTGGTCTTCCTCCTTCATTCGAATTTGGTTATAGCCTGAGTAGGCGTTGAGGAAGCAGAGGCGCTCGCATCCAGCAGTGGAGTCGATGATTTGATCGATCCGTGGTAGCGGGAAGTGATCTTTTAGGCAGTGCTTGTTTAGAGAAGTGAAGTCTAGGCACATCCGTAGGATATCCGTGTCCTTTTTTGGCACCAAAGATCAGACATGAGCCAAGTGCTTTCCTTGATCTCGCGTATGAACTTGGCCTCGAGGGTCTGTTGATCTCCATTCATTGCATGTGCCCGTGGCTGCATAAATACCGATTGTTTGCTTGACTGGCCTTGCATCGGGGTTGACCTTGAGTGCGTGCTCGGCGAATTCCCTGGGAACTCCTGGCATGTCCGCAGGACACCAGGCGAAAATTTCCCAGTGCTCACGGAGGAATTCAACGAGCACGACTTCCTATGCGGGACTCAAGTTGTTAGCGATGAGGGCCGTTTTAGCGGGATCTGATGGATGGACCTGCACCTTCTTTGTGTGCACAGGTGAGTCGAAGGAGAGGTCAGGTGAGCTTGGCCTACTCAGGGGGGCAGACTATTGTCTGTCGTTTCCTTCAATCGCGAGAGCTCCTCCTGCATGCCGAAGGACTGGGGGATTCTGTTGAATTCCCTGTCGCAACTGTCAGACCGCTCGAAACTCCCATTGATCGTGATGATGCCGTTGGGACCTGGCATTTTCATCTGCAGGTAGGCGTAGTGGGGTACTGCCATGAACCTAGCGAATGCGACGCGCCCGAGGATGTAGTGGTATTGTGAGGGCCAGCCGACAACTTCAAAGTCGATGCGCTCGCGCCGGAAGTTCTTCGGCGTGCCAAATATGATGTCGAGGTTGATTTTGCCCAGGGGGTATACGCCTTTTCCTGGGATGATGCCGTGGAACGTTGTGTCCGATGCCTCCAAGCAGGTTAGAGGGATCCTCATTGCTCGCAAGGTACTCGCGAATATGAGATTGATACCGCTTCCGCCATCCATGAAGACGCGACTCATGTCGAATCCTCCAATTTGTGCCTCGAGTACGAGGGGGCAATGACCTAGGCGAGGTACTTGAGGCGGGTGGTCGCGTTTGTCGAAGGTAATGCACGACTCACTACCACTGAGGTACTCAGTGGTGGATGGTGGCGAGTGCGTGGCCAAATTGACTTGGCGAGTGATGGCCTTTTGCACCCTATTGGAGGGGCGTCCCTTTTGGATCATCATGGTACCCATGGCCCGTGGGTATGGTTCGCCTCCGTGATGCTGGTCCGGTGCAGCTCGCTCGGGGTGTCCTGTGGTGGTGGTGGCGCCATGTGCCATCGCTACCGAGCGGTTCTGTTGCCTCTTTCGACTGCATTGCGGTTCATCCGAACCAACCCCTCATGTAGCTTGAGGAACTCGCGGCAGTCCTTGAGGAGGTGACTGGACTTTCTCTTGCCGTCATGCTTGTCGATGTAGAAGTGTACCGTGCATGGTCCGGACAGTTTGTCTTCGATGGAGGTCGCGGGTACTTCATCGCGAGTGCGGTGTTGCCATACTTGCGTGGTTTTCCCGGAGTCGCGATATCCGCCGCTGCGGTATCCGCTGTTGCGGTTATCGTCGCGTCTATCGGCGTAGCCGGCTGCGACCATGTTGACGTCATCGCGATCGTCGTAGACGCGCATACGACATTTACTCCGGCAATCGCGTCTTCGTTCGAGTTCTGCCTCCTCGTCAGACTGAACGCGGTTCTTCAACGAATCTTCTCCATCAGCCCACCGAATCGCGATCTCCATCAGGTGGTCGATGGTCTTGGGCTTTGAGCGGCCTAGCTCCTCCCTGAGTTCCATGCGGCGGACACCACCTTTGAATGCATCAATTGCGCGGTCTTCCGAGATGCTCTCCGTGGAGTTCTTGATGATGGACCATCTTTGGATGTAAGAGCGCAGCGATTCGCCAGATTTTTGCTGGCAGCATCTCAGTTCTTCGATTGAAGCGGGGCGTTTGTACGTGCTCTTAAAGTTGCGTACGAAGCTGTAGACCAGCTCATCCCAGCTGCGAATGGATCCGCGTGGGAGGTTATTGAGCCATGCCCGGGCGGCGCCCTGCAGCTGTAGCTGCAAGCATTGCATGTCGATGATTGATCGCCTCCGTGTAGCTGACGGAGATGTGATCCTCCAGCCAGATCTTGGGGTCCTGCAGACCGTCAAATTTCGGGTTCTCCGATGGGAGTTTGAACCCTTTAGGCATTCGCTTTTGCCTGATGGATCTGCTGAAGCATCTGGCGCCGCAGAGCTCCCCATCTTCTTCTTCCGAATCAGTCGACCGAGTACGTCGTTCCCTTGACTTGTCGATCTTGCAGTGCGTGAGCTCGTCGCGTGCATCATAGTCGCGATCGTGTCGTCGTGAACGGTGGCGCCAAGATAGGTCGTGACTGTAATCGCTTGACGAGGACGAGGAGTAGCGTTTTGCTAACGCTTTATCCTTTTTTGGGTCTGGTACTGGTTCTTTGTCGAGGGCGGCCTCGATTAGCCCCAGGCCCGCGATCGTAGATCGGTGCGTGGCCGTTCGGGGATCTCCAGCCGGTGGGTGGTTATTGAGAAGGTACATGGTGGCCGCTGTCACTGCGGCCTGTGGCGTCCTGGGAACCACGTTGCCTCTCGTGTCGACTGTCATAGAGCCGAAGTCGAGGACTTTCGTGGCGTCTATGCATTCTTGTTCGGTGAGGTGAGCCATCCGCGATTGCCTCTTCCTGGCGAGATGGTCGTTGCCTCTTGAGGAGGATCCTCCGTAGGAGGAGAGCCCAGCGCGAAGAAGGCTTGACTCGTCCGCCGCCTGTTTGCGCGCCTCGAGTTGCACGATTGCTTGTTTCTGGCGTTTAAATTCCTCTTTTACGAGCCAGTGGTAACCCATCAGTAGTTCCTGAGGGGACCCGAAGGGTAGAGGTGCACCTCGTACCCACTCTTGCTCGTTGAGCCTGATCACGACGCGTTCGCTGGTTTGCTCGTTGATTATGCTGGGGGGGTTCGACTGCTCCTCCATTGCCGCCGTTGGCGGCGTTGGGTGGGTCGGTGCCGTTGCCGGTGTTACCACCGTTGCCGCGGTTGGCGGAGGTGTCGCCCGCGTTGATGACGGCGCACATGAAGTGATTTGGGAAGCTGTTGCTTCCACAACTTTCAGATCCGGAACCGTAGGTTCCATCTTTAGTGGCCAGATCGCTTAGATCGGAGTCGCGACTACTGTCGCTGACCATGTTCCCGACTGCCGCCGGAGCATTGAGCTCACTGAGGGTGCCGATCGATGGAGGGAACCATGATGCTGGGGCAATCGCCGTTGCTGTCGGCTGATCGGGCATGCGAAGCGTACCCATCTGACCAACTTGGAAGCGGAAGCTCCCAATCGCCAGGCTGATTCCATCGCCTACGGACTCGAAGGACGGGCGAGTAGCCGGCGTGTGGACGGTGAAGTCGAAGGCGCCGAAAAGCTGGTGAATCTCCGCTGTTGCAAAGTTGTAGATCGCGTTTGATGGGGCCGAAGAAGCCGCAACATCAGCACTCCCAATCCCCACGGACGGCGCCAATTGACGAGGGTTTAACTCGTCAATGCCCATTGTTATGGACTTGGGTTTTGGAGAAGGAGGGAGCGCTGGAGACATCTATCGGCTAGCAAACAAGCACATAGGGGACAAAGGATTTACCCAGGTTCAGGCCTCGTAGAGGTCCCTACTCCTGCTTGTCTGCTTGTGGAATTATCGAAGGAGTTGAAAGTTACAATGGTGCGCAGATGCAATCTGGCAAGGGTTGTGGAAACTAGGGTTGCGTGTGTCCTCCTCACCGCCCCCTCCTAGCCTTTATATAGATAGGCTAGGTCTCGGGTAGCAGGTCGAGTCGGTTACAAGTTAGGGTTTTCCCCTTCAAACTTTCTATCTTTAGCTTCTTCTTGTCCTTAAGCAATCGAGAGTCCGTAGGTTACTCGAGTCCCTCCATCCGGGCCTTGGCGACACCGTGGGCCTGTATGTATTTGGACCGTATATACCAAGCTCGAGGCCCTGTAGGGTATACCCATGTCATTCTTCCTTGCTTCAATTCGCGGAATTCATCTCTTATCCTGTTGACTAGACCTTGTGGCACGTGGGTGCGGCTGAACTTGACTTTGAATGCTTCCCATGTCATAACCTGACCATGGTTCATATTGCAGATGCTATTCCACCAAGATCTTGCATCTCCCGTCAGATAGTGGGTGGCGAAGAGAACTTTCTCATTTTCATCAACTCCTGCAACTTCGAGGTTTTTTTCCATGGTTTGTAACCAGTCATCAGCATCTAATGGGTTTTCAGATTAGTTGAAGATTAGAGGATTGGTATTCTGAATTTTTTTGAGTTTGGATCCATGGTGATCCTGATTTCCATGTCCTTGGTTGTTGAGAGCCATTTGGGCGATCTGCTGCAATGTTGCTAAGTTGGCTTGGCGCTCGGCCCTGCTTGCTTCACGGTCTGCGATGAGATTCTGCAAGATCTGCAGCATTGGGTCCTGCGACGAGCTGCTCCCTCCTTGGTTTCCACGAGTCATCTGAAGATTGAGATAGATATGGGGGTAAGAGGGAAATTCTAAGGTTCATGGTTTTGGGTTTTCAAAGCTAAAACTTTGAGTTACACTCAGGTTTTTCAACTAACTTCATTTTCATTTATGCAAGCAAGCACACGATACAACACACACCACAACAAACAAAGGAAAGCAGATGGTTTGAAGAACCATTCGCCACGACTGACAATGGGACCGATACAACTCATGCTACGATAGTGCTCTAGTGCATCTACTCATCGTCGATGAAGTCGGAGTCCTCATCATCAGCGTAGAAGTCCACATCATCCTTCTCCAGAAAGTCATCATTGTTGCTGAGGTAAGAATCCATGTCTCCCTGGATGTCTTCACCCTCATCTTCTTCTTCCTTGGCGGCAAGCTGAGCTTCCTGCTCCTTGACGATCTTCTTGAGGTCGGCCACCTTCTTGCGAAGACGGGCGATGGTGCGATCCTTCTTTGCACGCTGGCGGTGAAGAGACTAGCGGTCTTGGACGAGTAGTGCGAAAGTCTGGGCCTTCTGGTCGGCGATGGCACGGTTCTGGTTGGCTAACTCCCTGGCATTGTCCAGTTCCTGTTGTCTGTCGTGCAGCAAGAAGTCAAGATTCTCCACTTGACACCTCAACTCTAGGTGACTTGGCATCTCCATCGGCATTCCCATGAAGTCACGTCTTTCATAGTGGGCAAAACAAGTTCCTTGTATCTTGTTGACGCTGAGGGCACATAGACGTGTGAGAGCTTCATGCATTGCCCTGGCTAATCCATCTAGCCAGTTGTTCTCTCTCACGGAGAACTGAATTCTCCAGGAAGTGGGTGCTTCGATGCTTCCTCTAAGATCTTCGGTGACTAGCCACTGTAGGTCTCCTCCTGGGGGTCCTGGAAGTTGAGCTCCAAGAAACTCTGGATGTGGGTGTCCCAGTAACTCCGATAGTGAATCCAGATCCCTCTCGAAGATCAGCTGACCTCTGTTTCCCAACTGGTAGAACTTGCTGAACTGAGTCTCCATCTACAAGAATTAAGGATGAGGAAGTTAGTGAAGTGATCAAGTGTGTCAAGTTTTAAGTAGTAATGTAAAATTTTTGAGGAACATGAATTTTTGAGAAAGAATGAGTTCACAAGGGTAAGAGAGGAAATAGTTTTTCTTAAATACTCACTTTGGTTTTGAAGCTAAGTTTTTGGTTTGGACGCCCATTCTAACTAGGGTCTCCTATGGTCAGGATGGCTCTGATACCAACTTGTCAACACCCAGATTTTTAATCCCAGATGCCTGTTATGCCATACCTCGCAATCCCAGGATTACCATTTTTGCGAGACATGACGGATTGGATATCACAGTACATCATCCATTACAAACCATACATAAGGTCTTACACAAATAAGGATCTCATGATCTAGTCTTTAATACAATAAGAAGTGGAAATAAAAGATAAGCGTAGCGGTGGGGTCCATCTTGAGGGCACAGCAATCTTGTGCAAGGCGATAGTCCTAGTTATCATAGCCGTCCTGCTGGCCATCATCTTGATAGTATCCTTCATAGTCTGGCCATTAGAATAGCCAGGGACAAAAGCCATGAGTACTCTTTAAGTACTCGCAAACTACTATTAACAGGTACTATAGTTCTAAGTTAAAGTGCTAAATCTAAGTTTAGCTATAAAGTTAAGTTTGAAACCTAAGCTGAGTTCTGAAGCAAAGAAAGATAAGGTAAAACTCTAGAATCACTTAAGTTGGGAAGATATTGTCACAAACCCAACCCTGTTGTGGTCAAGTCAAAGTTCATCATTCATTTCAAGTTATTTGGAAAACATCTGACAACGAAACAGTATGGCCATTCCAACTGTCCATAACCGCGGACGCGGCTATTCGAATAGTTTGACACTCTACAGAGTTGGTACACTTTCACCACAAGATTCGATACATCTGTCAGGGATAACCCTGAATCATCATACTTAGTATGCAGGTAATCAAACATAACCATCCATTTACACACCCTAGTATAAGCACCTCTCCTATGAGCATGGCCTCCCAACCATGACCATCAGTCATCTTGGGCACTGCATAGGTGGACATCATGAGAGGTAGCCTCATCTCAGACCTCTCCTGTGAGGGAACTAATACTAATGCATATAAATTTCTAGCTAAGCCTTACCCAATTCAGGTAATGTGGTTGTACGGTAAATTTGGAATGGTATCGCATCCGAATCCAACCATCAGTTTTATAAAAGGGTTAAGGCTCATGCCTCAACATTTTCATCATCATAGACCATTTGTGTTTCTCAACACATGTCAAAACATCTCAATAGAATGACTCATCATTCCAAGGTTTTCACAATTCATTTTCACCAATTGTTCCCATTTAAGTTACTCAAGTTTTTATCTACTCTAAACTACTAAGTTAAGAGTGTTCACTAAGGTGGAAGTGATGGGTTCAATCTCATGCCATAGAATGACATCTAAAGGTTTCTAAATGGGTCAAGTTTTATACTTTTTATGCTACCTTCAAAACAAGTAAAGAACTTTGTGTACTAAGGGGAGTAAAACTTGTAAGTAAGACTTGGGGTACTAATAGTCAAAAGGGTGTGATCAAAGCATGCTTAAGGCATCTTTGCTAAACCATCTAGTTTAATCCTAACTTACTAAGCATTATACTTGCAAGTGTTAGCTTGCATTGCTAATGGTGGCTTGCAAGTACAACTTGCAAGGGTTAATCTTGGATAGTGCTAGCTTGCCTTGGTTGGTGCAGTGGTTGAAGTTTTCTTCTTCTTCGTCTTGATAGCACTCCTCCTCTTCGTAGGCTTGGTCGGTACTATCGTCTATAAAAATACATACAGAGTACACAATCACCAAACAATACTTAACTAGGCTAGATAGCATTCTAAGACACACAATTGATGATCTATTATCATCACAAGCATCACAAGTTTAATTCAATAGTTTCTTTCTTTTTATTTTAGAAAAGTAATTTCTACTCATTAAAAAAATTAACTAAGATTTAATATTCACCACTTAAAATATGGGATCATGTTGACACATGTCATCACCACATACTCTAATATGTGGGAATGAGATTTAAAGGTTGGATCATAATCACTTTGGTTTAAGTTCATTATTTAATGATTTAAAGTGACTAGAAATTCCTATATAGCATTATTTTGGTACTAGTCCAAAGTCACTGCATGTAAACATTAATATTATTACATATTTAGGTAGGTATGATGAAATGTGATGTTTGAGAGTTGGAATCAACTCAAAAGCTAACTTGGTTGATTTTATAAAAATGTTGCAAGGTGCAAATGCTTCTGTTTTGTTATTTTTATTAGGAGAGATCTATAACTCTAATTGAATTAAATCCAACTGGCTTGGATATATCATATCCATACCTTTCAGATAAAATTGGTTTCATGCAATTTGGATTTATAAATCTCTCTGAATTGATTTTCCAACTAGGGGACAAAAACTAGATTCAAATAAAAAGAAAAATCCAAATTTGAACGGTTGGGCTAGCGCGGGAAAGAACTTGGGCCGGCCATGGCGCTCACAGGCTGGGCTCAGCTGACAGAGGGTCGCTTGTCGGTGGGTCATAACATGTGAAAGCACAAGGCTGTGGTAGTAGGATTAGAAGGGAATCTCACGGTGAGGGTCGTCGACGTAACATGTGTCGCCGGGTGAGCTCGAACCCTAGCGGCTCGGTGGGGGTCTGCTGGGGACGTACCAGGGCTCTAGCAAGGTTGGCGAGGTGGGCAAACAAACTGGAAGACGACAGCGAGGCGAGGCGCGGTTGCAGCGGAGCTTGGGGTGGTCGCAATCAGCGGCGCCCTTCTCCTCCAGAGGCGGCGGCTCCGGCTCCAATTCCGGTGAGCTGCTGCTCCCCTTGCTCCGGCTAGAGGTGGGTGAGGTTTAGTGAGAGGTGGGGAGTGGAGTGGTGTGGAGAGAAGAGGCTGGGGAGGCCTCCTTTTATAGGCCCGGTGGTGAGACCGAGCGGGATGGGCAGGCGACGGTGGCGACAAGGCTACGGCCGGCTAGGGGCATGGCTGAGGGTGGCGATCGATAGGAGGTCTCCTCGCGGTGCTCTAGGAAGTGAATGCGGTCGTAGGGGTGGTGGTATGCGGTCTGGGCGAGGTGGCGCTCTGAGCGGCAGAGGTGGCGGTGTCCACGGCGAGCGGTGGCTGTGGTGCGTTGGGCGGCGAACGGGGGTGTCTGGGGTATTCCCTGGGTCGTGGCGGAGCGGTAGGCACGGGCTGCGGTGGGCGGCTTGTGCACGCGAGGACAGAGCATGCTCTACAGGCGACATCGGCATGGTCGACAAGCTCCGGGCGCGGCGGTTCCTGGCCGCTCTGCTCTCTGTCTCTGGCATGGGGCTGGTTGGACGGTGGAGGTGGATCACTGGCAACTTGCTAGACATGGTGAGAGGGGCTGGAGAGGGCTGCTACTGCGAGTGCATGATCGGCCGGTGAGGAGTGGCTCGGCATGGCAATGCAGTGCAGCTAGGAGGTAGGGGATGTGCTGGTGTGGTTCTGGTTAGGCTTGAGGGGGACAAAGATGATCAAAGCACTTCAAAATTGCTAGACAATATCAGCCCAAAACAGTAATAGTTAGGCCATAATGATCTTGCTAGCAAGGTGTTTGACAAAATGGCCAAAAGAGAAAAAGTTTTGAATTTTGGTTTCAAAATTTTTGAGTGATATCCACTAGTGCTAGGTAGTCTCTGGTTGCAAGGGTTTTGAAGGTGGAGCTGAAAAAGATGGTTTTTGAAATAGGGGTGATCTATGCATATGCATTAGATTCAATTTTCAAATGTCATTTAAAATAAGTAAAAGAATGTTTTTAGCAGATCAAAAGGTGGGCCTTGGTACCTCATTATGTGTACTAGCAAGGGGTGCAAAGATCAAGAATTGTTTCTGTTAAGAAATGAGTGCTAGGAACACTCAAAGTAGTGTAGTGGATTAAAATGGCCAAAATGACCATTCCTCCTTTTTAATTCTTTTTGATTTTATTTTCTTTTGGAAAAGTTTGGGAATGATGTATATGATGTTTAAATCACCTAAGAAACATTTTACAAGCATTGGACCACTTAAACAAGGCACTTCAAATCAACTCCTATTTTAAATGCACACACATATGAATGCTTTCATATTTAATTTGGAATTTTTTTGTTAACCCTATTTTTGGATGATTTGATCTTGATAAGCTTGGATTAAAGTTTTGGGATGTTACAGGTAAGTTTTTGTCATCGTAAGTACATGTGTATCATAGAGAACCACCAATGGGGTACCCCTTGCCCGATGATACGGAAGAATCCCCATATCAAAATGACAAGGCAAACAGACAACGAGCATCTCAGCAATCTTCTTATTTACCATGTGAATATGGTGCTTTTTTCTCTCTTTCCTCTTTTCATAATCTCTTTTTTTCTCTTTTTCTCTTTTTCTCAATAGAGGACTCTTTTTTTTATAAGAAGAATGCTTCATAGACAGCTCATTATGGTTACGCTGCAGGTTTCCACCATGTCAGCATGGATTAGACCAGCGGCCCATGCGTTTCTCTAACACATATACATAACTCCATGGACTTACAAGCTCCCCTTTCATTTCACGCCGACGACATCCATATACAAAAGAGCATGATATCAACTAGGTACAAGTACCAAGTGTAATGTTGAAAGCGTTCCCCATGACAGCATGGTTCTGCTAATTCCCAACAAATAAGTGAAATCATATACAACATAGATGACACAATGGTTCAAGTTTATTAAGGGCAAGAAAAGTAAAGTGTGCCATCAAGTTCGTGAGAGCTTTAATCACTAGTTTTCTCATAACAAGTTTAATTCAGAAGGTAAACAAAAGCATGAATATACTTGGAATAGCATAAGCTAGTAGGTAGGTATGGTGGACTCTTTGGAATAACTTGGTTTAGGGAGTAGGATGCATGAGTGGAACTCATACTTGGTTGTGGAGGCTAGCAAAAGACTGGGAGCAACAAACTAAGAGAGCAATAATGGCCATAATCATGCAGAGCGACAAAACATCATTGATCAAAGCATAAAGTGATACTACAAGTTGAAAACTAAAGGATCATAAAGTCTATGGTGACTTGAGATAGTCATAACACGGTGTGAGCATGTGCCAAGTCAACCCAAATAAAGCATCAAAGGAGAATATCACTATACTATGCTTTAATATGCTAAAACAACGCATGATTCATCCAAGGCACATTAAGCAATCTAAATTGTTTTATAACAAGTCATGCTACAGCAAAGAACACTAAGCATAAAGCCAGAACAATATCAAGCATGGCATGACAAAGCATAGGCCACAGTCAAAAACGAGCTCTTTTTACCACATAAGCATGAACTTTCCTACTCTTTTCCAATCCAAACCAAACTATTTGCAAACCAATGTATGAAAGAGGGGGTCTAACCAATTTATTCAGAAAACTAAGCAAAAAAAGCAAATAAAAAACCAAAACGAAGACGAAGAATAAGACGCTCCAAGAACAACACAACTGTGCATGAAACAATAAAAATGAAGCATTTGGAAGAAACCTGGGATTTTTATTGATGAAGAGGGGGATGCCTTGGGCATCCCCAAGCTTTGACGCTTGTACTTCTTGGATATTTCTTGGGGTGACACGCGTGGAATCCCCAAGCTTGAGATTTAGTCCATCCTTCATCTCATTACTCATTCCTTCCATACACCTGAAAGTTTTCCTTTATACAAAACTTCACACAATCTTTATTAGCAATATTAGTGCACTAAAGATAAATAAGTCTTAAGGTTCAGTTCTAACACCAAATAAACTTCCATTAGAACACTAGCTACTGTAGCACTTCCCTCAAAATGCTCAATTTCCCAAAAGAACTCAAAAAGGAACCAACAAGAAGCAAATGCAGAAAATGGCAGAAATCTGTCAAAACAGACCAGCAGGTAAAGACGAATTTTTTCAAAGACCTTTTGTTGCTCAAATCAAAAATTGTTGAAATAACTAAAGTTAGATAACAACCTGGGGCATAAGCACAAAAACTCCTCAAAAAGACGTTCAGAGATTTTACACGAATTTTTATGGTGAAGCACAGAAATCTGTTTCGGGACAGAAACTTTCCCAATCATTACTTCTCTCTCATTAGAGGTTACTCTTGGCACAAAAAGCAAATAAAAAGGATAAGGAGCGGTTATTACTGAAGTAATAACTTCCAAGACTCATATAAAACTTTTGGGTTATCTCCCAATAAGTACTTTTCTTTAACGCCTTTAAGTTAGGCATAAGAAGCAATAAAGAATCAAGTGTTCTCAAATGAAGAAGCATTAAGACCAAATTTTGTTTTCATAGGAGAGGCAAAAGAAATCTTCTCTCTCTTCTTAGGGAAGTGTTCTATACCTTGCTTGAGTGGGAGTTGATATTTAATGGTGCCTTCTTTCATATCAATAATGGCACCAACAGTTCTAAGAAAAGGTCTTCCCAAAGTAATAGGACAAGAAGCATTGCATTCAACATCCAAAGCAAAGAAATCAACGGGGACATAGGCATTGTTAACCATAATAAGAACATCATTAAGACTCCCCATGAGTTTCTTTTTAGCATTATCATCAAGTGGGACATTCAAATAACAATCCTCAAGTGGAGGCAAATCAAGCATATCATAAATCCTTCTAGGCATAATAGAAACACTACTATCAAGATCACATAAAGCTTTGAAATCAAAGTCATTCACTTTCATATTAATGATGGGTTCCCAACCATCTTCTTGTTTTATAGGAATAAAAGCTTTATGTTTCATCTTTTCTTCTTTAATCTTTATGAGAGCATCAGTAATGTGTTTTGTAAAGGCCATGTTCATAGCATTAGCATTAGGACTTTTAGCAAGCTTTTGTAGGAACTTAATAACTTCAAAGATATTGCAACCATCAAGATCAAAATATAATTTATCATCTAGAGTAGTAGAACTATTACTAGCCTCAACACTAGTGGTGGTAATAGTAGAAACACTAATGTTTCTAGCAATTTCATCTTCTCTTTCCCACTTAGCATGTAATTCAGCTAATAGTCTAACATTTTCATCAATTCTTACTTGTATAGCATTAGTAGCTGCAAAGGGATTATCATTAGTTCAGGTTTAACAGCCATTTTATTCAAAGAAGATTGAGCTTCAACCAAAGATGCTATATTTCTTTCAGCATTAGAGAGTTTTGCCTCAATAGTTTTATTGAAAGCAGTTTGTTTACTAATAAAGTCTTTAAGCATAACTTCAAGTTCAGAGGGTGCACTCCTATTATTGTTGTAGGAATTTCCATAAGCATTACCATTGTTGGGAGGATATGGCTTATAATTGTTGTTACCAAAATTGTTCCTATAAGCATTATTGCCAAAATTGTTATTTCTTATGAAGTTCACATCAACTTGCTCTTCTTGGGCAACCAAAGAGGCTAAAGGAACATTATTTGGATCAATATGGGCTTTCCCATTAACAAGCATAGACATAATAATATCAATCTTATCACTCAAGGAGGAAGTTTCCTCAACAGAATTTACCTTCCTACCTTGTGGAGCCCTCTCAGTATGCCATTCAGAATAATTAACCATCATATTGTCCAGAAGTTTTGTTGCAGCACCCAAAGTAATGGTCATAAAGGTACCTCCAGCAGTAGAGTCCAATAGGTTCCTTGAAGAATAGTTTCGTCCTGCATAAAAAGTTTGGATGATCATCCAAGCAGTCAGTCCATGAGTGGGACAATTCTTTACCAATTCATTCTTTCCCAAGCTTGAGCAACATGTTCATTATCAAATTGTTTAAACTTCATTATTTCACTTCTCATAGATATAATCTTAGCAGGAGGATAGTATTTTCCAATGAAAGCATCTTTGCACTTAGTCCAAGAATCAATACTATTCCTAGTTAAGGAATTCAACCATTCTTTAGCTTTTCCTCTCAAAGAGAAAGGAAACAATTTCAGCTTAATAATATCACCATCTACATCCCTATGCTTTTGCATCTCACAAAGTTCAACAAAGTTATTTAGATGGGCAGCAGCATCTTCATTACCAATACCAGAAAATTGTTCTCTCATAACAAGATTGAGCAAAGCAGGTTTTATCTCAAAGAAATTATCTTCAGGCACAGGTGGAGCAATAGGTGTGCTCATAAAATCATTGTTGTTGGTGCTAGTGAAGTCACACAACTTAGTGTTTTCAAGAGTAGTCATTTTTTTGGTTTTCAAATAAGAAAGCAAACTAGTAAAACTATTTTTTGTGTGTTTTTGGTAAAGAAACAAGCAAACAAAGCAAAAAGAAACTAAGCAAAACAAAAATAACAAAGTAAAGAGATTGGTTATGAGGACTCCCCTTGTGAAGATGTCCTTGAATCCCCGGCAACAGCGCCAGAAAAGTGCTTGATGGCCCAAATATATCGAGCTCGTTGGGGAACCCCAAGAGGAAGGTATGATGAGCACAGCAGCAAGTTTCCCTCAGTTATGAAACCAAGGCTTAATCGAACCAGTAGGAGCAAGGAAACACCCCAAAGGTGTAGCTAGCTGAACGTTGGCAGGGCGCACTACCGGTACCAGCATCAGTAAACAGTTTGTAGATTGTATGTAAAGAAAATGACAGGGATCCATAGTTCACTAGAGGTGGCTCTCCTTAAATAGATAACATGCTGGGTGAACAAATTACAGCGGGGCAAT
Organism: Avena insularis; assembly: GCA_023614405.1. Lineage (NCBI taxonomy): Eukaryota > Viridiplantae > Streptophyta > Magnoliopsida > Poales > Poaceae > Avena > Avena insularis. The sequence continues at coordinate 88,135 of JAJUPC010000117.1, read as the reverse complement.
TGACAAACATCAAGAAAGCAATACATGCATATACTAATCATCTTGACTCCTTTGGAACTTGATTGGGCATTACAACATTATACATAGACCGCCATCCAACTGCATCTATGACTAATAATCCACCTTCAGGTTATCATCCGAACCCCCTCCAGTATTAAGTTGCAAGCAACAAATTATTGCTTTATGAATTGCGTGTAAAGTAAACAATACGATTGTTCTATGAACAGAGGATTGTTGTTTTCTCCCTAGTAGCAATAGCACATGTAGTACCTTAGAGATTTCTGTCACTTCCCCAGATTACCAGAGGCATGAACCCACTATCGAGCATAAATACTAACTCTTGGAGTTGCTAGCATCTACTTGGCCAAGATAGCTACTAACAACGGAAAGCATGCAAGATCACAAATAACAAATACATGATAGAATCAATAATCAATCTAAAATAGCATCTCAATATCCATTGGATCCCCACAAACAAAACATGCAGAATTACAAATAGATGATCTTGATCATGAATGGAGCTCACAAGATCTAGACATGAAAGCACAAAGGAGGAGAACCAGCCATCTAGCTACTACATGGACCCGTAGTCCAAAGATGAACTACTCAGGCATCACACCGGAGGCTTGCATGGTGATGAAGAAGGCCTCCAGGGTGAATTCCCGTCTCCGGCAGGGTGCCGGGAAGAGCTTCAGATCCCTCTTGATCTAGGGATGGAGACGATGGTGGCTACAGACTCTTTCGTGGATTTTTGATCGGGCACTTAGGGTTTTCATCCGAGGGCAATATATAGGCGGAAGGAGAGGACGGGGTGTGCAGGATAGCCACCACCTGGCGTGGCCAGGCTGCCATGGCCAGGTGTGGTGGCCCCCTGGCTCCTCTCCGTCTCGTATTCTAGCATCTGAGGACTTCCGGAAAAATAGGTATTTTGGCTTTTGTCCCGTATGAGGATGATACATTTGCAATGTATCACATAGTAATTCGATTGATGTCGATTGCTGACTGCTATGGTTATGAGGATGATGTGAGCAGTGGTTGCTGCCTATTTGTCCAAATACGGAGTACTACCACACATACATAGTTGAGAATGTTCATGATAATAATATTTACCTTAGTTCTTTATAATGCTAGTGGTGTATCCGCTACTCCCTAAGAATGCTTTTCCCTATTGCAGTTCCAATCCCTTACATACGCGATACTTACTTTCTGTGTTCAGTTGTTTTACTTTACTTATTGTAGCTCTTATACCAAAACCCCAAAAACACCTTTTTACGCATACTCGCATTTTATCTTGTCACTTGGAACTTTATTTAGCATTTCTACTATAGTATTTATTTCAAGAGTTATTAGACTTCAGACTCATGCTCCCCGTGGGATCGATATCTTTATTTCCAAACTAGCTACAAACGATCTGTGCACTTGCAGTCATCATGTATACACCACGATCCCATGATCATTTACTCGTGGCACATAACCAACAAGTACCAAAGTAAACATCCATAACTTAAGCGGATACAAGTCATACCTCAACTGCCATTATTGGTACAAGCATCATCATCAGCGGAACTTTATCGAAGCGTAGAGCCTGAGCCATGCCTTAACCTACAGGAAGCTGACTGGGAGAACGTCCTATCTTACATAGTCATTAATCTTCATCATCTTCTTGATATCTGACCAAGTTAATAGCTGGGGACAATGCCAGTGAGTACTTTGAATGTACTCGCAAACCACCTTAAGAGAATAATAGTAACAAGAGGATATGCAATCTGGCTATGGTAGTCGGAGGGCTCCAAGAGAGGTTATTTTCTCAAATAGTTTCTCCTGTAGATATATCATCTACATATCTTTGTTGAAAACTTTTGTAAAAAAATTTGGAAACCTTTTTGAAAAGTTTTGGAAAACACTAGGACTGGGTCACCCATTTGTTTCGTCCTTCTGGTCATCCCATGACCAAACTCCTTTCCTTCCTTTCCGACCATCCCATGGTCAAAACATTTCCAGAGCCATTGCTTTTCCGAAATCCTTTTTGAAAACAAAACTCGCACCGCTCTACAGTATTTTGTCCAACCATCCATTACCGCGGACATGGATATTTGAATAGATTTTACACTCTGCATAGGTTGTACACTTTACCCACACAATTCAATACATTCGTCGTGGTTCATCGCAAATCGTCATACACCAGTATGCGGGGTTTGGATAATCAAACATAACCCTCGGAAGGTTCACTCCGACAAGGGACCTACCCTATGAGTTGTTCCCCTCAAGACCAGGACTTCTGGATCCACGGACCAATTAGAGCACCACACTCAGACCTGGAGGGGGCACTTTCAATGAAGGGCTCATAGTTTCACCTGGTCACTCGCATGGGTGATTCTGCTTCCTCCAGGTGACTGTCTATCAGTTGACCCATTTTGTAAAGGCAAGCTCGGATATTGAGGGAGATGATCCCATATACGTAGTAGTGAGAATACCCATATCAGAGTGAACTACTTTGAGTTAACCCCCGTCCCATTCCGAGGTAATGTGGTTGCACGGTTTTAGTTGTTATAGCTAAAGCTGCAAAGAACCAGGTGCATTTTCATAAAAAATTCTCCTCCTCCTTTCCAGCATCATTTGTAAAACCAAATTTTTTTTGTTTCTTAAATATCTCTTGGGAGGTCAATCCTCACCAAGGTTTTATCATAAATCATTTTTGTAAACCTTTTTCCGGGGTCTTCCCATCCGATAGTTTTGCTCGGCTCAAACGGTATCTCCAAGGGTATGGTGTTATACACAATGAAAAAAATAGCGCGCTAACTTAAGTAGGTGTCATCAAAGGGGTTGTACTTAGTTGTACAAATATGTAATGGTTTGGAGGAGCCAAGCCACTACCCAATATAGAGCATCATATATTAAAGCAATGCAGTTTTCATAATCAAGTAAGTAAAACATGAATAAGTAAAACATAGGACAAGGCTTATGAGCAAGAAGGTGGCTTGTATGAGATCAGCAAACTAGAAAATATATGTCCCTGTACTTCTGCTTAGAATACCATAATAACCAATAATAATAACCATCTTCTTCTGGTCTCTGATATAATCACATCTATCGTCGTTATGGATCACATGCAAGCACACAAAGGGCACAATCAACACAAGGCATACAATCACCAACACTATACAGAAAATGAACATACCACACATTATTCAATTTAGTAGGTTTTGACAAGTTGAGTTTATAGAAATTGGAATGACTTTGATTGTATTTGAGGGCTTTGTTTTATGAATTATTTGCCAAATACCACCTAAGGAATGGGTTTTGGAATAAGCTTGGGTCTATATGATATCAATGTGCAACAATGATATAATCAGATAGGCATTGAAATAACAAGGCCACCGAAAGTGGTTTCATGATTTTATCAATCTTCCTTAATTAGATATGATTATTCTAGTGATAAAAACTCTAGTTTTAGGAATTAATTCACAATTACTGTAGTTCCAAAAATATTTACTCTTATGGTTAAGTAGGGTTTGATGTACTGGTTCAAGGGTAGGTGGAATCACTTCAAAATATGTACCAGACTGCCCTCGGGAAATTCCCAAAATCAGTTCTAGTTGATATTTGTCTTTTTACCAGAGTTAAAATATAGGTGGTTTTGATACGATTCCAAAGGCACATGGTAGGTATGTTGAATATCTTTCTGTAGAATTTGTATTCACTCAATTTGGAGTTGGAAAACTACTGGTAGGATTTATCTACTGAATTAGACCAAGGCAGAGAGGTTTAATTCACCAAAAATCAAAATTATCTTGATAAATAGTGAGTTACTAGGTTTTGGTGGATATTGATATACATCATCCATTAGAGTTGGAGTTAGGTCCAGATATGTTATGGTTTGGCCTAGAGAATTTTTTGAAGTCAAAAGTGACTTATTTTTGTTATTTTTGCCAAAGGTAGAACACAACTCCTCTAGGTATGGGACCAATTCTAGTTAATAGATATATTAGAATGCTCCCATATGGAGTTGGATTTAATCAATTTGGATCTGTGGAGCTCCTTAGGTAAAATAAATACTATAAAGGATACATTCTAATAGATTTATTCTCAGAAAATTAGGACTATTATTTTGGGCAAGGTACAAGTGCTACATGTTTAAGAAAACATCTGAGACTATGTCAAAATTTCTATTAGGTACTTTATTTGCATTTTTATTTTCATTTGGATTTAAACTAGCAGGCAAATAATAGATTTGGATTTTATTTTTTCAAATAGAAAAGGGCAACAGGGCTACTAGGCCGAAATGGAGAGGAAACAGGCCGACCAGTGGAAGGCTGGCCTAGTAGGTGCACGGTGCATGGGAAGGGAATTGGAAGTCCACCAGGGCGGGACCCGCTATCATAGAAGGGGGGACAAAGAGGTACCGAGCGAGCTGGGCCATCCGATTTAAGAGGATCTGATGGCCCGTGCCTCATCTTCTTCCTCAGGCTGGCGTGAACAGAGGGAAACCCTAGATGGGTCAGAGCAGCGTCAGGGAGGCTTACCTAGGGCGGGAGAGGGGACGACGAGGGTCTAGGGCGACGGAGGACTCTATGGCGAGTCCAGGGACGGGCGGTAGCAATCATTTTGGTGAAGATCTACCGAATCTCGCGTCGAGCAGGCCTCGGCGGCTCTGAGATTGTTCGTGGCCGCGCTAGGGAGGGTCCTAGGTAGAAAATAATACATGGTTAGATGAAGGGAGGGGAGGGGGACTCGGTGCAGTGACATGCAGGAGCAGAGGGGTGGAGAATAGGGCACCATGCTCGATTCTTAGGGAAGGCCGAGAGAAGGCTTCGGGAGCTCACCGGCATCATTGTCCTGGCTGTTCCTGAGCATGGGAGAGGGTGGGGTTAGGTGCTAGATATCGAGGAGATCTCGAAAACATAGCATGCAGATGGAGGGAAGGTAGAAGAGGGAGCACCATGAGCATAGTTTGAGGAACGGCCGAGAGGCTTTCTTGCTCTCTCCTGGCTAGAGAAGAGCAGGGAAGGATGGATGGATATAGGGTATGGTAGGTGAGAGTGTGGGGATAGAATGAGCCAGGGAATGGTGCATGGTGGACAAAGTCCATGGGAGCGAAGGAGGAGGGTAGGGGGCCTCTGGTTGGTCGAGTGGGTGGTGGAGAGGGAGTGTGGGGTGCCTCTGGTCATGCAGAAAGGGAGAGGGAGTAGTGAGTGTGGCTTCAAGAAAATAAAGACAAGATATGACCCAAGTGTGCATCTCTCCTTCCTCCAAGCACTAAAGACAAAGGGGAGAGGGTTTGCTACAGTGGTGCCACAGTGGTGGTCGCCCAGGGGTGTGAGGTGTGTTGTACAAGCTTGGTGGATCAGGTGGGTGAATGTTTTGTGGGTTTTTGATTAGTGGTTTTGCTTAGTTAGCAATATTGATTAAAGCAATGGTTATGAAGGAAGTATGAGAAGTTCCATGTGGTAAGTGATAAGATGGTACTGGTAGATGTATATGGTCAAGATACTCCCCTATGATTTATTTGGGATTTTTCTAAGGAGTATTAGTCCTCTTAATTTCATTTATTTAAAAAGGGATGAAATGGTTTCTAGAATCTCATTTGATAATTTTACATTGGACAAGGTTGGTTTCTAAGGTGACATGGTCTTGGGTACCAAGTTATACTTTGGAGAATTTTCCTGGTATTTATTAGGGCATAAAAGTATTTAAAACATTTATTTTATTTTTTCTTCCATTTAGGAAAAAGGGCAAAAATAATTATTAAAGCTCTTCAAAAATATTTATTTTTGAAGTGGGAGGATAGGGTATGATTATAGGCCTCAAATGTACCTTAAGTTAGGGATGTGTTTTGGATAAATACAATCTTTCCTTTATTGAGGTGGTTTTGAGGTTTTTGTAAAAGAAAGGATTTAATTGTTTTTGGGCCAAAACAATTATTGATATTATTTTATAATTCTTTAGATCCAAGGTAGATGATGTACACATATTTTACCTACCATTTGTAATCTTGGGTTTTGGAAATCCAACTTTATTTGGAAGGAAAGCAAGAGATATAGGATGTTAGGCATTATTATTTTTATACCTTCAAAACATGGTTGGATCTTGGAGCTCAATTCTCCCATTGGGGCATGGGATATATGGATGGATATACCAAGGTGAGTACATCACCATGGTACAAGAAGTTGATCTTGATCATGCTTGTATGCTCTAGGAATTGATTTCATACTTTGAATAAAATAAGGGGGCCAAAGTAGATTATCAAATAGCGTTTAAAACCTTATGGGTTTTTGAAACACAAGGATCCATTTGGAACAAGTGAATTAGGTATTTCTAGACCTTTATGAGTATAACACAACCATTCAAAGAGTTTTTCCAAAGAAGGTAGGTTGAAGGTGTGAGCTTCTGGCCAAATAGGCTAGTTGATAAGATTTGCAGGAAATATTATTTTCCTGCCTGCAAAACCATCAAGAGCAAGTCGCTTAAAAGGTGGTATAGCTAAGGGCAGGAGTCGGCATTGGTAGTTCTTAAGATGGTCTACAATATGGTTCAAGTTAATTACCAAAAATGCAAAAGGAGTGGAAATGAGGGAGACTCAAATATGTGATATTGATATCGGATTTCTAGACTTAGTCATTTTTTGGCAGGGTGGGAACTTTTGACTAGAATGTAAGAGGGGATGATTTTGAGAGGGTGAAAGGTTCCAAATCATTATCAAATGGATGATGTTCAAGTGTAGATTGATTATAAAGGACCCATGCTTGATATTGGTCTTCATTGACTTAGAAGATTCTAGAATGAATAACTTCAGAAGTGATCTGGTTAATGGTTTTAGATGATCACCTAGTGGCTATAGATTATTTCCAGCTTGGTTAACTTTCTTAGGGTTGACACTCTTGGATTAGGTATATGCTAGATGATGAGCCCCTAGAGTAGATCATACTACTCCTAAGCAAACAAGTCAAATAGCAAAACAAGGCAAATCATCAGACAACAGATCAAGGCAATTCATCTTAACAAGTAACTCAAGCTATTACTAGAGTTACCATCAATCCTAGCTTGAGGTAAGGATGGGTATTTTGAATAGGTGGGAATTGGAACAAGGTAAGATCCTTGGTGCATCTACCAAGAGTAGAGTTCAAAACAATATTTCCTTTCTTGAGGTGGTTTTGAGGTTTTTGTAAAAGAAAGGATTTAATTGTTTTTGGGCCAAAACAATTATTGATATTATTTTATAAATCTTTAGATCCAAGGTAGATGATGTACACATATTTTACCTACCATTTGTAATCTTGGGTTTTGGAAATCCAACTTGATTTGGAAGGAAAGCAAGAGATAAAGGATGTTAGGCATTATTATTTTTATACCTTCAAAACATGGTTGAATCTTGAAGCTCAATTCTCCCCTTGGTGCATGGGCTAGGTTGATGGATAGACCAAGTTTATTATATCACCATGGTACAATAAGTTGAGCTTGATCATGCTTGTGTGCTCTAGGAACTGATTTCAAACCTTGAATAAAATAAGGGGGCCAAAGTAGATTATCAAATAGCGTTCAAAACCTTGTGGGTTTTTGAAGCACAAGGATCCATTTGGAACAATTGAAGTAGGTATTGCTAGACCTTTATGAGTACAACACAACCATTCAAATAGTTTGTACAAATAAGGTAGGATGAAGGTGTGAGCTTCTGACCAAGTAGGCTAGTTGATAAAATTTGCAGGAAATATTATTTTCCTGCCTGCAAAACGATCAAGAGCAAGTGGGTTAAAAGGTGATATAGCCAAGGGCAGGAGTGGGCCTTGGTATTCCTTAATCTGTTCTACAAGATGGGTCAAGTGCATTACCAAAAATGCAGAAGGAGTGGAAATGAGGGAGACTCAAAGATGTGATATTGATATCAGATTTCCAGACTTGGTCATTTTTTGGCAAGGTAGGAACTTTTGACTAGAATGTAAGTGGGGATGATTTTGAGAGGGTGCAAGGTTCCAAATCATTATCAAATGGATGATGTTGAAGTGTAGATTTATTAGAAAGGATCCATGCTTGATATTGTTCTTCATTGAGTTAGAAGATTCTAGAATGAATAACTTCAGAAGTGATCTGGTTAATGGTTCTAAATAATCACCTAGTGGCTATAGATTAGATCCAGCTTGGTTAACTTTCTTAGGGTTTACACTCTTGGATTATCTAGATACTAGATGATGAGCCCCTAGAGTAGCTCATACTAATCCCAAGAAAAAAAGTCAAACAACAGAACAAGGAAAATCATCAGACAGCGGATCAAGGCAATTCATCTTAACAAGTAACTCAAGCTATTACTAGAGTTACCGTCAAGCCTAGCTTGAGGTAAGGATGGGTATTTTGAACAGGTGGAAGTTTGAACAAGGTAAGGTCCTTGGTGCATCTACCAAGAGTAGAGTTCAAAAGTTTTATAAAAAGGTTTTAGAGAAACCTAGAGGTAAGAGCAATTGAAGGTTCTATCTTGAAAACATAAGGAGATTATATCTTATAGATCTTCATAATTTGCCAATGGAAGCTACTAAAATATTTTGGTTTGCAAAAGCATCTTGGATCAAGTTTTGAAATGCCAGAACATTTGAGAAAATGAAAAAAGGAGCCAAGACAGTTTTGTTAAATAGCTTTTGTCAACGGATGGTGAGGTAAGGGATATATCATATGGTATGCATTCACATGCACAAGCACAAGCAAACAACAAAGAAACACTGCATCACTAAACAAGAAAAGGTTTTTGTTCCCTCTGTTTTTTGCATTCTGGACTACTAATCAGGGTTGCTGAAATTGGGATGTTACACCACCATTCTCATAATGCATCACAACAACACAAAAGGAGATCCACACCATAGTTCATCACCTCCATCTTGCATCCTCTCCATTAGCCATAGCCATTACTTTGTACTTGAGATCTCCTTGTGATTAGGCGACCATTCTAAGAATATTTGATTTCAATCTATGTATTTTGCAATGTTTTCTATCCTTGATCTTATTGTTATGAGTGAGGTCCTCACGGCCTGCAGGTTGGGGAGAAACCTCGCAGCAATTATGTGCATATAATGTATGCGAGTATTGTGTATTATTTGAATAAGGGATTTGTATCTTTTGTTTCTTTGTCTCTTGCCTCGATCTTTGGACTTGTAGGTACCCAAGACCGCCGAGATCGATAAAGGCTTGAGGTGAGATACTTGGCTAGCGGCAATCTCATAGGAAACCCAGTGATAGAAAGGGATGTATGATTTTCGCTTAGCAACCCATTCGGGATCAATAGCAACATCTCTTCTTAGGGCTCTAATTTGTGTTTTTCACTTAATAATTGTCTATATCCCGGTGCTTCGTGGTGCATTCGGTTGGATCAAAATACTAGTGCTATGCATGTGGATCGAAGGGGCTTTGGTATATTAGGATGTGTTTCCCACAAAAGATTATCTCTATTAAAATGTTACACATGATAGTGCCTATTATTATATTTTATCCCATTTGATGTGCAGCTGCAGGTGGATCTTCAACCCTGGCCTATCTCCATCCATTGAATCAACCATGATATAAAGTAAACTAGATTGGTTTTGTAAACAAAGGTAAAACAAAAAAACAAAGTATCGCAGACATGTCCTTTTTAATTCCTTTTAGCATTGTTTCCCAAGGTTCGATTAAACCTAGGTCTACTAGGGAAAAATACTATTATACTACATCCATGAATCCGGATCAAAGGTATCACCTGATAAGAATAAAACATGGAAATATTAGAACATACACGTGTATTAGCGCTTGTGTCTATCCACCATTCGGGAGAATGTCATACTGAAAGGATAGTAGGTAAAATACCATATCCAACGTCCTTCATCTCTGTATCGCCAATATAAACATTAGCGGTCTTGCCATTGTTCCCGTGTTGATGCTTGTCAAAGCGATTAGTGGAGGGGTTCCATGGTAGAAAACAAAAAAAATCCTACGTCGGAACACACCTAGCAAGGATCTATCAAGGAGTAATACTGTAATAGAGGGGAGACAGTGGTAACATACCCTTGTAAACCGTAAGCATGTAATGCTCATGCAGGAACATAGATGATGTCGCCGTACTTGTCCGACCTCAATTCTCCCCTTGTCTGAAGCTCCTTACAAGTCACCCCTTGTCCAGGTCCTCGTACGATGATCCAGTGCCACAAGTGACAGCACCAAGATAACGACTCCTGGATCTTTGATCCCTGCCGAGATTGCGGAAGTAGATCTCCTGGCCCGAATCCCCGCAGCACAACAGTGTGCCGCAGTGGTGTTGTCTCTTGTGTGTACAGTCCTTCTAGTGACCGCGCCACTTCAAGAAGGCAAGGAGAGAGATAAGTTTATCCTCTAAGGAAGATTTCCTTCGAGAATTATTCGATTATTGTGTGTTTATTCCCACCCATGGCACCCTTTTATAGAGGCTAAAAGGGTGTGTACTCTTCTCAAGAGCTCCCCCATGTGGGACTAAATGGGGGAATAGGGGAGAGGGGGAGGCATATGGGCCCCACCCGGTGCACAACCCTAGGATAGCCCGATCGCCCCCCTTAGGGGTTGGCGGCTGGGCCTACTCCCCTTGGGTGGTTTCCCTATTGGGCCTTGTTCCCCTAGGGAACTTGGCCCATTAGTGGAATGTACCCAATAAATTCGATTTTAAATATATATATTTAATATTAATTCCAATAATTAATATGAAAGACATATTACTAAATCCCTCTTGACCTGAAACACCTTTCGGTTCATTCTGAACATCTTTGGATCCTTCATAGAACGATTCATGTTCTCTCATGGAACACTTCCTGTTTCTGTCTTCTCTTTCTTCTATGATTCCATATATTCCAGAACGATCTCCAGGCGTCGTAATGCCCTTAAGTATGTTACCCTATAGTTTGGGAATGGCACAGTCATGATCTATACGATCTCGGATCAATGATCAATAGTGGGACCGGGATGCCCATAATGACCCCCGTGTATTCCACGATGCCAACATCGTGTTGAACCATAAACATCAAATCCAATTCCCTTGTTACTTCGATACTTGACTTGTCTGAGATCTGATCATTGGTATCATGATACCTAGTACATTTTCATTTCCAACAAGTACTGCTTTACTCGTTCTTGTGATATTCCATCCCCATTACCTAGTCATACGCTACACAACTTATGGATGTAATTCACCGAGTGGTCCTAGTGTATCTTCCTGTCACATAGGAGAACAAATCACAATCTCGATACATATGCCTCAACCATCCCCTCTAGAATCACCCAGTTATGGTCACGATGGTTGATGCACTCAAAGCAACCTCAGGTGACAGTGATTAATTATGATCTCACGGTCTAAGGATTAGGACACTTTGTTTCTAACAATTGCAACTATGAACTTTGTGAGTTGATTATGTTGCAAGAATCATCGATGGGTAATGCCCATCACATCATTTCCATATCATATGACTTCATTGTCAGTTGACATAAATGCACCATGATCAAAAAACCTTGATCATCAGATAGGGACTCCTGGTTTGTATATATATCACACTTGTATCAATGTTTCCGCTTGATACAGTTATAGCATGATATAAAAATATTATGAACTAATGAGATATGATAATAAACACCTTTATTATTTGCCTCTAGGTCATATTTACTTCAGTCTCCCACTTGCACTAGAGTACAAATAATCTAGTTGCACTGCTACAAATCATAAAACCGTATCATATATGTGTTTATTGATCATATTTGCTCATGGAAAACTTCCTGTCAAAGATATGTATTACCATATCCTTTTAGTCTTTTTGCAAATCATTAATGTCACCTATTTGACATTGAAACCATTATCATATAATGTGCTGAAGCATTTGTTTTGGTGACAAAGTGATACTTTGTTTTCAAGTGTATACAATGACGGTCTATCAGTCAATTGAACTTTCAATGTTGTCATCTATAAATATAAACACACTTAGTCGAAATTCAAAATTTCTTAAAACAAAAACTACTCTTGCTAATTCTGAAGTATTCTAATACTTCTAATCTATATAGATTTTTTTATCAAGTGCAATACTTGTGACTTTGATGCCCAGCCATGCTTTATTTGTGCTAAACTTAACTCTGGTTCAGTGATTTACACATGAATCACTCTAGAACCTTATTCTTTACAACTAAGAACTTGGGTCACATTATATCAAGTATATATAACATGGTTTTTCTGTGGAAAACCTATGTCGAAGGCACACATGATGCAATTCATCTCTCTTTCCTATGTTTTAACCATCATCATGAATATCGAGTCTTTACTCAATGCTTATCCTAGTTTCACAAGTAAGATTTAATTATTCACTTGAATCCATTCTGAACTATGTTCGAAATCTCAACTAGGACATTCTAAACTTCTTTCAGAATCCCTGAAGTATTTCGACATTTTAATGTTTATCAAATACCTTGATCTATCCACATATACCCTCCATGTTAAATATATGTTAAATTTCATCCTTCTAATGACTTAATCATTTATAATATCAAGCACGACATTCTTATTATGTCAATCACACATATAAGAACATTGTTATGCTCCCACTCAAATATGCAATCCATATTTGATATACGAGGTGACGAGGGGTGACCTCGACAATGTCCATTGTTATGGACTTGAGTTTGATGGAAATGAGAGTGCTAGTGATTTCGTGAGCCTATCAGACAAACAAGGAAGTCGAAGTCCTGCCTGATTATGAGAAATAGAGGATTACAAAGTTGTTGGTTCGCTAGATACGATCTAACTCATGGCTGGTTGGTTTCGGTCAATGCTATGGTGCCCTCTCCGTTGGCTCCTCCTAGCCTATATATTATAGGCTAGGTCTCAAAGTCCATTACGGATAGGTTACAAGTTTGATTACAGCTACCCGACAATGTCGATTTGTATTTCTATCTTGATTAACATGTCTAGTTCCTGGGCTTCGGATGCTTCTAGGACTCCTTATTTCTTTGTGGGCCTTGGGTTGTAGTCTAAGTATGTACCAGGTATTACCAATTATAGGCACCCGATAAGCCATACGCATGACAGTAGCCCCCGAGACTCCATCCGGATGGCATATTCGGGTTGAGTCTCAAAGACACTTTCGATAGCGAAACCAAAGTATTCTTCGAGTGATTATAAATGTTTTGTTCATGTGGATTTTGGTATAATGAGTCTGGTGCATTCGATAGATCGGGGACCAGTTAATTGCTCTTGCACAAAAACATCAAAAACCTACTTCAAGCTCGAGTCCCCATACTCGAACTCAGTATATACTAGCATAATTCAGATCGATCAACGGAGGTCTTATTTATTATTGAATTCCAGGTTCATATGTTTGGGTACCATCGCGTTCGTCAGGGTTTTTCATCATATCATGGATACAGAAAATTACTATCACAGCTCATTCCGGTGCGATTACTAGGCCTCACAGGACCGATCCTGGGGTCTTACCTTCATGTTGAGAGACACGACATTTAGACATATTATCATGGAGGATCATTGTCGTGGAGTGGAACACGGCAGTGCCATCGGGGATGGCTTGAAGGGGGACAATCAGGTTGCTATCGGTGGCTACTCGCAACGGGTTGGGCATAGATACTGCAAACATAGCAATGTACCCAGGTTCGGAGCCCTCTTGGTGAGGTAAAACTCCTACTCCTGCAAGGATCTACTATCAAAGGGGACGGGCCCAATACAAGTGCTCCTTGAGCTGTTTCCTTAGCAACTTCTTGCTGAGAATTCTCTAAGTCCTTCTCTCGGTGTCTACTTTCCTTCTGCTTGAGCTTACCTAGAACCCTAGCGCTACCCCCTTTATATACAGGCTGAGGAGGTAGCTTACAAGGTGGGTTCTAGGGTTTACTGTTTGGATTTGGGCTTTACAAAGTGGGCCGGCTAGACAGGGCCAAACGGTAGGCCCGGGTCTAGTCAAGCCTCTAGTATAGGGAGGACCATGCTTTAGCGCTTGACACCCCTGTTTTACTTGTCATCCGGCTCTTTATCCATCAGTCGGTTCTTTATGAGTAAGATGGGGCTTTGCTCATCAGCCCTTGCTTTGCTCGTCAGCCTCCAGCTTTGGCACAGTTGTCTAGTAGCACCGGCCAGGCTAGCCAGCCTGTCCGGTCAAGGGTGTGGTCAGCAAGGAGCGTCATCCCCATCGTACAATGTCCAGCGGATCTGAGGCGGCCGGCTAGGAGCGGCCTCCCAACCAGTTCTTCTGGCTAACCGGCTAGACGGGCCGGCCGGGGAAACTTGAGTATGGACCGGATGGGAACCCCACCCGGCTGCGGTTCCTTGATCTGGGTCCAGGTGGCGTGCGCTCCTTGGAGCCAGTCGGTTGGTCCCGTCTTGGTCTACCCGGGGGTTATCCCCCCGACACTAGACCTTGAGCATGTTAGGACTTGGATTTGTGGAGAAGTTCTTGCATGCTCATTTGAAATGGTTGATGATGCAGATGCCTTGTCTTTTTCGTTTGTCTTGTAGTCTTTGTCTTGTAGTTTTTGTCCTGTGCCGGCTTTGGATTCTGTGTTGTTTTCTCGGCTGGAGTTCACCGGCTACGGAGCCGATGGACCCACCCACGGGGTGTTATGGGTGATCCTCTTGACCAGCTGCCACAGCCGGCCGGGAGATGGATCGCCAGTCTGTTGTCGTTGGTGCTTGCGTAAGCCACGCCTGCCATTTCTGGCGCGCGTCGCGTCAGTTTGACTTTTGGGTCTGCCGTTGTGGTTCTTGGTATCCGTGCGCACGCCTCCATCATTGTGTCTCCTTGGAGATCGTGGGGCGTTTTGCCTCCCGCAGTAACGCCTGTGGGATCTTCTGCACGCGCGGCGCTGGTGCACACGATCTGCCACGAACTGTCGCGGGGTAGTGGGGTAGTTGCTTTGCCACGTGGCGTCGAGGCAGGGGAACCGGCGCGGTTACCCTTCACCGATAAATACGTGCACGAGGAGCAGTGATTCCTCACTTCACCTCCCTGCGCCTGCCATCCTTGCTCTTCCTTGCGCTCTAGCCTCCCTCTGCTCTTCCTTGCCACCGTTCTTTGGTCGCCGGCGCTTCCCTTCTTCTTCGACCATGGGACCCCGTGCCTCCATCACGGCTACCTTCCCAGGCAATATGCTGCCCGAGGTCGCCGGCGGCTGGTGCGGATCCTACGTCATGGAGGAGCTCGTGAAGAAGTATCGGCGGGGGAAGTTCCTGCCATCGGAGCTGGTGGTGAAGCATCGCCTCGTGCCGGAGGGCGAGCGGGTGCCGCACCCCCAGCCTGGCGAATCCGTCGTGTTTCTCGCGCACTTTGCTCATGGCCTCGTGCTGCCGCTTTGTCCTAGAGCTGCTGGTCACTTTTGATCTGCAGCTCCACCACCTTGGAGCGAACACCGTGTCGATGCTGTCGCATCACGTGGCTTGCTGTGAGGCGTACCTCGGTGTCTGCCCCGACACCACGAATTTCTTAAAGTTCTTCCACTTCAAGGTGTAGGTGGTGGGGAAGGGCGGCCCGTTGACGGAGACGGGCTGCTGCGCCATCTACCCGCGACCGTCAGCGCCCATCCCCCGCCTGGAGCTCTCGACATCGTCAAGCTCTGGCAGCGCTCATACTTCTACGTGCACAACAACACAGAGGTGGACTTCATCAAGGTCCCCGCCTTTGCCAATGTCCCCTCCAGTCGGAAGGCCTGGACCGTCCAGCACCTAGGCGCCCAGGGCAACATCGACCGGATGGGCTCCCGGCTGTCCGTCCTCGTGGAGAAGGAGCGGCTCACCGCCCGGGACATTCTCTTGTCCTGGATGGCGACCCGCGTGCTCCCGCTGTAGCACCGGTCGCACAAGATGTGCCACCTCTCCGGCCATCTGGATCCCACCCGGGTATCCCGGCTGGACGTCCCGTATGCCGCCCTCCGCGAATGGCTCGCCACCATTTCAAAGGAGGCGCTGGAGGAGGAGTGGCAGTTCTCTTGCCGGCCGTACCACCGCAGCCGGCTACCGCCGAAGGTATGTTTTTTCTTGCTTTTCGCCGGGTGGATTTTCCTGAGGGACTCCCATTTCATGCCTCTTATCTTCCCTTGTTGAGTAGCTTTTCACGGCGCAGCTAGCGGAGGACGGTATGGGGGACACCGAGCTCCCCACCTTCGCCGCGGACTTCAAGCCAGCGAAGGCTCACTTGCGGTGGAGGCCGGTTCCTATGTGGGCGGCGAGGCTCTGAGTTCCTTTGGTGAGAACTTGTTCCCTGCCTTTGTCATGCTTGCACTTGCCATGCTTGTAGTTGTAATCTTGACTTTTTGCTTGTCCTTGGGATAGCTGCGCACGGCGAGGACGTGGAGCTGGCAGAGCTTGCCGCGCCTAGGGGCAGGGGGAAACGCGCCACCCCTACCAACGTCGCCCCGGCTGCAGGTGCCGGCAAGAAGTCGCGCCGCCACCGCACCGCGCCCATCATGCCGAGCTTTGCCGGGTAGGTGCCCTTGTCCTTTTGGTGCTGGTGTTGCCTTACTTGCATTTGCGTTGCTCACTTCTTGTGCTTCTGCAGTGAGGCTATGTCCTTGCTCGGCTCCGCGACCGTCGCCACCGTGTCTGCCCCTCCGCCTGCGGCCGAGGGGAGTGCGCCGGCTCCTGCGTCCGAGGCCGCGCCGGCTTCAGCGTCCGAGGCTGCACCGGCTCCGGCCCTCGAGGCTGCCCCGTCTCTGGCTCCGATGTCCGAATCTGCCCCGGCTCTGGCTCCAGAGGCGACAGCGACGGGTGTGGTGCCGCCGGCTGAGCCCACGACGTTTCATCGGGCTGGGGCTGTCTCCCAGCTCGCGGGGTGTTTGTCATTTGGGGGTGCCGGTGCGGCCGTTCCTTCCACTGGCTTGGCGGTGGGTGCTGACTCCAGCGCCTACCAGGTAGAGGAGCCGGTGGAGGTGCCACCACTGGCTGTTCCTGTCCAGCCGGAGGTTGGTCCCTCCATGGCCGTGGTGAGCGACGACGACCTCCAGGTCACCGGCTGGACGCCGACACGTGCCGCGCCGCTGCCGGATGCCCTTCTGGCACAGTTGTCGGAGGCAGCACCGCTGGCCGTTGGCCAGATCCGCCAGCTGGTGGGGTTGCTCGAGCAGGGGCTGGGCCAAGCCATGACACTGGGGGCTTCTGTTGAGGTATGTGCTCTGTTTGCCAGTCTTGTTGTTTTGTCACTGTCTCGCAACGTAGTTGTTTCTCTTGGTTCTTATCTCTCCTTTCTTGCACAGAGGGCTCTCACCGATGCCGCTAAGACCTCGCGGGACCTAGGCCGTAAGATCGCTCACTCTGCTGTGTCTTCCCAATTGCACGATTTCTCGCGCTTCTTGTTGAGTATTGGTTACCCTCCTGCAGCTTTGCTGGCAGACCGGGACCGTGAGGTGGCCCGGCTAAAGGATGAGGTCGCCCGGCTGGAGGAGGCCAACAAGACCCGCTAGGACCTGATCGCCAAGCTGACTGCACAGCAGCAGCAGATGGAGATCAAGGCTTGTAGGGCCAAGAAGGCCGCGGACGCCCGGACCGAGGCGCTGAAGAACCTGGAGGGTCTTTATGCCACCCAGGCGGATGCCCTCAAGTCCTCCAAGGCCAAGGAGGCGGCGGCGCTGTCAAAGCACCGCCAGATCGCTGAGATCATTGTCAGTGAGTGTTTTTGACTTGAGCCCCTTTTGCAGATTTGCTCTTTGTGGTCGATTTTGATCGTTGCCCTCTTTTATTTTCTGGCTACAGCTCAGTATCCTGAGACAACAGATCAAGCGCTTGGCCAGATTCTCGAGACGGATCCGGAACGGGACCTCCATCTGGGGGAGCTGGTGACTGTCATCAGCAAGGAGGCGAACAAGCTCCGCGTTGCCGCCCTCGAGGTCTTTGACTATGTCTGGCCCGAGGTCGTCCTGCCTGCCACCATGGACGTCCTGGCTGAGCATCTCTGGGGTGCCCCGAAGCTCATGAATGTGGCTCGGGAGTGGGAGGCTCGAGGCGGCACGGAGATGGTGCTGGCGCTTCTTAAGTCCTGGTACCCTGACGTTGATCTGTGGAGCCTTTCCCGTGGATTTTGCCAAGGGACCAGCTCCACGCTGACGTCCCCGACATCCGCTCTTGTGCTATGACGATCGGGAGCTACGTCGCGCTGGACATGGACTTCAGCGATCCAGCCGGCACGGAGCGGTACTTCCACAATCCGGATGCGGCCCACACCAAAGCTCCGGCTGCACCGTAGACCGCCTCGACAGACGTCGCCTCCTGCAGCCACGCTCCAACTGACGCCTCCGGCCCTTATGCCTCTCAGTGAATCTGATCCCCGGTATGCCGAGAGTATTTGTGACTTTGAAAAATGTGCCTTTTCTGTGTGCCATGTGAACAATTGTCCATCTGTGACATACTGAACTTGTGTGGGAGCATCGCCTCCCTTTATATTATTTGCTCGTGCTCTTCTGTTTGCACTTTCTGTTTTGCATCTTCCGCATGCGTTCTTCTTTGTGGGGGCGCGCAAGTGTACCCACAGGGTGTAGTCCCCGAGGTTCGGGCCGGCTAGAGAATACAACCGGGTCAAATCTCCTTTACGCTCTTTGTTTTGCAGGTTTTTGTGTGGGGGCGTGCAAGTGCACCCACAGGGTGTAGTCCCCGAGGTTCGGGCCGGCTGGAGGATACAGCAGGGTCGAATCTCCTTGACCTGCTCTGCTACCGCCTGGAATCTTTCTGCCTCCGCCTTGGCGGTGCTCGTCGTTGAACTTTGTCTCATGCAAGCATACAAACAAACAAGTTGTTTGTATGCAAGTCCAAATTATAATCTTAGCCAAACTAGTTTTCAGATTTCTGCTGTTTCGTGCAAGTTCAATGTCTTTGTTCTTTTCTCAGTGAGCATTGGCCAATTTCAGTCTTGTTCCCTTGCTGGCTTTTAGCCGGAGTCAAAGGGGTAGCTTGGTAGGCGTACTACACGATACTTCGGGTTTGGATCATTGCCTTTGAGCGAGCGAGCGCATCCGGGTTTTCCAAAGGTTTTTGTTTTCCTCGTGGCGTTTTCGTGTAGGGGCCTTTGAGCGTTCTGCTCTTGCCGGATCTGTCAGCCGGCTTGCGGTCTGCAGCCGGAACCGAAGAGGAAGCCTTAGGAACCGCGTACATTACTTTGTCGCGTGGATCGTGCAGCCGTTCGGGCCAACCGGCGAGTCCTCGAGGCGGATCGCCGGCTCCGGGGTTAGAGTAATGCAGCCGGAAAAGCCAACTTGTGCAGCATGACTTGCTTATTTTATTGTGGAGTCCTCGAGACTATGTCGAGGCTCCTATGCTTGTACATTGCATGAAAGTAAGGTACATACACTTCTTGTTCAAGTGTAAAAGGGACGGAGCAGGCTCGCATTCCATGGGTGTTCAGTTTCTTCGCCTGAGCGGTCCATCCTGTTCTTTTCTGGCTTGCGGGCATTGATGAGGTAGTACGAGTTGTTCTGTAGTGCCCGGCTGATTATGAATGGGCCCTCCCAAGGTGGGGGCAACTTGTGCATCCCTTGGTGTCTTGGACCAGCCTTAGAACCAGATCACCCTCGCAGAATGAAACGCTCCATATCCGGCTGGCGTGGTAGCGGCGCAGGTTCTGCTGGTAGATGGCTGACCTGGACAAGGCCAGTTCGCGGGCTTCCTCCAAGAGATCGACACTGTCTTCCCATGCTTCTTTGGCCTGCTGTTCTGTGTAGAGCAGTTTGCGGGGTGCATTGAACTTGATGTCAGTGGACAGAACCGCCTCTGCCTCGTAAACAAGGAAGAAGGGGGTGTAGCCGGTGGTCCAGTTTGGCGTTGTGCGCATGCTCTATAGTATAGCCGGAATCTCCTCAATCTAGCAGCCAGGAGATCTCATCACTGGTTCGATCAGCCGGAGCTTGATTCCGGCTAGGACCAGACCGTTTGCTCGTTCGCACTACCCGTTGGACTAGGGGTGTGCCACAGATGTGAGATCCAGGCGGATGCCCTTATCTCCGTAGAATCGTGTGAAAGCTCCCTTGGCAAAGTTTGTTCCGTTGTCGGTTATGATGCTGTTGGGGTAGCCAAAGCGCGTGATTATGACTGTGAAGAACTTGACCACCGTTGGCCCATCCAGCTTCTTTATCGGCTTTGCCTCTATCCACTTGGTGAATTTGTCCACCGCCACCAGCAAGTGGGTATTGCCAGATCTGGCCGTTTTGAAGGGGCCAACCATGTCCAGCCCCCAGACGGCGAACGGCCAGGTGATGGGAATAGTCTTGAGTCTGCGGGCAGTGTGCTTCGGGCTGGCCGTGACACCCGTTGCATGCCTTGACAATCTGCTCAGCGTCTTCTAGTGCTGTGGGCCAGTAGAACCTGTGGCGGAAAGCCTTTGCCACAATGGCTCTTGATGATGCGTGATGTCTGCACTCGCCCTGGTGGATGTCGACCAGCAGCCGGATTCCTTCCTCTTGGCCCACACATCATTGATAGATTCCGCCAACACTGCGCTTGTAGAGCTCATTGTTGATGGTGGTGTATCACAGCTCTGCGCTTGATCATCTTGCTGCACCTCCTCTTGGGCAGCTCTCGTTGGCTAGGACATCCATGAGCGGCTTGGCCCATGTTGGTGTTTCGAATGGCGACACCGCATTAGCAGATTCACTTCTTCTGGATGGCAGGTCGAGGCTCGTCTGAAATTTGTCCGGGTGAAGCGATGGAGCCGGCTTCTATCTTTGGAGGCGGTAGTCCCTGGGTGCGTAGGAGCAGTCCCCGGGTGTGGTGCAGCCGTCACGGAGGTCTTGGAGCCAGCCCCGTGTGATCCCGGTGTGTTGGCAGTCACGGAGGTCTTGGAGCAGCAAACCCAGTGTGGTGAAGCGATCCCAGGTGTAGCTGCAGCCGTTGCGGAGGTCTTGGAGCCGGCAGACCCCGGGTGCGGTGAAGCAGTCCCCGGGTGCGCTGCAGCCGTCGCGAAGGTCTTGGAGCCGGCAGTCCTCGGGTCTGCGTCCAATATGATGGAGTCAGATCCAGGAGGCAGGGTGATTGATGGCCTGCGCAGGTGTTCAAGGGAAACTCCAGGAGGAATTGGTTGTCTTGTCGATCCGATGCAGGCGAGTGTGTCTGTGGCCTCGTTGTTTATCCTGGGAACATGGTGAAACTCGCATCCTTCAAAACAGGCACATAGCTGCTGCACGAAGAAACAGTATAGAGCCATGTTTGCGTCTCTGGTGTCCCAGTCTCCTGACACTTGCTGCACCACCAGATCAGAATCACCAAAGCATAAGATGCGCCGGATGCCTATTTCCTTTGCCATCTTGAGGCCGTGGACGAGCGCTTCATACTCAGCGACGTTGTTGAACGCGCGGAAGTGGATTTGTAGCACGTATTCCAGCCGGTCTCCTTTGGAGAGGTGATGACCACTCCGGCTCCGAGACCTCCATACATCTTGGAGTCATCGAAATGCAGTTTCCAATGCGTGGAGTCCGGGAAAGGCGGCAGGTACTGTGTTTCTACCCAATCGACGAGGAAATCTGCCAAGGCCTGAGACTTGATTGCTGTTCTTGGCTCGTACTGTATGTTGTGGGAAGCGAGCTCTATGGCCCACTTCGCCACCCGGCCTATGGCATCTCTGTTGCTGATGATCTCCGCAAGTGGCGCTAGCGCCACCACCCAGATGGAGTGTTCTTGGAAGTAGTGCTTTAGTTTCTTGGCGGCCATGTACACACCGTACACCATCTTCTGGTAATGAGGGTAGTTCTGCTTAGAGAGCGAGAGTACCTCACTCAGGTAGTACACCGGTCGTTGCACCGGCTGCGCATTTCCTTCTTCTGGCCTCTCTACTACCAACACCACACTGATAACCCTGTTTGTTGCTGCGATGTACATCAACATGGGTTTCTTTGCTGGTGGTGCTGCTAGGATAGGTGGCGAGGTGAGCATGCGCTTGAGGTCACAGAAAGCTTCATCTGCCTGCGATGTCCAGACGAACTTGTCCGTTTTCTTCATGAGCTGGTATAGTGGGAGTGCTTTCTCGCCTAGCCGGCTGAGGGAAGCTAGGCGGCCGGTGAACTTTATGACATCCCTCAAGTTCTTGGGCGGCTACATGCCCTCGATTGCACCAATCTTCTCTGGGTTCGCCTCGATTCCTCGCTTAGATACGAGGAAACCAAGTAGCTGACCAGCTGGGATGCTGAATACGCACTTCTCCAGGTTCAGCTTCATCTAGAACCAGCGAAGGTTAGTGAATGTTTCTTTCAGGTCCTCAAGGAGTGTCTAGCGCTCCTTGGTCTTGACTACCACATCATCGACGTAGGCATGTACGTTTCTGCCAATCTGATTCTGCAAACACTTCTGCATGCAGCGCTGGTATGTCGCTCCAGCATTCTTCAATCCGAATGGCATTGTGGTGTACCAGTATGCTCCGTAAGGAGTGATGAATGATGTCTTTATTTGATCAGCGGGGTTCAGCCGGATCTGGTGGTAGCCGGAATATGCGTCCAGGAATGATAGCAGCTCGCAGCCGGCTATGGAATCGATCACTTGGTCTATCCTTGGCAGGGCGAATGGATCCTTGGGACATGCTTTGTTCAGACTGGTGTAGTCAACACACATGCACCAAGTCTTGTTCTTCTTCATCACTAGTACTGGGTTTACCAGCCATTCCGGGTGGAAAACTTCCATGATGAATCCGGCTGCGAGCAGCCGGGTGATCTCTTCCCCAATTGTTTTTCTTTTTTCTTTCTCGAAGCGGCGTCGTGACTGTTTGAACGGTTTTGCGTCTGGCCTGACATGTAAAGAGTGCTCAGAGAGATCCCTAGGAACACCTACATGTCCTTGGGGGGGCCTGTTCGTCTGTGGTACCAAAGTTCGCAGGCCAGCGCATGGCGGTACCTAAGTTGCCTGAAATTACCCCGTTTCGAAAAGTTGGGCCGCCAACTACTGAGAGGGGACATTTCGAGGCAAACTCATCTCACCCCTGCCAAATTCAAACATTCCTTTAAACCGCCCCGTGAAGTAGACGGTCGAGACCCTCATGTCAGTCATTTATCCGTGACGCGAGCGCTAACGCGGCAACCTCTTAGGAAAATAAAGGAACTAAGTGGATTGGATGGGTTGACCAATTTCACAAATCCATTCCCACCTTTTCCCTGGCACCAGCGGCGTCGGAATCCACCCTCCAGGAAGGATGGTCCCTTCGGACATTTGACTTCCGGCGCCAAGTTGATGCGCCCAGTCGCTGATCCCGAGCTCCAATGGCACATGCCGTAGCCGCTGTTGCGAGGCTCTAGCCCGCCTCCGCCGCTGACGAGCCGAGCAGCTCAGAGGATGGCAGATCCTACTACCAAGGAAGAAGAAGTTCTGGCTACAAGCGGGTGAGCTACCCTTCTCTTTTCTATTCACACTAATTATAACTGCTAGCTGGCTACTAAACCTCAAATCATTTGTTAGCCCAACACTGACAAACATATTTTGTCCATAGTTTTCTGTCAAGTGGGATCTCCGCGGAGCACCATTACCTGGTTACGGTAAGCCTCTTCAAGTACGACTCTAATGGCAAGTGGTATGGAGACCATTGTATCACGATGGAAGAAGCGCCTACGCAGATCTGCACTATATCTGATATGGTTGCTGCTCTGTGTAATCATGATGAATTATGGCTGAAGCAGACTGCAAAGTTCAGATTCATGGATGAACGTGGCATCATGGTTCCTCTAACATGTGACAGTCAGCTAATTGGGGTGATGAAAAGGTATGCTTCGGCTTGCATGTTTGAGCTGAAATGTGATGTACTGGATGTGGAAGCTGTACAACTGGAAGTCGCCCTTCTATTCTTGGACAGGGTGGTTGCTCGAACCCAATTAGCTCCTGGTAAGCAAAAGTCTCTTGGGGTTCGCATGTTTGTGTTGAATTGTAATTTTTGTTTTATTTACTCTGTAGATATTGGGGAGTTATGCAACAGTCCTGTTTCTTTGATAGGAAGCGCCGCAAGGTTAGAAACATGACTACCGGGTCAGTCATTTTGCTACCCGAAGAAATTAAAAACGAGTGGAAAGATGATGTTGGACACGATTCTAGTGCCCATTGTCCCGTCGATGTAGAGTACGTGAAGCTAAGAAAATTGGCACCGAGGAAGAGGAAGAAGGAAGGAAATGAAGAAGTCAGTGGACATGAAGGCTTGGCACCCAGGTTGCGGAAGAAGGCTGCTGGCAATGAAGATGCATAGTAATGTGTTGAACTTGAACCTATATATGTAATTCGGTTAAATTCTGGAGCTCTATGTGTGGTATTTTGCTGGGCGAAACAATCTACCCACATTCTCTGAGTAAAATGTACTGCGACTTAGGGTTTGGAAACACCCGAGTCAGTAGTTGAATCTGAAATTGTGATTATGCCACTGCTATCTGAAAACACGCAACACCGGTTCCACGATTGCTGAGGGGCAGGAGGTCTCCAAATACGACGAAATGTAAGTGGCACAGAAATAAATTATTTAAGATGCTACACTCCACGAAGCAGCAACTTATTTTAGCTGCTACACACAACGACATGGCAACATAAACAGCAATAGCAACCGATAATGCCCAGATGAGGAGGAAATCGGTACCACTTTCTAGCATAATCTTGAGCCCGTCTATCTCACCGCCTCTCTGCTCCTGCATCCCCTACATCTGGCAAAGCTCCTGGATCTCCAGTAACCTGGTGTACGTGCTTCCACTTCATAAATTGTGGTTGTGCCATTTGCATGCGGCACAATCCACGTAGATTACGTTTAAACAAACCACCAATGTCAGAATACACTAGTAGAAAAGGGGTCTTTGGTCCACGGTCACGTTCCCAATCTGGGACAGAGATCTAAATCGAGGCAGAAATTGATCTAAATCACAAATTCTTCCACAAATTAATCGAGATAGAGATCTAAATCGAGGCATTTCATTAATTCAACAACAAATTCTTCTAAACAAAGGTGTGATTTCACATCCTACATTAATTCAACCACTAGTCAACAATTTCACTTCCGCTGCCGCTGTCCTCCGAGCCGCCGGCTTCCTCGTCATCGTCGGACAGAACCTCCACGATTTCCTCATTGTTTGCGAGACAGAGCACCTCTTCGCGGCGAGAAGCAGCAATGCTGGTGTACTTGGTCCATACAGGGACAGACCAGAACCTCTCCTGCCCTTCTCGGTTGCGGAGATCCCGGTGCACCACGCACCCGTAAACGATGCGGTTGCCAATCTTCGCCTTCCGCTCCTTCTTGAACAGAGCCGGCCAGTATGGGTTGGCCGCCACGTACCGGGGTAGCGCCCTCTTCCACACGGGCATCTGGCAGCGGCGCGCCGCGACTTTTCTCTCCATCGCGACTCCGCCGGGGACGAGGAGCGGAGCCATCAGCACCCCCGTATAGCTGATGCGCCATCCATGGGGCACCGTCACGGCCGGAGGCGCGAGGATGTCGAAGTGCGTGAACATCACCGCCTCGTAGAAGTTCAGCGAGGGCATCTCCATGGCGGCGTGGTGGATATTGGAGAGGGAGCGAGGGGATGGACGACGAAGCAACGTCGCGGTGGAGATTGGAGAGGACGAGGGGATGGACGACGAAGCGACGCGATGTGGCGCCTCCTATTTGTACACAACGACGACGAAGCGACGGGCGGAATATCCAAGGGGCATTGGTCAGACAAAAGGAAGTGATGCAGGGTTAAGACAGACTAACGGGAGAGCAATGTTTTTCCTCCCAGGATTCCGGGACCACTAGTTCAGACCGCTAGGTCAACAAGTACTACTATTACAACTTAAAAATGCACGGAGCTCAAGCTAAATACTAGAACTAGTTATCACACATCTCCTTGATCTTCCTAATCTTAGCCCGATGTGCATCTTCCTGCGAGAGCAAGGATCGAATCGTCTGCTCCTTCCTTTTAGCATCTTCCTTGCACAGCTTCAATTGTTTCTCTGCATTTTTCCTCATGCACTTGTCAATACTCGTAGTTGTCAACTACAGGACTTTGGCCTGGTGAAGATCATTCCTTGCTTGAGTCAGTTCTTGCTCTGCTTTAGCCTTCAGGGCCAACACCACGTCCCTCTCCTTCTCGACTTTGCTAACCTTGTCTTGCACCCTCCTGAGATCTCAGTTAAGCTTGGTCGTCTCAACTAGGTCCCATAGCTTCATCTCAACACTATCAAGAAGTGAGCTGACTACGGATTCTTTCAACTCAACAGTCATATCCCATAGTTTGTCCTGCGTTTTCTGCATCGATTTGGACCACTCTGGGTCTACCCATTTGACAACACCGCAACTTCTGCCTTGCATCATTGCATGATGTCCTTGACACTGTAGAAACCTCCTGCCTGCGTTTCGTCCTTCGAATGCTACAAATTTAGCGGGCACATGTCCATGTTTACATAGGAGAGGACTGTCTTCATCCCCTAAATTGTGATAGTCAGAGTCATACATCATCTGGTTGGCCTAACACATCATACGCGCATGAGTAAACAGAGTAGATCTAGCTCAAAAAATAGATAACTGGTCACGGATGATAGAGATAGAGATGAGACGACTCAAATCGAAATCACCATCCACAATAAATCACGACGCTGCGTTTCCTCGCCCTCCCCTTGAACCCATGGCGAGAGGTGAGGGGTGGTCTTGGGAGGGATTGGGATGGAGGCACCGTCGGCTTGTGGCTACGGCAGGATGGGAGTGAAGTGGGGAAAGTGGCTTCGAGGGGAAGGAAAAGAAGTACGGGGAGGAAGAGAAGTAATGGGGACGTGACACTAGGATGTGGCCCACTGAACTCGTGAGACGTGACACTCGCAACAGGGGAGCGCCTGGTGTTGCTAGTTTGTCCAGAGCAAGCGTGGCCAATCATGCCACAGAACATCCTACTCGCGGATCGCTCTCACGAAGACCATCTCAATCATCCAAGCGCCCTGATCAAACAGTATGCAACAATCGTCAAGTAGAACAACTGTGTTAGCGTGTGCCCTCTAGAAGACTCGGTCTAACGGCCACCCATGCAATGACACTGGTGTATCCATGTGTGGTTTGTGAAAAGAACATACATGCAATCACACTAGGTGGATCCATGTGTGGTTTGTTTAGAGGAACACACATGCAATCACACTAGGTGTGGTTCATGAAAATAACACACATGCAATGATGCTGGTGGATCCATGTGTGGTTTGTGAAGAGAACAGACATGCAATGACACTGGTGGATCCATGTGTGGTTCATGAAAAGAACAGACATGCAATCACACTAGGTGGATCCATGTGTGGTTTGTTTAGAGGAACAGACATGCAATGACACTGGGTGGATCCATGTGTGGTTTGTTTAGAAGAACAGACATGCAATGACTCTAGTTGTGGTTCATGAAAAGAACACACATGCAATGACACTGGTGGATCCATGTGTGGTTCATGAAAAGAACAAACATGCAATGACACTGGGTGGATCCATGTGTGGTTTGTTTGGAGGAACAGACATGCAATGACACTAGGTGGATCCATGTGTGGTTTGTTTAGAAGAACAGACATGCAATGACTCTAGTTGTGGTTCATGAAAGGAACACACATGCAACGACACTTGTGGATCCATGTGCGGTTTGTGAGAAGAACAGACATGCAATGACACTGGGTGGATCCATGTGTGGTTTTTTTAGAGGAACAAACATGCAATGACACTGGTGGATCCATGTGTGGTTTGTTTAGAAGAACATACATGCAATGGCACTGGCTATGGTTCCATGTGTGGTTTGTTTAGAGGAACAGACATGCAATCACATTGGGTGTGGTTCATGAAAAGAACAGACATGCAATGACACTAGTGTATCCATATGTGGTTTGTGGAAGGAACAGGCATGCAATGACTCTAGCTGTGGTTCATGGAAAGAACAGACATGCATGAAAAGAACAGACATGCAATCACACTAGGTGGATCCATGTGTGGTTTGTTTAGAAGAACACACATGCAATGACTCTAGTTGTGTTTCATGAGAAGAAAAAACATGCAATGAGACTGGTGGATGCATGTTTGGTTCATGAAAAGAACAGACATGTAATCACACTAGGTGGATCCATGTGTGGTTCATGAGAAGAACACACATGCAATGACACTAGTGGATCCATGTGTGGTTTGTGAGAACAACATACATGCAATGGCACTGGCTGTGGTTCATGAGAAGAACACACATGCAATGACACTGGTGGATCCATGTGTGGTTCATGAGAAGAACAGACATGCAATGACACTAGGTGGATCCATGTGTGGTTTGTTTAGAGGAACAGACATACAATCACACTAGGTGTGGTTCATGAAAAGAACAGACATGCAATGACACTGGTGGATCTATATGTGGTTTGTGGAAGGAACAGACATGCAATGACTCTAGTTGTGGTTCATGAAAAGAATAGACATGCAATAACACTGGTGGATCCATGTGTGGTTCATGAGAAGAACACACATCCAATGACACTGGTGGATCCATGTGTGGTTCATGAAAAGAACACACATGCAATGACACTGGTGGATCCATGTGTGGTTTGTGAAAAGAACAGACATGCGATCACACTAGGTGGATCCATGTGTGGTTTGTTAGAGGAACAGACATGCAGTCACACTGGTTGTGGTTCATGAGAATAACACACATGCAACACTGGTGGATCCATGTGTGGTTTGTTTAGAGGAACAGACATGCAATAACACTGGGTGTGGTTCATGAGAAGAACAGACATGCAATGACACTGGTGGATCCATATGTGGTTTGTGGAAGGAACATACATTGTCGTTGTATTGGGAACGGAAGTACCTGAGGAGGTTAGATAGAGGTGTGGGGACTAGCAGGGAAGCTATCGACGGCGTCCGCAGGCGGGATTGGATACAAGCGAGCGTAGCGGACAAGAAAGTACCAGTTGGGGCCCTCGTGGTGAGGTAAAGCCCCTACTCTGCGGATCGACTATGTGGAATACTCGAACTACAATTGCTCCTCGAGCTGAATACGCTAGCACGCCTTAAATGCCTGAGACCAACCTTTCTACGAGGCCTGCCTCTCCTTATATAAGCGGAGAGGCAAAGGTCTCGCTGGCTAATCCGACAGGCCCCACAGGCGGGTCAGCCGACTAGTCATCTATAGTGTCGGCATGGCTTGTCTTATCGGTGTATGGCGGTATGGTACCGCCGTGAGGTGGATGGGCGAGCGAAACTGTCGTCGGCCTGAGCCATTGTTCCAGCGTCACCCATGCAAAGTCTTCGGTATGGGCAGGTGGTTGCCCGTCTTGTCATCGTCTGAGGCGTACCACGCATCACACGCGTCATACGTCTGTCTCTCTGATTGGAATTGGCTCGTCATTAAATATCCAGCTGTCTCTTCGATCCGGCTACATGGTGATAATCGGCCAAATCCACATCTCCGGCTGCATCTGATCGGTAGGACCTTTCAATCTATCTGTTTCTTATTCGGATGGGGTACCCGGGGATCATCCCCCTGACATACATGCAATGACTCTAGTTGTGGTTGATGAAAAGAACAGACATGCAATCACACTAGGTGGATCCATGTGTGGTTCATGAAAAGAACAGACGCGCAATGACACTTGGTGGATCAATGTGCGGTTTGTGAAAAGAACAGGCATGCGATCACACTAGGTGGATCCATGTGTGGTTTGTTAGAGTAACAGACATGCAATCACACTAGGTGGATCCATGTGTGGTTTCTTTAGAAGAACACACATGCAATGACTCTAGTTGTGTTTCATGAGAAGAACACACATGCAATGACACTGGTGGATCCATGTGTGGTTCATCAAAAGAACAGACATGCAATCACACTAGGTGGATCCATGTGTGGTTTGTGAAAAGAAAAGACATGCAATGACTCTAGTTGTGTTTCATGAGAAGAACACACATGCAATGACACTGGTGGATCAATGTGTGGTTCATGAAAAGAATAGACATGCAATCACACTAGGTGGATCCATGTGTGGTTTGTGAAAAGAATAGACATGCAATGACACTAGGTGGATCCATGTGTGGTTTGTTTAGAGGAATAAACATGCAATGACACTAGGTGGATCCATGTGTGGTTTGTTTAGAAGAACACACATGCAATGACACTAGTTGTGGTTCATGAAAAGAACACACATGCAATTACACTAGGTGGATCCATATGTGTTTTGCGAAAAGAACAGACATGCAATGACACTAGGTGGATCCATGTGTGGTTTGTTTAGAGGAATAGACATGCAATGACACTGGATGTGGTTCATGAGAAGAACAGACATGCAATCACACTAGGTGGATCCATGAGTGGTTTGTTTAGAAGGACAGACATGCAATGACTCTAGTTGTGGTTCATGAAAAGAACACACATGCAATGACATTGGTGGATCCATGTGTGGTTTGTGAGAACAACATACATGCAATGACACTGGTTGTGGTTCATGAGAAGAACACACATGCAATGACACTGGTGGATCCATGTGTGGTTCATGAGAAGAATAGACATGCAACGACACTGGGTGGATCCATGTGTGGTTTGTTTAGAGGAATAGACATGCAATCACACTGGGTGTGGTTAATGAAAAGAATAGACATGCAATGACACTGGTGGATCCATATGTGGTTTGTGGAAGGAACAGACATGCATTGACTCTAGCTGTGGTTCATGAAAAGAACAGACATGCAATAACACTCGTGGATCCATGTGTAGTTAATGAGAAGAACACACATACAATGGCACTGGTGGATCCATGTGTGCTTCATGAAAACAACACATATGCAATGACACTGGGTGGATCCATGTGTGGTTTGTGAAAAGAACAAACATGGGATCACACTAGGAGGATCCATGTGTGGTTTGTTAGAGGAACAAACATGCAATCACACTAGGTGGATCCATGTGTGGTTTGTTTAGAAGAACACACATGCAATGACTCTAGTTGTGGTTCATGAGAAGAACACACATACAATGACACAGGTGGATCCATGTGTGCTTCATGAAAAGAATAGACATGCAATCACACTAGGTGGATCCATGTGTGGTTTCTGAAAAGAATAGAGATGCAATGATATTAGTTTGATCCATGTGTGGTTTGTTTAGAGGAACAGACATGCAATGACACTGGGTGGATCCATGTGTGGTTTGTTTAGAGGAATAGACATGCAATGACACTAGGTGTGGTTCATGAGAACAACACACATGCAATGACACTGGTGGATCCATGTGTGGTTCATGAAAAGAACAGACATGCAATCACACTAGGTGGATCCATGTGTGGTTTGTGAAAACAAAAGACATGCAATGACTCTAGTTGTGTTTCATGAGAAGAACACACATGCAATGACACCGGTGGATCCATGTGTGCTTCATGAAAAGAACAGACATGCAATCACACTAGGTGGATCCATGTGTGGTTTGTGAAAAGAACAGACATGCAATGACACTAGGTGGATCCATGTGTGGTTTCTTTAGAGGAACAGACATGTAATGACACTGGGTGGATCCGTGTGTGGTTTGTTTAGAAGAACACACATTCAATGACACTAGTTGTGGTTCATGAAAAGAACACACATGCAATGACGCTAGGTGGATCCATATGTGGTTTGTGAAAAGAACAGACATGCAATGACACTAGGTGGATCCATGTGTGGTTTGTTTAGAGGAACAGACATGCAATGACACTGGGTGTGGTTCATGAGAAGAACAGACATGCAATCACACTAGGTGGATCCATGTGTGGTTTGTTTAGAAGGACAGACATGCAATGACTCTAGTTGTGGTTCATGAAAAGAACACACATGCAATGACATTGGTGGATCCATGTGTGGTTTGTGAGAACAACATACATGCAACGACACTGGCTGTGGTTCATGAGAAGAACACACATGCAATGACACTGGTGGATCCACGTGTGGTTCATGAGAAGAATAGACATGCAATGACACTAGGTGGATCCATGTGTGGTTTGTTTAGAGGAATAGACATGCAATCACACTGGGTGTGGTTCATGAAAAGAACACACATGCAATGACATTGGTGGATCCATGTGTGGTTTGTGAGAACAACAGACATGCATTGACTCTAGCTGTGGTTCATGAGAAGAACACACATGCAATGACACTGGTGGATCCATGTGTGGTTCATGAGAAGAATAGACATGCAACGACACTGGGTGGATCCATGTGTGGTTTGTTTAGAGGAATAGACATGCAATCACACTGGGTGTGGTTAATGAAAAGAATAGACATGCAATGACACTGGTGGATCCATATGTGCTTTGTGGAAGGAACAGACCTGCATTGACTCTAGCTGTGGTTCATGAAAAGAACAGACATGCAATAACACTCGTGGATCCATGTGTAGTTCATGAGAAGAACACACATCCAATGGCACTGGTGGATCCATGTGTGCTTCATGAAAACAACACACATGCAATGACACTGGGTGGATCCATGTGTGGTTTGTGAAAAGAACAAACATGGGATCACACTAGGAGGATCCATGTGTGGTTTGTTAGAGGAACAAACATGCAATCACACTAGGTGGATCCATGTGTGGTTTGTTTAGAAGAACACACATGCAATGACTCTAGTTGTGGTTCATGAGAAGAACACACATACAATGACATAGGTGGATCCATGTGTGCTTCATGAAAAGAATAGACATGCAATCACACTAGGTGGATCCATGTGTGGTTTCTGAAAAGAATAGAGATGCAATGATATTAGTTTGATCCATGTGTGGTTTGTTTAGTGGAACAGACATGCAATGACACTGGGTGGATCCATGTGTGGTTTGTTTAGAGGAACAGACATGCAATGACACTAGGTGTGGTTCATGAGAACAACACACATGCAATGACACTGGTGGATCCATGTGTGGTTCATGAAAAGAACAGACATGCAATCACACTAGGTGGATCCATGTGTGGTTTGTGAAAACAAAAGACATGCAATGACTCTAGTTGTGTTTCATGAGAAGAACACACATGCAATGACACCGGTGGATCCATGTGTGCTTCATGAAAAGAACAGACATGCAATCACACTAGGTGGATCCATGTGTGGTTTGTGAAAAGAACAGCCATGCAATGACACTAGGTGGATCCATGTGTGGTTTCTTTAGAGGAACAGACATGTAATGACACTGGGTGGATCCATGTGTGGTTTGTTTAGAAGAACACACATGCAATGACACTAGTTGTGGTTCATGAAAAGAACACACATGCAATGACACTAGGTGGATCCATATGTGGTTTGTGAAAAGAACAGACATGCAATGACACTAGGTGGATCCATGTGTGGTTTGTTTAGAGGAACAGACATGCAATGACACTGGGTGTGGTTCATGAGAAGAACAGACATGCAATCACACTAGGTGGATCCATGTGTGGTTTGTTTAGAAGGACAGACATGCAATGACTCTAGTTGTGGTTCATGAAAAGAACACACATGCAATGACATTGGTGGATCCATGTGTGGTTTGTGAGAACAACATACATGCACATGACACATGCGGTTCATGAGAAGAAGAACACACATGCAATGACACTGGTGGATCCACGTGTGGTTCATGAGAAGAATAGACATGCAATGACACTAGGTGGATCCATGTGTGGTTTGTTTAGAGGAATAGACATGCAATCACACTGGTTGTGGTTCATGAAAAGAATAAAGATGCAATGACACTGGTGGATCCATATGTGGTTTGTGGAAGGAACAGACATGCATTGACTCTAGCTGTGGTTCATGAAAAGAACAGACATGCAATAACACTGGTGGATCCATGTGTAGTTCATGAGAAGAACACACATCCAATGACACTGGTGGATCCATGTGTGGTTCATGAAACCAACACACATGCAATGACACTGGGTGGATCCATGTGTGGTTTGTGAAAAGAACAGACATGCGATCACACTAGGTGGATCCATGTGTGGTTTGTTAGAGGAACAGACATGCAATCACACTAGGTGGATCCATGTGTGGTTTGTTTAGAAGAACACACATGCAATGACTCTAGTTGTGGTTCATGAGAAGAACACACATACAATGACACTGGTGGATCCATGTGTGGTTTATGAAAAGAACAGACATGCAATCTCACTAGGTGGATCCATGTGTGGTTTGTGAAAATAATTGACATGCAATGACACTAGGTGGATCCATGTGTGGTTTGTTTAGAGGAATAAACATGCAATGACACTAGGTGGATCCATGTGTGGTTTGTTTAGAAGAACACACATGCAATGACACTAGGTGTAGTTCATGAGAAGAACACACATGCAATGACACTGGTGGATCCATGTGTGGTTCATCAAAAGAACAGACATGCAATCACACTAGGTGGATCCATGTGTGGTTTGAGAAAAGAACAGACATGCAATGACACTAGGTGGATCCATGTGTGGTTTGTTTAGAGGAATAGACATGCAATTACACTGGGTGGATCCATCTGTGGTTTGTTTAGAGGAACAGACATGCAATTACACTGGGTGTGGTTCATGAGAAGAACACACATGCAATGACACTAGTGGATCCTTATGTGGTTTGTGAGAAGAACATACATGCAATCACACTGGCTGTGGTTCATGAGAAGAAAACACATGTATTGACACTGGTGGATCCATGTGTGGTTTGTTTAGAGGAATAGACACGCAATCACACTTGGTGTGGTTCATGAGAAGAACAGACATGCACTAACACTGGTGGATCCATATGTGGTTTGTGGAAGGAACAGATATGCATCGACACTAGCTGTGGTTCATGAAAAGAACAGACATGCAATCACACTAGGTGGATCCATGTGTGGTTCATGAAAAGAACAGACATGCAATGACACTGGGCGGATCCATGTGTGGTTTGTGAAAAGAACAGACATGCGATCACACTAGGTGGATCCATCTGCGGTTTGTGAGAGGAACAGACATGCAATCACACTAGGTGGATCCATGTGTGGTTTCTTTAGAAGAACACACATGCAATGACTCTAGTGGTGGTTCATGCGAAGAACACACATGCAATGACACTGGTGGATTCATGTGTCGTCCATGAAAAGAACAGACATGCAATCACACTAGGTGGATCCATGTGTGGTTTGTGAAAAAAACAGACATGCGATCACACTAGGTGGATCCATGTGTGGTTTGTTAGAGGAAGAGGCATGCAATCACACTTGGTGTCGTTCATGTGTGGTTTGTTTCGAAGAACATGCATGCAATGACTCTAGTTGTGGTTCATGAGAAGAACACACATGTAATGAAACTGGTGGATCCATGTGTGGTTCATGAAAAGAGCAGACATGCAATCACACTAGGTGGATCCATGTGTGGTTTGTGAAAAGAACAGACATGCAATGACACTAGGTGGATCCATGTGTGGTTGGTTTAGAGGAATAGACATACAATGACACTGGGTGGATCGATGTGTGGTTTGTTTAGAGGAACAAACATGCAATGACACTTGGTGTGGTTAATGAGAAGAACACACATTCAATGACACTGGTGGATCCATGTGTGGTTCATGAATAGAACCGACATGCAATCACACTAGGTGGATCCATGTGTGGTTTCTAAAAAGAACAGACATGCAATGACACTAGATGGATCCATGTGTAGTTTGTTTAGAGGAACATGCATGCAATTACACTGGGTGTGGTTCATGAGAAGAATAGACATGCAATCACACTAGGTGGATCCATGTGTGGTTTTTTTAGAATAACAAACATGCAATGACTCTAGCTGTGGTTCATGAAATAACACACATCAATGACACTGGTGGATCCATGTGTTGTTTGTGAGAACAACATACATGCAATGACACTGGCTGTGGTTCATGAGAAGAACACACATGCAATGACACTGGTGGAGCCATGTGTGGTTCATGAGAAGAACATACATGCAATGACACTGGGTCGATCCATGTGTGGTTTGTTTAGAGGAACACACATGCAATCACACTGGGTGTGGTTCATGAAAAGAACAGACATGCAATGACACTGCTGGATCCATATGTGGTTTGTGGAAGAAACAGACATGCAATGACTCTAGTTGTGGTTCATGAAAAGAAAAGACATGCAATAACACTGTTGGATCCATGTGTGGTTCATGAAAAGAACACACATGCAATGACAATGGGTGGATCCATGTGTGGTTTGTGAAAAGAACAGACATGCGATCACACTAGGTGGATCCATGTGTGGTTTGTTAGAGGAACAGACATGCAATCACACTAGGTGGATCCATGTGTGGTTTGCTTATAAGAACACACATGTAATGACTCTAGTTCTGGCCATGTGTGGTTCATGAAATAACAGACATGCAATCACACTAGGTGGATCCATGTGTGGTTTGTGAAAAGAACAGACATGCAATCACACTAGGTGGATCCATGTGTGGTTTGTTTAGAGGAACAGACATGCAATCACACTAGGTGGATCCATGTGTGGTTTGTTTAGAGGAACAGACATGCAATGACACTGGGTGTGGTTCATGATAAGAACACACATGCAGTGACACTGCTGGATCCTTGTGTGGTTTGTCAGAAGAACATACATGCAATCACACTGGCTGTGGTTCATGAGAAGAACAGACATGCAATGACTCTAGCTGTGGTTCATGAAAAGAACACACATGCAATGACACTGGTGGATCCATGTGTGGTTTGTGAGAACAACATACATGCAATGACACTGGCTGTGGTTCATGAGAAGAACACACATGCAATGACATTGGTGGATCCATGTGTGGTTCATGAGAAGAACAAACATGCAATGACACTGGGTGGATCCATGTGTCATTTGTTTAGACGAACAGACATGCAATCACACTGGGTGTGGGTCATGAAAACAACCGACATGCAATGACACTGGTGGATCCATATATGGTTTGTGGAAGGAACAGACATGCAATAACACTGGTGGATCCATGTGTGGTTCATGAGAAGAACACACATCCAATGACACTGGTGGATCCATGTGTGGTTCATGAAAAGAACACACATGCAATGACACTAGGTGGATCCATGTGTGATTTGTGAAAAGAACAGACATGCGATCACACTAGGTGGATCCATGTGTGGTTTGTTAGAGGAACATAAATGCAATCACACTAGGTGGATCCATGTGTGGTTTGTTTAGAAGAACACACATGCAATGACTCTAGTTGTGGTTCATGAGAAGAACACACATGCAACGACACTGGTGGATCCATGTGTGGTTCATGAAAATAACAGACATGCAATCATACTAGGTGGATCCATGTGTGGTTTGTGAAAAGAATAGACATGCAATGACACTAGGTGGATCCATGTGTGGTTTGTTTAGAGGAACAGACATGCAATGACACTGGGTGGATCCATGTCTGGTTTGTTTAGAGGAACAGACATGCAATGACACTGGGTGTGGTTCATGATAAGAACACACATGCAATGACACTGGTGGAATCATGTGTGGTTCATGAAATGAACAGACATGCAATCACATTAGGTGGATCCATGTGTGGTTTGTGAAAAGAACAGACATGCAATGACACTAGGTGGATCCATGTGTAGTTTGTTTAGAGGAACAGACATGCAATGACACTGGGTGTGGTTCATGAGAAGAATAAACATGCAATCACACTAGGTGGATCCATGGGTGGTTTGTTTAGAAGAACAAACATGCAATGACTCTAGCTGTGGTTCATGAAAAGAACACACATGCAATGACCCTGGTGGATCCATGTGTGGTTTGTGAGAACAACATACATGCAATGACACTGGCTATGGTTCATGAGAAGAACACACATGCAATGACACTGGTGGATCCATGTGTGGTTCATGAGAAGAACTGACATGCAATGACACTGGGTGGATCCATGTGTGGTTTGCTTAGACGAACAGACATGCAATCACACTGGGTGTGGTTCATGAAAAGAACAGACATGCAATAACACTGGTGGATCCATATGTGGTTTGTGGAAGAAACAGACATGCAATGACTCTAGTTGTGGTTCATGAAAAGAAAAGACATGAAGTAACACTGTTGGATCCATGTGTGGTTCATGAGAAGAACACACATCCAATGACACTGGTGGATCCATGTGTGGTTCATGAAAAGAACAAACATGCAATCACACTAGGTGGATCCATGTGTGGTTTGTGAAAAGAATAGACATGCAATGACACTAGGTGGATCCATGTGTGGTTTGTTTAGAGGAACAGACATGCAATCACACTGGGTGGATCCATGTGTGGTTTTCTTAGAAGAACACACATGTAATGACTCCAGTTCTGGCCATGTGTGGTTCATGAAAACAACAGACATGCAATCACACTAGGTGGATCCATGTGTGGTTTGTGAAAAGAACAGACATGCAATCACACTAGGTGGATCCATGTGTGGTCTGTTTAGAGGAACAGACATGCAATCACACCAGGTGGATCCATGTGTGGTTTTTTTAGAGGAACAGACAT
Source organism: Avena insularis (assembly GCA_023614405.1). Taxonomy (NCBI): domain Eukaryota; kingdom Viridiplantae; phylum Streptophyta; class Magnoliopsida; order Poales; family Poaceae; genus Avena; species Avena insularis. Next base: position 49,763 of record JAJUPC010000117.1, on the reverse strand, counting down.
GCAATGACACTGGGTGTGGTTCATGAGAAGAACACACATGCAATGACACTTCTGGATCCTTGTGTGGTTTGTGAGAAGAACATACATGCAATCACACTGGCTGTGGTTCATGAGAAGAACACACATGCAATGACACTGGTGGATCCATGTGTGGTTTGTTTAGTGGAACAAACGTGCAATCACACTGGGTGTGGTTCATGAGAAGAACATAGTGGATCCATATGTGGTTTGTGGAAGGAACAGACATGCAATGACTCTAGATGTGGTTCATGAAAAGAACAGACATGCAATCACACTAGGTGGATCCATGTGTGGTTCATGAAAAGAATAGACATGCAATGACACTGGGTGGATCCATGTGTGGTTTGTGAAAAGAACACACATGCGATCACACTAGGTGGATCCATGTGTGGTTTGTTAGAGGAACAAACATGCAATCACACTAGGTGGATCCATGTGTGGTTTGTTTAGAAGAACACACATGCAATGGCTCTAGTTGTGTTTCATGAGAAGAACACACATGCAATGACACTGGTGGATCCATGCGTGGTTCATGAAAAGAGCAGACATGTAATCACACTAGGTGGATCCATGTGTGGTTTGTGAAAAGAACAGACATGCAATGACTCTAGTTGTGTTTCATGAGAAGAACACACATGCAATGACACTGGTGGATCCATGTGTGGTTCATGAAAAGAATAGACATGCAATCACACTAGGTGGATCCATGTGTGGTTTGTGAAAAGAACAGACATGCAATGACACTAGGTGGATCCATGTGTGGTTTGTTTAGAGGAACAGACATGCAATGACACTGGGTGGATCCATGTGTGGTTTCTTTAGAAGAACACACATGCAATGACACTAGTTGTGGTTCATGAAAAGAACTCACATGCAATGACACTGGGTGGATCCATGTGTGGTTTGTTTAGAGGAATAGGCATGCAATGACACTAGGAGTGGTTCATGAGAAGAACAGACATGCAATCACACTAGGTGGATCCATGTGTGGTTTGTTTAGAAGAACAGACATGCAATGACTCTAGCTGTTGTTCATGAAAAGAACACACATGCAATGACACTGGTGGATCCATGTGTGGTTTGTGAGAACAACATACATGCAATGACACTGGTTGTGGTTCATGAGAAGAACACACATGCAATGACACCGGTGGATCCATGTGTGGTTCATGAGAAGAACAAACATGCAATGACACAGTTTGGATCCATGTGTCGTTTGTTTAGACAAACAGACATCCAATCACACTAGGTGTGGTTCATGAAAACAACAGACATGCAATGACACTGGTGGATCCATATGTGGTTTGTGGAAGGAACAGACATGCAATGACTCTAGATATGGTTCATGAAAGGAACAGACATGCAATAACACTGGTGGATCCATGTGAGGTTCATGAGAAGAACACACATCCAATGACACTGGTGGATCCATGTGTGGTTCATGAAAAGAACACACATGCAATGACACTAGGTGGATCCATGTGTGATTTCTGAAAAGAACAGACATGCGATCACACTAGGCGGATCCATGTGTGGTTTGTTAGAGGAACATAAATGCAATCACACTAGGTGGATCCATGTGTGGTTTGTTTAGAAGAACACACATGCAATGACTCTAGTTGTGGTTCATGAGAAGAACACACATGCAATGACACTGGTGGATCCATGTGAGGTTCATGAAAAGAACAGACATGCAATCATTCTAGGTGGATCCATGTGTGGTTTGTGAAAAGAATAGACATGCAATGACACTAGGTGGATCCATGTGTGGTTTGTTTAGAGGAACAGACATGCAATGACACTGGGTGGATCCATGTCTGGTTTGCTTAGAGGAACAGACATGCAATGACACTGGGTGTGGTTCATGATAAGAACACACATGCAATGAGACTAGTGGAATCATGTGTGGTTCATGAAAAGAATAGACATGCAATCACACTAGGTGGATCCATGTGTGGGTTGTGAAAAGAACAGACATGCAATGACACTAGGTGGATCCATGTGTGGTTTGTTTAGAGGAATAGACATGCAATCACACTGGGTGTGGTTCATGAGAAGAATAAACATGTAATCACACTAGGTGGATCCATGGGTGGTTTGTTTAGAAGAACAAACATGCAATGACTCTATCTATGGTTCATGAACAGAACACACATGCAATGACACTGGTGGATCCATGTGTGGTTTGTGAGAACAACATACATGCAATGACACTGGCCGTGGTTCATGAGAAGAACACACATGCAATGACACTGGTGGATCCATGTGTGGTTCATGAGAAGAACAAACATGCAATGACACTGGGTGGATCCATGTGTGGTTTGCTTAGACGAACAGACATGCAATCACACTGGGTGTGGTTCATGAAAAGAACAGACATGCAATAACACTGGTGGATCCATATGTGGTTTGTGGAAGAAACAGACATGCAATGACTCTAGTTGTGGTTCATGAAAAGAAAAGACATGCAGTAACACTGTTGGATCCATGTGTGGTTCATGAGAAGAACACACATCCAATGACACTGGTGGATCCATGTGTGGTTCATGAAAAGAACACACATGCAATGACACTGGGTGGATCCATGTGTGGTTTGTGAAAAGAACAGACATGCGATCACACTAGGTGGATCCATGTGTGGTTTGTTAGAGGAACAGACATGCAATCACACTAGGTGGATCCATGTGTGGTTTGCTTAGAAGAACACACATGTAATGACTCCAGTTCTGGCCATGTGTGGTTCATGAAAACAACCGACATGCAATCACACTAGGTGGATCCATGTGTGGTTTGTGAAAAGAACAGACATGCAATCACACTAGGTGGATCCATGTGTGGTTTGTTTAGAGGAACAGACATGCAATCACACTAGGTGGATCCATGCGTGGTTTGTTTAGAGGAACAGACATGCAATGACACTTGGTGTGGTTCATGAGAAGAACACACATGCAATGACACTTCTGGATCCTTGTGTGGTTTGTTAGAAGAACATACATGCAATCACACTAGTTGTGGTTCATGAGAAGAACACACATGCAATGACACTGGTGGATCCATGTGTGGTTTTTTTAGTGGAACAAACGTGCAATCACACTGGGTGTGGTTCATGACAAGAACATAGTGGATCCATATGTGGTTTGTCGAAGGAACAGACATGCAATGACTCTAGATGTGGTTCATGAAAAGAACAGACATGCAATCACACTAGGTGGATCCATGTGTGGTTCATGAAAAGAACAGACATGCAATGACACTGGGTGGATCCATGTGTGGTTTGTGAAAAGAACAGACATGCGATCACACTAGGTGGATCCATGTGTGGTTTGTTAGAGGAACAAACATGCAATCACACTAGGTGGATCCATGTGTGGTTTGTTTAGAAGAACACACATGCAATGAATCTAGTTGTGTTTCATGAGAAGAACACACATGCAATGACACTGGTGGATCCATGCGTGGTTCATGAAAAGAACAGACATGTAATCACACTAGGTGGATCCATGTGTGGTTTGTGAAAAGAACAGAAATCCAATGACTCTAGTTGTGTTTCATGAGAAGAACACACATGCAATGACACTGGTGGATCCATGTGTGGTTCATGAAAAGAATAGACATGCAATCACACTAGGTGGATCCATGTGTGGTTTGTGAAAAGAACAGACATGCAATGACACTAGGTGGATCCATGTGTGGTTTGTTTAGAGGAACAGACATGCAATGACACTGGATGGATCCATGTGTGGTTTGTTTAGTAGAACACACATGCAATGACTCTAGTTGTGGTTCATGAGAAGAACACACATGCAATGACACTAGTGGATCCATGTGTGGTTTGTTTAGAGGAATAAGCAGGCAATGACACTAGGAGTGGTTCATGAGAAGAACAGACATGCAATCACACTAGGTGGATCCATGTGTGGTTTGTTTAGAAGAACAGACATGCAATGACTCAAGCTGTGGTTCATGAAAAGAACACACATGCAATGACAATGGTGGATCCATGTGTGGTTTGTGATAACAACATACATGCAATGACACTGGCTGTGGTTCATGAGAAGAACACACATGCAATGACACTGGTGGATCCATGTGTGGTTCATGAGAAGAACAAACAAGCAATGACACAGGGTGGATCCATGTGTCGTTTGTTTAGACGAACAAACATGCAATCACACTGGGTGTGGTTCATGAAAACAACAGACATGCAATGACACTGGTGGATCCATATGTGGTTTGTGGAAGGAACAGACATGCAATGACTCTAGCGATGGTTCATGAAAGGAACAGACATGCAATAACACTGGTGGATCCATGTGTGGTTCATGAGAAGAACACACATCCAATGACACTAGTGGATCCATGTGTGGTTCATGAAAAGAACACACATGCAATGACACTGGGTGGATTCATGTGTGATTTGTGAAAAGAACAGACATACGATCACACTAGGTGGATCCATGTTTGGTTTGTTAGAGGAACATAAATGTAATCACACTAGGTGGATCCATGTGTGGTTTGTTTAGAAGAACACACATGCAATGACACTGCTGGATCCATGTGAGGTTCATGAAAAGAACAGACATGCAATCATACTAGGTGGATCCATGTGTGGTTTGTGAAAAGAATAGACATGCAATGACACTAGGTGGATCCATGTGTGGTTTGTTTAGAGGAACAGACATGCAATGACACTAGGTGGATCCATGTGTGGTTTGTTTAGAAGAACACACATGCAATGACACTGGGTGTGGTTCATGAGAAGAACACACATGCAATGAAACTGGTGGAATCATGTGTGGTTCATGAAAAGAACAGACATGCAATCACACTAGGTGGATCCATGTGTGGTTTGTGAAAAGAACAGACATGCAATGACACTAGGTGGATCCATGTGTGGTTTGTTTAGAGGAACAGACATGCAATCACACTTGGTGGATCCATGTGTGGTTTGTTTAGAGGAACGGACATGCAATGACACTGGGTGTGGTTCATGAGAAGAACACACATGCAATGACACTGGTGGATCCTTTTGTGGTTTGTTAGTAGAACATACATGCAATCATACTGGCCGTGGTTCATGAGAATAACACACATGCAATGACACTGGTGGATCCATGTGTGGTTTGTTTAGAGGAATAGACATGCAATCATACTGGGTGTGGTTCATGAGAAGAACAGACATGCAATAACACTGGTGGATCCATATGTGGTTTGTGGACGGAACAAACATGCAATGACTCTAGCCGTGGTGCATGAAAAGAACAGACATGTAATCACACTAGGTGGATCCATGTGTGGTTCGTGAAAAGAATAGACATGCAATCACACTAGGTGGATCCAAGTGTGGTTTGTGAGAAGAACAGACATGCAATGACACTAGGTGGATCCATGTGTGGTTTGTTTAGAAGAACAGACATGCAATGAATCTAGCGCTTCTTCATGAAAAGAACACACATGCAATGGCACTGGTGGATCCATGTGTGGTTTGTGAGAACAACATACATGCAATGACACTGGCTGTGGTTCATGAGAAGAACACATGCAATGACACTGGTGGATCCATGTGTGGTTCATGAGAAGAACAAACATGCAATGACACTGGGTGGATCCATGTGTCGTTTGTGTAGAGGAACATACATGCAATCACACTGGGTGTGGTTCATGAAAACAACAAACATGCAATGACACCGGTGGATCCATATGTGGTTTGTGGAAGGAACAGACATGCAATGACTCTAGTTGTGGTTCATGAAAAGAACAGACATGCAATAACACTGGATGATCCATGTGTGGTTCATGAGAAGAACACACATCCAATGACACTGGTGGATCCATGTGTGGTTCATGAAAAGAACACACACGCAATGACATTGGGTGGATCCATATGTGATTTGTTAGAGGAACAGAAATGCGATCACACTAGGTGGATCCATGTGTGGTTTGTTAGAGGAACAGAAATGCAATCACACTAGGTGGATCCATGTGTGGTTTGTTTAGAAGAACACACATGCAATGACTCTAGTTGTGGTTCATGAGAAGAACACACATGAAATGACACTGGTGGATCCATGTGTGGTTCATGAAAAGAATAGACATGCAATCACACTAGGTGGATCCATGTGTGGTTTGTGACAAGAACAGACATGCAATGACACTAGGTGGATCCATGTGTGGTTTGTTTAGAGGAACAGACATGCAATGACACTGGGTGGATCCATGTGTGGTTTGTTTAGTAGAACACACATGCAATGACACTAGTTGTGGTTCATGAAAAGAACTCACATGCAATGACACTGGGTGGATCCATGTGTGGTTTGTTTAGAGGAATAGGCATGCAATGACACTAGGAGTGGTTCATGAGAAGAACAGACATGCAATCACACTAGGTTGATCCATGTGTGGTTTGTTTAGAAGAACAGACATGCAATGACTCTAGCTGTGGTTCATGAAAAGAACACACATGCAATGACACTGGTGGATCCATGTGTGTTTTGTGAGAACAACATACATGCAATGACACTGGCTGTGGTTCATGAGAAGAACACACATGCAATGACACTGGTGGATCCATGTGTGGTTCATGAGAAGAACAAGCATGCAATGACACAGGGTGGATCCATGTGTCGTTTGTTTAGACGAACAGACATGCAATCACACTGGGTGTGGTTCATGAAAACAACAGACATGCAATGACACTGGTGCATCCATATGTGGTTTGTGGAAGGAACAAACATGCAATGACTCTAGCTATGGTTCATGAAAGGAACATACATGCAATAACACTGGTGGATCCATGTGAGGTTCATGAGAATAACACACATCCAATGACAATGGTGGATCCATGTGTGGTTCATGAAAAGAACACACATGCAATGACACTAGGTGGATTCATGTGTGATTTGTGAAAAGAACAGACATACGATCACACTAGGTGGATCCATGTGTGGATTGTTAGAGGAACATTTATGCAATCACACTAGGTGGATCCATGTGTGGTTTGTTTAGAAGAACACACATGCAATGACTCTAGTTGTAGTTCATGAGAAGAACACACATGCAATGACACTGGTGGATCCATGTGAGGTTCATGAAAAGAACAGACATGCAATCATACTAGGTGGATCCATGTGTGGTTTGTGAAAAGAATAGACATGCAATGACACTAGGTGGATCCATGTGTGGTTTGTTTAGAGGAACAGACATGCAATAACACTGGGTGGATCCATGTCTGGTTTGTTTAGAGGAAGAGACATGCAATGACACTTGGTGTGGTTCATGAGAAGAACACACATGCAATGACACTGGTGGAATCATGTGTGGTTCATGAAAAGAATAGACATGCCATCACACTAGGTGGATCCACGTGTGGTTTGTGAAAAGAACAGACATGCAATGACACTAGGTGGATCCATGTGTGGTTTGTTTAGAGGAACAGACATGCAATCACACTGGGTGGATCCATGTGTGGTTTGTTTAGACGAACGGACATGCAATGACACTGGGTGTGGTTCATGAGAAGAACACACATGCAATGACACTGGTGGATCCTTTTGTGGTTTGTTAGTAGAACATACATGCAATCATACTGGCCGTGGTTCATGAGAATAACACACATGCAATGACACTCGTGGATCCATGTGTGGTTTGTTTAGAGGAATAGACATGCAATCATACTAGGTGTGGTTCATGAGAAGAACAGACATGCAATGACACTGGTGGATCCATATGTGGTTTGTGGACGGAACAGACATGCAATGACTCTAGCCGTGGTTCATGAAAAGAACAGACATGTAATCACACTAGGTGGATCCATGTGTGGTTCGTGAAATGAATAGACATGCAATCACACTAGGTGGATCCAAGTGTGGTTTGTGAAAAGAACAGACATGCAATGACACTAGGTGGATCCATGTGTGGTTTGTTTAGAGGAACAAACATGCTATGGCACTGGGTGGATCTATGTGTGGTTTGTTTAGAAGAACACACATGGAATGACACTAGTTGTGGTTCATGAAAAGAACACACATGCAACGACACTTGGTGGATCAATGTGTGGTTTGTTTAGAGGAACAGACATGCAATGACATTGGGAGTGGTTCATGAGAAGAACAGACATGCAATAACACAAGGTGGATCCATGTGTGGTTTGTGTTTACAAGAACTGACATGCAATGAATCTAGCGCTTCTTCATGAAAAGAACACACATGCAATGGCACTGGTGGATCCATGTGTGGTTTGTGAGAACAACATACATGCAATGACACTGGTTGTGGTTCATGAGAAGAACACACATGCAATGACACTGGTGGATCCATGTGTGGTTCATGAGAAGAACAAACATGCAATGACACTGGGTGGATCCATGTGTCGTTTGTTTTCAGGAACAGACAGGCAATCACACTGGGTGTGGTTCATGAAAACAACAGACATGCAATGACACTGGTGGATCCATATGTGGTTTGTGGAAGGAACAGACATGCAATGACTCTAGTTGTGTTTCATGAAAAGAATAGACATGCAATAACATTGGATGATCCATGCGTGGTTCATGAGAAGAACACACATCCAATGACACTGGTGGATCCATGTGTGGTTCATGAAAAGAATACACACGCAATGACACTGGGTGGATCCATGTGTGATTTGTTAGAGGAACAGAAATGCGATCACACTAGGTGGATCCATGTGTGGTTTGTTAGAGGAACAGAAATGCAATCACACTAGGGGGATCCATGTGTGGTTTGTTTAGAAGAACACACATGCAATGACACTGGTGGATCCATGTGTGGTTCATGAAAAGAACATACATGCAATCAGACTAGGTGGATCCATGTGTGGTTTGTGAAAAGAATAGACATGCAATGACACTAGGTGGATCCATGTGTGGTTTGTTTAGAGGAAGACACATGCAATGACACTGGGTGTGGTTCATGAGAAGAACACACAAGCAATGACACTGGTAGATCCATGTGTGGTTCATGAAAAGAACAGACATGCAATCACACTAGGTGGATCCATGTGTGGTTTGTGAAAAGAACAGACATGCAATGGCACTAGGTGGATCCATGTGTGGTTTGTTTAGAGGAACAGACATGCAATCACACTGGGTGGATCCATGTGTGGTTTGTTTAGAGGAACAGACATGCAATGACACTAGGTGTGGTTCATGAGAAGAACACACATGCAATGACACTGGTGGATCCTTGTGTGGTTTGTGAGTAGAACATACATGCAATCACACTTGCTTTGGTTCATGAGAATAACACACATGCAATGACACTGGTGGATCCATGTGTGGTTTGTTTAGAGGAATAGACATGCAATCACACTGGGTGTGGTTCATGAGAAGAACATACATGCAATGACACTGGTGGATCCATATGTGGTTTATGGACGGAACAGACATGCAATGACTCTAGCTGTGGTTCATGCAAAGAACAGACATGTAATAACACTAGGTGGATCCTTGTGTGGTTCATGAAAAGAATAGACATGCAATGACACTGGGTGGATTGGATCCATGTGTGGTTTGTGAAAAGAACAAACATGCAATCACACTAGGTGGATACATGTGTGGTTTGTTTAGAAGAACACACATGCAATGACTCTAGTTGTGGTTCATGAGAAGAACACACATGCAATGACACTGGTGGATCCATGTGTGGTTCATGAGAAGAATAGACATGCAATCACACTAGGTGTATCCATGTGTTGTTTGTGAAAAGAACAGACATGCAATCACACTAGGTGGATCCATGTGTGGATTGTTAGAGGAACAGACATGCAATCACACTAGGTGTGGTTCATGTGTGGTTTGTTTAGAAGAACACACATGCAATGAATCTAGTTGTGGTTCATGAGAAGAACACACATGCAATGACAAAGGTGGATCCATGTGTGGTTCATGAAAAGAACAAACATGTAATCAGACTAGGTGGATCCACGTGCGATTTGTGAAAAGAACAAACATGCAATGACACAAGGTGGATCCATGTGTGGTTTGTTTAGAGGAACAGACATGCAATGACACTAGAAGGATCCATGTGTGGTTTGTTTGTAGGAACAGACATGTAATGACACTAGGTGTGGTTCATGAGAAGAACACACATGCAATGACACTGGTGGATCCATGTGTGGTTCATGAAAAGAACAGACATGCAATCACACTAGGTGGATCCATGTGTGGTTTCTGACAAGAACACACATACAATGACACTAGGTGGATCCATGTGTGGTTTTTTTAGAGGAACAGACATGCAATGACACTAGTTGTGGTTCATGAGAAGAACAGACATGCAATGACACTAGGTGGATTCATATGTGGTTTATTTAGAAGAACAGACATGCAATGACTCTAGTTGTGGTTCATGAAAAGAACACACATGCAATGACCCTGGTGGATCCATGTGTGGTTTGTGAGAACAACGTAGATGCAATGACACTGGTTGTGGTTCATGAGAAGAACACACAAGCAATGACACTGGTGGATCCATGTGTGGTTCATGAGAAGAACAGACATGCAATAACACTGGGTGGATCCATGTGTGGTTTGATTAGAGGAACAGACATGAAATCACACTCGGTGTGGTTCATGAAAAGAACAGACATGCAATGACACTAGTGGATCCATATGTGGTTTGTGGAAGGAACAGAGATGCAATGACTCTAGTTGTGTTTCATGAAAGAACAGACATGCAATAACACTGGTGGATCCATGTATGGTTCATGAGAAGAACACACATCCAATGACACTAGTGGATCCATGTGTGGTTCATGAAATGAACACACATGCAATGACACTGGGTGGATCCATGTGTGGTTTGTGAAAAGAACAGACATGCGATCACACTAGGTGGATCCATGTGTGGTTTGTTAGACGAACATACATGCAATCACACTAGGTGGATCCATGTGTGGTTTGTTTAGAAGAACACACATGCAATGTCTCTAGTTGTGGCCATGTGTGGTTCATGAAAAGAACGGACATGCAATCACACTATGTGGATCCATGTGTGGTTTGTGAAAAGAACAGACATGCAATCACACTAGGTGGATCCATGTGTGGTTTGTTTAGAGGAACAGACATGCAATCACACTAGGTGGATCCATGCGTGGTTTGTTTAGAGGAACAGACATAGAATGACATTGGGTGTGGTTCATGAGAAGAACACACATGTAACGACACTAGGTGGATCCATGTGTGGTTTGTTTAGAAGAACACACATGCAATGACTCTAGTTGGGGTTCATGAGAAGAACACACATGCAATGATGCTGGTGGATCCATGTGTGGTTCATGAAAAGAACAGACATGCAATCACACTACGTGGATCCATGTGTGGTTTGTTTAGAGGAACAGACATAGAATGACATTGGGTGTGGTTCATGAGAAGAACACACATGCAATCACACTAGGTGGATCCATGTGTGGTTTGTTTAGAAGAACACACATGCAATGACTCTAGTTGTGGTTCATGAGAAGAACACACATGCAATGATGCTGGTGGATCCATGTGTGGTTCATGAGAAGAACAAACATGCAATCACACTAGGTGGATCCATGTGTGGTTTATGAAAAGAACAGATCTGCGATCACACTAGGTGGATCCATGTGTTGTTTGTTAGTGGAAAAGACATGCAATCACACTAGGTGTGGTTCATGTGTGGTTTGTTTAGAAGAACACACATGCAATGAATCTAGTTGTGGTTCATGAGAAGAACACACATGCAATGACACTGGTGGATCCATGTGTGGTTCATGGAAAGAACAGACATGCAATAACACTAGGTGGATCCATGTGTGGTTTGTGAAAAGAATAGACATGCAATGACACTAGGTGGATCCATGTATGGTTTGTTTATAGGAACATACATGCAATGACACTGGGTGTGGTTCATGAGAAGAACACACATGCAAGGAGACTAGTGGATCCATGTGTAGTTCATGAAAATAATAGACATGCAATCACACTAGGTGGATCCATGTGTGGTTTGTGAAAAGAACATACATGCAGTGACACTAGGTGGATCCATGTGTGGTTTGTTTAGAGTAACAGACATGCAATGACACTAGGTGTGCTTCATGAGAAGAACAGACATGCTATGACAATAGGTGGATCCATGTGTGGTTTCTTTAGAAGAACAGACATGCAATGACTCTAGCTGTGGTTCATGAAAAGAACACACATTCAATGACACTGGTGGATCCATGTGTGGTTTGTGAGAACAACATACATGCAATGACACTGGTTGTGGTTCATGAGAAGAACACACATGCAATGACATTGGTGGATCCATGTGTGGTTTGTTTAGAGGAGCAGACATGCAATGACACTAGGTGTGGTTCATGAGAAGAACCGACATGCTATGACAATAGGTGGATCCATGTGTGGTTTCTTTAGAAGAACAGACATGCAAAGACTCTAGCTGTGGTTCATGAAAAGAACACACATGCAATGACACTGGTGGATCCATGTGTGGTTTCTGAGAACAACATACATGCAATGACACTGGCTGTGGTTCATGAGAAGAACACACATGCAATGACACTGGTGGTTCCATGTGTGCTTCATGAGAAGAACAGACATGCAATGACACTGGGTGGATCCATGTGTGGTTTGTTTAGAGGAACAGACATGCAATCACACTGGGTGTGGTTCATGAAAAGAACAGACATGCAATGACACTGGTGGATCCATATGTGGTTTGTGGAAGGAACAAACATGCAATGACTCTAGCCGTGGTTCATGAAAATAACAGACATACAATAACACTGGTGGATCCATGTCTGGTTCATGAGAAGAACACACATCCAATGACACTGGTGGATCCATGTGTGGTTCATGAAAAGAACACATATGCAATGACACTGGGTGCATCCATGTGTGGTTTGTGAAAAGAACAGACATGCGATCTCACTAGGTGGATCCATGTGTGGTTTGTTAGAGGAAGAGACCTGCAATCACACCAGGTGGATCCATGTGTGGTTTGTGAAAAGAACTGACATGCAATCACACTAGGTGGATCCATGTGTGGTTTGTTTAGAGGAACACACATGCAATCACACTAGGTGGATCCATGTGTGGTTTGTTTAGAGGAACAGACATGCAATGGCATTGGGTGGATCTATGTGTGGTTTGTTTAGAAGAACACACATGCAGTGACACTAGTTGTGGTTCATGAAAAGAACACACATGCAATGACACTGGGTGGATCCATGTGTGGTTTTTTTAGAGGAACAGACATGCAATGATACTGGGAGTGGTTCATGACAAGAACAGACATGCAATCACACTAGGTGCATCCATGTGTGGTTTGTTTAGAAGAACAGACATGCAATGAATCTAGTTGTGGTTCGTGAAAAGAAAACACATGCAATGACACTGGTGGATCCATGTGTGGTTTGTGAGAACAACATACATGCAATGACACTGGCTGTGGTTCATGAGAAGAACACACATGCAATGACACTGGTGGATCCATGTGTGGTTCGTGAGAAGAACAAACATGCAATGACACTGGGTGGATCCATGTGTCGTTTGTTTAGAGGAACAGACATGCAATCACACTAGGTGTGGTTCATGAAAAGAACAGACATGCAATGACACTAGTGGATCCATATGTGGTTTGTGGAAGGAACAGACATGCAATGACTCTAGCTGTGGTTCATGAAAAGAACAGACATGCAATAACACTGGTGGATCCATGTGTGGTTCAAGACAAGAACACACATCCAATGACACTGGTGGATCCATGTGTGGTACATGAAAAGAACACACATGCAATGATACTGGGTGGATCCATGTGTGATTTGTGAATAGAACAGACATGCGATCACACTAGGTGGATCATTGTGTGGTTTGTTAGAGGAACAGAAATGCAATCACACTAGGTGGATCCATGTGTGGTTTGTTTAGAAGAACACACATGCAATGACTCTAGTTATGGTTTGTGAAAAGACCAGACATGCAATCACACTAGGTGGATCCATGTGTGGTTTGTTTAGAAGAACACACATGCAATGACTCTAGTTGTGGTTCATGAGAAGAACACACATGCAATGACACTGGTGGATCCATGTGTGGTTCATGAGATGAATAGACATGCAATCACACTAGGTGGATCCATGTGTTGTTTGTGAAAAGAACAGACATGCAATCACACTAGGTGGATCCATGTGTGGTTTGTTAGAGGAACAGACATGCAATCACACTAGGTGTGGTTCATGTGTGGTTTGTTTAGAAGAACACACATGCAATGAATCTAGTTGTGGTTCATGAGAAGAACACACATGCAATGATGCTGGTGGATCCATGTGTGGTTCATGAGAAGAACAGACATGCAATCACACTAGGTGGATCCATGTGTGGTTTATGAAAAGAACAGATATGCGATCACACTAGGTGGATCCATGTGTGGTTTGTTAGTGGAAAAGACATGCAATCACACTAGGTGTGGTTCATGTGTGGTTTGTTTAGAAGAACACACATGCAATGAATCTAGTTGTGGTTCATGAAAAGAACAGACATGCAATCACACTAGGTGGATCCATGTGTGGTTTGTGAAAAGAATAGACATGAAATGACACTAGTTGGATCCATGTATGGTTTCTTTATAGGAACAGACATGCAATGACACTGGGTGTGGTTCATGAGAAGAACACACATGCAAGGAGACTAGTGGTTCCATGTGTAGTTCATGAAAAGAATAGACATGCAATCACACTAGGTGGATCCATGTGTGGTTTGTGAAAAGAACATACATGCAGTGACACTAGGTGGATCCATGTGTGGTTTGTTTAGAGGAACAGACATGCAATGACACTAGGTGTGGTTCATGAGAAAAACAGACATGCTATGACAATAGGTGGATCCATGTGTGGTTTCTTTAGAAGAACAGACATGCAATGAATCTAGCTGTGGTTCATGAAAAGAACACACATGCAATGACACTGGTGGATCCATGTGTGGTTTGTGAGAACAACATACATGCAATGACACTGGCTGTGGTTCATGAGAAGAACACACATGCAATGACACTGGTGGATCCATGTGTGGTTCATGAGAAGAACAGACATGCAATGACACTGGGTGGATCCATGTGTGGTTTGTTTAGAGGAACAGACATGCAATCACACTGGGTGTGGTTCATGAAAAGAACAGACATGCAATGACACTGGTGGATCCATATGTGGTTTGTGGAAGGAACAAACATGCAATGACTCTAGCCGTGGTTCATGAAAAGAACAGACATACAATAACACTGGTGGATCCATGTGTGGTTCATGAGAAGAACACACATCCAATGACACTGGTGGATCCATGTGTGGTTCATGAAAAGAACACATATGCAATGACACTGGGTGGATCCATGTGTGGTTTGTGAAAAGAACAGACATGCGATCTCACTAGGTGGATCCATGTGTGGTTTGTTAGAGGAAGAGACCTGCAATCACACCAGGTGGATCCATGTGTGGTTTGTGAAAAGAACAGACATGCAATCACACTAGGTGGATCCATGTGTGGTTTTTTTAGAGGAACAGACACGCAATCACACTAGGTGGATCCATGTGTGGTTTGTTTAGAGGAACAGACATGCAATGACACTAGGTGTGGTTCATGAGAAGAACACACATGCAATGACACTGGTGGATCCTTGTGTGGTTTGTGAGTAGAACATACATGCAATCACACTGGCTGTGGTTCATGAGAATAACACACATGCAGTGATACTGGTGGATCCATGTGTGGTTTGTTTAGAGGAATAGACATGCAATCACACTGGGTGTGGTTCATGAGAAGAACAGACATGCAATGACACTGGTGGATCCATATGTGGTTTGTGGACGGAACATACATGCAATGACTCTAGCCGTGGTTCATGAAAAGAATACACATGTAATCACACTAGGTGGATCCATGTGTGGTTCATGAAAAGAATAGACATGCAATCACACTAGGTGGATCCATGTGTGGTTTGTGAAAAGAACAGACATGCAATGACACTAGGTGGATCCATGTGTGGTTTGTTTAGAGGAACAGACATGCAATGGCATTGGGTGGATCTATGTGTGGTTTGTTTAGAAGAACACACATGCAATGACACTAGTTGTGGTTCATGAAAAGAACACACATGCAATGACACTGGGTGGATCCATGTGTGGTTTGTTTAGAGGAACAGACATGCATTGACACTGGGAGTGGTTCATGACAAGAACAGACATGCAATCACACTAGGTGCATCCATGTGTGGTTTGTTTAGAAGAATAGACATGCAATGAATCTAGTTGTGGTTCGTGAAAAGAATACACATGCAATGACACTGGTGGATCCATGTGTGGTTTCTGAGAACAACATACATGCAATGACACTGGCTGTGGTTCATGAGAAGAACACACATGCAATGACACTGGTGGATCCATGTGTGGTTCGTGAGAAGAACAAACATGCAATGACACTGGGTGGATCCATGTGTCGTTTGTTTAGAGGAACAAACATGCAATCACACTAGGTGTGGTTCATGAAAAGAAAAGACATGCAATGACACTAGTGGATCCATATGTGGTTTGTGGAAGGAACAGACATGCAATGACTCTAGATGTGGTTCATGAAAAGAACAGACATGCAATAACACTAGTGGATCCATGTGTGGTTCAAGACAAGAACACACATCCAATGACACTGGTGGATCCATGTGTGGTACATGAAAAGAACACACATGCAATGACACTGAGTGGATCCATGTGTGATTTGTGAATAGAACAGATATGCGATCACACTAGGTGGATCCATGTGTGGTTTGTTAGAGGAACAGAAATGCAATCACACTAGGTGGATCCATGTGTGGTTTGTTTAGAAGAACACACATGCAATGACTCTAGTTATGGTTTGTGAAAAGAACAGACATGCAATCACACTAGGTGGATCCATGTGTGGTTTGTTTAGAAGAACACACATGCAATGACTCTAGTTGTGGTTCATGAGAAGAACACACATGCAATGACACTGGTGGATCCATGTGTGGTTCATGAGATGAATAGACATGCAATCACACTAGGTGGATCAATGTGTTGTTTGTGAAAAGAACAGACATGCAATCACACTAGGTGGATCCATGTGTGGTTTGTTAGAGGAACAGACATGCAATCACACTAGGTGTGGTTCATGTGTGGTTTGTTTAGAAGAACACACATGCTATGAATCTAGTTGTGGTTCATGAGAAGAACACACATGCAATGATGCTGGTGGATCCATGTGTGGTTCATGAGAAGAACAGACATGCAATCACACTAGGTGGATCCATGTGTGGTTTATGAAAAGAACAGATATGCGATCACACTAGGTGGATCCATGTGTGGTTTGTTAGTGGAAAAGACATGCAATCACACTAGGTGTGGTTCATGTGTGGTTTGTTTAGAAGAACACACATGCAATGAATCTAGTTGTGGTTCATGAGAAGAACACACATGCAATGACACTAGTGGATCCATGTGTGGTTCATGAAAAGAACAGACATGCAATCACACTAGGTGGATCCATGTGTGGTTTGTGAAAAGAATAGACATGCAATGACACTAGGTGGATCCATGTATGGTTTGTTTATAGGAACAGACATGCAATGACACTGGGTGTGGTTCATGAGAAGAACACACATGCAAGGAGACTAGTGGTTCCATGTGTAGTTCATGAAAATAATAGACATGCAATCACACTAGGTGGATCCATGTGTGGTTTGTGAAAAGAACATACATGCAGTGACACTAGGTGGATCCATGTGTGGTTTGTTTAGAGGAACAGACATGCAATGACACTAGGTGTGGTTCATGAGAAAAACAGACATGCTATGGCAATAGGTGGATCCATGTGTGGTTTCTTTAGAAGAATAGACATGCAATGACTCTAGCTGTGGTTCATGAAAAGAACACACATGCAATGACACTGGTGGATCCATGTGTGGTTTGTGAGAACAACATACATGCAATGACACTGGCTGTGGTTCATGAGAAGAACACACATGCAATGACACTGGTGGATCCATGTGTGATTCATGAGAAGAACAGACATGCAATGACACTAGGTGGATCCATGTGCGGTTTGTTTAGAGGAACAAACATGCAATCACACTGGGTGTGGTTCATGAAAAGAACAGACATGCAATGACACTGGTGGATCTATATGTGGTTTGTGGAAGGAACAAACATGCAATGACTCTAGCCGTGGTTCATGAAAAGAACAGACATACAATAACACTGGTGGATCCATGTGTGGTTCATGAGAAGAACACACATCCAATGACACTGGTGGATCCATGTGTGGTTCATGAAAAGAACACATGTGCAATGACACTGGGTGGATCCATGTGTGGTTTGTGAAAAGAACAGACATGCGATCTCACTAGGTGGATCCATGTGTGGTTTGTTAGAGGAAGAGACCTGCAATCACACCAGGTGGATCCATGTGTGGTTTGTGAAAAGAATAGACATGCAATCACACTAGGTGGATCCATGTGTGGTTTGTTTAGAGGAACAGACATGCAATCACACTAGGTGGATCCATGTGTGGTTTGTTTAGAGGAACAGACATGCAATGACACTAGGTGTGGTTCATGAGAAGAACACACATGCAATGACACTGGTGGATCCTTGTGTGGTTTGTGAGTAGAACATACATGCAATCACACTGGTTGTGGTTCATGAGAATAACACACATGTAATGATACTGGTGGATCCATGTGTGGTTTGTTTAGAGGAATAGACATGCAATCACACTGGGTGTGGTTCATGAGAACAACAGACATGCAATGACACTGGTGGATCCATATGAGGTTTGTGGACGGAACATACATGCAATGACTCTAGCCGTGGTTCATGAAAAGAACAGACATTTAATCACACTAGGTGGATCCATGTGTGGTTCATGAAAAGAATAGACATGCAATCACACTAGGTGGATCCATGTGTGGTTTGTGAAAAGAACAGACATGCAATGACACTAGGTGGATCCATGTGTGGTTTGTGAAAAGAACATACATGCAGTGACACTAGGTGGATCCATGTGTGGTTTGTTTAGAGGAACAGACATGCAATGACACTAGGTGTGGTTCATGAGAAAAACAGACATGCTATGACAATAGGTGGATCCATGTGTGGTTTCTTTAGAAGAATAGACATGCAATGACTCTAGCTGTGGTTCATGAAAAGAACACACATGCAATGACACTGGTGGATCCATGTGTGGTTTGTGAGAACAACATACATGCAATGACACTGGCTGTGGTTCATGAGAAGAACACACATGCAATGACACTGGTGGATTCATGTGTGATTCATGAGAAGAACAGACATGCAATGACACTAGGTGGATCCATGTGTGGTTTGTTTAGAGGAACAGACATGCAATCACACTGGGTGTGGTTCATGAAAAGAACAGACATGCAATGACACTGGTGGATCCATATGTGGTTTGTGGAAGGAACAAACATGCAATGACTCTAGCCGTGGTTC
The DNA here is from genome assembly GCA_023614405.1 of Avena insularis. Taxonomy (NCBI): domain Eukaryota; kingdom Viridiplantae; phylum Streptophyta; class Magnoliopsida; order Poales; family Poaceae; genus Avena; species Avena insularis. Next base: position 30,241 of record JAJUPC010000117.1, on the reverse strand, counting down.
ATGAAAAGAACAGACATACAATAACACTGGTGGATCCATGTGTGGTTCATGAGAAGAACACACATCCAATGACACTGGTGGATCCATGTGTGGTTCATGAAAAGAACACATGTGCAATGACACTGGGTGGATCCATGTGTGGTTTGTGAAAAGAACAGACATGCGATCTCACTAGGTGGATCCATGTGTGGTTTGTTAGAGGAAGAGACCTGCAATCACACCAGGTGGATCCATGTGTGGTTTGTGAAAAGAATAGACATGCAATCACACTAGGTGGATCCATGTGTGGTTTGTTTAGAGGAACAGACATGCAATCACACTAGGTGGATCCATGTGTGGTTTGTTTAGAGGAACAGACATGCAATGACACTGGGTGTGGTTCATGAGAAGAACACACATGCAATGACACTGGTGGATCCTTGTGTGGTTTGTGAGTAGAACATACATGCAATCACACTGGTTGTGGTTCATGAGAATAACACACATGTAATGATACTGGTGGATCCATGTGTGGTTTGTTTAGAGGAATAGACATGCAATCACACTGGGTGTGGTTCATGAGAAGAACAGACATGCAATGACACTGGTGGATCCATATGAGGTTTGTGGACGGAACATACATGCAATGACTCTAGCCGTGGTTCATGAAAAGAACAGACATGTAATCACACTAGGTGGATCCATGTGTGATTCATGAAAAGAATAGACATGCAATCACACTAGGTGGATCCATGTGTGGTTTGTGAAAAGAACAGACATGCAATGACACTAGGTGGATCCATGTGTGGTTTGTTTAGAGGAACAGACATGCAATGGCATTGGGTGGATCTATGTGTGGTTTTTTTAGAAGAACACACATGCAATGACACTAGTTGTGGTTCATGAAAAGAACACACATGCAATGACACTGGGTGGATCCATGTGTGGTTTGTTTAGAGGAACAGACATGCAATGACACTGGGAGTGGTTCATGATAAGAACAGACATGCAATCACACTAGGTGCATCCATGTGTGGTTTGTTTAGAAGAACAGACATGCAATGAATCTAGTTGTGGTTCATGAAAATAAAACACATGCAATGACACTGGTGGATCCATGTGTGGTTTGTGAGAACAACATACATGCAATGACACTGGCTGTGGTTCATGAGAAGAACACACATGCAATGACACTGGTGGATCCATGTGTGGTTCGTGAGAAGAACAAACATGCAATGACACTGGGTGGATCCATGTGTCGTTTGTTTAGAGGAACAGACATGCAATCACACTAGGTGTGGTTCATGAAAAGAACAGACATGCAATGACACTAGTGGATCCATATGTGGTTTGTGGAAGGAACAGACATGCAATGACTCTAGCTGTGGTTCATGAAAAGAACAGACATGCAATAACACTGGTGGATCCATCTGTGGTTCAAGACAAGAACACACATCCAATGAAACTGGTGGATCCATGTGTGGTACATGAAAAGAACACACATGCAAGGACACTGGGTGGATCCATGTGTGATTTGTGAATAGAACAGACATGCGATCACACTAGGTGGATCCATGTGTGGTTTTATAGAGGAACAGAAATGCAATCACACTAGCTGGATCCATGTGTGGTTTGTTTAGAAGAACACACATGCAATGACTCTACTTATGGTTTGTGAAAAGAACAGACATGCAATCACACTAGGTGGATCCATGTGTGGTTTGTTTAGAAGAACACACATGCAATGACTCTAGTTGTGGTTCATGCGAAGAACACACATGCAATGACACTAGTGGATCCATGTGTGGTTCATGAGATGAATAGACATGCAATCACACTAGGTGGATCCATGTGTTGTTTGTGAAAAGAACAGACATGCAATCACACTAGGTGGATCCATCTGTGGTTTGTTTAGAGGAACAGACATGCAATCACACTAGGTGTGGTTCATGTGTGGTTTGTTTAGAAGAACACACACACAATGAATCTAGTTGTGGTTCATGAGAAGAACACACATGCAATGACACTGGTGGATCCGTGTGTGGTTCATGAAAAGAACAAACATGTAATCACACTAGGTGGATCCACGTGTGGTTTGTGAAAAGAACATACATGCAATGACACTAGGTGGATCCATGTGTGGTTTGTTTAGAGGAACAGACATGCAATGACACTAGGTGTGGTTCATGAGAAGAACACACATGCAATGACACTGGTGGATCCATGTGTGGTTCGTGAAAAGAACAGACATGCAATCACACTAGGTGGATCCATGTGTGGTTTGTGAAAAGAACAGACATGCAATGACACTAGGTGGATCCATATGTGGTTTGTGGAAGGAACAGACATGCAATGACTCTAGATGTGGTTCATGAGAAGAACACACATGCAATGACACTGGTGGATCCATGTGTGGTTCATGAGAAGAACAAACATGCAATGACACTGGGTGGATCGATGTGTCATTTGTTTAGAGGAACAGACATGCAATCACACTGGGTGTGGTTCATGAAAACAACAGACATGCAATGACACTGGTGGATCCGTGTGTGGTTCATGAAAAGAACAAACATGTAATCACACTAGGTGGATCCACGTGTGGTTTGTGAAAAGAACATACATGCAATGACACTAGGTGGATCCATGTGTGGTTTGTTTAGAGGAACAGACATGCAATGACACTAGGTGTGGTTCATGAGAAGAACACACATGCAATGACACTGGTGGATCCATGTGTGGTTCGTGAAAAGAACAGACATGCAATCACACTAGGTGGATCCATGTGTGGTTTGTGAAAAGAACAGACATGCAATGACACTAGGTGGATCCATATGTGGTTTGTGGAAGGAACAGACATGCAATGACTCTAGATGTGGTTCATGAGAAGAACACACATGCAATGACACTGGTGGATCCATGTGTGGTTCATGAGAAGAACAAACATGCAATGACACTGGGTGGATCGATGTGTCATTTGTTTAGAGGAACAGACATGCAATCACACTGGGTGTGGTTCATGAAAACAACAGACATGCAATGACACTGGTGGATCCATATATGGTTTGTGGAAGGAACAGACATGCAATGACTCTAGCTGTGGTTCATGAAAAGAACAGACATGCAATAACACTGGATGATCCAGGTGTGGTTCATGAGAAGAACACACATCCAATGACACTAGTGGATCCATGTGTGGTTCATGAAAAGAACACACATGCAATGACACTGGGTGGATCCATGTGTGATTTGTGACAAGAACAGACATGCGATCACACTAGGTGGATCCATGTGTGGTTTGTTACAGCAACAGAAATGCAATCACACTAGGTGGATCCATGTGTGGTTTGTTTAGAAGAACACACATGCAATGACTCTAGTTGTGGTTCATGAGAAGAACACACATGCAATGACACTGGTGGATCCATGTGTGGTTCATGAAAAGAACATACATGCAATCATACTAGGTGGATCCATGTGTGGTTTGTGAAAATAATAGACATGCAATGACACTAGGTGGATCCATGTGTGGTTTGTTTAGAGGAATAGACATGCAATGACACTAGGTGGATCCATGTCTGGTTTGTTTAGAGGAACAGACATGCAATGATACTGGGTGTGGTTCATGAGAAGAACACACATGCAATGACACTGGTGGATCCATGTGTGGTTCATGAAAAGAAGAGACATGCAATCACACTAGGTGGATCCATGTGTGGTTTGTGAAAAGAACAGACATGCAATGACACTAGGTGGATCCATGTGTGGTTTGTTTAGAGGAACAGACATGCAACCACACTGGGTGGATCCATGTGTGGTTTGTTTAGAGGAACATACATGCAATGACACTAGGTGTAGTTCATGAGAAGAACACACATGCAATGATACTGGTGGATCCTTGTGTGGTTTGTGAGTAGAACATACATGCAATCACACTAGCTTTGGTTCATGGGAATAACACACATGCAATGACACTGGTGGATCCATTTGTGGTTTGTTTAGAGGAATAGACATGCAATCACGCTGGGTGTGGTTCATGAGAAGAACAGACATGCAATGACACTGGTGGATCCATATGTGGTTTATGCACGGAACAGACATGCAATGACTCTAGCTGTGGTTCATGAAAAGAACAAACATGTAATCACACTAGGTGGATCCATGTGTGGTTCATGAAAAGAATAGAGATGCAATGACACTGGGTGGATCCATGTGTGGTTTGTGAAAAGAACAGACATGCGATCACACTAGGTGGATCCATGTGTGGTTTGTGAAAAGAACAGACATGCAATCACACTAGGTGGATCCATGTGTGGTTTGTTTAGAAGAACACACATGCAATGACTAGTTTTGGTTCATGAGAAGAACACGCATGCAATGACACTGGTGGATCCATGTGTGGTTCATGAGAAGAATAGACATTCAATCACACTAGGTCGATCCATGTGTTGTTTGTGAAAAGAACAGACATGCAATCACACTAGGTGGATCCATGTGTGGTTTGTTAGAGGAACAGACATGCAATCACACTAGGTATGGTTCCTGTGTGGTCTGTTTAGAAGAACACACATGCAATGAATCTAGTTGTGGTTCATGAGAAGAACACACATGCAATGACACTGGTGGATCCATGTGTGGTTCATGAAAAGAACAAACATGTAATAACACTAGGTGGATACACGTGTGGTTTGTGAAAAGAACAGACATGCAATGACACTAGGTGGATCCACGTGTGGTTTGTTTATAGGAACAGACATGCAATGACACTAGGTGTGGTTGATGAGAAGAACACACATGCAATGACAGTGGTGGATCCGTGTGTGGTTCATGAAAAGAACAGACATGCAATCACACTAGGTGGATCCATGTGTGGTTTGTGAAAAGAACAGACATGCAATGACACTAGGTGGATCCATGTGTGGTTTGTTTAGAGGAACAGACATGCAATGACACTAGGTGTGGTTCATGAGAAGAACAGACATGCAATGACACTACGTGGATCCATGTGTGGTTTGTTTAAAAGAACAGACATGCAATGACTCTAGTTGTGGTTCATGAAAAGAACACACATGCAATGACACTGGTGGATCCATGTGTGGTTTGTGAGAACAACATATATGCAATGACACTGGCTGTGGTTCATGAGAAGAACACACATGCAATAACACCGATGGATCCATGTGTGATTCATGAGAAGAACAGACATGCAATGGCACTGGGTGGATCCATGTGTAGTTTGTTTAGAGGAACAGGCATGCAATCACACTGGGTGTGGTTCATGAAAATAACAGACATGCAATGACACTGGTGGATACATATGTGGTTTGTGGAAGGAACAGAGATGCAATGACTCAAGTTGTGGTTCATGAAAAGAACAGACATGCAATAACATTGGTAGATCCATGTGTGGTTCATGAGAAGAACACACATCCAATGACACTGGTGGATCCATGTGTGGTTCATGAAAAGAACACACATGCAATGACACTGGGTGGATCCATGTGTGGTTTGTGAAAAGAACAGACATGCGATCACACTTGGTGGATCCATGTGTGGTTTGTTAGAGGAACAGACATGCAATCACACTAGGTGGATCCATGTGTGGTTTGTTTAGAAGAACACACATGCAATGACTCTAGTTGTGGTTCATGAGAAGAACACACATACAAGGTGGATCCATGTGTGGTTTGTGAAAAGAACAGACATGCAATGACACTAGGTGGATCCATGTGTGGTTCATGAAAAGAACAGACATGCAATCACACTAGGTGGATCCATGGGTGGTTTGTGAAAAAAATAGACATGCAATGACACTAGGTGGATCCATGTGTAGTTTGTTTAGAGGAACAGACATGCACTGACACTGGGTGGATCAATGTGTGGTTTGTTTAGAGGAACATACATGCAATGACACTAGGTGTGGTTCATGAGAAGAACACACATGCAATGACACTAGTGGATCCATGTGTGGTTCATGAAAAAACAGACATGCAATCACACTAGGTGGATCCATGTGTGGTTTGTGAAAAGAACAGACATCCAATGACACTAGGTGGATCCATGTGATGTTTGTTTAGAGGAACAGACATGCAATCACACTGGGTGGATCCATGTGTGGGTTGTTTAGAGGAACAGACATGTAATGACACTGGGTGTGGTTCATGTGAAGAACACACATGCAGTGACACTGGTGGATCCTTGTGTGGTTTGTGAGAAGAACATACATGCAATCACACTGCTTGTGGTTCATGAGAAGAACACACATGCAATGACACTGGTGGATCCATGTGTGGTTTGTTTAGATGAACAGACATGCAATCACATTGGGTGTGGTTCATGAGAAGAACAGACATGCAATGACACTGGTGGATCCAAATGTGGTTTGTGGAAGCAACAGACATGCAATGACTCTAGCTGTGGTTCATGAAAAGAACAAACATGCAATCACACTAGGTGGATCCATCTGTGGTTCATGAAAAGAACGGACATGCAATGACACTGGGTGAATCCATGTGTGGTTTGTGAAAAGAATAGACATGCGATCACACTAGGTGGATCCATGTGTGGTTTGTTAGAGGAACAGACATGCAATCACACTAGGTGGATCCATGTGTGGTTTGTTTAGAAGAACACACATGCAATGACTTTAATTGTGGTTCATGAGAATAACACACATGCAATGACACTAGTGGATCCATGTGTGGTTAATGAGAAAAACATACATGCAATCACACTAGGTGGATCCATGTGTGGTTTGTGAAAAGAACAGATATACGATCACACTAGATGGATCCATGTGTGGTTTGTTAGAGGAACAGACATGCAATCACACTAGGTGTGGTTCATGTGTGGTTTGTTTAGAAGAAAACACATGCAATGACTCTAATTGTGGTTCATGAAAAGAACACACATGCAATGACACTGGTGGATCCATGTGTGGTTCATGAAAAGAACAGACATGCAATCACATTAGGTGGATCCATGTGTGGTTTCTGAAAAGAACAGACATGCAATGAAACTAGGTGGATCCATGTGTGGTTTGTTACAGGAATAGACATGCAATGACACTGGGTGGATCCATGTGTGGTTTTTTAGAGGAACAAACATGCAATGACACTGGGTGTGGTTCATGAGAAGAACACACATGCAATGACACTGGTGGATCCATGTGTGCTTCATGAAAAGAACAGACATGCAATCACACTAGGTGGATCCATGTGTGGTTTGTGAAAAGAACAGACATGCAATGACACTAGATGGATCCATGTGTGGTTTGTTTAGAGGAACAAACATGCAATGACATTGGGTGTGGTTCATGAGAAGAACAGACATGCAATCACACTAGGTGGATCCATGTGTGCTTTGTTTAGAAGAACAGACATGCAATGACTCTAGCTGTGGTTAATGAAAAGAACACACATGCAATGACACTGGTGGATCCATGTGTGGTTTGTGTGAACAACATACATGCCATGACACTGTCTGTGTTTCATGAGAAGAACACACATGCAATGACACTGGTGGATCCATGTGTGATTCATGAGAAGAATAGACATGCAAGGACACTGGGTGGATCCACGTGTGGTTTGTTTAGAGGAACATACATGCAATCACACTGGGTGTGGTTCATGAAAAGAACAGACATGCAATGACACTGGTGGATCCATATGTGGTTTTTGGAAGGAACAGACATGCAATGACTCTAGCTGTGGTTCATGAAAAGAACAGACATGTAATAACACTGGTGGATCCATGTGTGTTTCATGAGAAGAACACACATCCAATGACACTAGTGGATCCATGTGTGGTTCATGAAAAGAACACACATGCAATGACACTGGGTGGATCCATGTGTGGTTTGTGAAAATAACAGACATGCGATCACACTAGGTGGATCCATGTGTGGTTTGTTAGAGGAACAGACATGCAATCACACTAGGTGGATCCATGTGTGGTTTGTTTAGAAGAACACACATGCAATGACTCTAGTTGTGGTTCATGAGAAGAACACACATGCAATGACACTGGTGGATCCATGTGTGGTTCATGAAAAGAACAGACATGCAATCACACTAGGTGGATCCATGTGTGGTTTGTGAAAAGAACAGACATGGAGTGACACTAGGTGGATCCATGTGGTTTGTTTAGACAAACAGACATGCAATGATAGTTGGTGGATCCATGTGTGCTTTGGTTAGAGGAACAGACATGCAATGACACTGGTGGATCCATGTGTGGTTCATGAAAAGAACAAACATGCAATCACACTAGGTGGATCCATGTGTGGTTTGTGAAAAGAATAGACATGCAATGACACTAGGTGGATCCATGTGTGGTTTGTTTAGAGGAACAGACATGCAATGACCCTGGGTGTGGTTCATGAGAAGAACACAGATGCAATGACACTAGTGGATCCTTGTGTGGTTTGTGAGAAGAACATACATGCAATCACACTGGTTGTGGTTCATGAGAAGAACACACATGCAATGACACTGGTGGATCCATGTGTGGTTTGTTTAGTGGAACAGGCATGCAATCACACTGGGTGTGGTTCATGAGAAGAACACACATGCAATGACACCGGTGGGTCCATGTGTGGTTCATGAAAAGAACAGACATGCAATCACACTAGGTGGATCCATGTGTGGTTTGTGAAAAGAACACACAAGCAATGACACTAGGTGGATCCATGTGTGGTTTGTTTAGAGGAATAGAAATTCAATGACACTGGGTGGATTCATGTGTGGTTTGTTTAGAGGAACAGACATGCAATGACACTGGGTGTGGTTCATGAGAAGAACACACATGCAATGACACTGGTGGATCCATGTGTGGTTCATGAGAAGAACACACATGCATTGACACTGGTGGATCCATGTGTGGTTTATGAAAAGAACAGACATGCAATCACACTAGGTGGATCCATGTGTGGTTTGTGAAAAGAACAGACATGAAATGACAGTAGGTGTATCCATGTGTGGTTTGTTTAGAGGAACAGACATGCAATCACACTGGTTGGATCCATGTGTGGTTTGTTTAAAGGAATAGACATGCAATGACTCTGGGTGTGGTTCATGAGAAGAACACATATGCAATGACACTGGTGGATCCTTGTGTGGTTTATGAGAAGAACATACATGCAATCACACTAGCTGTGGTTCATGAGAAGAACACACATGCAATGACACTGGTGGATCCAAGTGTGGTTTGTTTAGAGGAACAGACATGCAATCACACTAGGTGTGGTTCATGAAAAGAACAGACATGCAATCACAGTAGGTGGATCCATGTGTGGTTCATGAAAAGTACAGACATGCAATGACACTGGGTGGATCCATGTGTGGTTTGTGAAAAGAACAGACATGCGATCACACTAGGTGGATCCATGTGTGGTTTGTTAGAGGAACAGACATGCAATCACACTAGGTGGATCCATGTGTGGTTTGTTTAGAAGAACACACATGCAATGACTCTAGTTGTGGTTCATGAGAAGAACACACATGCAATGACACTAGTGGATCCATGTGTGGTTCATGAGAAGAACAAACATGCAATCACACTAGGTGGAACCATGTGCGGTTTGTGAAAAGAACAAACATGCGATCACACTAGGTGCATCCATGTGTGGTTTGTTAGAGGAACAAACATGCAATCACACTAGGTGTGGTTCATGTGTGGTTTGTTTAGAAGAACACACATGCAATGACTCTAGTTGTGGTTCATGAGAAGAACACACATGCAATGACACTGGTGGATCCATGTGTGGTTCATGAAAATAACAGACATGCAATCACACTAGGTGGATCCATGTGTGATTTGTGAAAAGAACAGACATGCAATGACACTAGGTGGATCCATGTGTCGTTTGTTTAGAGGAACATACATGCAATGACACTGGGTGGATCCATGTGTGGTTTTTTTAGAGGAACAGACATGCAATGACACTGGTGGATCCATATGTGGTTTTTGGAAGGAACAGACATGCAATGACTCTAGCTGTGGTTCATGAAAAGAACAGACATGTAATAACACTGGTGGATCCATGTGTGTTTCATGAGAAGAACACACATCCAATGACACTAGTGGATCCATGTGTGGTTCATGAAAAGAACACACATGCAATGACACTGGGTGGATCCATGTGTGGTTTGTGAAAATAACAGACATGCGATCACACTAGGTGGATCCATGTGTGGTTTGTTAGAGGAACAGACATGCAATCACACTAGGTGGATCCATGTGTGGTTTGTTTAGAAGAACACACATGCAATGACTCTAGTTGTGGTTCATGAGAAGAACACACATGCAATGACACTGGTGGATCCATGTGTGGTTCATGAAAAGAACAGACATGCAATCACACTAGGTGGATCCATGTGTGGTTTGTGAAAAGAACAGACATGGAGTGACACTAGGTGGATCCATGTGGTTTGTTTAGACAAACAGACATGCAATGATAGTTGGTGGATCCATGTGTGCTTTGGTTAGAGGAACAGACATGCAATGACACTGGTGGATCCATGTGTGGTTCATGAAAAGAACAAACATGCAATCACACTAGGTGGATCCATGTGTGGTTTGTGAAAAGAATAGACATGCAATGACACTAGGTGGATCCATGTGTGGTTTGTTTAGAGGAACAGACATGCAATGACCCTGGGTGTGGTTCATGAGAAGAACACAGATGCAATGACACTAGTGGATCCTTGTGTGGTTTGTGAGAAGAACATACATGCAATCACACTGGTTGTGGTTCATGAGAAGAACACACATGCAATGACACTGGTGGATCCATGTGTGGTTTGTTTAGTGGAACAGGCATGCAATCACACTGGGTGTGGTTCATGAGAAGAACACACATGCAATGACACCGGTGGATCCATGTGTGGTTCATGAAAAGAACAGACATGCAATCACACTAGGTGGATCCATGTGTGGTTTGTGAAAAGAACACACAAGCAATGACACTAGGTGGATCCATGTGTGGTTTGTTTAGAGGAATAGAAATTCAATGACACTGGGTGGATTCATGTGTGGTTTGTTTAGAGGAACAGACATGCAATGACACTGGGTGTGGTTCATGAGAAGAACACACATGCAATGACACTGGTGGATCCATGTGTGGTTCATGAGAAGAACACACATGCATTGACACTGGTGGATCCATGTGTGGTTTATGAAAAGAACAGACATGCAATCACACTAGGTGGATCCATGTGTGGTTTGTGAAAAGAACAGACATGAAATGACAGTAGGTGTATCCATGTGTGGTTTGTTTAGAGAATGACATGCAATGACACTGGTGGATCCATGTGTGGTTTGTTTAAAGGAATAGACATGCAATGACTCTGGGTGTGGTTCATGAGAAGAACACATATGCAATGACACTGGTGGATCCTTGTGTGGTTTATGAGAAGAACATACATGCAATCACACTAGCTGTGGTTCATGAGAAGAACACACATGCAATGACACTGGTGGATCCAAGTGTGGTTTGTTTAGAGGAACAGACATGCAATCACACTAGGTGTGGTTCATGAAAAGAACAGACATGCAATCACAGTAGGTGGATCCATGTGTGGTTCATGAAAAGTACAGACATGCAATGACACTGGGTGGATCCATGTGTGGTTTGTGAAAAGAACAGACATGCGATCACACTAGGTGGATCCATGTGTGGTTTGTTAGAGGAAAAGACCTGCAATCACACTAGGTGGATCCATGTGTGGTTTGTTTAGAAGAACACACATGCAATGACTCTAGTTGTGGTTCATGAGAAGAACACACATGCAATGACACTAGTGGATCCATGTGTGGTTCATGAGAAGAACAAACATGCAATCACACTAGGTGGAACCATGTGCGGTTTGTGAAAAGAACAAACATGCGATCACACTAGGTGCATCCATGTGTGGTTTGTTAGAGGAACAAACATGCAATCACACTAGGTGTGGTTCATGTGTGGTTTGTTTAGAAGAACACACATGCAATGACTCTAGTTGTGGTTCATGAGAAGAACACACATGCAATGACACTGGTGGATCCATGTGTGGTTCATGAAAATAACAGACATGCAATCACACTAGGTGGATCCATGTGTGATTTGTGAAAAGAACAGACATGCAATGACACTAGGTGGATCCATGTGTCGTTTGTTTAGAGGAACATACATGCAATGACACTGGGTGGATCCATGTGTGGTTTTTTTAGAGGAACAGACATGCAATGACACTAGGTGTGGTTCATGAGAAGAACACACATGAAATGACTCTAGTGGATCCATGTGTGGTTCATGAAAAGAGCAGACATGCAATGACACTAGGTGGGTCCATGTGTGGTTTGTGAAAAGAACAGACATGCAATAACACTAGGTGGATCCATGTGTGGTTTCTTTAGAGGAACAGACATGCAATGACACTGGGTGTGGTTCATGAGAAGAACAGACATGCAATCACACTAGGTGGATCCATGTGTGGTTTCTTTAGAAGAACAAACATGCAATGACTCTAGCTGTGCTTCATGAAAAGAACACACATGCAATGACACTGGTGGATCCATGTGTGGTTTGTTTAGAGGAACAGATATGCAATCACACTAGGTGTGGTTCATGAAAAGAACAGACATGCAATCACAGTAGGTGGATCCATGTGTGGTTCATGAAAAGAATAGACATGCAATGACACTGGGTGGATCCATGTGTTGTTTGTGAAAAGAACAGACATGCGATCACACTAGGTGGATCCATGTGTGGTTTGTTAGAGGAACAGACATGCAATCACACTAGATGGATCCATGTGTGGTTTGTTTAGAAGAACACACATGCAATGACTCTAGTTGTGGTTCATGAGAAGAACACACATGCAATGACACTAGTGGATCCATGTGTGGTTCATGAGAAGAACAGACATGCAATCACACCAGGTGGAACCATGTGCGGTTTGTGAAAAGAACAGACATGCAATCACACTAGGTGGATCCATGTCTGGTTTGTTAGAGGAACAGACATGCAATCACACTAGGTGTGGTTCATGTGTGGTTTGTTTAGAAGAAGACACATGCAATGACTCTAGTTGTGGTTCATGAGAAGAACACACATGCAATGACACTGGTGGATCCATGTGTGGTTCATGAAAATAACAGACATGCAATCACACTAGGTGGATCCATGTGTGGTTTGTGAAAAGAACAGACATGCAATGACACTAGGTGGATCCATGTGTCGTTTGTTTAGAGGAACAGACATGCAATCACACTGGGTGGATCCATGTGTGGTTTTTTTGGAGGAACAGACATGTAATGACACTGGGTGTGGTTCATGAGAAGAACACACATGCAATGACACTAGTGGATCCATGTGTGGTTCATGAAAAGAGCAGACATGGAATGACACTAGGTGGATCCATGTGTGGTTTGTGAAAAGAACAGACATGCAATAGCACTAGGTGGATCCATGTGTAGTTTGTCTAGAGGAACAGGCATGCAATGACACTGGGTGTGGTTCATGAGAAGAACAGACATGCAATCACACTAGGTGGATCCATGTGTGGTTTGTTTAGAAGAACAAACATGCAATGACTCTAGCTGTGGTTCATGAAAAGTACACACATGCAATGACACTGGTGGATCCATGTGTGGTTTGTGAGAACAACATACATGTAATGACACTGGCTGTGGTTCATGAGAAGAACACACATACAATAACACTGGTGGATCCATGTGTGGTTCATGAGAAGAACAGACATGCAATGACACTGGGTGCATCCATGTGTGGTTTGTTTAGAGGAACAGACATGCAATCACACTGGGTGTGGTTCATGTGTGGTTTGTTTAGAAGAACACACATGCAATGACTCTAGTTGTGGTTCATGAGAAGAACACACATGCAATGACACTGGTGGATCCATGTGTAGTTCATGAAAAGAACAGACATGCAATCACTCTAGGTGAATCCATGTGTGGTTTGTGAAAAGAACAGACATGCAATGACACTAGGTGGATCCATGTGTGGTTTGTTTAGAGGAACAGACATGCAATGACACTGGGTGGATCCATGTGTGTTTTTTTTAGAGGAACAGACATGCAATGACATTGGGTGTGGTTCATGAGAAGAACACACATGTAATGACACTGGTGGATCCATCTGTGGTTCATGAAAAGAACAGACATGCAATCACACTAGGTGGATCCATGTGTGGTTTGTTTAGAGGAACAGACATGCAATGACACTGGTGTGGTTCATGAGAAGAACAGACATGCAATCACAATAGATGGATCCATGTGTGGTTTGTTTAGAAGAACATACATGCAATGACTTTAGCTGTGGTTCATGAAAAGAACACACATGCAATGACACTGGTGGATCCATGTGTGGTTCATGAAAAGAACAGACATGCAATCACACTAGGTGGATCCATGTGTGGTTTCTGAAAAGAACAGACATGCAATGAAACTAGGTGGATCCATGTGTGGTTTGTTACAGGAATAGACATGCAATGACACTGGGTGGATCCATGTGTGGTTTGTTTAGAGGAACAAACATGCAATGACACTGGGTGTGGTTCATGAGAAGAACACACATGCAATGACACTGGTGGATCCATGTGTGCTTCATGAAAAGAACAGACATGCAATCACACTAGGTGGATCCAGGTGTGGTTTGTGAAAAGAATAGACATGCAATGACACTAGGTGGATCCATGTGTGGTTTGTTTAGAGGAACAGACATGCAATGACACTGGTGTGGTTCATGAGAAGAACAGACATGCAATCACACTAGGCGGATCCATGTGTGGTTTCTTTAGAAGAACATGCATGCAATGACTCTAGTTGTGGTTCATGAAAAGAACACAGATGCAATGACACTGGTGGATCCAAGTGTGGTTTGTGAGAACAACATACATGCAATGACTCTAGTTGTGGTTCTTGATAAGAACAGACATGCAATGACACTGGTGGATCCATGTGTGGTTCATGAAAAGAACAGACATGCAATGACACTGGGTGGATCCATGTGTGGTTTGTGAAAAAAACAGACATGCGATCACACTAGCTGGATCCATGTGTGATTTGTTAGAGAAACAGACACGCAATCACACTCGGTGTGGTTCGTGTGTGGTTTGTTTAGAAGAACACACATGCAATGACTCTAGTTGTGGTTCATGAGAAGAACACACATGCAATGACACTGGTGGATCCATGTGTGGTTCATGAAAAGAACAGACATGCAATCACACTAGGTGAATCCATGTGTGGTTTGTGAAAAGAACAGACATGCAATGACACTAGGTGGATCCATGTGTGGTTTGTTTAGAGGAACAGACATGCAATGACACTGGGTGGATCCATGTGTAGTTTTTTTAGAGGAACAGACATGCAATGACACTGGGTGTGGTTCATGAGAAGAACACACATGTAATGACACTAGTGCATCCATGTGTGGTTCATGAAAATAACAGACATGGAATCACACTAGGTGGATCCATGTGTGGTTTGTGAAAAGAACAGACATGCAATGACACTAGGTGGATCCATGTGTGGTTTGTTTAGAGGAACAGACATGCAATGACACTGGGTGTGGTTCATGAGAAAAACAGACATGCAATCACACTAGGTGGATCCATGTGTGGTTTGTTTAGAAGAACAGACATGCAATGACTCTAGCTGGATCCATGTGTGGTTCATGAAAAGAACATACATGCAATCACACTAGGTGGATCCATGTGTGGTTTGTGAAAAGAACAGACATGCAATCAGACTAGGTGGATCCATGTGTAGTTTGTTTAGAGGAACAAACATGCAATCACATTGGGTGGATCCATGTGTGGTTTGTTTAGTGGAATAGACATGCAATGACACTGGGTGTGGTTCATGATAAGAACACACATGCAATGACACTGTTGGATCCTTGTGTGGTTTGTGAGAAGAACATACATGCAATCACACTGGCTGTGGTTCATGAGAAGAACACACATGCAATGACACTGGTGGATCCATGTGTGGTTTGTTTAGAGGAACAGACATGCAATCACACTGGGTGTGGTTCATGAGAAGAACAGACATGCAATGACACTGGTGGATCCATATGTGGTTTGTGGAAGGAACAGGCATGCAATGACTCTAGCTGTGGTTCATGAAAAGAACAGACATACAATCACACTAGGTGGATCCATGAGTGGTTCATGAAAATAACATACATACAATGACACTGGGTGGACCCATGTATGGTTTGTGAAAAGAACAGACATGCGATCACACTAGGTGGATCCATGTGTGGTTTGTTAGAGGACCAAACATGCAATCACAGTAGGTGGATCCATGTGTGGTGTGTTTTGAAGGACACACATGCAATGACTCTAGTTGTGTTTCATGAGAAGAACACACATGCAATGACACTGGTGGATCCATGTGTGGTTCATGAAAAGAACAGATAACCAATCACACTAGGTGGATCCATGTGTGGTTTGTGAAGAGAACAGACATGCAGTTGTGTTTCATGAGAAGAACACACATGCAATGACACTGGTGGATCCATGTGTGTTTCATGAGAAGAACACACATGCAATGACACTGGTGGATCCATGTGTGGTTCATGAAAAGAACAAACATGCAATCACACTAGGTGGATCCATGTGTGGTTTGTGAAAAGAACAGACATGCAATGACACTAGGTGGATCCATGTGTGTTTTTTAGAGGAACAGACATGCAATGACACTGGGTGTGGTTCATGAGAAGAACACACATGCAATGACACTGGTGGATCCATGTGTGGTTCATGAAAAGAACAGACATGCAATCACAGACATGCAATGACACTAGGTGGATCCATGTGTGGTTTGTGAAAAGAACAGACATGCGATCACACTAGGTGGATCCATGTGTGATTTGTTACAAAAACAGACACGCAATCACACTGGGTGTGGTGCATGTGTGGTTTGTTTAGAATAACACACATGCAATGACTCTAGCTGTGGTTCATGAAAAGAACACACATGCAATGACACTGGTGGATCCATGTGTGGTTTGTTTAGAGGAACAGACATGCAATGACACTGGGTGTGGTTCATGAGAAGAACAGACATGCAATCACACTAGGTGGATCCATGTGTGGTTTGTTTAGAAGTACAGACATGCAATGACACTGGTGGATCCATATGTGGTTTGTGGAAGGAACATACATGCAATGACTCTAGCTGTGGTTCATGAAAAGAACAGACATGCAATAACACTGGTGGATCCATGTGTGGTTCATGAGAAGAACACACATCCAATGACACTGGTGGATCCATGTGTGGTTTATGAAGAGAACATACATGCAATCACACAAGTTGGATCGATGTGTGGTTTGTTAGAGGAACAGACATGCAATCACACTTGGTGGATCCATGTGTGGTTTGTTTAGAAGAACACACATGTAATGACTCTAGTTGTGGTTCATGAGAAGAACACACATGTAATGACACTGGTGGATCCATGTGTGGTTCATGAAAAGTACGGTCATGCAATCACACTAGGTGGTTCCATGTGTGGTTTGTGAAAAGAACAGACATGCAATGACACTAGGTGGATCCATGTGTGGTTTGTTTAAAGGAACATACATGCAATCACACTGGGAGGATCCATGCGTGGTTTGTTTAGAGGAACAAACATGCAATGACACTGGCTGTGGTTCATGAGAAGAACACACATGCAATGACACTGGTGGATCCATGTGTGGTTTGTTTAGAGGAATAGACATGCAATCACACTGGGTGTGGTTCATGAGGAGAATAGACATGCAATGACACTAGTGGATACATATGTGGTTTATGGAAGGAACAGACATGCAATGACTCTAGTTGTGGTTCATGAAAAGAACAGACATGCAATGACACTAGGTGGATCCATGTGTGGTTTGTGAAAAGAACAGACATGCAATCACACTAGGTGGATCCATGTGTGGTTTGTGAACAGAACAGACATCCAATCACACTGGGTCTGGTTCATGTGTGGTTTGTTTAGAAGAACACACATGCAATGACTCTAGTTGTGGTTCATGAGAAGAACACACATGCAATTACACTGGTGGAACCATGTGTGGTTCATGAAAAGAACAGACATGCAATGACTCTAGTTGTGTTTCATGAGAAGAACACACATGCAATGACACTGGTGGATCCATGTGTGGTTCATGAAAAGAACAGACATGCAATCATACTATGTGGATCCATGTGTGGTTTGTGAAAAGAACAGACATGCAATAACACTAGGTGGATCCATGTATTTTTTTAGAGGAACAGACATGTAATGACACTAGGTATGGTTCATGAGAAGAACATACATGCAATGACACTGGTGGATCCATGTGTGGTTCATGAAAAGAACAGACATGCAATCACACTAGGTGGATCCATGTGTGGTTTGTGAACAGAACAGACATGCAATGACACTAGGTGGATCCATGTGTGGTTTGTTTAGAGGAACATACATGCAATGACACTGGGTGTGGTTCATGAGAAGAACAGACATGCAATCACACTAGGTGGATCCATGTGTGGTTTGTTTAGAAGAACAGACATGCAATCACACTTGGTGGATCCTTATGTGGTTTGTGGAAGGAACAGACATGCAATGACTCTAGCTGTGGTTCATGAAAAGAACAGACATGCAATAACACTGGTGGATCCATGTGTGGTTCATGAGAAGAACACACATCCAATGACACTGGTGGATCCATGTGTGGTTTATGAAAAGAACAGACATGCAATCACACTAGGTGGATCGATATGTGGTTTGTTAGAGGAACAGACATGCAATCACACTTGGTGGATCCATGTGTGGTTTGTTTAGAAGAACACCGATGCAATGACTCTAGTTGTGGTTCATGAGAAGAACACACATGCAATGACACTGGTGGATCCATGTGTGGTTCATGAAAAGAACAGTCATGCAATCACACTAGGTGGATCCATGTGTGGTTTGTGAAAAGAACAGACATGCAATGACACTAGGTGGATCCATGTGTGGTTTGTTTAGAGGAACGGACATGCAATGACACTGGGTGGATCTATGTGTGGTTTGTTTGGAAGAACACACATGCAATGACTCTAGTTGTGGCAATGTGTGGTTCATGAAAAGAACAGACATGCAATCACAATAGGTGGATCAATGTGTGGTTTGTGAAAAGAACAGACATGCAATCACACTAGGTGGATCCATGTGTGGTTTGTTTAGAGGAATAGACATGCAATGACACTGGGTGTGGTTCATGAGAAGAACACACATGCAATGACACTGGTGGATCCTTGTGTGGTTTGTGAGAAGAACATACATGCAATCACACTGGATGTGGTTCATGAGAAGAACACACATGCAATGACACTGGTGGATCCCTGTGTGGTTTGTTTAGAGGAACAACCATGCAATCACACTGGGTGTGGTTCATGAGAAGAACAGAATGCAATGACACTGGTGGATCCATATGTGGTTTGTGGTAGGAACAGACATGCAATGACTCTAGCTGTGGTTCATGAAAATAACATACATACAATCACACTAGGTGGATCCATGAGTGGTTCATGAAATGAACATACATGCAATGACACTAGGTGGATCCATGTATGGTTTGTGAAAAGAACAGACATGCGATCACACTAGGTGGATCCATGTGTGGTTTGTTAGAGGACCAAGCATGCAATTACACTAGGTGGATCCATGTGTGGTTTGTTTTGAAGGACACACATGCTGTAGTTGTGTTTCATGAGAAGAACACACATGCAATGACACTGGTGGATCCATGTGTGGTTCATGAAAAGAACAAACATGCAATCACACTAGGTGGATCCATGTGTGGTTTGTGAAAAGAACAGACATGCAATGACTCTAGTTGTGTTTCATGAGAAGAACACACATGCAATGACACTGGTGGATCCATGTGTGGTTCATGAAAATAATAAACATGCAACCACACTATGTGGGTCCATGTGTGGTTTGTGAAAAGAACATACATGCAATGACACTAGGTGGATCCATGTGTGGTTTGTTTAGAGGAATAGACATGCAATGACACTGGGTGGATCCATGTGTTTTTTTAGAGGAACAGACATTCAATGACACTAGGTGTGGTTCATGAGAAGAACACACATGCAATGACACTGGTGGATCCATCTGTGGTTCATGAAAAGAATAGGCATGCAATCACACTAGGTGGATCCATGTGTGCTTTGTGAACAGAACAGATATGCAATGACACTCGGTGGATCCATGTGTGGTTTGTTTAGAGGAACAGCATGCAATGACACTGGGTGTGGTTCATGAGAAGAACAGACATGCAATCACACTAGGTGGATCCATGTGTGGTTTGTTTAGAAGAACAGACATGCAATGACTCTAGCTGTGGTTCATGAAAAGAACACACATGCAATGACACTGGTGGATCCATGTGTGGTTTTTGAGAACAACATACATGCAATGACACTACATGTGGTTCATGAGAAGAACACACATGCAATGACATTGGTGGATCCATGTGTGGTTCATGAGAAGAACAGACATGCAATGACACTGGGTGGATCCATGTGTGGTTTGTTTAGAGGAACAGACATGCAATCACACTGGGTGTGGTTCATGAAAAGAACAGACATGCAATGACACTGGTGGATCCATATGTGGTTTCGGGAAGGAACATATATGCAATGACTCTAGCTGTGGTTCATGAAAAGAACAGACATGCAATAACACTGGTGGATCCATGTGTGGTTCATGAGAAGAACACACATCCAATGACACTGGTGGATCCATGTGTGGTTCATGAAAAGAACAGACATGCAATAACACTGGTCGATCCATGTGTGGTTCATGAGAAGAACACACATCCAATGACACTAGTGGATCCATGTGTGGTTCATGAAAAGAACACACATGCAATGACACTGGGTGGATCCATGTGTGGTTTGTGAAAAGAACAGACATGCGATCACACTAGGTGGATCCATGTGTGGTTTGTTAGAGGAACAGACATGCAATCACACTAGGTGGATCCATGTGTGGTTTGTTTGGAAGAATACACATGCAATTACTCTAGTTGTGGCCATGTGTGGTTCATGAAAAGAACAGACATGCAATCACACTAGGTGGATCCATGTGTGGTTTGTGAAAAGAACAGACATGCAATCACACTAGGTGGATCCATGTGTGGTTTGTTTAGAGGAACAGACATGCAATCACATTGGGTGGATCCATGTGTGGTTTTTTTAGAGGAACAGACATGCAATGACACTAGGGGTGGTTCATGAGAAGAACACACATGCAATCACACTAGCTGTGGTTCATGAGAAGAACACACATGCAACGACACTGGTGGATCCATGTGTGGTTTGTTTAGAGGAACAAACATGCAATCACATTGGGTGCGGTTCATGAGAAGAACAGACATGCAATGACACTGGTGGATCCATATGTGGTTTATGGAAGGAACAGACATGCAATGACTCTAGCTGTGGTTCATGAAAACAACACACATGCAATGACACTAGGTGGATCCCTCTGTGGTTCATGAAAAGAATAGGCATGCAATCACACTAGGTGGATCCATGTGTGGTTTGTGAACAGAACAGATATGCAATGACACTCGGTGGATCCATGTGTGGTTTGTTTAGAGGAACAGCATGCAATGACACTGGGTGTGGTTCATGAGAAGAACAGACATGCAATCACACTAGGTGGATCCATGTGTGGTTTGTTTAGAAGAACAGACATGCAATGACTCTAGCGGTGGTTCATGAAAAGAACACACATGCAATGACACTGGTGGATCCATGTGTGGTTTTTGAGAACAACATACATGCAATGACACTACATGTGGTTCATGAGAAGAACACACATGCAATGACACTGGTGGATCCATGTGTGGTTCATGAGAAGAACAGACATGCAATGACACTGGGTGGATCCATGTGTGGTTTGTTTAGAGGAACAGACATGCAATCACACTAGGTGTGGTTCATGAAAAGAACAGACATGCAATGACACTGGTGGATCCATATGTGGTTTCGGGAAGGAACATATATGCAATGACTCTAGCTGTGGTTCATGAAAAGAACAGACATGCAATAACACTGGTGGATCCATGTGTGGTTCATGAGAAGGACACACATCCAATGACACTGGTGGATCCATGTGTGGTTCATGAAAAGAACAGACATGCAATAACACTGGTGGATCCATGTGTGGTTCATGAGAAGAACACACATCCAATGACACTAGTGGATCCATGTGTGGTTCATGAAAAGAACACACATGCAATGACACTGGGTGGATCCATGTGTGGTTTGTGAAAAGAACAGACATGCGATCACACTAGGTGGATCCATGTGTGGTTTGTTAGAGGAACAGACATGCAATCACACTAGGTGGATCCATGTGTGGTTTGTTTGGAAGAATACACATGCAATGACTCTAGTTGTGGCCATGTGTGGTTCATGAAAAGAACAGACATGCAATCACACTATGTGGATCCATGTGTGGTTTGTGAAAAGAACAGACATGCAATCACACTAGGTGGATCCATGTGTGGTTTGTTTAGAGGAACAGACATGCAATCACATTGGGTGGATCCATGTGTGGTTTTTTAGAGGAACAGACATGCAATGACACTAGGGGTGGTTCATGAGAAGAACACACATGCAATCACACTAGCTGTGGTTCATGAGAAGAACACACATGCAACGACCTTTGGTGGATCCATGTGTGGTTTGTTTAGAGGAACAAACATGCAATCACATTGGGTGCGGTTCATGAGAAGAACAGACATGCAATGACACTGGTGGATCCATATGTGGTTTATGGAAGGAACAGACATGCAATGACTCTAGCTGTGGTTCATGAAAACAACATACATGCAATGACACTTGGTGGATCCATGTGTGGTTTGTGAAAAGAACAGACATGCGATCACACTAGGAGGATCCATGTGTGGTTTGTTAGAGGAAAAACATGCAATCACACTAGGTGGATCCATGTGTGGTTTGTTTAGAAGAACACACATGCAATGACTCTAGTTGTGTTTCATGAGAAGAACACACATGCAATGACACTGGTGGATCCATGTGTGGTTCATGAAAAGAACAGACATGCACTCACACTAGGTGGATCCATGTGTGGTTTGTGAAAAGAATAGGCATGCAATGACTCTAGTTATGTTTCATGAGAAGAACACACATGCAATGACACTGGTGGATCCATGTGTGGTTCATGAAAAGAACAGACATGCAATCACACTAGGTGGATCCATGTGTGGTTTGTGAAAAGAACAGACATGCAATGACACTAGGTGGATCCATGTGTGGTTTGTTAGAGGAACAGACATGCAATCACACTAGGTGGATCCATGTGTGGTTTCTTTGGAAGAACACACATGCAATGACTCTAGTTGTGGCCAT
This sequence comes from Avena insularis, assembly GCA_023614405.1. Lineage (NCBI taxonomy): Eukaryota > Viridiplantae > Streptophyta > Magnoliopsida > Poales > Poaceae > Avena > Avena insularis. Next base: position 6,850 of record JAJUPC010000117.1, on the reverse strand, counting down.
GTGTGGTTCATGAAAAACAGACATGCAATCACACTAGGTGGATCCATGTGTGGTTTGTGAAAAGAACAGACATGCAACCACACAAGGTGGATCCATGTGTGGTTTGTTTAGAGGAACAGACATGCAATCACATTGGGTGGATCCATGTGTGGTTTGTTCAGAGGAACAAACATGCAATGACACTAGGGGTGGTTCATTTGAAGAACACACATGCAATCACACTGGCTGTGGTTCATGAGAAGAACACACATGCAATGATACTGGTGGATCCGTGTGTGGTTTGTTTAGAGGAACAGACATGCAATCACACTGGGTGTGGTTCATGAGAAGAATAGACATGCAATGACACTGGTGGATCCATATGTGGTTTATGGAAGGAACAGACATGCAATGACTCTAGTTGTGGTTCATGAAAAGAACAGACATGCAATGACACTAGGTGGATCCATGTGTGGTTCATGAAAACAACATACATGCAATGACACTGGGTGGATCCATGTGTGGTTTGTGAAAAGAACAGACATGCGATCACACTAGGTGGATCCATGTGTGGTTTGTTAGAGGAACAGACATGCAATCACACTAGGTGTATCCATGTGTGGTTTGTTTGGAAGAACACACATGCAATGACTCTAGTTGTGGCCATGTGTGGTTCATGAAAAGAACAGACATGCAATCACACTAGGTGGATCCATGTGTGGTTTGTGAAAAGAACAGGCATGCAATCACACTAGGTGGATCCATGTGTGGTTTGTTTAGATGTGAGACATGCAATCACATTGGGTGGATCCATGTGTGGTTTGTTTAGAGGAACAGACATGCAATGACACTGGGGGTGATTCATGAGAGGAACATACATGCAATCACACTGGCTGTGGTTCATGAGAAGAACACACATGCAATGACACTGGTGGATCCGTGTGTGGTTTGTTTAGAGGAACAGACATGCAATCACACTGTGTGTGGTTCATGAGAAGAACAGACATGCAATGACACTGGTGGATCCATATGTGGTTTATGGAAGGAACAGACATGCAATGACTCTAGCTATGGTTCATGAAAAGAACAGACATGCAATGACACTAGGTGGATCCATGTGTGGTTCATGAAAACAACATACATGCATTGACACTTGGTGGATCCATGTGTGGTTTGTGAAAAGAACAGACATGCGATCACACTAGGTGGATCCATGTGTGGTTTGTTAGAGGAACAAACATGCAATCACACTAGGTGGATCCAGGTGTGGTTTATTTAGAAGAACACACATTTAATGACTCTAGTTGTGTTTCATGAGAAGAATACACATGCAATGACACTGGTGGATCCATTTGTGGTTCATGAAAAGAACAGACATGCAATCACACTAGGTGGATCCATGTGTGGTTTGTGAAAAGAACAGACATGCAATGACTCTAGTTATGTTTCATGAGAAGAACACACATGCAATGACACTGGTGGATCCATGTGTGGTTCATGAAAAGAACAGACATGCAATCACACTAGGTGGATCCATGTGTGGTCTGTGAAAAGAACAGACATGCAATGACACTAGGTAGATCCATGTGTGGTTTGTTAGAGGAACAAACATGCAATCACACTAGGTGGATCCATGTGTGGTTTGTTTGGAAGAACACACATGCAATGACTCTAGTTGTGGCCATGTGTGGTTCATGAAAAGAACAGACATGCAATCACACTAGGTGGATCCATGTGTGGTTTGTGAAAAGAACAGACATGCAATCACACTAGGTGGATCCATGTGTGGTTTGTTTAGAGGAACATACATGCAATCACATTGGGTGGATCCATGTGTGGTTTGTTTAGAGGAACAGACATGCAATGACACTAGGGGTGGTTCATGAGAAGAACACACATGCAATCACACTGGCTGTGGTTCATGAGAAGAACACACATGCAATGACACTGGTGGATCCGTGTGTGGTTTGTTTAGAGGAACAGACATGCAATCACACTGGGTGTGGTTCATGAGAAGAACAGACATGCAATGACACTAGTGGATCCATATGTGGTTTGTGGAAGGAACAGACATGCAATGACTCTAGCTGTGGTTCATGAAAAGAACAGCCATGCAATGACACTAGGTGGATCCATGTGTGGTTCATGAAAATAACATACATGCAATGACACTGGGTGGATCCTTGTGTGGTTTGTGAAAAGAACAGACATGCGATCACACTAGGTGAATCCATGTGTGGTTTGTTAGAGGAACAGACATGCAATCACACTAGGTGGATCCATGTGTGGTTTCTTTGGAAGAACACACATGCAATGACTCTAGTTGTGGCCATGTGTGGTTCATGAAAAGAACAGACATGCAATCACACTAGGTGGATCCATGTGTGGTTTGTGAAAAGAACAGACATGCAATCACACTAGGTGGATCCATGTGTGGTTTGTTTAGAGGAACATACATGCAATCACATTGGGGGGATCCATGTGTGGTTTGTTTAGAGGAACATACATGCAATGACACTGGGGGTGGTTCATGCGAAGAACACACATGCAATCACACTGGTTGTGGTTCATGAGAAGAACACACATGCAATGACACTGGTGGATCCGTGTGTGGTTTGTTTAGAGGAACAGACATGCAATCACACTGGGTGTGGTTCATGAGAAGAATAGACATGCAATGACACTGGTGGATCCATATGTGGTTTATGGAAGGAACAGACATGCAATGACTCTAGTTGTGGTTCATGAAAAGAACAGACATGCAATGACACTAGGTGGATCCATGTGTGGTTCATGAAAACAACATACATGCATTGACACTTGGTGGATCCATGTGTGGTTTGTGAAAAGAACAGACATGCGATCACACTAGGTGGATCCATGTGTGGTTTGTTAGAGGAACAAACATGCAATCACACTAGGTGGATCCAGGTGTGGTTTATTTAGAAGAACACACATTTAATGACTCTAGTTGTGTTTCATGAGAAGAATACACATGCAATGACACTGGTGGATCCATTTGTGGTTCATGAAAAGAACAGACATGCAATCACACTAGGTGGATCCGTGTGTGGTTTGTGAAAAGAACAGACATGCAATGACTCTAGTTATGTTTCATGAGAAGAACACACATGCAATGACACTGGTGGATCCATGTGTGGTTCATGAAAAGAACAGACATGCAATCACACTAGGTGGATCCATGTGTGGTCTGTGAAAAGAACAGACATGCAATGACACTAGGTAGATCCATGTGTGGTTTGTTAGAGGAACAAACATGCAATCACACTAGGTGGATCCATGTGTGGTTTGTTTGGAAGAACACACATGCAATGACTCTAGTTGTGGCCATGTGTGGTTCATGAAAAGAACAGACATGCAATCACACTAGGTGGATCCATGTGTGGTTTGTGAAAAGAACAGACATGCAATCACACTAGGTGGATCCATGTGTGGTTTGTTTAGAGGAACATACATGCAATCACATTGGGTGGATCCATGTGTGGTTTGTTTAGAGGAACAGACATGCAATGACACTAGGGGTGGTTCATGAGAAGAACACACATGCAATCACACTGGCTGTGGTTCATGAGAAGAACACACATGCAATGACACTGGTGGATCCGTGTGTGGTTTGTTTAGAGGAACAGACATGCAATCACACTGGGTGTGGTTCATGAGAAGAACAGACATGCAATGACACTAGTGGATCCATATGTGGTTTGTGGAAGGAATAGACATGCAATGACTCTAGCTGTGGTTCATGAAAAGAACAGCCATGCAATGACACTAGGTGGATCCATGTGTGGTTCATGAAAATAACATACATGCAATGACACTGGGTGGATCCTTGTGTGATTTGTGAAAAGAACAGACATGCGATCACACTAGGTGAATCCATGTGTGGTTTGTTAGAGGAACAGACATGCAATCACACTAGGTGGATCCATGTGTGGTTTGTTTGGAAGAACACACATGCAATGACTCTAGTTGTGGCCATGTGTGGTTCATGAAAAGAACAGACATGCAATCACACTAGGTGGATCCATGTGTGGTTTGTGAAAAGACATGCAATCACACTAGGTGGATCCATGTGTGGTTTGTTTAGAGGAACATACATGCAATCACATTGGGGGGATCCATGTGTGGTTTGTTTAGAGGAACATACATGCAATGACACTGGGGGTGGTTCATGCGAAGAACACACATGCAATCACACTGGTTGTGGTTCATGAGAAGAACACACATGCAATGACACTGGTGGATCCGTGTGTGGTTTGTTTAGAGGAACAGACATGCAATCACACTGGGTGTGGTTCATGAGAAGAATAGACATGCAATGACACTGGTGGATCCATATGTGGTTTATGGAAGGAACAGACATGCAATGACTCTAGTTGTGGTTCATGAAAAGAACAGACATGCAATGACACTAGGTGGATCCATGTGTGGTTCTTGAAAACAACATACATGCAATGACAATTGGTGGATCCATGTGTGGTTTGTGAAAAGAACAGACATGCGATCACACTAGGTGGATCCATGTGTGGTTTGTTAGAGGAACAAACATGCGATCACACTAGGTGGATCCATGTGTGGTTTGTTAGAGGAACAGACATGCAATCACACTAGGTGGATCCATGTGTGGTTTGTTTGGAAGAATACACATGCAATGACTCTAGTTGTGGCCATGTGTGGTTCATGAAAAGAACAGACATGCAATCACACTATGTGGATCCATGTGTGGTTTGTGAAAAGAACAGACATGCAATCACACTAGGTGGATCCATGTGTGGTTTGTTTAGAGGAACAGACATGCAATCACATTGGGTGGATCCATGTGTGGTTTTTTAGAGGAACAGACATGCAATGACACTAGGGGTGGTTCATGAGAAGAACACACATGCAATCACACTAGCTGTGGTTCATGAGAAGAACACACATGCAACGACACTGGTGGATCCATGTGTGGTTTGTTTAGAGGAACAAACATGCAATCACATTGGGTGCGGTTCATGAGAAGAACAGACATGCAATGACACTGGTGGATCCATATGTGGTTTATGGAAGGAACAGACATGCAATGACTCTAGCTGTGGTTCATGAAAACAACATACATGCAATGACACTTGGTGGATCCATGTGTGGTTTGTGAAAAGAACAGACATGCGATCACACTAGGAGGATCCATGTGTGGTTTGTTAGAGGAAAAACATGCAATCACACTAGGTGGATCCATGTGTGGTTTGTTTAGAAGAACACACATGCAATGACTCTAGTTGTGTTTCATGAGAAGAACACACATGCAATGACACTGGTGGATCCATGTGTGGTTCATGAAAAGAACAGACATGCACTCACACTAGGTGGATCCATGTGTGGTTTGTGAAAAGAATAGGCATGCAATGACTCTAGTTATGTTTCATGAGAAGAACACACATGCAATGACACTGGTGGATCCATGTGTGGTTCATGAAAAGAACAGACATGCAATCACACTAGGTGGATCCATGTGTGGTTTGTGAAAAGAACAGACATGCAATGACACTAGGTGGATCCATGTGTGGTTTGTTAGAGGAACAGACATGCAATCACACTAGGTGGATCCATGTGTGGTTTCTTTGGAAGAACACACATGCAATGACTCTAGTTGTGGCCATGTGTGGTTCATGAAAAGAACAGACATGCAATCACACTAGGTGGATCCATGTGTGGTTTGTGAAAAGAACAGACATGCAACCACACAAGGTGGATCCATGTGTGGTTTGTTTAGAGGAACAGACATGCAATCACATTGGGTGGATCCATGTGTGGTTTGTTCAGAGGAACAAACATGCAATGACACTAGGGGTGGTTCATTTGAAGAACACACATGCAATCACACTGGCTGTGGTTCATGAGAAGAACACACATGCAATGATACTGGTGGATCCGTGTGTGGTTTGTTTAGAGGAACAGACATGCAATCACACTGGGTGTGGTTCATGAGAAGAATAGACATGCAATGACACTGGTGGATCCATATGTGGTTTATGGAAGGAACAGACATGCAATGACTCTAGTTGTGGTTCATGAAAAGAACAGACATGCAATGACACTAGGTGGATCCATGTGTGGTTCATGAAAACAACATACATGCAATGACACTGGGTGGATCCATGTGTGGTTTGTGAAAAGAACAGACATGCGATCACACTAGGTGGATCCATGTGTGGTTTGTTAGAGGAACAGACATGCAATCACACTAGGTGTATCCATGTGTGGTTTGTTTGGAAGAACACACATGCAATGACTCTAGTTGTGGCCATGTGTGGTTCATGAAAAGAACAGACATGCAATCACACTAGGTGGATCCATGTGTGGTTTGTGAAAAGAACAGGCATGCAATCACACTAGGTGGATCCATGTGTGGTTTGTTTAGAGTAACAGACATGCAATCACATTGGGTGGATCCATGTGTGGTTTGTTTAGAGGAACAGACATGCAATGACACTGGGGGTGATTCATGAGAGGAACATACATGCAATCACACTGGCTGTGGTTCATGAGAAGAACACACATGCAATGACACTGGTGGATCCGTGTGTGGTTTGTTTAGAGGAACAGACATGCAATCACACTGTGTGTGGTTCATGAGAAGAACAGACATGCAATGACACTGGTGGATCCATATGTGGTTTATGGAAGGAACAGACATGCAATGACTCTAGCTATGGTTCATGAAAAGAACAGACATGCAATGACACTAGGTGGATCCATGTGTGGTTCATGAAAACAACATACATGCATTGACACTTGGTGGATCCATGTGTGGTTTGTGAAAAGAACAGACATGCGATCACACTAGGTGGATCCATGTGTGGTTTGTTAG